>ML677326.1:1731441-2266643 GCA_007922305.1 Dermatemys mawii
AGAGTCACCACCTAGTGAGTTACCTTCATCACAGGCCAGTATGGAAGATGGAAAATGGGGGAGCCCAGGCTCGCCCTCTACTCCGGACTCCAGCCCCTTTTTTCCATCTTCCATACTGGCCTGTGATGAAGGTAACTCACTAGGTGGTGACTCTTGCCAATTATACTGAGAAAGGGAGGTCACTCTGGGACCCAGATGAGTTTCTGAGGCCCCTAAATCTGCCAGGAAGCGCAGGACCCACAAGTACAGACTTGGAGCTTTGTCACAACTGCTTTTAGCACACTATCACCCACCCTTTTAAAAATCCAACAACAATACACAAGTCTCAGACTTCCTGGGTCAGTGTGAATTCCACAGGCCCACAACAAGCTGGATGAAGAAGGAACTATTTAGTGTATTGCAGAGAAAGTTGAGAGGACTTGATCGTATGCTGGGCGAAGGTATCAGAGGCTAGAGGGCTCTTAAGTCTAATGTAAGAGCCTCTGGCTGGGAGTGGCAGCTGGACAAATTCAAAGGGTAAACAAATCAATTTTTTAACAGGAAGGATAATTCTCCATTGGAACCAACATACCCAGGAAGGAGGTGGTTTCTCCCTCAGTTGGAGCCTAAGTCAAGACTGGGTGTTTTTTTAAACTATACGCTCTAGCTCAAGCCAAAGCGATGGGCTTGATGAAGGAAGTATTGAGTGAATTGTATGGCCTGTGTTATGCAGGTCAAACTAGGGCATCAGAGAGTCCAAGGCCAGAAGGGACTAGGCTGATTCCCTGAACCACACAGGGCACAGAGTTTCTCTAAAATAATTCCTAAAGTGGCGCTCTGAGCATCTCATCATGGTCCCTTCTGGCTTTCAGATTCATGGACTTCCTTGTGTTGGTTCTAAACTTGCCTGGTGTTAAAAGGACATTGTACAGTTCCAAAATCATGGGTCAGAGTCAGTATATGCCCAACTGGGGTCAGTCCCACTCGCTGTGATGGGGTGTTGACTGCGTGGGCCAGGACTCAGTTCTGGTTTGAATGTTTTGGGTTTTTTTAAAAAATCCTTAGCTGTGTTTTAGAAATGATGCCATAAACTGAAAGAAGTATAAAAATCCTTCAGGGACGGAGTGGCACGGAAGGAGGGGTGGCGGATGGGGAGTGGGAGAGGCCAAGGCAGAAGGGGAAGGGATTAGGTGTACAAAAGCAGGCACCAGAATGAGAGCAGGATTCAGCCTGAACCGCACAGAGGAGATCAGGCGCCAGAGCTAAATCAAACCACAGAACCAGCTGATCAAAGCATAGTGATGATTTAAAGCAGGTGTCACGCTGTCTGGAGTGGCTCATGACTCTGCCTACCTCAGGGCAGACTGTCAGCAAACAGGGCAAACCCCAGACTGCTGGTATGTTCTATAATAGATTTCACCAAGCCAGTGACAAACGTGAATTCCTGGATCACTGGACCATGGAGCCACAGACAGACCCTTAGGACTCTCCTGTCTATCTTGCTACCCAGACAAACTGCACCCAGAGAGAAGATGGGCACTTTACACCAGAAATCACATCACATTTAGGCTGCTTCTGGTCCCAAGAAATCAGTCACTTACCTCGATCAGTTGGTATTCCAGACCTCACACCAAAGACAACGCTGGGGCAGCCAATTCTAAGGTAAACCAGCTAAAGTTTTATTGGCTAAGAAAAGGAAATGTGGGTTATTGAGAAGTTAAAGCAGGTCAGTACTATATGTACGGGGAGTCCCAGTTTGTAATTCCAACTGGTGGCAGTGATGTAATAACCTGCCAGTTGCCCAAAAGTCTTTTTGGGGGACCCGAATTGTCTCTCCACTTTGCATCTGATACACTTCCCTGTCAGAGTCTAAACAGTCCAGAGATCAGGATCTCTCCTGGAATCCATACATACAGCTTCTTCTTACAGAAAACGAGCAGACAGCATCACTAACCACATGGGCTTTTCCTTTGATGATGTGAGTGAGGAGTCCCTGACCTCCGGTCATCACACACAATGGCAACTGGCTTTGAAATTAGCACTTTCCTGTCAAAGTCCTTCATCAGCATCCCACAAGGCTTCTTTTTTGTCTGAGGGGTTATTTAGTTACAGCTTCCCTATGAGGAGAGATCAGAAAACCTGGGGCTGCTCAGCTTGGAAAAGAGATGACGAAAGGGAGGAAGACTAGAAGTCTATAAAATCATGACTGGTGGGGAGAAAGTGAATAAAGAAGTGTTATTTACTCCTTCTTATAACACAAAAACCAGGGGTCACTCAATGAAATTAATAGGTGGCAGATTTAAAATAAATACCCGGAAGTACTTCTTCACACAACTCAGTCAACCTGTTGAACTCATTGCCAGGGGATGTTGTGAAGGCTAAAAGTATAACTGGGTTCATAAAAGAATTAGATAAGTTCATGGAGCGTAAGTCCATCAGTGGCTATTAGACAAGATAGTCATGGATGCAACCCCCATGCTCTGGGTGTCTCAAGTCTCTGTCTGCCAGAAACTCAGAGTGAATGACAGGGGATTGCCTGTTGTGTTCATTCACTCTGAAGCACTTGGCATTGGCCGCTATCAGAAGACAGGATACTGGGCTAGTTGGACCATTGGTCTGACCCAATCTGACCATTCTTAGGGTACGTCTACACTACCCACAGGATTGGCAGGTAGTGATCGATTTATCAGGGATCAATCTGTCGTGTCTAGTATAGATGCAATAAATTGATGCCCGAAAGCGCTCCCCGTCGACTCCTGTACTCCACCTCTGCAAGAGGGGGAAGTGGAGTCAATGGGGAAGTGGAGGTGGTTGACTCGCCGCCATGTGGACGGCCAGTTAAGTCGACCTAAGATAGCCGACTTCAGTAAGCTATTCGCATAGCTGAAGTTGGGTATCTTAGGTCGACCCCCCCACAGCCTAGTGTAGACCAGGCGTTAGAGTCTTATGTTCGTGTGACTGTGTGTCTAGTACAATAGGGCTCAGAATTCAGTTGATTTGCATACTAACTGCAATGTTTCTCTTTCCTTCCACAACATTTCAGAGAGGAAAATAGTTGCACTGACTAACAAACTGAATTTCCTCAACTTTGCTGCTGTTTTGCATAGATACACCAGCAACTCTTCGCCTGTGTGAAATTTCCTTAAGAGGGTTGGGAAAGGGAAGGTGGAAGATGATAAAACACATATAATCCGGGACTGACCAAGCGCGGTGTGTCAGCTAAAGGACAGCAAGGTCTATACTTTAGTAAATGGCTCAGGTACTATATGATGGGGTCATAGTGGTGATTACAGGGTTAAGGCTATAAGACAATTTCTATTTTAAACTTGATTTTTTCATCTCATCACCCAGTTTTCCTTTTAACACCCCACCCCCCATACTTCCCACTAGATCCAGTCAAAACATTGAGGGACTGGGAGTGGAACATCAAGAGCATTTTTGCAACGTTTCTCCCCTTGCCCCCGCCATTGAAATTTACAATATTGACACTTTTGCTCATAGAAAATTCAAAATATGAAGAATTTCAACCAACTCTACTTTCCATATAAAGCAGGCAGGAGTGGAGAGGGTCCCCCAAGATGAGGAGGATTGTATGTAATGGGGAGGGGGATCAGAGATGGGGGATCAGTCATTTTAGGCTTTTTCCTCTTGTCCTATCACGAGTGCACCAGGAGTGTCCAATTTAAGACGGGAAAGGGACTTTCCCAAGGTTACAGAGCAGGTCAGGGAGGAAGTGATGCTACTGGGTATATCTAGCTATGCATTATAAAGGGATTGCTACCTGCCAACAGGCTGGAATGGACTGCTTCTGTCAAGAATGATTAGTTCCCAGTTGCAGTGCCAGCTATTAGAGCTGTGGCCATAGGCAGTAGAAATAAGATACAATGCAGAAGTCAATCATTCCTCCCAGGGGAGTTCATGGTTATGGACCCGGTAACTGTGGGCTTTGATCATCTAGTCATTGAGACTTGAGAGGTAGGTAGATAAACTATAACTTTTGTTCACATGGTCCTCACTAAAGCCCTGGTTCAAGAAAGCATCCTTCATGCAGGAAAGCATCTAAGTCTCCCAAATCAGAGCTCATTGGCCTGCTCCAAACCCAGCTGAAGTCAATGGAAAGGTTCCCGTTGACTTCAGTGGGCTTTGGACAAGGCCCCAAGCATCTCAAAGTCCTATCCCCGTATGCACTGGGCTCAATGTTAGAAACTGTGATGGACTTTCTAGAGACCAGTTTGGCAGTTCCAAAGTCTTAGGATCCTGAAAGAGATGCCCTCCAAAAGATATTCTCTCTCTCCTTGTACACGGATAGACCAGCAAATTCATAGCTCTGCCTGCCTGCTCATGAATTATGAATTATTACTCATGACATCCGGCTAATCTTAGATCAAGCACGAAATGTTATTTCAACATTCCCTTTGCAATGCCACACATACCCCAGAGCTATTGACTCCAATAGTCTAGGAAGTGATGTCCAACAGCTGATTTAGAATAATCAGTTTCATACATGAGAGTGGCAAGAGATTGTTTTATTAGGGTTCCTTTGAATTGTAATTGCTGTCATGAGAATGAGTATTGCAGGGGTGTGGATTATTGTAAATCATGGGAGGGTGTAGCACACCTTGCGTCTGATGGCTCTGAGCCAAGTAAACTACCCACATCACCATGGAACTCCTTTCTTGGGAACCCTTGCATAAGTGGTTTTCTGCCCGCTTTAGAAAGGTCACCTGTAATAACATTGTTTCCTGCTCTGTCATAGGTTTTTAACATAGTGGGGCAGACACACTTCGCTGATTAACACGCTTGTGTGCCGGGTCGGATGTATCAGTGGAGGACGCTGTAACTCTACTTGTTGATGCACAGAAAAATTCTTGGGCAGAAAACAAATTCAACCCTTCTATAGCAGAGGGTCTCAAATCACGGTCCGTGGTCTCCATTCAGGTGGCTCACGGATAATTCCCTCTAATGAAGGGCTGCCCACTTAATTAGTGGAGCCGCACAGGCGTGGCGCCACTAATTAGGTGCCTGGTCCCTGGAGAAGTTCCTTGAATGTGAAGACAAGCAGCTTGTGTTTGATGGGCTAGAGGAGGAGCGACCAGTGGAGGGATGCAAAGAGAGGAGTGAGCTGGTCAAAGCCAGAGGCCAGCAGAATGACCTTGGCAGCAGCCTTCCAAATGGATCTGAGCGGGGCAAGAGAGCATTTGTCACGGCCAGAGAGAAGGAGGTTGCAGTGATGGAGAAGCAAGCTGGTGAGAGTTTTACCTGCGTGGCTGGCTAGGAACGGCTGGGTCAAAGAGACGTCACGCAGAAAGAACTTGCCTGATGCTCGAAAGACAACCTGGGCTCGGCGAGTCAAGGGGGTTGTGAAGCAGGGCGAATGTGCACTGGCAAAGCTGCGTGTGGGGCCACCGAAGCGGAAAGAGGGGGCTCCTTGGTCTTTTCACTGCCCTCGGGTCCTTTCAAAGCACCACTGAAGTGCTCGGCCAGAGTTGCAGGTAGTAGCGGCAGGAAGAGATTGCGAAGCCTCTGCTGCACTTACCTGGCCCAAGCCGGCACTAACAGGCTGAGCTCAGGGCAGGGACCATACTGAAGTAGAAAGGGAGCCCTTCTCCCAGCTTCATGCTGCTCCTTCTTTGGAGTCACTGGCTGCGTCAACTGAGTGGGGTGGTTCAGGAACAGCTTTGTTAGGAGGAGAAAAGGAAACACCTTCACCCATCACCACAATGCAGCCACCTCTGGAGTGGATCGTGGCAACTGTTTAACAACAGCACTGCACAACAGGTAGAGGAGGGGGCTGGCGCGTGAGATCAAGCAGGCCCCAATGCTCCATCCGGGATCATAAACAGTGGGCGGCAAAGGGACGGTGCAGGCATGTTCCAAGGGCAGGAGAACCACTCCCGCACGAGGGCTAACGAATACAAACGAGCACTCCATGCCCCGCAGCGGGAGACATTAACACTTCGCACGTCTTGGCGGACGTTGAGCGATCGTTTCCTGTGGCGCCGCATCCATGGGATTTAATAACCCTCCCCCGACGCTCGCCCCCCGTCCCTGTCCCACGCTGCCCAGCGTGGAGATGAATGGCATGGTCCCACAACCATTTTTCATCCATAGTGTTGCTTAACCTTCCGTGAACAAATGAGATTTCCCCAGGGCTGGGCCCCACTGTACCTGGAGTCGCTGCAACCGGGTCAGGGAGGGAAACCAGTGATGGATGTGGCCTCCTGGCTAATCAGATTCTCAGCCAGGCAGATATTGATGGGCCCTTGCACTTGATGAACGGCTCTCATGAGCCTTCATTCAATTACTCCCCCGCTTAAGGCAAGGAGCAGGGCCGCTAACGCCCGTGTGTTGCATTTCCTACAAGTCACAGCCCCTCGCGAAGAGGGAGGGGATGTGGCCCAGGGGAAGGGGCATTGGCCCTGCCTGGGGAGGGGAACATGCATCTAGGGTGGCAGGTTTCAGCAAGCCAATGGGAAAGTGACCGGGGGAAAGAGAGGAGGAGGAGGAGGAAACGGGCAACTCTGAAGGACAGAAGCTGGCATGAGAGCGTCTCCCGCTCTTTTGAAGCGAATACGCCAAAGACACTCAAAGTGGAATTACATTCTGAGGCCTGTTCTACATCTAAAACAGCCAAGCGACATCTCCCAGGGCTGTGGAAATTTTGTAGGTGGACCTATCCCTGGTGTAGACACGGCGAGCTCCATGGAAGGTTTCTTCTGTCAACCTAGCTACTGCCACTCAGAGGTGAGTTACCTATGAGGACGGAAAACCCCTCCCATTGCTGTCAGAAGTGTCTACGGCTCTGCTTAAGGCCTGCCTACCTTGAGGGAGGCCCACCGGTGCAGGGCCACTGGCACAAACCCCCTCATGTAGACACACCGTGCTGGCGTAAGACTGGCCTTGTACCTGTAAGATGATGCCCCAGGTGGGTCACCGGCTCTAAGGATCGAGATGGGGATCCTTAGGCCTAGGCACATTAACCCTTTAGTGCCTGAGTTCAAAGGCCCAGCTGTGTTCTCTCAAAGGCTGTGGAGACTCAAACTTCTGTGTCAGGGGTGAGGAATCTATGGCCCATAGGCCGGATCCGTCCCCTTGCTTAATTTCATCCGGGCCACGGGGATGGAGCCGCGAGCGCTGACTCACCTTGCTGCGGGGGGAACTGTATAGGTGCAGGAATTAGGGGTGCAGGGGGTGCTGTAGCACCTCTTTGTTTTACATGAGGTCCCGGCTCCTGGCCTCGCACCTGGGGTCCCAGCTGCTGGCTCTGTGCCTGCCCTCAGCTGTGATCCCAGCTTTGACCCCCTTGTAGGGTCCCCTGCTCCCAGAAATATGGCTCTGCTCCTGGCCCCAGCTCGGGGGGGTGGATAGATGTAAGGGGGCTGGCTTTCAGCCCCGCCCCCACACTATTAAAAATGTTCCAGCACCACTGTGAGGAAGCCCCGAGCCTCCACCCCGGCGCATGAGTAGCCCATGATTGATTTTTTTCTGTTGGTCAATGGCCCCTGACAGAAAAAAGATTTCCCCACCCCGCCCCATGTGGTCCAGCCATTACTGAGAGCGAGACCTCCTGTGTAAGTGACAGTTCCATGCCCATGTTGCTTACCTGAGGAAACCTCCCTGGTACATTTGTACTGGTGCACATGTCCCTAGTGTAGACATGCCTTTAACACTGGATCCCCCTAGATAGCCAATCAGAGATGGGCACCAAGGAACCCTTAATGCCAGGTCTCATTCAAAACACTGCATACTCCAACAGGGTAGCACAAATAGCTAAACTCCTTTCACAGCCAGCGGGAAGCAACTTTCCCGGTGAGTTCCTACCAAAATCAAACAGATTTATAGGAGAAAACAAAGGCTGATTTTTAAGAACTCCGGGACTTTTTCCCTTCTTCCAAGTGAAGCATTTTTTCCTTAGACCTTTGCTAGAAATAGACCTTGAGGCTTCCAGCAGTGCAGAGTATCCAAGAGGTAGTGTATCTGCACTCACTTTGCACTGGGACAGATGACGACACAGGGCAGGGCCAATGACTAATTAGGCCAATAGCAGGGTTGGGAGCTTTTCAGAGCAACTTTCTTTTCTGTCCTTGTTTGGTTTCTATTGGTATTTTGCTGATGAAAATGTTAAAGCAGCTCCAAGCCAAGCCAGTTCCCAGCTTAGGGGAAAGTGGCTCGAACTAAAAAAATCCAAAGTTCCTGGACCACAGGGCAGTTAGGACAATTCCTCCGACAAGCTAAGAGATAGCAGAGGCATCATTATGTCACAGATCCAAAGAGGATGGATCTAGACTGTTCTCAGTGGTGGCAGATGACAGAACAAGGAGCAATGGTCTCAAGTTGCAGTGAGGGAGGTTTAGGTTGGATATTAGGAAAAACTTTTTCCCTAGGAGGGTGGTGAAGCACTGGAATGGGTTCCCTATGGAGGTGGTGGAATCTCCTTCCTTAGAGGTTTTTAAAGTCAGGCTTGACAAAGCCCTGGCTGGGATGATTTAGTTGGGGATTAGTCCTGCTTTGAGCAGGAGGTTGGACTAGATACCTCCTGAGTCCCTTCCAGCCCTGAGATTCTTTGATTCTATTCAGATCATCCCATTCAATGAAAAAATCCTGCCGAGTTCAGAATTCCCACTACCACCACTGTCTGTTTGGAACCTCATGGTGAGAAGGTGCCGTAGGCCGAACAAACACCAGCGCGGGTCACAAACGACAAGGAATTAAGTGACTCACCAGCCCTCTGAGGTCAATAAATATGATCTTCCTATCGCAGATGGGGAGAGGGAGGCACAGAGAAAGACATGGACCTGCCCATGGTCACACAGCACATCCAGGGCTGAACCAGGAAGAGAGGCCAGGAACTCTCGTGTTCTACGCTGGAACAATGAAACCTGTCTATGTAGTTCCGCGGCACTTATCGCCATGGTTTCTGAGCACCTCAGTCATTGAGGGCTTCAATCCTCAGACATGCCCCGAGGGAGGGGCAGGGCAACTGTCCTCCTTTTACAGCTGGGGGAACCAAGGAACAGGGCAGATAAAGTGTCTTGCCCTGAGATCAGGCAGGGAATCTGCGCTGCTGAGCTGGGAACTGAACCAGGCCTCAAGGCCCAGGTCCATTCAAGTCTCAATGATCCTTCTCCTTGGGATAATTTCCACCCACAAGCAGGCAGGTCTGTCCTCCGTATGTACATGGACTGCAGTGCAACACAAGAGCAGCCCAGCGGTCTGCTGAAAACAGCCTGGAAGGAACGTGGACACTGCAGTAAATTCAGGATCCGCTGCAGGCTAGCAGCTCTGGAGGGGCTGACCAGAAAGTGGGTGCTGAAGGAGGAGAAGGCACAGCCCCTCTCTGGCTCCCCTCTTTCCCCTACAACAATAGGGACGGTTCCAGCTAGAGGAAGAGAGCAACCTGCTGGGAAGGAGCCGGGGAGAGTACGAGGCAGACTGCGCTCGCCGGAGCAGACTGTGCATCTGGAGACACACGGCCTACAGGCAAGTTTGGATCCATGGCAAGGCAGCAAAACAACATAAGATTGAGCTTTGGCGCCTGCTCAAATAAAGGCTGGGACTGGCCCTTGACCACAGACTTCCCTGATGTGAGAGCTTCAACAATCCAGGGGCCCAGCCCGGATGAGGCCCCTGGGGGGCCAGCTGGACAGAGTCCCCCAAAAGAATTCCCCTCAGTAGGGATGGCTACCCCCGCATATATAAATTGTGCACGAGCGGGTGCATGGATCCCCCGCCCCACCGCTTATATCCTTATGTAAATACCATGGAATACATGGCTATAAACTTAACACATCTGGGCCTTTTCAACCTCGGCTTCTGCACCAGTGAAGTAGCACTGTACCACATAACCAGCTGCTGGGGCAACAGGACGGGGGCTGGTGCGGTCACAGGAATGAATCCATTAACGTGCTATGAGATCTTCAGCTGGAAGCACACCGCCCCTTCCCCCGTTCCACTCTGAACTCCATGTCCAGTCAGCCTGGGATGCCAGACCTCTGCCTGGCAGCCCGTGGGGCAGCGCGGCGTCCAGCTGGCACAGTGACCGGCTGTGAAATGTGGCTGACCCTGGCAGGGGACCAGCCGTTGCTGTAGCGGAAAGAAGAGCTGAGTGGTTGGGTCTGAAAATCCAACAAGCCAGAGCATCTGCAAACCCCATTGAAGCCAACGGGAGCAGTTCTCAGAACCGCGTCCCTGCTTCTGTGACTTTGGGGACAAACGGGGTGGGCAGGGAGTTGATTCTCCCCAACCGGGTTACACCCAGTCCTGAACCGGGGGCCTTGGATCGTGAGTCCTTTGAGCCGGGGAACGCCAGTCCCAGGTGCATGCATCACACTTGGTTGAAGCCCTTTAGCGTTACTGATAATAAACAATACGATGGCCCGTAGGACCGACGCGATGCAAGCAGCAGGTGAGGCTACACACGTCTCCCCTGGCTGTTCTCATGCCCGTCTCCTTAGGGAAGTTAAAGCATTTCCTCCCAGCCAGTCCTTTCAAACGTCAGGAACACACACGCAGGCAGGAGTCACTCCCCATTAGCTCACTGGGCTTGGGAGTCTGTCTGCTGCTCTGGGGACATAACAGACTCTGCAGCCAGTCTAACCCATCCCCACCGCCTTAGGTCATGCAAACCCTTTCAGCAGAAAGTGACAAGAGCGATAAATCCAAGCCAGCTGTCAGGCGTCAGCGCCCTGCTTGCTGTTGCCAGCGCAGGGCCACAGAGACATGCACTAGCTGTTCTCCCATTGCCATGGGAAAAGCTGACAAGCAGCCCCTCCGTTTGTTCACAGTGTGCATGCGTCAGGCCAGAAGCTGTCACTCCACCGCGGGTACCATTCTGAGAGCTGATGGGCAGGAAAATTAGCCTCACAACATGCTTGTAAGTCCCTAGGTTATAATTTAAGGGCTATATTTGCTTAAAGAAACATGAGGCAGATTATTTTCTACTGGGTGAAAGGAAGTTTCGCACAGTGGATGGGCATTTTATCTGAGTGGATAAGAATACGATGACCTTGTATTACTTATTCGGTGCCATGGATGTGCCTGGTGCTTTGTGGATAAATAAAATTGAGATGTCTACAGATTTCTATTGGTGCCTCCCATTCAAGGATCTCAAAGCAGTTTATAAACTCATTGTGCATTAAGCCACGAAACGCTTGTGGCGAAGGAGGAAAAACTCTTTTAATGGGGTGTGTGAACGGAAGGTTAAATAACATGTTCAACATGGTCACATAGCAAGCAATGAGAATTTTTTTTTATCAGAATTCAAAATGATCTTGAAAAAAAATGGAGAACTGGTATGAAATCAACAAGATCACAGTCAGGGAAAACAAGTGCACAGTCCTACACTAGGAAAGAAAAACATATCAAATGCACAACTACAAAATGAGGAATAATTAGCTTGGCAGAAGTCTTGCTGAAAAGGAGCTGGGAGTGAAAGAGGATCAGAAACTGAATATAAGCCAACAACGTGACGCAGCTGTGAGGAAGGATATCATAATTCCGGGTTACATTAGTAGATGTGGCGTATGTAACACATGGGAGGTAATTGTCCCACTCTACTTGGCACTGGTGAGACCTAAGCTGGAGTTTCTGGGTGTCACACTTCAGGAAAGATGTGGACAAATTGGAGAGAGTCCAGAGAAGAGCAACAAAAATGATAAAAGTTTAGGAAACCTGACCAAGGAGGAAAGGTTAAAAAACTGGGCATGGTTAGTCCTGAAAAAAAGTCTGGGCAGGACACCTGATAGTCTTCAAATATGCCAAGGGCTTCTTATCAAGAGGATGATGATCAATTGTTCTCCAAGTCCACTGAAGGTCAAGAAGCAATGGCCTTAATCTACAGCAAGGGAGATTCAGGTTGGCAATTAGGAAAAACGCTCTAACTCTCAGGGTAGTTAAGCTCTGGAACAGGCTATCATGGGAGGTCATGGGATGCCCATCATTGGAGGTTTTAAGAACAGGTTGAACAAACACCGGTCAGGAATGGTCTAGATTTACTTGTCCTGCCTCAGTGCGGGGGGGCAGGACTAGGTGATGTCTCAAGGTCCCGTCCAGCCCTATATTTCTATGATTCTAATGCAAATGTAACCCATGTGGGCAGCATGGTGCTTTGTTCCCCTCTAGCGACAGAGCCATGTCAGAGAGCCATTATGGTTTTCCTCCTGCATTCAAGCTAAAGGCAGCTGGTCCTTAAACTCAAGCATTCAAGCGGCCCATGTTTTGCAGAACAGAGAGTCCGCTCCGCCGAGGCTGGGCGCACATGGGACTGTCAGGAACAGGCTATCACACCTGCCAAGAGTGGGCTGATTTCATTGGCTTTGACTTTTCCGTGGAAGTGGTGAATCTCCAATCAATCTGGTGTCTTGAGAAATGCAACGGCCGTCTTCTTGGCTGATGCAGGGATTGAACCAGATACCTCCAGAGCTAAAAGCATGAGCTTGAGCTAAAAGCGCCTTAGCTGAGGCCCTAACAACTCATATCCCCTGTGGATTATGCAACACACAGTCACCAGTAGGTATGACATATGTGGCGTTCTGACTGTAAACCCAGCTGATTCGCACATGGCCATGTAGACCCTGGACGCTAAGTTGATACTCCATCTAGACTGAAAATCAGTCACATCAGGTTTAAGCCTCTGATCCCAGAGCACTCTTGCCGCGGAGTTAAAGTTGTTGGGTTTTTTTAAACACCATGACCAACAATTCATGTAACTAACAAAGCTGGGCCAATTTTTCACCATGCTGGCGTGGGGGTGCTCCACTCCCCCACCCTTCATCTACTTGTGTCTTTTAGGCTGCAAACCTTCGGGGGCAGCAGATGCAGTGCCCTGCACAATGGGGTGTCAATGCTACTACAGTGCAAATATTTACTATTAGTTGCATTTTTTTCTGCTTATTTCTGTTACTGGTAACAAGGGGGTTGAGGGGCATGAAAGGAGGAGACGCAGTTTAAAAATTGTTTATTGCTTGTGTTCATTTCAGACGGTAGCTTTGTGAGTCCATTAAACTTGCTTAATTAAATCAAGTGATTAAAAATCAGACTCTCTGCTGCCAGGACTTGATTTTGATCCATCACGGACACTTATCTTTGTGATCTCCGGGAGTAGACACATCTTGGCGTTGACTGATACGTTGGACCCTATGTAAGCGGATTAGTTTTTTTCTTTTCCAGTAAGCTACAGTTCTTTACGTCCTTCAGCCATCCAGGAGGGAGAGGGAGTCGTTAGTATACTTGCAAAGTAGCAAAGAGCAGGTCAGGAGAAACTTCCCAAACGTAGGAGCTTCATCAGCTGGGTCACACAGAATGGACCGGACAAAGCCCTGGAGAATAGCTAGTGGGATGGATGGTAGGAGGGATTTTCATGAGCATTCATCATTGGCCTAACATTGCTCTCATTGAAATGAATAGTAAACCCCCACTGACTTCAGATGTGTGTGTGTCTGTGTGCGTAGCCCTTGTCTTTCTATCCACCTATGCAAGGTACCGACGCTTCCTCCTAGTTTCACACAGACCACTCATAGATCATAGGACTGGAAGAGACCTTGAGAGGTCAGCTAGTCCAGGGCAGGACTAAGTGTTATCCACTACTCAGAGACCTTCCCTTTTGTAGATACCATCGGGCAGTTGGTTTATATAGTTTCACTCTCCCTCCTCTATGTGCCAGCGGCACGGTATTTACAATGTTGTTCAGCTTTACAAACCCATCAGGCCCTACTAGTCTCTGTCTCCTGCGTCTCCTCCCCAGCACGTCCTTACTGTTCTCTTTTATCCGCCCTCCTTCTTAATGGGCTAATTAGCTACCCAGCCCCAATCTCCTCTGGCAATCAGGAACTCCTCTCCTTAATCAGGCTATTCCCCGGGGCCTTCACTGGTTAAACAGCACTCTGTCACACGCCTCTCATTACCAGAAGATCTGAGCCCCTCATGGTCATTAGTGTAATTACACTCATCACTCCCCCCCCTCGGTGAGGCAGGCAGGGCCATGACCCCCATATACGGAGGGGGAAACTGAGGCTCAGGGAGACTAAGTGACTTCCCTAAGGTCACAATGGGGAGTCTGGGCGCAGAGCAGGGAATTGAACTGGAGGGTCTTCACCCATGCCAAGAGACTCCCATCCTAACCACTGAACCATCCTGCCTTTCAAGGGAAGCAGAGCAAGGCCAGTGTTAAGCACTCGGGGAAATTCCCTCCTGGGCAACTTGACCTTTCCAAACCCAGGTGGTTCACCCTGTTCTAGGCAACTAGTGCGGCTCTAGCATTCCAGGGGCAAGCGCCGGGGAAGCTGCTAGACATGTATAAAATGTATGTGATGGGGCAGGGGTAATCCAGGGGTTAAACAAACTCTCCAGCGAGTTTTCGTGGTTCTTATAGCCCCGGAAGGCGTTTGTGTAAGGCCAGTTTCCAGGAGGAGCTAGGCTGAAATTCCCCTTCTCCCCACCCGGCTGGTGTCTCCTCAAAGCCCAGCTTGGAATCACTTATCACGGGGCTTAAGGGACTGCACGGCTTAGCTGAACAGAGCCCACTGCCCTGCTACGGGGCAGCCATGGACGGGAGCTCCACACCCAGACCAAGTCTCCTGGATCTGAGCCCTCCACCTAGCTGTAGTCAATGTCAAAGCTCAAGGCGGGTATACAACCACCCCTCCACCAATCTTTCTCGGATTCAAGGGGCTAAATCAGGGGTGGACAAACTTTCTGACCCGAGGGCCACATCGGGGTTGCATAAATATATGGCTGGTCGGGTAGGGAAGGCTGTGCCTCCCCAAACAGTCTGGCCCCCACCCCTTATCTGACCCCCTCCCACTTCCTGCTCCCTGGACTTCCCCCCTCAGAATCCTCCATCCATCCAACCACCTCTGCTCCCTGACCCCTATTCACACCCCCACCCCCTGACAGGTCCCCTGGGACTCCCATACTTATCCAAACCCCCAATTCCCCTCTCCCCGACCACCCCACCCAGAACCTCTGCCCCATCCAACCACCCCCTGCTCCCTGTCCCCCGGAATCCCCTGCCCCTTATCCAACCCCCCGCCCCCTTATCATGCCACTCAGAGCAGCGTGTCTGACAGCCGTGCAGCCCACCCGGAGCCAAACATGCTGTCACGTTCCCCTGCAGGAGGCCGCACCCCCCGCATCCCAGAGCACTGATCGTGTAGAGGCGTGGCTGCAACGGGCGGGGGTAACAGCAGGGGGAGGGGCCGGGGGTAGCTTCCCCGGCTGGGAGCTCAGGGGCAGGGCAGGACAGTCCCACGGGCCGGATGTGGCCTGTAGTTTGCCTACCCTGGACTAAATCCAGGCTTGCTGTATGAAAAAGTGCTTGAAATCAGGGTCCCAGCCTTGACTCTGCTACAGACCGTTACAGATCTCTGTGCCTCTCTTCCCCATCTGAACATGGGGTAATAATCCTTACTTTTGTCCACCTGGCCTTTGTCTGCTTGGCTACTTAATTGTTAGGGTCTTCAGGGCAGGGACCATTTTACTGTATGTCTGTACAGCTCCTAGCACAATGGAGCCCTGCTCTCAGCTGGGGCCTCTGTATTATAAAGAATAATTGCAGTCCATCACCACTAGCATCCCATCCAACCGTACTTTGCCCCTTCGAAGCTCCTTTCACAAGTATAAATCAGTCAGTCCCCCCTCTATTCCCCACGTTACAGAAAGGTAAACTGAGGAAGAGAGATGAAGTGGCTTGCCCACCATCACAGAGCAGTGGCAGGTCAGTTTACAGCTTCTAAGACCAGAGGGGACCAGTGTGTTCATGTAGTCTGGCACCCCACAGAACACAGGCCAGAGAACCTCCCACAATAATTCCTGGTTGAAGTAGAGCACAGATTTTAGAAAGACGTCCTATCTTGATTTAAAAATTTCCACTAATGGAGAATCCACCAGAACCCTTGGCAAACTGCTCCGATGGTTAATAACTCTGCTAAAATGTGTACCTTATTTCTAGTCTGAATTTGCCTAGCTTCCATTTCCAGCCACTGGACTCTAACACCTTTGCGAGCATGAAGAACCCCTCGATTGTCAAATTTTTGTTCACTATGTGGGTACGGATAGACTAAGATCAAGTCGCACCGTAATCTTCTCGTTGTTAAACTACGCAGACTGAGCTCTTTGAGCTGCACTCTGCAATGCTTGTTTTCCAGTCCTTTCACCATTCTCCTGGCTCTTCTCTGTTCTCTCTCCAATTTATCAACAACCTTCTTGAAGGTGGACACCAGAACTGGACACAGTGTTCCAATCATGCGCACACCCATGCCAAACACAGAGCTAATATATCCTCTCTACTCCTACTTGAGATTCCCTTGCTTATTCTGGCAAGGATCACTTTAGCCCATTTGGCCAGTGTCTCATTCAGCTCTTATGCATCATGATCCGCAAGTCTTTTTCAGAGTCACCGCTTCCCACGACAGTGTGCCCCATCCTGTAAGTATGACCTGCATTCTTTGCTTCTAGCTGGGTTACATTCGGCCATAGTGAAACACCTTGCCTGTACTCAGCCTACTCTGTATCAGTGACCTGTCCTCTTCATTGTTTACCACTCCCCCAATCTTTGTATCATCTGCAAACTTTATCTTGGCTGATTTTATATTTTCTACCAGGTCATTAATAAAAACATTAAATAGCATAGGGCCAAGAATTGATACTTGCTGCATCCCCAATGGAAACACCTGTTTGATGATTACCCATTTTCATTCTGAGACTTATCAGTTAGCCAGTTTTTAATCTATTTAATGTGTGCCAGGTGGATTTGGTACCTTTTAGTTTCTAAATCCAAACATTGTGTGGTACCAGGTCAAATGCCTTACAGAAATTGAGTATACTACACATACAGTGACTGAACTGGAATACATTTGTGGACTCTTATCTCTTGCTGCAGTAAGGCCAAAGATTCTAATATAATCATCACATTGAAAGGATAATACAATGAAATAAACTGTGCAACCCTAAATATCAGCACTGCTCTAACAAGAGGCTAAAACCTCTCATAGGAGTTAATGTAATTCCCCTTCCTTTAATGAACTGGCTACCAGTATGTAAACTGTGGCTTCAAAAGCTTATTTTGGATTCAGTATTGTTTTTCCCATCTGCAAGCACAGATTTAATCAGAGAAGAGCAAGACTCAGAATGCAGATTCCTTGAAGGCAGTCACTTACTTCAGCTGAAGAATTGGATCCAATCATTCTTGTTTAAGGCAGAAAGATAATTAAAGCAACCACTGAACTATTAGTGAATCAAAACCTGGCTTCAAATCTCAGCACAGGAGGGAGGTAGGGGTGGGGTAAAGGAACTAGTTAAAGGGCCATTGCGCCTCGGGACCAGTATTGAGACACAGTCCATGAAGCAATAGGAAGAGTTTCTATTATCACCTGAGCAGTGGAGTGGTTCTTAGATAAGTCCCATGAAGTTTACAAGGCAGGATTTGCTAATTACCTCCAGTTTAGCAAGAATGTGGCTGGGTGACCAGAAGCAACTCCTGTCCCATACCCATGCTAGCTGCCCTCTCACCTTATACTTCGAATAGACACACATCTGAAATGAGCCGGCAGTACAGGATAACTGGGCTTGGTTTGAAATGCGCACTCCAAAGGGGACTGTGTTAATGGGGAGGTTGGGAGGAGAAGTAAAAAATCATGGGAATAGAAAGGTGATCAGGCTTGAACCCAGAAGCTGATTTTGCACGCCCAGCCACATCCCGGCCTGGAGAGCGAGTCACCAAGTATAGCTCTTACCCCAAAACAGAAACATAGGAACTGAACCAGAGCAGGGCCCCTCTAATCCTGTATCCTGCCTCTCACAGTAGCCCGGACCAGCTGCTCTGAGGAAAAACTCTTGCAATGGACATTTTTGGGATCATCGGTCTGTGGGGAAAGTTTCCTTCCAAACCCCAATAGAGATTCTGTACAGAATAGGGTGACCAGATGACCTGATTTTATAGAGACAGTCCCAATTTTTGGGTCTTTTTCTTATATAGGCTCCTATTATCCTCCACCCCCATCCCAATTGTTCACATTTGCTGATTGGTCACCCTAGTCTGGAAGCACGATGGTTTAAATCCCTTCCAAAACTCTTGCTTTTCCCATTTGTTTTTGAAGTGGGACTATAACACCTCTGGATAGCCTTGCTACCTAGAGAAATGTTGAATCCAGGGGTAGGCAACCTATGGCACTTTTCAGCGGCACTCACACGGCCCGGATCCTGGCCACCAGTCTGGGGGGACTCTGCATTTTAATTTAATTTTAAATGAAGCTTCTTAAACATTTTAAAACCCTTATTTACTTTATATACAACAATAGTTTAGTTATAGACTTATAGAAAGAGACCTTCTACAAACATTAAAATGTATTACTGGCCGGTGAAACCTTAAATTCAAGTGAATAAATGAAGACTCGGTTCACCACTTCGGAAAGGTTGCCGACCCCTGGTCTAACCCCTCATCTGAATCCAGATGGGGGCTTTTGGGTGGGTGTGGGAGAAGGAGGGGAGGGGTTTGTTGGGGAAGCCCATAGCCAGGGAGTCTGCACACAGATCTGAACGTCTGCCAAGCATTACAGGTGAGGTGAGGTATAGGTGAGAGGTATATTGCAGGAATGGGTGGGTAAAATTCTGTGGCCTGTGTTGTGCAGGAGGTCAGACTCACTAGATGAGCATAATGGTCCCTTCTGACCTTAAAGTCTATGAGTGCTTCATATCAGAGGGGTAGCTGTGTTAGTCTGGATCTGCAAAAGCGACAAAGAGTTTTGTAGCATCTTATAGACTCATCAGATGAAGTGGGTCTTAGTCCACGAAAGCTCATGATCCCTAAGATCTGTTAGTCTATAAGGTACTACAAGACTCTTTGTTGCTTATGAGTACTTCAGCATTCTCACTGAGCTAGATCAGGAAAAAAAAAGCCTTGAGGTTAAAAGTACTTGTAAAGTATTTTTGAATGATCAGGTCTGTGACCATTTGTGGTTCTTTATGACGGATAAAAACAACCTGAAAGAGGATTCCACCCCCTTCCTTCTCCCCCACCCTCATCCCCACCAAAAAAAGTTCTTCTCGCCTGTTGGCTTTTTACCATAAGATCAGGTCTGGGCTTCCCTGGTGGTCCCTGGAGAGAGAGATCCATTATGGGCTCTCACACCTTAAAAGAAGAGGTGAAGGTGTCACATTTTTAGGTCTCTCAGATGTTAATTAAGCATTGGAGATAAATAAGTGTCTAACCAAATCCTTCACCTCTTAAGTGCTCAGCTTTCAGCCTCTTGGGATGTTGTGACCAATTCTTCAGTCTCCATGGAGTTTTCCAGGGTAGATAAAACCTGAATGTCTAAATAAGTCGGGTTTTTTTCACACATACAGAACCCTTTTATTAGGACATCTTTATCTATCAGAAGCACCAAACGGAAGGGCACTAGCCCCTTTCTCCCCCTTTGCCGGTCTCCTTTAAAGCCCAGTATGGGAATCAGGAAACTGTGGTTTTATTCCTGGCTTTACCACAGATTCCCTGTATGTCCTTGGGCCAGTTCGTTAGTTTCTTTTGCCTCAGTTTCCCTTCTGTACAAGAGGGATAACAGCACCTGCCTTGATCACAGCAGGGCTAGGAAGCCAAATCCACTTGTACTTGTGAATTGCTTTAGGGACCTGGGCTGGAAGGCACTAGAGAAAAGTCAAACTTTATGTTAAAATTCCACTCCTCAGGCAGAAAGAAAGAGTTCAGGGAGGGAGAAGCTGGAAGCGGGGACAGGGTTAGAATAAAGAAAGGTGCAGTACTAGGTTTAGAAGAGACTATACGCTAAAGTGCATTTGCAGCTGGTACCTGGCCCACATCATGTCTCACTGGAAGCCCTGTGATGAGAATCCAAGGAAGAGGTCAGAAATCCTAGACAGGGGCTAAGATCCCTTTTTCCATCTCAGCAGAGGAGAGTTCTGGTCTCGTATCGGATGGCCCCGAATTACCATCATAACAGCTGCACATCAGATGACACCATCATGGACTCAGAGCAGAGGTTTTTAGCCAACCGGGCACAAAGAGAAGGGTAACCTGAACCTAGCAGCTAAAGCAAGAGATAAAAGGGCAGATAGGGGAGGCACAATGCACACAAGTTCCTTGATTCTCTGCTTTCCTCCTCCTCATTAGGCCTCAGGGTCTTTGTTCTACCTGTGAGATTCTCTCCAATGAATAATACCCATTAGAAATAAATGGACTATAATGGGATGAGGTGGGGAATAATGCCAGGATTGCTCGAGGAAATCAAACAAAAGACAGACTTTTTAAAGGATCTCCAATTCTGGAACTCACCTTCCCCCCAATCCCATTATAGTCTATTAGATGCCGACCCAGCCAGGCACTTAAACACATGCTTAAATGTAAACATGTACTAACGTCCCATTGACTTGAAAGGGACTTCTGCCTGTTTAAAGATAAACACACACTTCAATAACCTGCTGAATAGCACAGGTACTGGAACTAGGGGTTTGGGGGCAACCCCTGATTTTAAGTGGTTTCCATTATACACTGGGTTTACGGTTTGGTTTGATGGCTCTCAGCACCCCCATTATACACATTGTTCCAGCACCTCTGCTGAACAGTGGTGGTCTGTGGATTCTCAGGACACTGAGCAAGACTCCTGTGTTTATCAGGCCCTGGGGAGGAATTTAGGCTGGCTGGCTGATGGGGGTTATTTTCTGGGCAGCTTGTATATTTCATCAGTCCAGGGGCAGGTCAGTTTATTCCAAAATATTCACCCGTGGTTTGTATACTGCAGAGGTTTTTAAGAGTCCTAGAGCTGCTGGGATGGGGATCAAACAAAACAATCTAAAGACAGAAAAAAACCCTCAGAAATTAAAAGGACAAAATACAAGTGCTGGCCCCTGCTGTGAAGAATGACTGCATGAAGACAGCCACCAGTTCTTCCTCCTCAGACCCTTGGCACACATTACAGTCACACCTGGGAACTGCAGTGACAAAGAACGGTTTGGACTACCTCTGTGCCCTGTTGACCATGAAACGCCCAAAGGACGCTGTTGAGGCTAAGAACTGTTCAAGATTCAAAGAGGGACTGGACATTTATATGACTAACAAGCATATCCAGAGTTATAATAGTGACTGCTGACAAGGAGTATGGAAGGGAGACAAAACCTTGTATCTCTCATTATCAGAGCCCCAGATGAGACCTTCATAAGGGCAGATTTCCTCACAACAGCTACTGTAGGGTTCTTATGCCTTCCCCTGACATGGCTGGTGCTGGCTACTGTCAGAGACGGGATACTGGGCTAAGTGGACGTTGGGTTTGATTCGTATGGCAATTCCTATGTTCTTAGGTAACAGAGACTGGACTGGATTCTATCCTGGCTCATGCAAACCACTGCCGATCACCTACACGTTCAGCCAGCCCATAAAACAACGTGTTAAATGTCTGGTGCCTGTAAAGTCTGTGGAAGGTGGGCTAGACATTCACCGACGGCAAAAGTTATTTTCTGCAAAGGCGAAGGGTGAAATGTCCGGCAGCCACAGGAGACAGAGCAATACTTGTATTGCTGGGTGGGCTCCAGCCAGCGGCGCTGAGCTGAGAGGAGGAGGATTGTGTAAGTGCGGGTTCTCCATGACCAGACTAGGCCATCGGAGCGACGGTGCAGGCTCTGGAACGAGGATAGGCCCGTGAATGCTGCCAGAGGAAGATGGTCCAGTGATTAGGATGCTAACGTGAGACTTGGAAGACCCAGGTGAATATGCATATGTAACTCCATGCCAACAAACTCCCCCAAACATGCCCCCCTGACCTCAACTCAGGCTTGTCTAGGGGGAGTTTGAACGCAGAACTTTGTCTTCTGAACAGCAGCGGTAGCTAGTTATTTGGACAGCCAAGAAACAGAGCACGAAGAGCAGGCCTGGAATTGCATTTCACCAGCATACCGGTGATACAGCAGGTCTGATCTCCTTGTCGTCTCCCCCAGCAGACTCCATACACAGTGAAGAGGAGAGACAGAATGGAAGCCATCCCCTAGGTCAGTGGTGCCCAAACTGGGGTTCGTGAAGCCCTGGGGACTCACAAAATGTTACAGGGGGTTCTTGGGGAAAAAATTCCCTAATGGAGGACAAGGCTGTCCCTAGGGACCCCACCAGCACCGGGCCAGCAGCCCAGAGCCCCTGGCCTTACAAGAGCTAAATAGATCAAAGCAAGGATCTCTATCACACTGTGGAGATTTAAACTTCAGAATGTCTTATCAGAAATGGAAAGGGAGGTGGATATTTTTTGATGTTTTCAAAATGAAATAGGCAGCTAGGATTGTTTTTAAAATTATTATGAAGAACAAGTTAAGCTTTGCTGTAACCTGTGTTTTTTCCCGGACTGCTCAAGACCTGAATGCTTGTGTAGGAGGAACTCTTTGAGCTGGCTTCTTAAATCCCTTCCTGCTGTTTCACATCTGATACTCCTTGATGAAACGTAGGAGCCTTGTCTCATAACAGGCTTATTCAAAGTGATACAAGCTACGAAACTGAGATCTTGGAAGAGTGTTGCCATTTTCATAATGTAATAAAAACACTGTCATGATAAATAATTAATAATAAATAGTGTGTAATAAGCATGTCATAAAACCAAATTTTATAAAAGCAGTGATCTTGGAAATATAATTTATACTCAGATAAATGAGAAAATCCCTGGAAATATTCATTTTTAGGAGGGGGTTCGTGAGACTTGGCATTTTAGTGAAAGGGGTTCCCAGGTTGTTAAACTTTGAAAACGACTGTCCTAGGTCAAAGTGAGCAATCGCCCATCATCCTGCTCCCGGTCCATTGATTTTGGCTTCCTCCATGAATCACTCTGTATGAAATTCATTCACAATTCATGCAGTCAATTGCCTTGTGATCAAAGTTAACGGACACACAGAATCTCAGCACGTTTAACCAGATTTATATGATGCATTATTTAATAGAAGTTACAACAGGATAAATGTACAGTTGAAATCAACATGCTAATTTCTAATGCATTTTAATCTGTAAACCATGCAGTCCATCTTTAATCAGTAGCTCTGCTAGTGAGTTTTAAGGAAAAAAAATGTTCCCTTTAAAGTTAAACCTAATTTACTAAATATTCCCCATATTGTGCAATGACTTGTGCAAAAAAAGCTCTTTTCACCACATTAGGTTATCAACTAAACCTCCCCTCCCGCCCCCTGCCCATAAAGGCAATACAAGCAGCCAATGGACACTGAGTGGTGCATGTGGGGGGGAGGTGAAATCAGAGGGACAAGCAAAGTTAAAAAGCAATTCAGTGCCGATGTAAATCCTGATTTAAGTAGAAGCTCTACCTCACTAAGTGCAGAACGGTCTAGGCAGAAAGGGCTGCAGGGCTGTCCCTTTAAATTCAGAGCAGTCGGAGGACAGGTGTAGAGTCACATTGGTATGAATCTCAGTTATGTCAAGGCCCCTTTACACCACGCTGGCAGCTTAAAGGGGCCTTATTGTAAATGAGAAGCAGGCCCATGTATCTAACAAGGGCAAAGGCAGGACCAAGTGGAGACCTGGAAGAGATGAATCATCTCAGCTCTTTGTGATTAAACCCAACTGGAAGCAGGGTTTAAATCATGACTAGTTCACAGCATGCTGACCACAACCTATGTCACTCGTGGTCACAATCAGCGTCATGTCAGCAGACTCAACTCTTCACAACCATGTTATTACCCAACATTTTGTGGTGAAGACCAGGCCTCGGATGGGAGGGATCAGGTAAAAAAAACCAAACAAGCAGCAACAGCAAGTGACTTCTGACGTTTAAACCTATGAATCAGGTGTGGGGCAGACTCTCTGTCCAGCTCGTAGTCTAGTGTTCACTGGGTGAGCACTTCACCCCCTATATACACAAATGCAGACATCCACAGAAACATTCCCCTTAAGAAACAAAACCCATGAAAACGGCTCACAGTTGGCAACATGGACGGTCTTGAATTCATTAATTAGATGGTTTCCCTTTGCCTCCCAAGATTTGGGATAAAACACAATTTACACCCCATCACAAAGACATTTTGTATCCTAAGGGCATGTAGAAACTGGTCCTGAAAGCGAGAGGGAGTAAACTAAGGCTTGGAATATGTTCTCCTTTGATCAGGTGCATGCCTAATAGAACTGGCCCATCCCATGGGTGGGATACATGGAAAATGCTCGTTTCTCCATCGCACATTCTTATATGGGAACCAGCTAGAAAAAGCTGGGCAGTGACTTAAGGAATTCCGCAGCTAGGAAAGAAACGATCTAGAGATACAGTAATGGCAAAGTGAAGATAAATGTGGCAGAATTGGTCACTGCTTGAGAAAAGGAGTAACCCCCTACCCCCTTTAATCCCAGAGTTTTGGGAGCTGAAAATGACTCCCATTGCCAATTCATCATTGCTTGCCCATTTCTCCCACATTTAAGTCTGGTGCGGAGATAAATTAAATTACACTCTGAATGGCTTTGCCTTGGGACTGGAAATCAAACTGAACCATCGGAAAGGGAATGGAGAAGCTTTGAAGGCCAAGATTATTGATCCTGGCTAGCAGATTTTGCATGAGGTACCACGCTCTCCCACCCACAATCCATCCATACATGGAGTCTTTGGCAGTACTTATAATGCCTCCATCTAAGCATCAGCTTTGAATGGGGCTCAGTGTCCCATAAACAGTTTTAGAACTGGACAAAAATGCCCCAATCTAGCAGATCTGCCATTTGTTAACGCAGTTGTTTGCGCAGATGGCCTAGCTTTTACCAAACACCAAACAATGCAATAGACAGCTTTCCCGCCGGAGAACAGAACTGTGGTCAGATTGAAAACAAAGTGCAAAACTGCTAGGAGCTTTTGTGACTTGAACTCCAGCCCTAGCGACACACACAACACACCCCATTCCCTAAGCACTGGCAAAATGGGTCTGTAAGTTAGTGCATTAAAGAAAATACAAAACCTATACTCAAGGCATAGGCTGTCAGAAGTGTGTCACCTAAGATTACAAAGAAGATACCTGGGTACTTCTCAGGCAGTGGAACTTTCTTCAACTGGTGCTTAGACGTCTTTGCAGGGGGAAAAATAACCCTGTCTTCTCTAGCATGACCTAAAAAACTTAAGGGATGTTCATATATGTACATGGGTACATTCATAGCACTATTGTTTGATTCAAAGGGGCACAGGCCTATCGTAAGAGTGGCGGGTTCTGCTCCTGCCCCAATCTTGTACATCTCTAAGAACCTTTCCCTCATAAGCACTCCCATTCGTATCAGAGGATACAAATCATTAGTGAGAGAGTTAGAGGGGATTTTAAACGTCTTCCAAAGCTTTTTAAGCAATCTGTTTAAAAGATTAATTTTATTTTGAAGGGATGGGACTGCATCTCTTGGAACAAAAAGTTAATTAGGAACAGAGCACCAAAATTCAATTTTTCATCCCCGTTAAATGACTTGCGGTTAGGAGTTTGACCTCCCGAAATCAGAGCCACTCTGAATCTCCAACTTGGCGGGGGCTCCTTCCCCAGCAGAAAATCCTCAATGCCAGAGCCAGGTCACATGATCCCGGTCCAGGCGATTTGCAGGGCCTCTTCAAGCACCCTTACTTTCCTGGCTTTTAAAACCCTGTGCAAGCCATTGTACTGCTCTTTAAATTGAGCTCGGTGGAGACAGGACAGAGCCCAGCTTCAGGTCATGGAAGGTTCGGAGCCGGCTGGGGTTACGGGGCAGAAAGGTTTGGCTCAGGGATTCTGTTTACTTTGTTTTTTGTATTAATTAGGCACCAAGGGGAACCTCTCACAGTGGAAAATGGAGCCTACACCTTGGAATAACTTTGAATTTTAAAGCCCGAAGCATGAGTTTAACAGCTGGCGGCTTTTCTCTGCTAACACCTATTTCAGCATGATAACCCCTCCCTGAGCTCTCAGCCTGAGTTACACAGTCAGGGGGGCGTGTTTCCCACTCCCGCCCATCCCCCACCACTTAACAAGGAGTGGAGAAAAAATAATTCCCATCAGCAAAACCCACACCCTGCCCAGCAGCAAAGCCAGTGGCTGACAAACATGATTAAAAAGGGCGTTTGACAGTCTCTCCTCCTCCTAATAAAAAACTGGAAATGCCAGAGCGCCTTATTTGTCATGCTTGCTGGGGCTCATTTAGATTTTTGCCAGCAGTTGCCGCGGCGTGATTCCGAAGGATTTTAAAGCGCTCGTTACTATTTATGGCCCTTAATGCCTTGTGGACTCAAATCTCTCCTATTTTTTTCAGCACGGGGCTGCCATGGGTTTTTGATTTTTTTAAAAAAATATTTCTACATTTATTTTAATGCGGGAAGTTTCTCTTGCATCTGATGCATGTTTGTTTCTCAGTACGTCGCGACCTGTCCCCACTCCTGCAGCCGAGAAGTATCCTTCTTCACAGCCCTGCAGAATGCGACAACGCCATAGAAGGGCAAAACCTGCCTCTTCCATTTGTGGGAGGAGTAAATCACATCTTTGTCCCCTTGTGTTTGATACGGATGGGACAGAGCTTTGCAAGAGTACTGGCAACTGTGTCTGGTGACGCTTCCTGTGTTTGCTAAGAAATCAGGCCTTCTGGCCCTTACACTAGACAGAGGTTCAGAGCAGTTCTGCTAAGAGGAGTTTTCACTGTAGGTCGTCTTGTCCCAGAAGCTTGTGAATTCTCTCCTTGCATTGAGCAACACCCTGGAACCAGAAATGCTGCAGACTCTCCCCTGGAGACAGGACTGTTCATCTAGCTGCTGTGACCAATGATGCACAAGACTTTGCAGGTGGGGTGGGTTCAAGACACACAGAATCTCAGCTGTCTTCATCATGTCAGGTGGACCCAGGGGCATGCCACCACAGAGGAGTCTGCATGCAACACGGGAGAAGCGGGGTTGGCCGGCTTCACCGTCACAATCTCATTGGGCACAGGACAAGTTTCTATGTCAAATGTTAAGGAATAGGGCAGAGCATGGAACTCCTTGCTGGCAGTTTGGAGCAGGACCAAATGTAGCATTTTAGAGCTGGCGTAGGGTCCGTTCACATCTGTGCCCCCCCCCATGTGGAAGAAAGCGATCGCTCGCAGAGCAGTTCTTTGGCTTGCAGATCCCTCCAGCTTGCTGCTGCAGGTTCCTTTCCACCCATGCCACTTTCCAACTCACCCACGTTGCTTTCACCATCCTTCGCAACCTGGGCTTTGGAGGCGTTTTTAAGCTATATTCGAAAAGGAAATACAAAGGAAACGCCAATATACAGCCCTCCCAAGTATAAAAAAGACCCCACACACTGATCCCACCATCTGGATGTAGCCAGTAGCAGAAGTTCGCTGTTTACAAACGTGGCTATTGACATTCAGAAGCGAGTAACACGCAACCCTTATAAAAAAACGCATTGCTGAGGAACACTGGAAAAAATCATCATTAGGAAAGACAAATACAAAAGAACCTCCTTGTCTGCCCTGTGCTTAAATACGTGTTGGACAGCGGCACCAGCACAGCAGCCATGAAATGCAGAGTCGACGCACGCAGTCGAAAGGAAGAGGGACTGAACGCTGCCCGGAGAGCCAGCCATCACCTTGCATGTTACAGACAATTTGCCTTGTGCATCATATTGAAACAAGTTCTGCCACTCGCACGATATGAAGACTTGAGGGCGAGAGGGGTAAAACTAAATCTTCTCTTCACATGTTAGAAAAGGTGCATTGGCTTCTTCAAAGAAAAATTGCGGTGTGAATAGAAACAACCCAACTCATTTAAACCAACGTAAAAAAACACCCCTTAGTTAAACTTATGGTAAGTGCTGAAGCAGCGCTCCTTATGTGGTTATGTCTACATTAAAGATCTTAATGGCTCCCCGTAATAATGTTAGTTTTAGGCAAATATGGAGCTTGGCAAACCTGCTCCTACTGAAAAGGGGCTCTCTAACACTAGAATATTTTTATATCTGGATTTGATATTAAAGAGGGACCCACTAGATATGTGTCTCCCCCACAGAGTAGTTACAGTCTAGTAGGTAAATACAAGGTAAGGGCAAAGGTCTCCTCTATCAGGCAGTGTGAATTTCCCTGCCAGCCTACATTCTGTACATAAGCACTCCAGTTGGCTTCAGTGAGAGTCTTATGCAGAGGAGGAGGGAGGAATATGGAACAGATACTTGCTACAGACAAGAGAGGAGAATTTTGCCCTTAGGCACTTTTTACCAAGTGGATATTTGAGCTTGAATATTCAGTGGAGTGCTCTTAGAGTCCCACGTGACTCGGGAGTGCCCAGGATTCTGTTCAGATCTCCGCCAGAGTTACGCTAGTAACAGCAGTGCCCTGTGTACTGCAAGAGTCAGACTGTGGGGAGCACTGAGCAAACGAAGAAGAGTCACGGGACGTCCCTCCAAACATTCAGGAGGGGAAAGACAAGAGACAGCGTCGAACAGACTTGCAGAGAAAGGCAAAATTGTAGCACGACGTCCTCACGCTGTTTGCAGAGCGTTGATTCACTTCCCTGCAACGTTCGCATCACAGGACTATGCGGCACCACAACTAAGCAACATCCCAATGCAAACTTGGCACCACAAGGTCAGGGTGTTGGAGCAGAATTAGTTTGTGGCTCTCTCCAATCCCATTTGATGACGGTGTAGCTCTCAAGCTCTTCCAGGTAGCGTCTTTGCAAAAGACAACAGAAGCCCCTAAAGAGTTACTCCAGATTACAGCGTCCAGCCCTGCTCAGCAGGTCCAATTACAGACCTGATGGATCTGGTTAGTGTACTTCTCCCAGGAGTCTGCAGACTAAGGATGAAGTTAGCATGCCCATCAACAAAACAAAGGGAATGGCTTTGCATTTGTTTGTCCTCCCTTCCTAAATACACCCAATACTCTCATCGGCATTAGGAGCCCACAAGCCGTACTCTTTCCATTTGCAAAGGCGTAGCCAAGCTACAGGAGTAGAGGGAAAGCATCGGAAAACACAGTGCTCCCCATGTTTTTTTTCTGCACTTGAATAACTTAACAAAAGAAAAGTCAAATGGATTCTCTGAATTTGGTTAAAAAAATCTGGGCATGAACTTTTATCTCAAGTTTCAGCCTTTACGGTGAAGTTATAAACCCCTGAAAATAGGAGCTTATAGTGGGAAATCATGACCCTACCCTTCACTGCAGCAGTACAAACAATGCCGCGATATCATCATTTGATTATTCACCTGGCAACATTTTTTCGTAAGGGTCAGTTCCATGAATACTATACACGTGAATAAAAAAATACAGATATTCTCTTTAAACAGGAATCCCAAATCCAGGCGCATGGAAGCTGCAGTGCAGAGATTAGCACTGTCCTGAAATCCTCAAATCCTATCCCAAGCAGTTGACTACCCTCACAAATGGTGGCTGTTGATCAGACTCCGGAGCTGTTTGGCCACAGTGTCTATCAGCTTCTGCTTGTCTCTCTCATTCTTCCGGAACTGCGCAAAGACGTTGTTCTTACGGCTGGTGTCTTTCATCCTGTGCAGAGTGGAAACAACCAGTCAGGTTACTTATCTTATATATCACGGCTAGGTACCCTACCTAAGAAAAACCTCCTACAGAACAGCAAGCCTGCCTTTCCCTAGGTTTTCAAAGGACAACTCTGTTCATACAGTAGTTTACTATCTGACACCTCCATGGTAAGGTGACATTGTTGTACTGCCAGAAGGATAGTAGATGATCTAGTAGGTCTTTCCCATCTCTAGCTTCTATGATCTGGGTGCGAACAAGGACATACAAAGCTGGCCCAATACCATGCACAGGCAGTCCATTGTACAAAAACATCTACAGATTTGTTCTTTAAACTGTGCAGTCACAAAAAAAGACAATCTCATGGCAGAATATTTATTCATGTGGTACCTTAATGCCAAAGCACTGTCTAGGTTCATGTTCATCTAGTTCCCCTTCCCTTGCTTAGATCTATTTTGCTGTGTCCATGTAAACTCTTATGAAGTGATAAATGACAATACTGCAATGCTATGGTTCAGGTTTCAACTGCACAGGAGTCAGGAAATTCAGAAATCTGGAATTAAACGTATGACATTAACTTTCATCACTTAAAATATACATCACATGTGGCTGAGTTTCACAGCTTTTGTGAGACCACCAAGTTCCTGACTTGTGAATTTAAAAGATTATAAAATTTTACACACAGGTGGAGTTTCTGCATTGGTTTCCCTGATTTAGGAATATTTTCTTGATGCCTGCATTTTTTTTTATTAAAACTCTAAATATGAAAAGAAATCACTTTTATGTGTCTCAGCATCTTCCCTGAGATGCTGGGATCTCCAACCACGCCAGAGAGAGGAGGAGATAATAATTGTGGGTCAAAGTGAAACAGATGCAGCTACATTTCTTCCAACGTGCAGAGGTCGAGATTCATGCATGCTTGTATATGCACATGTAGGGGTCACTGTGCCTGTCTACATGGTTAAACCGCTAGCCACACATAGGGTCTATGCACACTGGCAGAGTGTATAACATTGGCGGCCAGTGACAGCTAAACTAGGCAAGCAAGGCTGACAAAAAGTGCCACTCCAAGTCCATTTACAACAGCAGCTGGAGATATCAATGTACTGGATTCAAAGCAGGTAAGGGTACTCTGTATGTCGAGCTGGAGGTGTAATTTCCAGCGTGAGGAGACATACCTGTGCTAGTTCAGACTGAGCTAGTGTGCTAAAAATAGAAGTATAGTTGCTCCGCATACGATCCCATCCAAGGCTTAGGTCAGTGGTGTCCAATGGAAATTTGATGCTAGCCAGACTTGTGTTTTTGAATTTTTCTTATTAGCCACATTATAAAAAAGCCACAGGCATTAGCCACAATTCAATAGCTTATTAGCCACATATGGCTAGTGGTGAACATATTGGACACCACTGCTCTAAGTACATACGCAGAGGATTAGACACCCTAACTAACATCCAGCCTGCTAACCTTCAAAAGCCACCACCGTTTTATAATAATTCCATTAAATAATTTTTTTTTCCAAACAATCAGGCCTGTCAGAGATAATTCTTCTTGGACAAGGCACACACATTTTCAGACTTGGATGCCTAAAATTAAGCAAAAAAGAAATCTGATTTTCAGGAGGTACTAAATCCTATTTAGCTATTTAAATATGGATTGAGGTGTCTAGATCTGAACACCCAAATGGGGAACATTGATATTAGTCTCTGGAAAATTTGCACTTTTACAAATTAGAGGCTTCTGAGTTATCCAATCACGAAACAAATCTCCTGAAACACCTCTGACAGATAAAAAATCCACTATGTTTTCATGTTCCAATCTCAGAAAAAAAGTGGAATCAGAGACATTCAGAAAACCACAAACCTTGGAACTATCAAGGATAACAACTACCTTTATCCCAAAGGATAATTATTTGTTAAAGTTATAAATGCCTGAAGACAGGGGCTTACAGTGGGAGTACTTTTTAACTGTATAGCGTGTGTCGGTTTTACTCATGCTTTAGCACACATCTTAGAAGAAAGAGTGTGATTGCCGAAAGCACCATGACATTAATCAGGAAGTGGGTACACGATAGGAAATGTTGTTAGTGTTGCTAAGTGCTACAGGAGACAATATTTTTAATGCAACAGGTTTCATGTTTCATGCTTTGAAGTGTTATTTAAAATAATAATTAGCACTTCTATTAGCACCATGCATCTTCAAAGTGTCCAAGGGGGTGCTGAGTGATTGCAAATACACAACTTGCATGGCTCCAACTGGGCCACAGTGAGTAAAATGGATACAACTATTGCATCCATTGACATTGTCAACATGCTAATTATTGTGACAAAGACAGATAAGCTCGAGCTCTTACATTTGGGGCTGGATCCAAACTTCCCGAAAGGCTGGATGTTAACAGGTGGAATTATTTCCCCAAAGATTTAAGTAAACTTCAGAAACTGAAGGTGTATGAAAGCCTTGTATAGTCCATGACCGGGACCGCATAGAATGACGACAGTGCATTGTTCTAAACTATGGCAGAATGTAGACCTCTGGAAGAATATTAACTGAGTTTACTAGCTGACATGAAGTATAAAGAGGTATGCTGTAGAAAGAAAACATGCACATTTTGGAGATGGTTGAGTTTTTATATTTGATACGATAATACAGGTTTTAATCCTGCCGTCGGTACCGGGCCGACAGACACCTGAGCCTGTGCAGATTCTGACTGATGTCAATTGCAGGACTGGAGTCTTAGATGTCTGGTGTATAATGTAATTAACTCCAATTCCAGCAACTGTGAAATAGTATACTGGAACCTTTGGATGATGTGCATCTATTGCTGATGCAAGACGATGCTACTTCGCTTTGCCATGGCAATCATTACCTAGAAAAGTGACAAAGCAGCACCGTAATGATTTTTTAAAAACATCTGTGTATTCCTTTGGCAGTTTTATCTGTATTCAAAACACTGTGGCCAGTAAAGCTTATTTCAACTGGGTGCCTGTACTACCACTTGTATGTGACTGGATTTCATTCCTCCGGACATAGATTTGAGTCCATAAATTGAAGCACATGGGCTTGTGTAAACTATGTGATTCATATTAACCCATGCATACAACATAATTTCACCTCTATCTGGCTAGAAAAATCTAATCACCATCTTTTCTTTTTTTAAACCTTTCCATAAATTCTAAGGGCCAAATTTTGTATTTTAAATGTGTATTCTAGGCTCCCAATCATGTCCCAATCAGCACTGAGGGCAGAGTTTGGTCATAACTATATGTTTCCACTCAATCCCCTGTGGTTAGGCATCAGTGTTCTGGTGAAATTGCTGAATTCATGGGTCAAGTCCATTTTAACATCAGGCTGCAGAAAATTCCTGACTCTGTAGTGGATGGAAAGCAAAAGCGCAGACAGAGAATTTTGGTTGAGGATGATATTTTATCATGCAAAAAAGCAATCTTTTTTTGAGCAGCCTAATAGTGCTTCAGGAATTGTAAGTTCTTTGGAGTAAGGACTGTCCTTTTTATGATGTGCCGGCTCAGTGCCTAGCACAATGGGGCCTATAGGTACTACCATAATAGAGTTAAGAACAAAAATAAAGGAAAGTTAAACTTTGCCCCCATCCCAGCCAATACCACTTCAGATTGAGTTAACTTTTGTTGAAATTAATCCATAAAAAAGCAACACAGTAAAAGCTCCTCTTTTAGTCGTATTTAGTGCATTTGAGACGATAATGTTACAGGGGGGAACGGTTTCAAAGAGAGCAAGCATTTAGATCGTTTAGTGCTCCATTTAAATCAAACAATAAAGGATTCATTGCAAGGTGAACGTAAAAGCCCAAACGAGCAGCATACTTACACTCGCGATATCCTACGAAAGAGGTGAGATTAGGAAAAGAGATAATCATGAAAATAAGTTAAAAAATTAACCAGCAGATCACACCGTCCTGTTGGCAAAGCTAGTTACGTACAGGTATGTCTGGAATTCTGGTACTGATGGCTGGGGGAGGAGAGGAAATGTACACGTGTAAAGTCAATGACTGGAAGTCAGTATGGAACGCCTCATGAGTCATTGAGACAACATATGCTTTAGAAGCCAATGGGACTAGTGGTGTAAGATGGAGTCAGTGCTACGTTATACACAGAATCCACAAGGTGCCTAGAGTCTGATGTGGGGTGTAAATGAGGCTGCGGAACCAAGCAGTTGAATGTCAGCATGAACCTTGCAATCACTTAGCTGGGTATGTGCCGAGACATTTGATGCACTGGGATGTGTCTGGCAAACCAACTGGACACGTGAAATTCCCTTCGACTAGATCAAAATGAGGCAAGTCTCGTGACACTGGCAGGTGGAATTATTTGTTATGGCTTGTTGCAACAAATACTCGAGATGGACGATTGATGGTCAAATGCTGCATGGGTGATATGGAGACAAGGGTAAGGTGCGTTGTAAGTGCCATGTTCTCCTCCCTCCCCTCCCAGGGGTTTCCAGCTAGGCAGACTAATTCCCGACTGACCAGGGGGTCACTCAGTTTCCATCGACTTCAGTCACTTAATTTATGTGCACTTTGCAGCTCTCACTTGCCTAGCACTTTGCCTGGGGTAAACTGCATCCTGCTAAAGCATTGCTGTAGCCACAGTGTGAACCAAGCCTTTTATGCAAACGGTTATGATCATGCCATGAATAACACTCAGCATCTATGTACAGTGCTTTATATGTCCAAATTTTATTTAACAAATTTTATTTAACCCCCGTTTTACAGATAAATGGCCATGGAACAATTCTATATGGAATTAGCTACTCCCACCCATATGATGTCAGGTTGCATATTTTTTGAGGATTGCTGGTGAACAGTTGAAGGGCTGCGCGAAGCAAGACGCAAAAATAGTACAGCCTTCAAACACACTAGGAGTATTACAAAAATAACACTAAAACCTCTAAGGTGAATGTGAACCCTAACATTGGTTAAACCAGCAATTTTCAACACTTAGGCTGGGATTTTCAAAGGTGCCTAAGGGAGGAGGGGTGGCTAGCATTACTGGCCCTCACGGGTGTATGTCTGGGTGAGGTGTAGGAGGTGTGGCCCATGTTCTTTGCTGGCTGCACAGGGACAGTGCTACCTACAACTGATGAACAAGGGAAGCGAAGGGTTCTTTCTCTTCATGCTACCCCAGATCTTTGGAAGTATCATGTCTTTTAAAGACAACTTCAAGGCATAGCCACTTGGGAGCTTTGTCCCGCTCCCATAACTGAGCTCTTAGCATCCCTAGTGTGAAACTATCTAGTCTTCCCTACCAGGTCCCTGCAGTCCATTAACAGCACGTCATCGAATGCAAAGCTGTGAAAGCCTAAAAGGTATCAATTTATAAGACTACTTTTGGTGGCCACATCAGACACACATATACACAGGAGAAGATACATAGAGTGAACTGTGAGGAAACTGCTCAAAGTAAAACGGAATGTGTGTCCTAATTTAAAAATACACCAGTATAAAAACCTATATAGAATAGAAATTACTTCAAGACCTGGTGATACCTGGAATGCAGCTCCAGTTAGTGTGAAATAAAGGGACTGGCTGCCAGAGGCACTCTTCCACTGTACACATCAGGGTGCAAAAAAGATTGACCCTTTGAGCATAGGCACATGTGCTAGCCAGCAATTTTCCGCTTACCTGAGATCAGCACAGCCGAGGCAGCGTGAATAATGAAATGCATTGCTGGGAACAACCTTGCTTGTTAAAGCAAGTACAGCAGCTGAAACCATCAAAAGAATGTCTTGAGCTATACTCACTTTTCCAGCAGGATAAGGGCTGTCGTCGGGTTCACACGAAGATATTTGCATGTGGGTTGCCCGTAGTCAGCCAAATATGTTGACCAGTCCCACTGGATGAACAGATCTAGAAGCTGTAACAAACAAAACGGCCATGTGATGAATACATTTTTTTTTTTTTTTTTTTTTTTTTTTAAGATCAGAGGGTCCACCTAAAAGCTACCCAGGAATCAGGCTAGCAGGATCGTCTGGAGAAGAATTTAAAAAATGCTTTACAAACCCGAGTTAATTTAGCCTCACAGCACCCCTAGCAAGCTTGGTGAACACTACCTCCATTTCACAGAGGGGAAACTGAGGCAGTCGGCAGTTAACTGACTTGCTCAGACTCAGAAAGCAAGTCAGCATCAGAGCCAGGAACAGAAACTGGTGTTCTATTACCATAATCACAAGACCATCCATATACAGATGTTAAAGTCATATTAAGTTCCTCCGTTCTTCAACTTCATTACCTGATACTTCATTTGAACTGTGCCAAGGAAGATATTTCCAGCCACACACATTACACAGTAGAGCTAGGTGAATAACTGGCCTTTCAGTTCATCTAGGAAACTGAAATATCAGGGAAAATATTTGGTTCTGAAAATGTTTGGAATTTGTCCACAAATTGGTAGGGCCAGCAAACCATAGTGTGTGTATGTGTCCGTCCGTCAAAATCTTTAGCCCTCTGATTAGGGCATTCATCTGCAACGTGAGTCTCAAGTTTGAACCCTCACTCTGGTCAGGCACCTGAATGAGTCTCTCTCCATTCCCAGGAGAGTGCTCTAGCCCGGAGGTTATTCTGTGGTGCATTGTTCTCTCTGTGTTTCAGTGGGTCAGAGAAAGGGAGAGAATGGCTCTCTATCTAGAGCAGGGGTAGGCAACCTATGGCACGGGTGCCGAACGCTGCACACGAGCTGATTTTCCGTGGCACTCACACTGCCCGGGTCCTGGCCACCGCTCTGGGGGGCTCTGCATTTTAAATTTAATTTTATTTTAAATGAAGCTTCTTAAACTTTTAATTTACTTTACTATAAACTACAAATAGTTTAGTTATATACTATAGACTTATTGGAAGAGACCGTCTAAAAATGTTAAAATGTATTACTGGCACGCGAAACCTTAAATGAGAGTGAATAAATGACGACTCGGCACACCACTTCTGAAGGGTTGCCGACCCCTGATCTAGCGTTTGTCTTCACTAGCGCGGGGAGAGATCGATCTTATGGCGATTGATTTATCGCATCTCGTCAAGACGTGATAAATCAATCGCCAGCGGTGCCCCCGTCAACTCCGTAACTCCAGCTCACCAAAAGGCGCAAGCTGGAGTCGACGGGGGAGCGCGCTGCTGCCCACCACGAGGACGGCAGGTAAGTCGGCTGTAGATAGGCCGATTTCAGCTACCTTATTAATGTAGCTGAAATTGCGTACCTACAGTCGATCCCCCGTCCTAGTGAGGACCAGCCCCGCCCTAGTGAGGAGCCTAAGAACACAAGACCGGCCATACAGGGACAGACCAAAGGTCCATCCAGCCCAGTGGTGATTAAAGCACTCTTCTGCGAGGTAGAAGAAGCTATGAGTTCAAATCTTCGCTCCCAGATTCAGAGGAGGAATTTGAATTCACCTCTCCTACTGCCCAGCTGATTGCCTTAATCACCAGGCTGTAGAGAGTCAAGGTGGGGGAAGTAGCATCTTTTAGTGGACCAACTTCTGTTGGCAAGAGAGAGAGCTCTCAAGCACACAGAGAGCTGCTCTTCAGGCTAGAGAGTCATTTTTACTCTCCTCTCTCTTTGGCCCAGTGAACATTTAAGTATTTATACAAGGTGTAACAGTGTCATTAGGACAACTGAATCCCCTGGGTTTCCCACATTCCAGGCCAGCGCCCCAATCAATGGCCTGAAAGTTATCAAGGGGACCTATGGTATGTGCACATCCAGTTTGCTGAGCCTCAAAAAAACCCCTCACCCCAGCTGAAACCACTGGGTCAAGTCTGCAAATAGTTTCAGTTCTGCCAAAACTGCATTTTTCAGCGAATAAACAATTTGTCCCCCAAATGTCACCCAGCTCTATTGCAGAGGTCTGGGAGTGTTCCAAGAGCTTTACAAAGGTCTCCACTACTGGGGAGGGTAAGGGAAGGGAGGTAGGTGCCCAAAAGTTAAGACATCATCCAATCATGTGTCTACAAAACTGGACTGGTTAGTGCAGGTGCTTTCCAGCCATTTCATTTCAGGGTGGAATGTCCTGGCAGTTCTGGCTGGAGGCCGGAAGGGAAGACAGATGGTTTCATAGATGTCTGAGAATCTTGGTTCTGAAGCACTGGATAAAGGTGCAGGGTAGTACATTCTTATTTGAGCCATTTCACAAAGCCATAAAATCAACACATACAGGTGCCATGGACGCACTTTCACTGTGTCGAGTGTTCTCTCTAGACCCTGATGGCTGCCCACTATCAGCAAAGACCCTGCTGACCTTGATCCTGGGTGAGGAAATCATCATGCTAATGGAATAGTTTTTTCAGGAGCCTCTTTCAAACCTGGAATTCAAAGGAACACGTTCAAACTCTCCTCTCTGAACTCCGAAGACCAGTGACTAATCAAAGACATCTGGGATCTTTCACCCTCCCACCTCGGAGACGTATGCGGCATTGTTCAAATATTTGACATTCAAGTTCACCTACTTGACATTCAGTTCCACATCTTTCGTGGATAAAATGTGATAGTTTTTTGCAGTCATACTTGACAACGCTGTTTATCCTCTATGAATGTCAAGGCTTCTGGATGGTGTCTGGCTCCCGCCTCAGACACAAAGATGCTTAAGTTTCTCTTCCCTTTGCTGTACTTTTAAACTTTGAGATCTTGGCTGCAGTGAGGGTGTTAATTAAGCGGAACTATGATCAGACGTGCCTTTTACACCCTAACTTCAATCAAAATGACAATCAGAATGACAGTGCATCCAACAATATGCTTATGCACATTGTGCATCAGAAGGCCACATAACACAAGCCGGTTGGAGAAACGGCAACAAGCATTTTTCCCAAATGAATCTGGTACAATGAATTTAAAATGTAGAAGAAAAATTCATTTTTTGATAAGCAGCTGCATTTCAGCGATCCTTCATGACTGACATTTCATGCCACACTTTGGGATCCTGAGAGACAAAAGCCCCTGTGCTGTATATGTGTAAAGAATTTTATTAAATGAACTGCCCTGATGAATGGAACTGTATATCCGGGGGAAACCATGTTCCAGCAGGGGAAATTTACTCAAGATTTCTAAGATCAACCCCTGCTTTCCCTTGCGTTGTCTTATTCCACGGGACACTGAATTATCCTACTGCAGTGATTCTCAATCTTTCTTCATATTAGGATTCTCTTTTCCATATGGGGAGCCTTTCTTTCATTGAATTGAGATCCAGAAAGGACTTTTAACAATATGGAAAGAGCAGAGTGCTCACGACCCCCAGGTTGAGACTCCTTCTCCTAGAGAAAGGCATTACTATTATCCTGCTCATATGAAAGTTGAGGTGCTGGTTAAATAGGAAAATTATGGATGCATAATTTCTCCTCTCCCCTTTTTTGAGGAGAGATTGCAAACTTCACACCCACTCGCCTTCCCCTGGTCTCAACACCCTTCTAGCCACTGCAGATCCCATGAGAAGAACAGCCCAGCTATTTTATCTAGCAGTTAACGTCCTGAAGTAAATCAGGACCATAGAGAGCCCATTGTGCCTGCGTCTCCATGGTTTTCCTCCAGGCTCTAGTGCTGTTTAACAACACAGCCCACCACACAAAAAACAGGATTTGGCTCCGTGAGGACCTCAAAGTACAAAACAAAAATGTGCAACAAGATTCTTTTTGACTATGTAGGTCACAGGAAAGAAAACACACTGTGGGGAACAATCCCGCACTGGTTGGGGGGAGGAATGGATTAGACAGGACCTTATAGGTCTTTTCCATCTCTCAATTCTATGCACCATTGTATGGTAGGTCAGCTCCAGCTCATTGTGTTAACAGCAAACTGAAGTTCAACATCAACTGCAGGAGTTTTTTCCAAACAGAAACATCCAAAAGCCTTAAAGAGACAAATGCTTAAATATGATTTCGTATTCTCATTTCACACAATTGCAGAATAATGGGGTCAGAACCTTCTCTTCAGATTTGTTGAGTCTGCCAGGAAATCATATATGTACTGGGCCATAATACCGGCACCTTGGGATTCAGCAACATAGGAACACACTAGATTATCAGGGTGCACAGTGACACAACACAGTGCAGCTTTGCTTCCATATAAATTAGTGTCTCCAGAGCCTCCACCCGGCCAGACAGCGACATGCATGGAGGTGAAATAAAACCCCAAAGCAGAGGGAGAGAAAAAACAGAGAGGCACAGACTAGGCTTTCAGATGAGATTTGAAGAAAGCTGGAGAGCGATGAGGCGGAAGGATATAGGGGGCATGTTCTGCAGTGGAGGTGTGAATTGAAAGAGACTGACACACAGATCCCGACCTGGTGTAAATCCAAAGTAACTCCACTGAAGTCACCAGAAGAAAACAGTACTTGGCCCAAGGTGCATACACTACACTACAGCAAGCACACGGACAGATGTTAAAATCAAGGGGGATATTTTTCATCTGGACACTGTAATGTTGGGCAGACGGTGGAGCTGTCTGAGGGTGGAGGTGATGTGAGCATGAGCAGTGGTAGTATTCGGAACACAGTGGACTTGGGAGAGCTGTGCTTGGCTAGATGCTCAGAGAAGGGAGTTTCAGAGGCACAGTGTGTTCTTTTAAACAGCACATTGGTTTGGAGACTCTTTTTTAAACGTAGGGGAAGCAAAGCGGGGTGGAAAGGAGTTGAACGGAAGTTGAAAAGGCAGAGTTGGGCTTCCAAGTCATGGCTGGTTGGAGCTGGAGCCTCCTGAAGGGAACACGTATTTAGTCTGGAAAGGAACATGTCTGGAACACGTAGTTAGTCTTCATCGTTTTCCAAGATGAAGTGCAGTATCTGCTTTCCCAGTGTCTTCCCGTGCCTGGGACCTGGCTGAGGGCTGGCTGGCGAAGACCCAATCCTTGCAAGACCGAGGTGATGATGGCTTGCTGGAGGACATGTCCTGAGGTGACAGGCGTGATACCTGCCCCATGCCTTTTGTTAAGGTGTGAGTGGATGAGTGCCATCCCAGAATGCCCCCTGGTGGCCTGGGATGGCCCTGCAGGTACTTCCTCAATTCCTTCTTGTGGAATCCTTATAAGAAGATTCCCCCTTGTGGGATCTTATTCATTCAGTCTGTTACCGACTACAGAACCATTGGCCCCACAGTTCCAGCCCTTTGCCTCCCTGGCTCAGGAGTCCAGCAGCCTTCCTTCTTGGGGGGTTTGTATGATAATCCAAGCAAAACCCCATTCCCTGCCACACAGCTCCTTCCTTGGGCCTGGCAGCTTTCAGCCCTTTCCAGGCTCAGTTCAGTCTCTCGTCCGCTCCACTCCTGGCTCTCCAGTGAGCAGCAACGCTCTGGGCTCACTTCCTTCTCTGGCATCTTTCCTTCTCTCCCCCGCAACCCAGGCCTTGTCCTTACTTACCCCACAGGCCTTATTGGGTCACGTGACCCATTTTCCCCAGCTGGGGAGGCAAGTTAACCATGTCACAGGTGAGTCTGAGACCATCTCCTCTTAAAGGGCCAGTCACCCGGTGACCATGAACAAGCCAAGAGTTCTATTTTCACCTGAGCCTGGAGAAAAGTTTCCTTTTCGGGGATTGGACCTTGCCTCATCCGTGGGCATTTCTGCAATGCTCTCTGCATGAGGCCACAAAAGTGAAGACTGTTCTCATCTTCCGTTGCTAGCTGCTTACTTTGTGGCACGTCTTGCAGGGGGTGTATGACATGGCAGTTAGTTTGCACCTGCCACTATGTCAACTCAGAATGTAATTCAAGGTGCTGGTGTGGATTAAATTCTCCCGTTTGGGTCCTGGATACCTTACACCCCTCCCTCCCCATATTGAGATCATCCCCGACACTCGCGCTAACAGCAGCCAGATTCAAACAGTGAGCATTTTCAGGGGAAGGTACCTTCCTCCCTCTGGAGTGAGGGTTTGAATTTGTTGACCTTCCCGACACTTTGCAAGGCCGATCTGCTTATGGCTTTTGCTGGAAGATTTAGCAGAGTGAGTTTGGGTGATATAGCAGGGAGAGTTGTTTGGTTTTTTTAGACCAATCTGGTGTGTAATTTAGACGTCTCCAGTTGCATGCGTCGCTTAGGGACCACGACCAGTGAATTTTAAAAGAATAAAATAAATAAAGCACATCCTAAATGCATGCAAATGCCATTGCTAGGTCTGGGTCTTCCCTCAATGCTCAGCACTCGAGACTGCCAAGAGCCAAAATGTGACAGTGATGGATAGTCTGTGTATTTTACAGCTGTTTACCCACATCGATCTTGTGAGATCGGCAGGCCTGTGGGTATATGGGCTGTGCAGTCTTACACCTCTGGACTCTGGCTTCTTTATATGGCACAGTTTGGAGGCATCTGCAATGTTTGTACAGTGGCACAGCTTTACTGTAAAGTGGAGTGTTTTGTATTCCTTAGCAGATGAGAGAGGGAGGCCTTGAAGTAGGAAGTCTTACAGCTATGGGTGAGCTGTCTTGAGACGATTTATCTGTCACATAAATGTAGTTTTATTGGTTTTACTGTTTAAACTTTTCACCTCTGCAGCTAAATCTGAAAGTTAAAGGCGGGGGAGAAAGGTTTGTGCACAGACATTCATGCAGCCCCGCTGCTCGCCGAGTTCAGTATGTGCCTTCTGGGGGAAATTCCAAAATAAAATATGCAAATACCATTAATTCTTTAAACCAAAGAGTCTACTTTTCAAGTCCATAAATCAAACTCGACAGCACACACACTGGAAAAAAAAAAGTGGGGGAGGGGGAAAAAAAAAAAAGGAGTATTTCCCATTATGCTACTAAACGGCACTAAACTGCACTCAGAGCACAGCAGACATCTCCCAGGCTACGTGCAAGATGATCAGTGACTGCTCACCTGAGGCACATCGGCGACAGCACCCCATGGAAGTAAAGTAGTACACATGCTCTCTCTGGAGAGTTGCTGTAGTTGGAAGGGGAGAGCAATTTAAATCCTCCTTGAAAGTTAGGGCCTGAGAAAGGATCAGGTTCTTTTTATACCCATAGGCAGCACAGCTGTAGCAGGAACTTACTCCTTCTGTCTCGCTTAGGGACTCTGACCTGCATGGATTCCACCCAACTCATACCAGCCTCGGGACACTGTACCACCTCTACAACCACACTGAAGAGGATGAAACTGGTTCTGATGGCCCACAGAGAAGTAGCCACATTGGAAAGAGAAAAGCAAAATGGGCTAAAGGGACTGGGGGTTTGAGATGTGGTAGAAAACCATGAGGTCTAAAGTGAATACTGCTATGCACAGAAAGGCCATGCACCATCTACAGAGAGCCTCTATGGGATGTGCCCAAGGAGGGAGTTCCAGAGATGGGATCTCTGAGCCACAAAGGTCCTTCCCCGCACTGGATGAAGCTGAAAGTGAGAGAGACTTCACCTCTGGGTTTGCTCCACCACAGAATAGGCAATGAAATATAAATAAACAAACAGAAATCAGCCAGTGAATTTCAGTCACCCAAATCACACTCACACTCCTCCCGTCCTGGGACTTTCTGGAAACACATTTCTTGTCTGAACCAGCACAGTTTTGACAAACAGGACCCAAAGACAACGCTATCTCGGATTCACAACAAGGAAGGCTTTTGACTTTCCATAGCCTTCTGCTTACGAATCTTATAGTGTTCTGTGAATGGGAGCAAATTCACACACACACACCCTACCCAGGGAGAGTAGGGACATATTCTTATTCCCATTTTACAGATGGGGAAACAAAGGGACACAAGTAAAAGTCCTGCTCCCATTGACTAGTCAGCAAAACTCCATTGATTTTAACCTGCCTAGGTGCAGACCCTAAGTGAAGATGCGTACGGTCACACGGACAGATTTCTTGACTCTGACCACCATTCCCCTTCTAAGGAGACAGTTCTGTAGCAGGGCTGTGCATCTGAATTCTCTAAAACCAGATTACATGTAATTATCTCAGTACTTCCCTGTCACCATAGCACAGAGGTGCCAAAACCTGGCGACTGCCTCCTGGATTTTCAGTTATAAGATGGGAGAAAAAATACCCCTGAAGACGACATCTCGCTTTCTTTCAGCTCCACAAGCGTCATCCTGAGCCGCTTAAAAGAGTAAAAACAAATGTATAAAACCACAAACAAACTAATGCTAGAAACCACTCACAGCCCCATCGCGCAGAGATTATTTCTTTTTGGACTAAGCCGCAAGACCAGTGAGACGACCGGAAAAGAAGCCCCTTTGCCAACACAGATGCAAAGTTTAAACGTGTCAACCACTCAGGGGAAGAGGAACTAGATAATAAAGCAGGAAATAAAATTCCCCTTCAATAAAGTCCAAATTAGGGAAAATTCTAGTTTCCACATTCCACTGCCTTTCCAGTCATTGTACAGTAGGAGATACAGCTTAGTCTCTATTGGGAGTTTGTTGATTTTCCATGGTGCTCAGGAATCGTGTATCCCCATGAAGCTGGTCTGCGAGGTGTCCCCAGAAACATTATTCCCTGACAAGCCTCTCTCAGAGGTGCACGAACCACTATTCAAACACACAAACACACCATTAGCAAAAACAGGCCGAAAAGGTAAAGATGAATAAAATTAGTTAACTGGCAAATCCTTTAACCATTTAAACAAATTGAAACACAGTTATCCTGGGTTTCTTCCATCAAGTTGAACTAAAAGAATTATAGTTAACACAATGAATCTTCTAGCAAGAGACAGTCAGGTGCCTGGAAGAGTCAGACCTGGGTCTAGGCAGTGCCAATAACAGGTCCCTGCAATCTTGCCTCAGAATGAGGTTTTACTGGAGGTGGGGGGTGGATTCAGTGAGCGAACCGATAAGCAAAAAGGACCCGTTGTGCTAGAAGGGTATGTTAGCCAAGGCTTTCCTGAAGAGTATCAAGGTCTTCTACTTATCTGACATACCAGGGCTCAGATCAGCTTACCACCCTCCCGCTATCATCTGGTACACAAGTCTAACACTAATGCTTTGGCTCTCAATCCTAAAATAGGGTCTTTTCCCAGCCCTGCTCTTGATGTTCAAGATAGAGGCTACTAGACAACAGGAGTCTTCTTTATACACTAGGGATCTGCAGTTTGAAATTGGACCCAGCTCTAAGAAGCTGCAGCATCTCTTCTTCCCCAACCCTTTCCATTCAGGTAACCCAACAGTCACACATGCCTTTGCCTAGAATGGACTGTCAGGTACCTCCACTTTACTCTGTCTGCTCCCATCAAAGAGGATGAGCAGCCTTGTGCTTGCTGCCTTCTACTTACCAGTAGTTTTTTAGTTTTCATGCTGCCCAAAGACCTTCGTAAGTTGGGCTATATAACACCGAGATTTTCTTAAAAATTGCTACCCTTGGTATCCGTTGTGCAGCTCCACTGGTGACAGCAACAGTGCGGGTTCTAGTATAAAGAAAAAACTTGCTTTCTTACCACTGTGTCATCAACCCCGCTCAAAGCAAGGTCAGGGCCTTTTCAAATGAACCCTTAGAACAACCACGTAAAAAGAATCATCCTTGAGTGCCAATAGATGATAGCAATAGCTGAATCAGTGCTGACCATGGTTTTTGTCCTTGTCTATGCTTGCAGCTAAATTATGCTCCGCATTGGCTCCAGCTCCACCCATTGTCAGCAATATAGAATTCTGGAACGTAGAAAAAGCCCTAAGAGAATCCAAGATCAGCAGCCACAGAGCAGCAAATTCAAATAATTGACTTTGGTGATGTTTCGATTATTCCTACTGGGAAAATAATATTTAGAGATAAAGAAAAACTCCTTTATTGCTGGAGTAACTGTGAGTCTGGACGAAGTTACCACTAAGAAGAAAAGACACCAGGTGTTAGCTCATTTACTTGTGAAAAAGAAAACAGTCTTCTGGTTTCACTGAAGACAGAGAGTTTTATCATTGACTCCAGCCCAGCTAGGATTCCACCCAAACTCTTTTATGTGCCCTATAACCATAGTATCTGAGTGTCTTAAAATTTTCAGTGCATTTAACTTCACAACCCCCTGCGAGGTAAGGAAGTCCTATTATCCCCATTTTACAAATGGAAAATCCAGGCATAGAGAGAAAGTAAATTGTACTTATGCTAGAAAGTCAGGATGCTAATCCAATACTCTAAATTTTTCTTTCTTTTAAGTTCTTTAAATGAAATAATTCTTGGAAGCAACAAGAGAAAAATCTGGAAGGGTTATGAGAAAGGGCCAGACTTTAATGGAGCAAAATTTGAGACTGACCACACCCTATTCTGTCCAGTCTGGATTATTTTTGGACTCATTATTGCCTGTTTATAAGATTCTGTATTTCTTAAATTGGGTTTCCAGTGGAAGGACTCCAGATACATTTTCGTCTGCACATTGTATATAAAGGTTTTCTGTTTTTCCATCTGTAAATGTTCATAACTTATTGGGATGAATATCCCTGGATTTCCATTTACTTTGAAGTTATAGTGAAATTACAGAGTGAGATCTTCTGTTTTCTTCAGAGGTTTATTACAGATTCTTGTTAAAATCTTAGACATGCTGCTATTTATATGGTTTATTGTGTGCTTTTGGTTGCAAATGATGTCTCTCTTTTTCTGAGAAAATAACACTTGTTTTTTTGGTTAATAAATATTAATTTATTGATTTCTGGAGTTTTTAAAGAGTGTCTGCAAAAAAGAAATGACATTCCAGTAGCCTGTGTGACTAAACTGAAAAACTGGAGGTGAGAGCTACAGCTCTGGTCAGAATTCAAAAGGTCTGATGGTAGAGCAATATGAGATCATGGGCAGGAATTAATTTGTCAGATTCTGGTGATAATCTGGAAGATTTTTGAAAATTCCCTTACGGATACATCCTATGCCCCTTGAAGTCCATAGCAAAGCTCTCAGTGACTTTAATGGTGCAGGATCAAGGCCTCAGTCACTAAGTAACTGGACTGGTGCCTGCAGGGAACGCTAAAGCAAATTTGAGGGAAATCTCAAGGTTCCAGAGCCACTATAAAGTGACACCTAGAGCTGGTTGGAAAAGGGTTAAAATTTTTCATGAGAAACTTAATGAAAATTGGAATTTCAAAGTTAAAAAAATCCAAGTTAGCGCTAGTGACAACTGATTGACTAAGGAATATTCTGAAAGGGCAATTAACAAGAGTTCACAGCGCTGGATTTATTACCCAATTTGCATTCTGAGAAATGGTCATGTCCATCAAATTACTTTTGTGGCACCATCTTTCCAGGTAAAGAAGATGGCAATGTTCCTGCCCTTAGGATTCTAAAATCTAAATAAAACAAATAGACAATATGGGGACTGGACAACAGAAAAAAGAGATAAGAAAGACTGTTTTGGGGGGAATGCTATTTAATAACGGGTTGCATGTCTACAGCACCTTCTACCAAGGGTCACTCTGTGCTTGGTAAATGTTAAATTTAGCTTCCAAACACACTTGCAGAGTAGATAAATAGTATCCTCTCCATTTTACACATGAGAGAATTGAGTCACACTAAAGTTTAGTGGCTGCACTGGGAAGAGAATCCAGAGAATCCAGCTCTTGACTTCCAGTGCTCCTGTAATTCCAACAACCTCCCCCACTACCCCATTCAGATGTTGTGTTGTGCTTCAAATTCTGCTTGCTTTTCTCTCCCAATACAATTATGATGCGAGAGGAAGCGTGTTGTGCAACAGTGCAGATTAGCAGCAAAAGTGCCCGAAGAAAGGAGTTTTAAGGTGGGATTTTCTAGGAAGGGGAGGGGAAACACCAAGGAAAACATCTTTAGGAGTTATTTTTCCTTCTCATTCTTTACATTTTTTTCTTCAGACTTTAGGAGCCAAGGAGTTTTTAAAGTCTGTCACTGGCTTCTGCAAACTGGCACCTGCAGTTGTCAGATAGCCCTGAACTCTGCAAGAGAGTTAGTTCTCCACCTCAGCTGCCCGCTGCCTTTCCAGACCAATTTCTATAGAAACGGAGTTCACATCAGGGGGGAAAAAAAAGGTAAGGATTGGAAATACTGACAGCTCTTAAAACCAAAAACTCTTCTGTACCCTATTTGTATCACCCAATCCCCATTATTACAACAACAGACCTGAGAAGGGCACCAGAGAGCTCACCCTTGAATGTTTCAGAGGCTAACTAGAGCCCTTTAATTTGGAAGAGGAAAAAAAGTTTAAAATTCATTTTTTAAAGTAATTACAAAAAATATGCCCTTATGCACCGAAAAGATATTCAGAAGGGAAACAGAATCTTCATAGGACAGGAAATGCAATCTGTAGTCTTTGACCTCTGGTGCAGGTCAGTAGTGACCAAAATTTAACAAAACAAGTACTACTATTTAGCACTTATAGTGTCTTCATTTAAGCATCCCCCAGGTGGTTTACAAGCAACGAAAGCCCCACAGCAAATCCTCTGAGGTAGGTTTTACTATTCCTGCAGTACAGATGAGGAAAGTGAGACACACAGAGGACACACGACTTGCCCAAAGCCACACATCAAGTCATTGGCAGAACTCAAAACCAAAGTACTGATTCCAGTTCCCAGGCTCTCTCTATATCCATGCAAAGCTTCTCTCTGGTCTTGTTTGTTTATTTGCACTATTAGAAACTTGAAAATGGTCCTTTTTTTGTATAAAAAAATTACAAATACAGGCAGAGATGACCTGGTACCTGCTAAAAGTGGGGAAGAGGGGAAAGAGCGAGGGCAGCAGCTTCAGCAGATGTTACTGAGCATGCTCAGTCAGTGTGCACATGCTCAGTACAAACCAACCAGCAAAGCTGGGTGGCATGTAACCCTGCATAGAATCACAGAATATCAGAGTTGGAAGAGACCTCAGGGGATCATCTAGTCCAACCCCCTGCTCAAAGCAGGACCAATCCCCAACTAAATCATCCCACCCAAGGCTTTGTCAAGCTGGGCCTTAAAAACCTTTAAGAGATGGAGATTCCACCACCTCCCTAGGTAACCCATTCCACTGCTTCACCACTCTCCTAGGGAAATAGTGTTAGAAATATCCAACCTAGACCTCCCCAACTGCAACTTGAGGCCATTGCTCCTTGTTCTGTCATCTGGTATCACTGAGAACAGTCTAAATCCATCCTCTTTGGAACCCCCTTTTAGATAGTTGAAGGCTGCTATCAGAGGCTCACTCTTGTCTTCTGCAGACTGAACAAGCCCAGTTCCCTCAGCTTCTCCTCATTAAGTCATGTGCCCCAGCCCCCTGATCATTTTCATTTCCCTCCACTGGACTCTCTCCAATTTGTCCACATCTCTTCTACAATGGGAGGAACCAAAACTGGACGCAGTACTCCAGATGTGGTCTCACCAGTGCTGAACAGAGGAGAATAATCATTTCCCTCAATCTGCTGGCAATGCTCCTACTACTGAAGCCCAATACGCCATTGGCTGACTCATCTCCAGCTTCTCATCCACCATAATCCCCCTGCATGTGCCCTCCCACACGGCGCATCAATATAGGCAACTTTTCTGAGCAAAAATAGGCTCCTTATGATAACTAGAGACCACTTACTGTACAACCACTTACACATACATTTATCTTCATGTTCATACGACTTACTAACATTTCAGATGACTCCAAATGCAGAAACTCTCTCTCCTTCATTCTACTAGTCAAGTTATGTTGCTCACAAAGCAGCAATCCTACAACAATCTAGCATGTGCCACCCAGCCCTCACAGGTAATCCTAAAATAACAGAAAGGGGAAAAAATAGCTTTAAGTATCCAGTTTCTAGTGGGGGATATGCTGGATGCCTGGATACTCGTAGCAAGCATGTTTTTGGTTTAGAGGCTGATAAAAACAATTTTACCATGTTGTGACATTTCAGCAGTAAATCTAAGATACAGGCCTATATAGCAGTCAAGTTTTGTATACACAGTTTTGGAGATAGGCTGAGCTTCTTGGAAGACATTAATGTCCCCCATTAAAATTTCAACATCCACTGGACAAGTGCAGCCATGATGGAATGCCTAGCTGCTTAGGCAAATGGAGCTCTGGAATGCCAAACGGACAAATCCCACCCCCCTTATTCACGTGGCATAATATCGTGCTCTGGTGAATGGTCCCATTGGTTTCAATGGGATTTTTCAGTGAGGAAGGTTCTACTCACTGTCGGGGTGAAGTAATCTGGACCTTCCAGCAGGTATGCGCCTCCTTTCTAATGCACGGAAAACTCATGACTTGATGCACATACTCTAATAAAACCCAAAAGATGCTGTTTATTAATCTTCTGTCCAGGAGCACTCTAACTGGTGGATGACAGCAACTGCAGGATACCAGATTGTGCTTTTAGTTTATCATGCCACAATTATTTTTCTTGTTGTTAGAGCTATGCCAAGTTCATTGCAAGCGGCATTTTTCTTTTGTTTACATATTAAAGGGAAAAAATAGGTAACCTCTTGCTAACCCCGGCCTGTCTGTGAGAAGCTGCCACTGCCTTCACCTCGGAATGAACTTTCAGATTATTTTAGACAAGATTCACCTTGCATTGAACTTGTACGCTGCTTTGAAGCACACAGTCACGTAGCATTGATTAAACATTACAGTGCAACGTGGCTATAAATTTAACGAGCATTTATTGGTGCATTTCTGTTTCATTCTTGGAGAGAGAGAGAGAAATCGACCAACGTGAAGTGGTTTCACAAAGGGGAAATTTGTGGAATCAATCCTTTCATGGTCATAGGCTGTAGAATAATCAGTACAGGTAAAAAGAGAAGGCGCAGCACATTACAAGGCAAAGCAAACAGACTGAGGTGAAACCAACAATTTCAGGGAAAATAAGGCGCAGCCCAGATGTTGGGCCCCCTCCACTCCCTTCATGGCACTCTGCCTATGTAAAGAGCATAGTAAACTGGCTACGTGTCCTGGGGAACATGAAGAGCCATTTTAGGTGTTTCTAGGCTGACCAAACAGCAAATGTGAAAAATCAGGACAGGGGATAGGGGGTAATAGGAGCCTATATCATCATAGAATAGAATCAAAGAATATCGGGGCTGGAAGAGACCTCAGGAGATCATCTAGTCCAATCCCCAACTCAAAGCAGGACCAATTCCCAACTAAATCATCCCAGCCAGGGCTTTGTCAAGCTGGGCCTTAAAAATCTCTAAGGATGGAGATTCTACCACCTCCCTAGGTAACCCATTCCAGTGCTTTACCACCCTCCTAGTGAAAAAGTTTTTCCTAATATCCATCCTAAACCTCCCCCTCTGCAACTTGAGACCATTGCTCCTTATATAAGAAAAAGCCCCAAATACCAGGACTGTCCCTATAAAATCAGGACATCTGCTCACCCTAGATGACAACACCACCGCCAGCGGCTCTCAACACAGGGAGTGTGTCATGGGTGTGTCTGAAGTGCTGCTGCCCAAGGTGTGCCTTTTCTGCGGATAAACAGAGGACTTTGCTCTCAAGGGCCATCACACCGACAGTTTCATCACCACTAAACTCACAGGAAGATCACATCCTATGCGAGTAGGAGAGAAGTTCTAAGCTACCCCAGCTGAGTAGAATCACACAGCAACAAAGTTATGGAAACATTTTGATCAGAGCACTGCACTGTATATTAAAAAAGATCAGGCGAGATGGCTTAGGGAAAAACAGCCAACTGGTGCCAACCACACGACTGATGGCAAAGAGAAATGAAACTGAATGACATTAGAAAAGCAGCGATAACAATTGAGAAATACATTACATGACATTTCTACTCCCTCACTAGTGTTAGCTTGTCCTCACTCACATACACACCCAGTCCAGCCTTGGGCTTTCCGTGCATTTCCTTACCTAAGCTCAAATCATTCCGATAAAACAACTGAATGTGAACATGAGGCCTGTGTGGACAAGAGGGTTGCCGATTAAAACAAGTCCTGTCTGGAAATAAAAATACAGTGAGAGGAATAGAAATATCTTTTGTCCAGAGAGATTACTTGGACAAACAGATGAATAATGAATCTACAAAAGCCAACACAAGGAGGATTTAAGTGGTTTGACACTGTAAAGACTGGGGAGGGGAGACAAACAATGCCACAGAAAAAAGCCAGGCTTTGCAATAGCTATTGCAATTGGTAGTGTAGCCAGGAAAGTACTGTGAAAGGGTGTGCATGATAATTGATAACCCAGAAGGAAGTCCTTTTCATACCATGTCCAACTAAACTCTGGATGGCCTTCTGTGTACAATGCTTCACTGTACACCAATTTTTAGCTATATATTAGGATGGGGTGGGGGAGGGGGGGAACGGAGGCAGAGAGAGAGGCAGCTTCCTTTTATTCTTACGGCTGACACACAACTATAACACAGCAAAACCCTGCAAGCCTAGCATGCATTCTGCCAAAAGAGTCATTCAGCAAAGGTCATTTCACAGTTAACCAGGATAGCATCTGGGCAGTGAAATAGATATGTCTGGAATCTTTGTACAAGTTCAAGTGCCTGAAATACCTTTTTATTTCTTAACATACACCCAGAGTTAAAGGATCTGCTGCCTTGTGGGGTAACTTCCTCTTTCTTGTGCTGTTAGTTTTTGTTGATTAAGAAGAATTACATCTATTGTTCTCTAACTAGCCTTGCCTTAGGGTCCAGTATGATTTCATTCTCCTTTCTCCCTATGTAACTAATCTGATGCTTATTTCCTTTAATTATATTTTTTAAACGTTAAGCGTACCGCAGCATCCCTGGGTGGGTTGCTGGCAGCCAGGATCAAACCTGGGACCTCAAGATCTCTATTTCTGAGTTAAAAGACTCAGGTCTGTTAGCTTAAAAGCTGTAAGAGACCCATGAAACTCTCTGTGGTCCAGCCACAAGTGAGAGGGACGACGAGACACTGTATTCGCAAGAGTTTAAAAATGTGATCTAGTAGTTAGAGAAGAAAACTGGGAGGCAGAACTCCTGGGTTCTATCTCCCACTCTGCTGCTGATTTGCTGAGTGACTTTCAACAAGTGACCTTTCTGTGACAACGCCCCCATCTGTAAAACTGGGATGCTACTACTGACAAGGAAGTGATCTGGGATCCTAAAAAGAAAAGATGCTGTGGATATCACTAGGTTCACTTGACTGAAGTCTCCTGTGCCATAGTGCATTACAATGGAGATTTCAACAGCAAAACATTTCAACAGCTTATCTGACTTTTGAATGAATCAATGGTTTACATTAACTTACAGGGACAAAAATGAAAAAAAAAAAAACAACATAAGCAAAACTCACCAAATAGGTAACCAATTGCACAGATAACCTAGGCTTTGTTTACACTGGACTTTTGTCAGCAAAACTTTTGTCATTCAAGGGTGCGAAAAACACTCCCTCACACGACAAAAATTTTGCAGATGAAAAGCGCTGGTGTGAAGAGTGCTTTGTCGGCAGGAGAGCTCCTCTGAGTCCCTCCAGGTCTGTGATGATCTCTGAAATACTGGGTCGCTAGGTTTGCAGAGGTTTTGTTTTTTAAAATCACCACTGCCCTTTGACTGCCTATCAGTTTGAAAGTGGATGTATTAGTGTTTAAAGGAGAGTTTGGTCAGTTAACTGCTGTTCAAATCCCCGAAGAGAGAAACTCATTCTGAATCCAGAGGAGGCTCAGGTTTAAGATTAAATTAAGAGATATGGGTTAATACTGACTGGAAGATGGGGGCTAGAGTGGACTTTTTAACATAGCCCTCTTGCCGTGAAGTCTTTCCTCCCACCTCTCCCCGCACATCTCCACTTGACACGAGGACACTAGGTTATCTAGGAACACCAGTAGATTACTTAGATTGTAAACTCTGTGGGGCAGGGACCATCTTTTTGGTCTGTGTTTGTATAGCACCTAGCACAATGGGATTCTGGTCCCTGACTAGGGCTCCTAGGAGCTATGGTAATTCAAATGAGAAATAATAAGCAGGCTTCTCTAGAATTGATTTCATTCTTCATAGTGCAGTCTATTGCAACTATTTTCAGAACAGCATTCTGAGGTTGTAAACTCTTTCTGTAGAGATGGTGTCTTTTGAACGTATATGGGCAACACCTGGCAAAAGGTGAACCCTGGCCCTGACCAGGGCCATAGTAACATGAATATTATCAATGGCTTGTGTCAGGTTCTGCTGGTGTAAATCCGGGTGCTGTGACAGGGTCGGACAGGAAAGTGAGGTGGGGTAAGTCTGGCTGTGAGTGCACTGAATGAGTGCATTCCCACAGTAGCCATAATCTGCAGGACATTTCAGAGGTGACTTTATCATGGTTTGTACGTACCTATGGGGGAGAAGATTTCTAACAGCAGAAGCCTGATTAAATTAGCAAAGACGTAAGATCCATGGGCTGGAAGTTGAAATCAGACAAATTCGGACTAGAGATAAAATGCAAAATTTTAACAGCAAGGGTAATTAACCATTGGAACAATTTATCTAGGAATGGGGCGGATTCTCTTTCAATGAGAAGTCTTTACATTACAATTGGTTGTCTTTCTAAAAGATATGCCCTTGCTCAAACAGATGTTATGGACTTGATGTAGGAGTCACTTGGTGAACTTCTATGGCTTGTATTATGCAGGAGATCAGACTAGATGGTCATAATGCCCCCTTCTGGCTTTAAAATGTATGACACTGCGGATCCTGGACTGGGAGCCCTGAAGGAAGGCAATGCAGGAAACAGTAAAAACAATGAGGAGCCCTTGTGGCACCTTAAAGATCAACTAATTTATTTGGGCGTAAGCTTTCATGGGCTAAAACCCATTTAATCAGATGCATGGAGTGGAACATATAGTAGGGAGATATAAATACACATCATATGAAAAGATGGGGGTTACCTTACCAAGTGGGGGGTCAGTGCTAATGAGCCAATTCAATTAAGGTAGAAGAGGACTATTCTTCCACCTTAATTGAATTGGGCAGTGGCTTAGGACATCAAGCTCATTCACAGCTAAAGCATGGATTGAAAAATATATTGAGTAAAGCAGAAAAAGCATGGTGCTGTGCTGGAGTTTTATTTCCTCCATCACTTGCTCGTCATGCTGCCAGGACACACACGCAAGGTGCAGTCGTCACCACCAGTAAAACGTCCTTGTGCCAAGTGAAAGGGAAAATCCAAAGGCGCCTTTCCTCTGCATGACTGCTGAGAGAATCAACCAACAGCTCAATGAAGAAGGAACAGCAATCAGCCACAGGGATTCTCATATAGAAAACAGGGTGACCACCAGATGTCCTGATTTTTTAGAGACAGTCCTGATTTTGGTGGCTTTTTTTTTTTTTTTTTTTAAATATAGGCTCCTATCACCAGCCATTCTCATCCTGATTTTTCATGCTTGCTGTCTGGTCACCCTATGTAGGAATCCTCCAGTCATGCACTTGCCAGTGCATGTCAAAGCAAGCAACAGAGGAGGGTGAAAAACTAAAGAACATGTAGCCAAGAAAAAGACAGCAATAGGTCTTGACTGACACATGAATCCTCATAGTGAAAGGGGTGTGGATACCGGGAAGGGTGAGCAAAGGAACTGCTTTTGTGATAGGGTGTTAATAGCAAGTGTTGTTTATCTATGTCTAATGCCAGGCATTATTGCTCTTTGTGAGTTACTGATTAAGAAGAAGGGAAGACTGGTCTGGTGGCCCATGCAGCCGTCCAAGACTCCAGAGATCTGAATGCTCTTCCTGGCTCCTTAAAGACTAACTAAAGTATTAGAGCAGACGAAGTGGGTATTAGCCCACAAAAGCTTATGCTTTAATACTTTAGTTAGTCTTTAAGGTGCCACAGGACTCTCTGTTACTTCTGCAATCCCAGACTAACATGGCTACCCCTCTGATTCTTCCTGTCTCCGTTACTCACTCACTGCGTGACTTTGGATAAGCAACAACCAGAAAGGGTCCACCTTACAGAAAATTCAATATAACCTTTTCCTCACAAAAAATGTAATATATTTGTAGGAAGAAGTAACCATTTTTCAGCCAGCTATAGGTCCAACTTCCATGCCTCAGTTTCCCCACCTGTAAAATGAGGATAATATTTACCAAGGTGTTCGCTTCTAACAGTGCACAGAGAATGCAGATGTCATCTGTCTATCCATGAAAATTAATCCAGAATAAGGTAGGGTCTGAATTTAAAGATGATTAATTATTCCTAATTAACTCACATGGGAATGCTCTTATTCTTGAGCAGAGTGTTATCTTTCAAGTTAGTTTAGTGGGTTAAACGATTCTGGAATAATTCTCTATATAGCCCAACCCTTAGTTTTGCTGACTCACCATTCCAGGTTGATTCTCTGAACTTCAACCCACGAGTACTAAGTGGTCTGAAGGTATGTCTACACTGCAAGTGGAAGCAAGCTAAAAATAGCAGTGTGGATGTTGCGGCATTGGCCTCAATGTGGGCTAGCCACTCAAGCTCAGATCCAGGGGGGTCAGGCAGGCTTGGACTTTGGAAACTAGCCCCAGCTGCCACCCATGCCTCATTGTCCACACCGCTATTTTTAGTGCACTAGTTTGAGCTGAACTAGTGCAGGTCTGTCTAGTGGGCTGGCAGCCACACTCTCAGCTGCAGTGTAGACATCCCTGGGGTGTCTCTATCTGAGGCAAAGAGAGCGAAGGGGAGGGCAGTGCGTGATGTGATGAGAGACGGGCGAGGACTCTGCCTGTTCACACTTACCTATCTAAGAGTCCTTGCCAGGCCTAATTAATGCTTTGAAAACACTTTGAGTTCCATGGATGGAAGGTGCTAGTGAGACAAAGTGGCATTCTTCTATTGAACAATGTTATCTGTAAAGCTCATTGGGTGTGTGAAATAACCTTAAGATTAGGGTACTTTAGTGGGAGACAAATATCCAGAGCTAAAAATATTTGGAAAAACAGCAAGAGCCATTTAGAACCATTCTAAAGGCAAGTTCACAAGCAAAATGGATATTTAAAACAGCTGTGAAGCCAAGACTGCTAAGAAGCATTTGGCTAAAAGCAAACATGGAAATAAAATAAATTTGCAGAATAGGGAGACCAGGTTAAAAATCAGCGAATTTGGTAACAGGCCCTTTTTAAAGGAAAATGCTTAGGTTTTAGGCTTTCCAGAGGCTAATAAATTATATATTAAAAAATGTAAACTCCTCTACTAGGTCCAGATTAACACCCATCACTTCAAGTTCTACTTTCCATCCTACTGAAAAGGCTCATTACTGGCCTCAATTTTTTTTTTTTGGCCTTTCTAAAACTAAAGTATGTCATGTTCAGGTGTAATGAATTCCGGGCAATTATTAAATGAAGAAAATCTTTATTTAAAAACCCGTGATAGAAATAATTGTAAGAAATCAAGCAGCTGAATAGGTGTGGCTGAATTGCCCTTTTGAAATGCTCTCCCATTCTCTTTGGAATCTGCAGGACAAATCAAGGGAGAGTCACATGGGATCAGGGTAATGCCACCATGCATGGAAAGATGAGAGGATAAACATGAAGAACATCATTGCTTCTTTCTAGTCCAGCTAGCAATAGCTGAGATTTGCATGGGGCATTATGTACAGAGATCTTACAAAGCCCCTATTTCATGCTATGTCTGTGGCAGGAGAAACAGCCATGTATCATTATCTCCATATCTTCGAAACACTGCCACTCACTCAGCTTAAGTTTTTCTTATCCCTATCTAAACTTGAATTTGATGCTGGATTAGCATCTCTGGAGGCTGGAATTCTCTAGTCATCCATAGAACAGGTACAGCATAAGCAGCAGAAGGGCATTCTTCTTGCACAATGCCAAGACCCTGGCCACCATCTCTAAGGGTACGTCTACACTACGAAATTAGGACGAATTTATAGAAGTCGATTTTTCTGACAGATTTGATACACTCGATTGTGTGTGTTCCGCTAAGTCGGCGGAGTGCGTTCACAGTACCGAGGCTAGCTTCGACTCTCGGAGTGGTGCACCAGTGGTATCTATCCCACAGACTCCCTGCCGCCCATTGAAATTCTGGGTTTAGCTCCCAGTGCATGATGGGGCAAAAACATTCTCGCGGGTTTTCCTGGGCGCATCTCGTCAGTTGCCCCTCCCTCCATGGAAGCAACGGCGGACAATCATTTCACGTCTTTTTTCCGTGCAGACGCCTTACTGCTTTCAGCAGAGAGTGCAGTGTGACTGCTAACCGTCGTCATCCACCCACCACTTCCGCTGCCACTCTGCTCTCCTGATGCCATGAATCCATTTTTCAGGTCCCATTGTCGTTCTGAATAAATATCTACTCTTGTGGCATCCACCGCTTCCGGTACCACTCTGCTCTCCTGCTCTTGCCTCGATAGCGAATTTCTCCATGTTGTCTGTCATGCGCTCCCAGGAACGTGTGTTCTTCCCCTTGCCAAGGTGGAGTACAGAAACTGGTTTAAAGAGCCCTTTAAATCGACAAAACCAGGTTGGTTGTGTGGACAAATCTAGTTTTATTTCAATATAACATGGCTAAATTCGACATAATTGGGTACTGTAGACCAGGCCTAAGGGAGTTCAGTCCCCAGGGCCATTATTCAGTGCTTGGCCTCCCTGCTCAGACTGCCAGCAAGGGGCCAATTAGTGTTATTGTGGTGGTTTTGTGATGTGCAAATTGGTCCAATAGGATCTCAGCAGAGGGGCTATCAAATTATTGTGTCAGTTACCGGAACAGCCATCAGCTGTGCACTGGGCTGGAGTAAAACCACTCCCTGGCAAAAGGCTTTGCGTGTCCCATTGCCCTTTTCCTCAGCCAACATGTGGTAGCAAAAGTGTTTTTAAAAGCCATACAATATCAGCAAAATGAGCATTGTACAATACGCCTTCAGAGTCATTTAAAAGCAACATTTCACCTTACATTGAAACATCTCTTCCACCAAAACAGCTGACAGCCTTTCTGATGGCTCAGATATTAGCGGAGTAGCCAGGCGCCCTCCAGTTCAGGGGAACCTAGCAGCACGGTGAGGGCTGCCGTCTCTGCCACTCTTTGGCACTCTGTGCCACTGGCCACAAAGCAGCACTGGGATGACTTTCATCCGTCCAAGCTGGAGCTTCAGTGCTTCAATGCCATTGTTGCAGACTCCAGGGGGGGAGTGAGGGAAATGTGACAACTCTCAAAAGGGATACGGTGAGTGAAATCCCCACTTAGACCATGAGATCTTCCTTTTCTAGGAAGGCAAGAGATCCCTTTGCAAAACAGCCTAGAAGGAGATGTGGGGCAAGACAGACACTGTCTACTTAGAAGCATAGGCCCTTTTGCTGAAAGTGATTTTTAATAATAGTTGCCTATTTCAAACATAATCTAGCAACACTGGATTTTCTATGCCCGGCCATCCCATTTAGTTTGGTATCTTGCCTGCAGTGACTGCCAATAAGTGATGCTTCAGAAGCTTGTAAAGTCAAGTAGTAGAGAATGGCCGGCTAGATCTCAAACTTTGGGTTTTTTAAAAATTATTGGTAGCATTCACAAGCCAAGTTTATTTTTCAATCTTTTTCTTTTTTAAAGATATTTCAAGAAAATATTGAGCTTATTTCAATTGCATCCCACTTCTGGCATGCACAAGCCCTTTATGGCAGGGTTATATTAACTGGCCTCTAATGCAGTAGTCATCAAACTGGGGTGCGCGAGACCACTCCCAGGATCTGTGAGACCCCAGCGCCGCCGCCGATCCCGCCCGGGAGACCGTCGAACTCCTGGGTGGGCTATTTTAGTACTGCCGAAATGCCGCCACGGAAAGTGGAAGCTTTCGCTTTCCGCGGCAGCATTTTGGTGGACATGCCCCCGGGAGGCCGCGCGACTTTTTCCTCAGCGAGAAGGGGCCGCCAAGGAAAAAGTTTGAAGACCCCTGCTCTAATGTACGGAGGAAGGATAGCCTTCTCACAAGGAAGATAATAGACTACTTGTTTTTGGCATCCTGAAACCCGACTGAAAATACCCAAGGTAACTGCCGTGCAACTCAAAATTAAGCAAGCCAAAAATCTTGCAGAACACACTTTATCGTAACTTAAAACAACTTTGAGCAACAGGGGCAGCGGTTGCGGACAGGGAATTACAGGTAAAATAGTGCAAGCTATGGTAAAGCATTTAATCCTGATATTGTATCTAATTAGTTTGTTGCTGCAATAGGCAGCCGTGGGTCACCTTTGGCACTGACAGAAATAACAGGTTTTATAGCTTTTTGTTGCAGATTAAGAAAAAATTACAGCAGGAATCTGAAAACAAAGTGAGAACCTCTTCCTTATGCCATGTCACACTAACCTCTGGATGGCCTCATATTTATTGTCATATCCTTGGAAATGCATAAACAAAGTCTGATTTCAGATGCCAAGAACTGGATCAGGCTGCCCAAAGAATGGGAGGGGATCTCATGTGCTCATGGTCGTAATTCCTGAAGAAACCACCTTCTCAATGACATGTATTGTATAAAACTTATCTCGATCTCAGTTTATAGTGTTCGCACAAAGTTACCTACACAGTATAAAGCAATTTACAATGAAAGAGGTGACAAACAGGGATGCCCATAAACTTTCATGAAGGAATTATGACACATTTCTAGTTTACCTTTTGAAATAAGCCCGGCTCAGCAGGGCATGGACACATGCTGCCATGACAATGTAACATGCTCTTGTAAAATATTCAGTGTAAATGGTTTTAAAATGACAAGCTGCTCAGATCACACACCCCTGGCTACTCAAATTCAGAAGAAAGACAAGACTGGGGAGTGGGAAGGGGCGAGAAGGACGTTGATAAATCAGAGCCGGTTCAGAGAAGACTCACAAGAAGGATCAAACAATTAGAAAACCTGTTTTACAGAGACAGACTCAAGGAGCTCAACCTATTTAGTGTAACAAAGGGAAGGTTAAGAGATGACTTGATTACAGTCAATAAGTACCTACCTGGGGAACAAATATTCGATAATGGGCTCTTCAATCTAGCAGAGAAAGACACAGGAAGTCGAAGCTAGACAAATTCAGACTGGAGATAAGGTGTCAGTTTTTAACAGCGAGGGTGATTAATTATTGGGACAATTTACCAGGGGTTGTGGTGCATTCTCCATCACTGGCAATCTTGAAATCAAGATTGGATGTTGTTCTGAAAGTCATGCTCTCAGAATTATTTTGGGGAAGTTCTCTGGCCTGTGCAATACCAGAGGGCAAACTAGGTGATCACAGTGGTCCCTTCTAGACATAGAATCATAAATCTATGAAAGACTAAAACTTCTAATGATAGCTCTGTAACCTAGGAGTAAGTGCTCTGCACTACCCTGTGGAAGACCCATGTTTGATTATTAGCAAACCTCAGGCTGGTACGTGACTGGCAATGGTCTGAAAGTGGTAAGAGAAGTATTTTGTGTTACGCATCAATGATCACTCCAGGGGATTAAGGAGCACTACAAGGCACCATCTTCACGACAAGGCTAGTGTCAGGCATGTTTAGAAAAGCTCTCTCTCCACCCCAGATTTAGTTATTGTAAAATTTAAGGGAGTCTCAAACTATGAGAACTATTTCTTTTTAAAATGCTTTGGTAGTTCAATCACACAAAATAAGTTTTCAAAATCAGTTGGGCTGAGTATAAGCAGGAGAAATTTTTCAGGAAGGAGCATTTTGGAAAAGTTTCCAGGATATAGAAAAGGAGACATGGACTCCAACTGACCTTGAAATCTAAACCATTTCCTATTTGTGGAAGTACTGTTCAAATTCAACCCCCTGGATCTGAACCTACTCCCTATTCTTCTGATTCTGACTCTAAGTTGCCAGGGCCTCTTATCCAGTTCTAGTTCTGATGCAGCTTAATATGAAGACAGTTTTCAGCTGATCCCTTGAGAATTTAGCCAGTGAACAAGACTGTGGTGCCATTGAACCTGAACTAAACTGGGTTCAACTTCAAATTCCAAGAATAAACCTCAATCTTGATTTGAATCTGAGCATCAACTCCTGGTTTGGTCTCTGCTAAAACAGATGCTTAGAATCAACGGGCCTCTTCAACCATATGGTGCTACAATTCAATAAGGCATTGCATAATTTCCTTCTATTCAGTGCATTTATTTTTCTCGAAGTTCCTTAGACGTCAGGCTTCGTACTTAGGTATACACATTTCCTTCAACTTTCTGCTGCCTCATTCACTTATTTCCGTAGCATTATCCTGCATGCGCACAGAGATGCATAGGCACACAGACAACCGAGCCGGGCCACAGCTGTTTGCTTTCTGCTTCCTACAGTTGAGTGGAAGTATTTGGGGAAGAGTACAAACAAAACTGTGTCACTCTATTTACACCAAGTTGTTTACTTTCTTTTTTTTTATTGTTTGGTATGAACATAAAGCAGAACCCCACGGATCAGGCAACGGATATTCTGAATCAGGGGATTTCTTGCAAATTTCCTTTTTTTGTTGTTATAAACCTTTTTGGGGTTGTGAACTCTTTAAACAAAACAGCTGAGGTAATTGTTAGTACAAAACAAGATTAGCGTTAGTTGAAACTGCATGGACTCTGGAGAGAGGGAAGCCAAGACGGTGTACAATGAGATCTCTTCTAAGAGCATGACTATTGAAATACCTGTTTAATCATTAGAATCAAGGCACCGGGAAGTGGGGAACAACTAACTACATGTATTCAGCTTGTGTCCATCAAATTCATCTTTCCCACCCTTTTTTCAGTTTAATCACGTGGAAAATGCTAATGTCTAACGACGATGTATAATGGCTGCGCTTATACAATCAACACATCTGAACTGGGACACCAGATCTCAGTGCTCTCAAACTGTGGGGAAGTTTGAATTCAGATGCAAACAGTCATCTCTCATCTGCCAGTGATGTCGACTCCCCCTCTCCTTTGCCAGTGATGCCAGCCTTCATCACCCACTAGTTACATTTTCAAATAAAAAACTTTTGTACTTTCGCCCAAGCTGCTCCTCATACATAGGAGGTGTGACCCATACACATAGAACCATAGGGTTAGAAGGGACTGCAAGGGTCATCTAGTCTAACCTCCTGCCAAGATGCAGGATTTGTTTTGTCTAAAACAGGGGTGGGCAAACTTTTTGGCCTGTGGGCAACGTCAGGGATGCAAAATAGCATGGAGAGCTGGGTAGGGAAGGCAGTGCCTCCCCAAACAGCCTGCCCCCACCCCTTATACAACCCCCTCCCACTTCCTCCCTGACTGCCTCCCTCAGAACCTCCAACCCATCCAACACCCCCGCTCCTTGTCCCCAGACCACCCCCTCCTGAGACGCCCTGTCCCCTAACCACCCCCCTAGGACTCCAACCCTTATCTAAGCCCCCATGCTCCTTGTCCCCTGACTGCCCCCTCCCAAGACCCCCCCCTCCACCCATAATCACCCCTCCGGGACCCCAACCCCTATCTAAGCCCCCATGCTCCTTGTCCCCTGACTGCCCCCTCCAGAGACCCCCACCCCAACCACCCCCCGGGACCCCACAACCATCCAATCCCCCCTACTCCTTGTCCCCTGACTACCTCCTCCCGAGACTCCCCTACTCCCCATGTCCCGCCCCCTATCCGCTCCCCTGCCCCCGACAGACCCCGGGACCCCCACACCCCATCCAACCCTGCTACTCCTAGACTGCCCCCTGGGTCTCCCCGCCGTCATGCAACCCCCCAGCTCTGGCTCTGGCCCCCTCACCACACCATTCAGCAGCATGTCTGCCAACCGCGTGGAGCCAGACATGCTGCCCCGCCCCCCGGAGTGCTGCCCGCATGGCGTGCTGAGGCTCCAGGAGAGGGGAAAAGGCAGGGACGGCGGCAGACTCCCCAGCCAGGAGCTCAGGCGGGCCAGGCAGGACAAGACTGTGGGCCGGATGTGGCCCACGGGCCATAGTTTGCCCACCCCGATCTAAAACATCCAAGACAGAGAGCTATCCAGCCTCCTTTTGAAAATCTCCAGTGAAGAAGCTTCCACAACCTCCAAAGGCAGTTGGTTTCCTTGTCCTACTGCAACGAACTTGGCAGTGATGCACAGTGCTTCTAACTTTTGGTTTACAAATCTGTAAATCATTTAAACTAAGTCTGAAGAACCATCTTCTACAAACCCACTTCACTGTCCTCCTTCAAATCCTTCCTTTGCCAGGATGCCTTCAAAAAACATGATAACTTTTAGGCAAATGGTACTTATCATGCTGACTAATATTGTCTCGTCATTTCCTTGTGCTCTCCGTTCTGGCTGGTTGTATTTACCTGTTGTCTCTTATCTTATATTTTGATTGTAAGCTCTTTGGAGGAGGGCCAGTCTTTTTTGTTCTGTGTTTGTACAGCACCTTGCACATGGGGGCCTGGTCCCTGACTGAGGCTCCGAGGCACTTCCTCAATACAAATAAATAACTACTACTAATAATCATCTCTCTTTGTGGCTCAAACCCATCTCTGTGAAAAGGACAAACAGGAACTGTCCTTGGTCACATCTAGGCAACCGGGGCTGTCTACACTAAAGCTGTAAGTTTACCTAAGTTATGCTACTTCAGTGACATAAATGACAATTACATAAATTATGTAACTGATGTCAGTGTAACTTAGGTTGACTTACAGCAGTGTCTATATAGCTCTATGTCGATGGCAGGTGCTCTCCCGTGGACTTCCCTTCTGCCTCTCAGGGAGGTGGAATATATGTGTCGAAGGGAGAACACTCTGCCATCGATTTAGCTTGTCTTCATCAGACCCAGTAAATCGACACCACTGCATCGATTGCAGCAGTGTCAATATAGCCAGAAGTATAGGGAAGCCCTAAGAAAGCTAAGGATAGAAACTGGAATTCTGAAGTTCAGTTCCCCTGCTCAGATCATAAGATTGCAGTTCTTATGGCCCAAAACCAAAAGCCTCTGATTGCCTAGCAAAGTAATTACACTAAATACAGACTTTCAAACCTAGCAGACCAGCCAATCAGAGAAACAAACCCAAACAGACCACAGATCTCCACAAAGACATGAAGAGCTTTAACCTCATTCAGGAAGAGCCCATCAAGGTACGATATGGGAGAAGCACATTCTAACCACGTGGGAACTCTGGCAAAAACTGAGCTGCATAGTATAATCTCTTAAGATTATACTGTGGGACGATCAGCAATTCCAACCCTGGCAGTCTCGGGGCAATGACAAGAGGCGGGACAGCAGATGGTTCTTCAGATGGGCTGTGCTTAAATTATTTACAGATTTGTATACCAGAAGTTAGACATTCAAGCACTGCGCACTGCTGCCAAGTTTGTTGCAGAGAAACATATTGCCAACATATAGATCAGCAGCTCCATTCCGGGTGAGAAGTTACAGGGATGCAAAAGAAATTTGTTAAGAAAGGGGCTGAGAAAATTCACCTCGGCTTCTATCTAGGTGTGAAGAACTGAACCACCCTCAGCTTGACCCATGTTGTCCCAGTGATAAAAAGACAGAGCTGTAGAGAGCTGAACGACTTGACTGAGATTTGAAGCAACAGCTCAAACTCGGGTGATGGATCTACCTACCTGTGGTGGGGTTCTGTCCTGCCACCCTTCACTGTAGTATCCAAGTACCTTCCACATGAAATAAATTAGCAGTGGTGACGCTCCTAGAGGACTTCATGAAGTCTTTGGCTCTTCTCCAGGGTACAGAAAGCTCTGGCTGGGGCAGGGTTTGTTGTTTTGGGATGGGGGAAGTGAGAGAGAGGCAGGTGATGCTCTGAATATTGTTCTGGGTGCAGTGGAAAAAGCTAATCAAAGAGGAAGATTTTGCAGCATTTCCTAAAAGTGCTTAGATGATGTGGACATATACTTCCAAGAAGAATATCCACATTAAGAATCAGAATTCCAGCTTTGGATGGAGATTTCAATCATTCCTATGACTCTCACTTTGCTTCCTGATAGGAGGAAAACTCACAGACAAGGCAGTATAGCCTAATGCAGCTGTTCTTAAACTTTAAGTAATCCAAGGACCCCTGTTTTGATTTTTTTTCCATGGACCCCTAGGTCCCGTGCTCAGCCTCAAGCCCTGCCCCCTCTCCACCCTTGCCCCCAAGCTCCTAGTCCCGCCCAACCTTTTCTTGCCCCTGCTCCACCCCCACTCCTCCTCTTCCCACTCCTTCTCCTGATCGCCTTCCCCCCTCCACTTCCCCACAGTGCATCCTCCACGCCTGTTTCCTGGCATGCAGGAGGCGCTGGAAGAGATGGGGAGGAGTTGATCCATGAGTCCCCCGCACCCACTGGAGTACCTTCACAGACCCCCAGGGGTCCACAGATCCCAGTGTGAGAACTGGGACTACCGGACTGTGACTCAGGAAACCTGGGTTCTATTGCTATCTCTGCCACTGTCCTGCTGGGTGATCTTGGCCAAGTCACATCATCTCCCCATGCCTCTGTTTCCCCATGTGTAAAATGGGGATAAGGACATTAGCCTCCTTAGTCTCAAAGCCTCAAAGGACTTTGAGATCTAAAGATGGTAAGTGCTAAGTATTATTAATATAAAGCAGAATTATTTTACCCAACACTGAAATTGAGTCCACTATTTGGTGGAACTCTTAAGCTGTTTAATCCTAAACATTTGAGGAGAGAAAGAAGCTGTTTAATCCTAGACATTTGAGGAGAGAAAGAAAGTGAAAAATAGTTGCAGGGGGAATTTAGATACCATGACTATGGGTGGACTGTAATTTCTCAATAAATCATTCATACAGGGCACAGCTAAACCAGAAGAAAAGGATGCCCAAGAGACACTAAAAAAATATTTTAAATCAACTAACCAACAAAAAAATGGAAAAGCCAAAAGAACATTGACAGATGACAACATGGTTGAGCCTCCTACTCCAACCTTCTGCTACAGTTATAGACTCGGGCAGACAGATTTTCCTGTACCCATCCTATTATGTAATCTCTTCATCCATTAGGGATAGAATTACTCGCAAACCCCCAGAAGCAATTGTAGACAAGGTTTCATTTCAAATTGCTGGTGATACTACGATTTCCACTCAGCAGGATTGCTCTCACCCTTTGGTGAACTCGCTCAGTATTTTTGGAGACCCAGTCCAGAGTCTGCAGCCGCTTTGTTCCTAGGCACGTTTTGCGATCACATGTGAACAGCATGAACAAGCAATGGGATGACTGATCCCCTACCTTAAACTAGTTCTAACAAAGTTTACCAAGAGCAACAGCTAAGATACAGCTGGGTAAGAGGATAGAGAGAGGGGTAAAACAAGTGATAGACAGAAGCGCACAGACGTTTAATTGTCTTGTCTTTGCCTTCAAGATGCTACAAGCTAGCTCCTGTCTTTCCATTCTCATCTGCTTTTGTTTCCACCCAGATTACATGGCTAACAGCCTTGCCAATGAGCTTCATCTTTCATGCATGGCTCCATGACTTCCATGTGGCACTCTTGGTCAGGGAATCACATCTCTGATCTGATCAGCTATGCCTCATCTTTTCGCCTTGAAATGCACTTTTCATTGCATCCCCCAATCTCTTATTTAGACTGTAAGCTCTGTGGAACAGGGACCTCGCAGACTGCTGGTGGTATTTGCATAATAATAACGATGACCTATTTACCCTCGCTTATAATTAGGCTTGGAAAGATTGGATTTTTTTTGGTAAATGCTGGTAAACATTGATTTGACTGAGCATGCACAAAGCAATGAAAAAATATTTCCATCCACAGTAATCAAAATGTACAGATTGGCAAAGTAGGAGAGATGCTGAGAACTTATGAGAGTCTGATTTAAGGATATTGACGTATATTTTGACATGTGATGCTGACATTTGTGTTTTAGTGATTATAAACCTCTAACTTTGAATCTCATCGTCTACGGTCATTAAATAATTATCTAACCGCTGCATAGTTCCTGTGACTGTGAAAATTTAAATAAACATCTAAACAAATGCTTAAAAGCCATAGTTTCACTCAGCTGTAAAATTCAAATGGATACAATAAAAAACCCACTAAAAATAACATTGGTATTGTCTGTCAAAATTATAAAAAAACTAAAATTGAATTCTGCCAGGGCTACTCATAATAGAAGAAAGAGCAAAACCTACACTAAAAAGGTCACGCATTTCAATGGGTAAGAAGAAAATGCTTTTTCATTCAGTCTCCAGTTAGCCTGTGGGATTACTGAATTTCAGAAGATTAACAAGGGACTAGGCATTTAGAAGACAAAGTAGTAGTATTCATAGAGATACAGTAGCTAAGACTGAAATCATACAGGTTATTAAATCTGTACGCATCAGGGCCTCATCTAATACCTAAAACAGAAGCTAAAAGAAGCCACAGTGGCTATGTCTACACAGAGAGTTCATCACCCAAGACTGGCCTGTTGTGGGCCTGGGGCTGTCCTGGCACTGGGGCTCACACTCCAGCCTGAGCCCCAACGTCTACTCCACAATTTACAGCCCCACAGTCCCAGTCAGCTGGCATGCCCTGTGTGGTGTAGGAACGACAATGCTTTTACCGACCCTGGGAATTAAAGGCATTGACATTCAATATGCCTATTACTGTTTTTAAATGTCTCCTTATACATCAGTTCATTTCGAAAGCCCGACTAGGAGCTGGTCCCCAGTTGGGGTCAAGAAGAAACTTCCAACCCAATAGAGGGAAAAGACCCACTAAATTATGCAGTAGCATCATCCTCTCCATGCGGGATAGGTCCCTATTGTATAATTACCAGGGTTCTCTCCAATACAGTTTTAAATGCCCAATGATGAGGCTTCCACCACTTCCCTATGCAGATAATCCCACAGATGAGTGGATCCCATTGCTAGGTTTAGTACTACACAGTTAGGTACTCTACAGGGGTTGTGCTCCTGCCTCTGAAGCATCTGGCATTGGCCACCGTCAGAGACAGGATGCATGGACAGCTGCATGGACCACTGGTGTCTGTCGCTATGGTAATTCCTACTCTGTGTCAGAAGACAAATGCTGTAGCTCTGAATGACTGACTCCTGATGCTGTGTTAAAGATAAATTGTGAATTTTAATTAATTATGATAACAAGCTGCTACAACTGCCCCAACAGAGTGGAGACCTGGTTCTGTCTGCTCTCTAAATTATTCATCCTGCTTTAGTCACTGACAATCAATAAACGGTGGCTAAAAGTGACAGCTCTTAGTGGAACGTATTTCTCTGTCTGCAGTCTAGCTCTAGATTCTGAAGCAAGCTGTTCAGGCTGTCAACACTGCACATGGGAACAGAGAGCGCTGGGGGAAAAATTGAGGCAGAGTTGCAAAAATTATAAAGGAGCAATGGGTAGCTGTGATATAGTGACAATAACCCTACTTTGCATTTTGACTGTAGCTTTCATTTGAGGATCTCAAAGTGCTACACAGTTCATTAAGCCTCAAAACACCCTATGAGGTAAAGATGGGGAAACTGAGGCACCAAGATTAATAGCTTGATTTTTCAGCACCACTAAGCACCTACAACTCCTATTGAAATATCAGACTTGCCCAAAGTCATACACTGAACCGGTGGCACATAAAATGGCCAATTTTATTTGATATAGGATCTTTCACGCAAACATCAAAAAAGACTTCACAGTACAGCATAAAATAAGAAGTAATAGCAGAGGGTGAGAGAAATTAAGAGGGGTAGACAAGAGAGATTTTCAGGTAAGACTTGAAAAGGCATGGAGAGGTGGAAATACAGACGATGTTCCAGAAGATAGGAGCTGCAGAGGAGAAGACTCACATGATCAGAGTAAGGGAAACCCAAAGTGTGAAGGGACTAGACAGGTGCAAATTAGAGAGAGGCAAATCCATGGAGGGCTTTGAAGTTCTTCTAGACTTATCACCCACTGAGTGCTGAAACAGAAAGCACACTGATGAACGTGGAACTACTGACAGAGCCCCAGTCATGAAACACAGAGGCTCTCAATAAGTTCAGTGGAGGTGAATTTATTGTAATAATTGACATTAATTAGCAGATTTTGGAGCAGAAAAGGGATTAATGCTCCCGGCCAATTTTTTGTAGCTGGTGAGGAATTAGATATTTGGAAAATGCAATGGGGAAAAAAAAAAGATCTAATCCCTCCATTCATTTTAAGCCTGTCTACTAAAATCATTTAACTCTGGGAAAGTGTGCAAACCCTGAGTTATGAGCATAATTTAAAAATGATAAAGATCTGACCCATCCTTTGTGGTTTATAGATTATGAACCAATCTAGTCTCCCCCAGCCTGCATTCCATGTGAATGTTCATTGCAGAGAGGGTAAAAGGAAGGGTTAGCGTCTCCAATTACTTTCCCCTCCCCCTTTCATTTCTCTCTCTCAGGCATCGGTGTATAGTTTACAATTTAATTTTCTGCCTTTGTAATCTGTAGCCCTTGTGTATAAAACGTCTAATGAAAAGGGCCTTTTTAAAATTAAAGTGGTATTTGGAAAAAGAACATGTGGTTCTATTTCATTATTGAGCTCCATTTATAGAAGAATAAAATGCTCGGACTCAGGGTGATCAGGTTCAGGCAGCAGGAAGCTGGAACATTTGCAGAATACAGCTATGTTAATGTCAATATCCACACACTACCAAGCAGGCTTGGGGTACACGGGCCTGTTCTTGCTGAAGTTAACGGCCCAGCTCCTTTATTAGGCAGAGCTCAGTACAGGGAATTCTGGTGTGTGCATCAGACTTTGGCTTTCTCTCCTAAATGCCTCTGGAAGAGGGACTTTTCCCTTCTCCTCCTGGCTCTCTGTGGTGTGCATCAATTGAAATAGGATGTTCTAAAATGCAGCTCCCTCCAGTAAGTGATGGATAGGTCTCACGTTACAGAAGGCCCAGTGGACAGAGTGGTCCTTGCCAGATTTCCCTCCCTGAAACTTCTTAAAAAGAGAAAAGTAACTAAAGGTCTAATTCTGAAGGACACCAAGCACTCCCATTTCTCACTGACTTCAGGAGGAGATAGGGATTCTCAAAGCCTCCCAGAATTTGGCCATTACATTTTTAATGTACAGTTATCAACTGTCATGGCACAGGCGGGTCATCTGACTTATCTGCAGTGCCCCACCTAGTCACGGGCTGTATGGGAAATGGATTCCTGGGTCTTTGTCCTATTCTCAAGCAACAAGCATACACCACAGCACCAGTAATATTTCCTCTGAGTGAATCTAAGCTCCTTCTTGCCAACCTCTCATACTGTGGCCTTTAGAAAAGCCACTACAGGCATGAAGGAACGCAACTGTCTGACAGCAGCAACCCAGCTTAAATTCTTGAAGAGCAAGACTCTTAGAAATGCTGCATGCATAAGAGGAAAGCCTTGGGAAATGAACACACTGCACCTAGTGGTAGGACGAAGAAAGCTGGTACAAGAAGCCCTTCAGTTCTATGCTTCTTTTCAGTCTTGCGACGCAATATGTAGAGTAAAGGAAGAACAAGCATCTCAAGTTACAGTTTCTCAGTGTCGAGAAAGATCAAGTAAAAGGCTGAAGTCTCTGCTACACACAAGCCAAAGAGGTGAACGGTGAAGTTCTGCTGCACCAATCACCTGTTAATCAAACAGGAGGTGAGGAGTACCACACACTTAGTGTTGAGATCCATTTTTCATTCTTTTCTTCAGGGCTGGCTCCAAGTTTTTTGCTGCCTCAAGCAAAAAAATGTTTGCCTCCTTTTTTTCCCTGCCCCAACTCTGCCCCGTTCCAACCCCTTCCCTAAATCCCTGGCCCCGCCTCTTCCCACAAGTGTGCCATATTTCCCCTCCTACCAAAGCAAGCCTGGGAGAGAGAGGGGAGAAGCGGAGCGGCAGCATGCTCGGGGGAGGAGGTGGCGGTGGAGCGGAGGTGAGCTGGGACAGAAAGCAGTTCCTCTGCCCCCCTCCGCCCCGGTTACTTCCTGCGCCCTCCTCCACTCACCTCCGCCTGCTCCCCTGAGCGCGCCACCGCTCCACTTCTCCCCGCTCCCTCCCAGGCTTGCCAGGTGAATCAGCTGTTTTGCGGCAAGCCTGGGAGGGAGGGGGGAGAAGCGGAGCGGCGGCGGCGCGCTCAGGGGAGCAGGTGGCGGTGGAGCGGAGGTGAGCTGGGGCGGGGAGCAGTTCCTCTGCTCCCTCCACCCCAGGGTTACTTCCTCCCGCCCCAAGCACAAAAATAAATAAACAAACAAATAAATGGAACTACTGGCCATTACAATCGGAACAAAAAATGAGCTTTGCTTGACTGTTACTTTGTTGCCGGAGGGGGGAAAAAAGGGGGGGGGGGTGGCACCGGAGGAGTGCTGGCCTAAGATTGGCTGGAATGCTGCCCCTTACAGAGTGCCGCCCCAGGCACGTGCTTCCTATGCTGGTGCCTGAAGCAGGCCCTGCTTTTCTTGTTCAGGCTGCTGACACTGACTCCTACTAAAGGACATATATTAGGGAGATAGACACACACCCTTAACGTTCTTTCAGCGGCTTTTCTTTCCAGTAATTAGAATCCATTCTCTGGGTTTTATGTTTCTTCTGCTACAGTTTAGCTGAGTGACACTGGACAATGTGAAGCTGTACATTCAACTACTGTATGAGAGGGATAGGAAGACTGTGGACAGTCATGGGAACTCCATTTGTCAAGACATTATACTGGAAAAGTCACTTGGAAATTCATTGCACAGAAGTTTGCATTGGCAAACATAGTGACTAGATGACTTGCCAGCTATGGATTTTCACTGATGGTGAATTTTTTAATAAAAACCAGAATTCTGTCAAAATTTGCCAGGATTCCACTTTCCCAAGAGTCCTTTTTGACAGAAACTGTGCCCCAATCTTGAGAGGAAGGATGGTCTTCAGGTTAAAGCACTGGACTGCTATCCAGCAGATCTAGGCTCTGCTATTGGCTCTGATACAGACTCCCTGTGATCTTAGAAAAAATCATTTAATGTGCTCTGGTTTCCAATCTGGTAAATGGCAGCAACAATAGATCCTTTTCACTATCCCTGTGTCTGTCTGGTTCATTTAGACTGCAAACTCCTTGGGGCAGAGACCATCTCTTTCGATGTAGAGAACCAAGCATGGAGAGCGCTTGGTTTCAGATGAGGCTTGTCATGTTACTGAAATTATCTGGGATCATATAAATCATTGGTGCAACCAACGTCCTGCAGGGGCACCAAATCTTATGTAAAGGAGGTCATATAAGGTGTCTATGACCAGGTTATGATCTGCTGATTATGATTATGCTGTTTGTAGGTGTGTATCTTTTTTGTAGTTAAAGTTATGAATATTGGCTGTATAGTGTCTGTATTTCAAACTTATGCTTGCTTTTGGGTGAAATCCCAGACAAAGTTGCGGTTAGCTCCGCCTCGCCCGCTTGATGGCCCATTAAGGACTATCAGCTATACAATGGACCCATTAAGGGAAAGCAGACATAGCCTGTGTCTTAGCAAGGGGGGTAGGGATTACCCAAGTGACTCAAACTCCATTTTGCTGTAAGTTTCCACAGCAAAGGACAAAGAACATTCCTGAACCTGGAAAAGATATAAAAGGGTGGTACCCCACCTCCATCTTGTCTTCAGTCTCCAGTCTTGCTTCTACTTCTGGATGGGACTTTGCTACAAATGGAAACTCTGGCCAAAGGATTGATGACCCATTCCTCCAGGGAATGTATTCCAGAGACTTTGATTTGAACCTGCAGTTTATTCCACCACTGATGCAAGCCTGAACCAAGAGATTTGCCATTACTGCATGTAACTGATTTCCTTTAACCATTTCTAACCCTCACTTATATCTTTTTCCTTGTATAATAAACCTTTAGATTTTAGATTCTAAAGGATTGGCAACAGCGTGATTTGTGGGTAAGATCTGATTTGTATATTGACCTGGGTCTGAGGCCTGATTCTTTGGAATTGGGGAGAACCGTTTTCTTTTATTGGGGTGTTGGTTTTCATAACCATTTGTCCCCAGGACAGGTGGCTGCTGGTGGTGATACTGGGAAGCTGGAGTGTCTAAGGGAATTGCTTATGTGACTTGTGGCTAGCCAGTAGGGCAAAACCAAAGTCTTTTCTGTTTGGCTGATTTGGTTTGCCTTTGTGACAGAGTCAGACCAGAAGGATATAGGAGAGTGCTGGAAGGCAGGTACATTAGTCTCAGGATGTGCAGGTCCCTGTTCCCTGGATAGCCAAACAAAGGCTACTCCAGGCCAATCAAGACACCTGGGGCCAATTAAGAACCTTCTAGAAAGGAGTAGAAACAGCTAGCCTGATTGGGACACCTGAAGCCAATCTGGGACTGGCTGAAACCAGACAAAAACCTCCCAGTTAGTCAGGTGGGGTGTGGGTGTCAGGAGATATGAGAGGAAGTTGTGCTGTTGGTGAGACTGAGTGTTGGACAACATATCATACAGAAGGAAGGAGGCCCTGAGGTAAGGGTGAAGTGGAGTTTGAAGAAGTGGGGACTGCTGTGGGGAAGTAGCCCAGGGAATTGTATTGTGTTTTGTGCCTAAAAGGTCAGCCATCTTAGCTGATACTATTAGGATCCCTGGGCTGGAGCCCGGAGTAGAGGGTGGGCCCGGGCGCCCTGCTTTTTCCATCTTCCATACTGGCCTGTGATGAAGGTAACTCACTAGGCAGTGACTCTTGCCAATTATACTGAGAAAGGGAGGTCACTCTGGGGCCTAGATGAGTTTCTGAGGCCCGTAAATCTGCCAGGAAGTGCAGGACCCACAAGTATAAACTTGGAGCTTTGTCACATCTTAGAGGTGGAAAACCCCCCAGCTTTGGTCTCTAGTTGCCCTTTTGGAAGCAATTTGTCCTGATTTGGCACTCTCAGTTTGTCCCATCAGGAACAGCACTGTTACAGGGCTTCTAAACACTACTGTAATACAAATAAATTAATAATAATATTCGTAGTTGTAGGCGCTCCCCTTTTATATGGAGATGGCTCCACTCTAGTGTTAAAAACAAATAAATCCAACACTTCAGTTCTTCACTTTTCGCTGAAATGTTCTGTTTCTCTCCCCTTTTCCTCCTCCAACAACCAACGTTGTAGTGCCATCAGAGAATTGTCATACTGGATCAGATTACTGGTCCACTAAATCTATTGTCCTGACTGATAGCAGCTACAAACTCATGCTCCAAAGAAAGGAGAACACTCCCATAATGCACCTGGGATTCTGTTACATGACTTAGTTTCTTCTTTAGATGTTAAGCACCATCTACTAGGGCTAAACATTTTTATATCAGCAGCTCCAGATAAGTTGCACACAAGAGTCCCAAAAGAGTTGGTTGAGGGGATCTCTGGCCCACTGACATCAATTCTGAATAAATCTTGGCATACTGGAGAAATTCCAGAAGACTAGAAGTGCTAATTGTTACGGAGTCACAGGTTTGGTCTATGCCCCAGCTTGTCACCTGTCTCCTGGGAGTGACCCTTTTAGTGCTCCAGATCCCTAGGATCCATACAGTTCCACAAAGGCAGGTCTGTGATCTCTGAGCCTGGGCTTTCGGCACCAGCGTTCCTGGTCTCTCTCCATGACTTCTTGCAGCAAATCCAACCAAACCAAGCTCCTGCGGAAGGCATGTACTGTGCCCTTGCAGGGCCCAATGCTCTCAGTGAGGATTTATAGTGACCCAGCCAGCCTATTTCAAAAACAAGGTAACCATTTACTAGTAACCGGGAAACAGTGATGGACTCCATCTCTGGCTCACTCTCTCTGTTTCCCTCTTTGTCCCCCACATCCCAGTCCATGCTGCCAAGTCCCTTCAAAAAGCCCCCTTCAAGTCACCTGGCACCTTATTTTACAGCTCAGTTCCTGCTGTTAGGTGTTGATCGTTCAGTGATTGGTACATCTCTTTGCCTTACTGGACTCTCTGTGGATTTAAACTAGTTTCAGCCAGTTCTTTAATGATCCGATCCGTTCCCCCAAGATAGCAAGGGGACCGTCCTCACCTGGCTCCGGCACTGTGCTAGGAGCAGGGCCAATCCTTTTGCGTCCACTGATTAGCCCTGCAACATACAGAGGGAAACTGAGCCATGCCTAGGAGTGAGACAAATATTACAGAACATGCCCACTTTGTCACACTAATGATGTGCCCATATATTTTTTTTAAAAGGACAAGTGGAACAGCCTGACATCAACCCTGGGCAAAATAATAGAAAAGCCGATTCAGGATTCAACTGAAAAAGAATGAAAGGATAGGAAGATAATATATTCCAGTCAACATGGTTTTCTGAAAAAAAAGACCGCGTCAAACAAACCTGATTTCATTCTTTATTGAGGTGACGAGTTTGGTTGATTAAGATAATGGTGTAAATGTCCTATACTTAGACTTCTGTAAGGCATTTGACTTAGTACATTCTGATAAAAATTTAGCGCTCTGCTGTATCAATAGAACACAAGGTCAATGGATTTAGAAGGGGCTGACAGACCTCAAAAAGTAGTTGTTGATGGGGAATCATCATCAAATGGTGGAGGTAAGCTCTAAACGGGGTTCTCATATGGATCAGTTCTAGGCCTGGAACTGTTCTATATTTAGAAGTAAATATAAAAATCAGTGATCTGGAACTAAACATAAAATCACTGCTGATAAAGTCTGCATATGACACAAAGATTGGCAGAGTGGCAAATAATGAGGAGGACAGGGCACACAACATGATCTTGATTGCTTGGTAAGCTAAGACCATTCAAAGAAAATGTGTCTTAATACAGCCAAATGCAAAGTTATATACCTAGGAGGAAGAAATTCAGGCCATACACGGAATGGGGGACTGCATAATGGAAAGCAGGGGCTGAAAAGGTTTTAGGTCTCAAGCAAGTCAACATTTTCCCACAGTATCACACTGGGAGCCAAAGGACTAATGTGAACTTTGGATATATAAACAGGGGATTAGCGGGTAGGAGCAGAACACTCTATCCAGTTCAGTTGTCCATATTTTAAAAAGGATGTTGAGAAATTGGAGAGGGTGCAGGAAAAGAACCACAAAAAATTATCCGAGAAATAGAGAAAATGCCTTACAGTGACAGATTTAAGAAGCTCAGTCTGTTTAGGGTATCAAAAGATTGAGAAGTGACTTGATTACAATGAATCTTCAAGGGAAGAAAATAAAAGGTATTAAAGGACTCTAACCTAGAAGACACAAGCAGAACAAGAACCAACGGCTGGAAGCAGAAGCCAAAATCAAATGATAAATAAGGCACACATTTTTAACAGTGAGTGTGATAAACCACTGGAACACCCTACCAAGGCAAGTGGAGGATTCTCCATCTATTGATATCTTCAAATCAAGACCTGATGCCTTGCTAGAAGATGTGCTTCAGTCAAACACAAGTTATTGATCTCATTACATGGGTAACTTGATTATATTTAAAGGCCTGTGGTATACAAGAGATCAGATTAGGGGTACATCTTCATTACCCGCTGATCCAGCGGGTAATGATTGATTTCTTGCATATAGTGTAGACGTGATAAATCGATCCCCGATTGCTCTGCCTTCGACTCCTGTAATCCACCAAGATGAGAGGCGGAAGCAGAGTCAACGGGTGAGCGGCCCCGCGACGTAAGTTGACCTAAGATATGCTGACTTCCGCTATGCTATTCCCGTAGCTGAAGTTGGGTATCATAGGTTGACCCCTCCCACCAGTGTAGACCAGGGCTAGATGATCAAATGATTCCTTCAGGCCTTAAACTTTTTGAATTTTTGCTGAAGTACAGGACGGATTGAGCAAAGCAAAATCTGTCTCCCTACCAAGTCTTCCAGTTTTATATTAAGGACATTGTTACTCCATCTGCTGTATATGGAAGTCTAATCTCAACAGCCTCCTCTCACCAAAAAGACTCTCAGATGCTCTGTGAATCCAACTCCTCCCCTCTATACTATTCTCTGAACAGCCATTGCTTTAGATCCAGTGTAGACTTCTCCTTTCTTCACTAGCCCTTGCCACAGGAAGGACATTCATGTTCATCTGCATTGACCCCTTTTGCAGATCCCACCTTAAGTTCTCTTCCCAGGTCCCTGAAATTACCCTTGATTTTAGTTACTCAATGGATGTCATTTGTTCTCACATGGATTTCAATGAGAGGGAATCCCCCAGAATTCAGGAATCCTTCACCTTTATTATTTCATCTGGGAGGGTGAAAACTATTCTGTTTTCCTTATCAGTGTCGCAGGTCCATGGCATTAACTGTAACACAGACTTCCAAGAATGCTATACTTGTTTGTTTAAAAATGGAACATACGTTTCAACGCATTTCACTGTAATACAGCCACTAGTAAGCAAAGTCTTTTTAGGTTTTCAGACATGGTATAGAAGCAAACATTTTTTCCTATCTCAGAATTGTCTTGATATGCTCAGTCACTGGTGACAGAAACAGTGAACAGTGTTATTCCACAGGCAGAATGCTTGGATTGTTTGTGATGGCTAAGTTCCTTGGAAGTATAAATCAATTTTCTTGCCCCACTCCTGACCTGAGCAGTCTCTACAGTGTTCCAAGTGACACTGTCAACTGCAACAAAAGTCTCTTCTATCTGAATTTTGATTTACCTGTTAGAAACTGCTTTGAGACTGAAGCTTAGGTTCAGGAATTCTCTGTTTTGTCAGAATGTCCACTTTGCGCATTTGACAGTGCTGAAATAGTTTCACTGCTTTCCCTGATGTGTCAGTTTGCCCTATTTGTGTGGATCTTCCAAAGAGCCCCGGGAGTGAGAGGGGAGAAGAACATCGAAACAAACAGGAAAGAGTGATGGTAAAACCACAAACACTGGCAGTGGGCATTACCTGAAATGAATTTTAACTCATTTCTTAAGACTGTAGGCGCACTGTTTATGTCTGGAAAATACCCAGCACAAACTATTTTTTTCCTAACTGACTATTACAAGTCACTGGTGTCCCTTTAAGCAGGCAATTTCATTACTGAAACTCTACAATGTAATTATATCACATTTATTACACAGATGAATAAGGAATCTTGTTATACAAATGAATAATAACTATATTAAACAAATTATTTAATAGAACCTAGAGATGGAAAACTCCCCTTAGGTTTTCTCATCCAATTTCTTTCGCCAATGCAGGATTTTTTACTATTGTGCATCTAGTGGTGTTTTATCCAGCCTAGTTCTACATGTATTAAGTGATGAAGCTCCTACTTTCCTTGTGAGATTACTCCATATGTTAATAAAACCTCAGTCAGAAAACTCCAATGTAAATTGCCCACGTCCTAATCTTATCCCATTACTCTGAATTACTCCCCCCGGCCCCTTTGATTATACTAAACAACTCCTTTTCCTTGGTGTTTACACTCCCTCCCAGTACCTCAGGTCAGGCTTGGACAGTACCTCTGGTGCCTCCAGTACCTCTGGTCAGGTTGGACAGATAAACCAGCTAGGGATGTCAGTGACACGAAAGGTAACTCTGTGTCCCACAAAGGGAGGGGCAGGTTGAGGCCACATAAGTAATTTCTGAAAAGTAACAGGATGTTACACAAAAATAGACTCAGCCAAAAATAAAGACTATAACTATGTACAAATATCAAAGAGATAAAGGTAAAGGGGGAAAACAGGCAAACAAGCATGTCTAGCAATGGTACAGGGACCCTGACCTAACAAGCATAACTGGAGATAGAACTTGGCTATAAACTATACTGGTTAGGAGAAGGAGGTAAGGGAATTGCAGTATACCTGAAAGTAAAACATAAGCTCTTTGGAGCAGGGACCACTTCTATCCCTGTGTCTGTATATATAATGCCTAGTTCAACAGGACCTGCGGGTGCTGTGGTTAGATTTTTGCTAAGGCAATACAAACAACAAATTAATAATGAAAAACAAAAAAATCCCCAAAACAACAGAATTTCATTCCTTCATCCTAATATCAGGAACAATGATTGTTTCATTATCATTATTTGCACTACGCTAGCTCCTGGAGACTCCAACCAAGATTACGGTCCCATTGAGCTAGGTGTTGTACATATACACAACAACAGGTTGTAAGTTCTTTATTTAGATAGTCCCTTCCCCACAGAATGCAGACAAAAAGCATGAGGAAGGATGGATTATTATCCTCATTGTGCAGATGGGGAACTGAGAGGCAGAGAGACTAAGTGACTTGCCCAAGGTCACACAAAAAGCCTGGCAGAGTCAGTATCTAAAGCTAAATCTCCAAAGTATCCCCGTTCAGTGCATTAGCCAAAGGACTATCCTTCCTCTCCCATTAAACGTCTTGCTCAATTGATTTATTTTTCAAGCAAAATACAAAACTTAAAAAAAAAAATGTTTCTAGGCTGATATCTTAGGAGAGGACAGTCACAGCAGAGCAAATTTAAATGCACTGCATTGTAAAGTTACAGGTGAGAAGAAGCCTTAATTCTGAAGTTCCTTGATTTTATTAGAGCCAGTCAGACTAACATTAGTTCTTGGTGCCTAATACTAGTTCTACAGTGGCTCTGACCTTGTGGTAGTGTGAAGTGTGAACTGAGTGCTCATTTACGTTATGGCCTTATGATAGGAGAAGGAGGGCAACGTGGCTGAAGGGAACTGAATGGTGTAAGGGAAGGAGGAATACATTTTTCTGTTACAGCACTCATGTAATTCTATTCAATGCCATTTATTAATTTCTCTCCAATGTCTTTAGAACATTGCACAACTTCTTAAATGGGAGTTATGTACAGGGCGCAAGGAACAGCATCCCAATGGGCATGCAACTTCATACTGTCTGTATTGCTGCGGCACAAAGAACACAAATGTAGGCTGCAGAGAATCCCTGAGGACTTTTAACCATTAGGTAACACACCAACAGTAATAGATTCAGAGTTTACGGCCAGAATGGACCACCGGATCATCTAGTCTGGCCTCCTGTGCCACCACTCAACCACCCCCGCACATTACAGCCAACCACTGGGTTGAGATAAAAGTATTACAGATCTCAGGAGACCAGACCACCATGTGCCACAGGCAGGGAAACAACAACTTTGGGCCACAATTTTCAAAAATAGGAGCCTACAAGTTAGGGTTCTAATGCCTAAATTTTCAAAAAATGCTGAGAACTCAGAGTCCCATGATCTCAAGGGAAGTTATGCCGCACACCTCTGAATCCACAGACTCTCAGAAGTCCAGACCCCCAATTATACTGGAAAGCTCTTGTTACTTCTACAACCTTTAGACCCCGCCCCCAAAAAGGGACACCTGACTTAGCATGGAGACCCATTTCTACTTATTTTCACCTTAGGTAGCTGTAGATCTCAGTTTCTCTTGATGATCTCCTGTGGCGGTGGATTCCAGAGAGCGGTGTTTTCAACCTCTTTTCATTGGTAGATCCCTAACAGGTGTGGACCCCTTTGGAAGTCTGCAGATCACAGGTTTGAAACCACTGCCATAGAGTGACTATTTAATGTGGAAAGAGTGTTTTGCTATATTTCAGATTCACAGACATTTACATTTCAGCCAGCATCCCTTGTTTTTCTACGACAGGACAGAGTAAAAAGCAAGGTCGAAATGTTTTTTTTTTTTAAAAAGGTATTTTTTGTCCTAATTCATCCTTTGGCTACTTACAAAAAGTGAGGAAATCACAACCATTTCTATGCTTCACAAGTCTCCAGCAAGTTCAAACATCTCATGCTACCTCTCCACAAGTTAGTTCATAGCCGGTACAATTGTTGTGCACCAAATAGATAGCATCACCTTGATCTGATATAGTTCAGTGAGTTTTCTGCAGTGCAAAACACAACTCACTGAGTAAAGAGTAGGTGTCAGGAGTCCGTCATTCAGTCAATCAATCAGAAGCCTCATATAGAGGGCTACAGCTTCCTTGCTGTTGTCCCTCACAATTTTAATGCATTTGTATCCCATTGGCATCCAGCAACACCCTTACCTGTTACACAGATCAATAAAGCCAAGAAAATAAAAGGTCTCCCTTGATATTACTATTATTATTGCTTATAGGCAAGGAGCAGAAACTTGCCTACCTACATTTCTTTCCCCACAAGATTTCCAGAAGAACATCAATGAAAAGCAATGCCTGTTGGTTAGAACCTCACAAGACTTTCTTGTGACAACTGCCAAGTCAGTGATTCAGCTCATTTTTACAGGCGATTAAATATGAATTTCAACTTGTTCCAGGCTCGAGCACAGGGAGAGCACTGTGGCATGTCCCAAGACACGTGGATGCATTCCCCTCATCGTCTAAATGAATCTAAGCATTTTATTTATGTAGAGTCTAATAAAGCACTTCAAAACATTGTGTGTTTATAAAAACTAATCTCATTTAATGGCCCTCCCTCAAACGAAGTTTGCCATGATTTCATACTCAATGTTTTGGTCTTTACACATCTTGGATTTTTCTTGTTTCATGTTTAGTGATAGAACATTCTAGAGATAACAAACCAGAGGAGTTAATCTAGAAATGAACATTGGATAAAAAAAGAAAAATCCCTCGGCAATGCCAAATTTGATTGTACATAAAGATTTTTGCAGTTCACAATATTGTTGCACTATAGTGTTAATGAAGTTGATGGGAAAAGCCCTGGATTGCTCCTCAGCCATTTGGATTCTCCAGTGTGACAATCATCAGAGAGATTCATTTGCAGAAATTCCATAATCTTATGTAATCAAAAGGATTTGAGCTCACATTACCCATAATACTCGCAGTGTGCCCCAAAGCATGTGCAGAACTCAGGTCAGTTCCCTCACATAGAAGAGCATGACATGTGCTAAATGCCCAAAGTTCAACGCTGGGAGATTAAGAACAGAAGAATACATGGGGTAACTTCCCCCAAAACCCACACTTGCTGGGGAATACCATCACGTTCTGGAGACTGAGAACCAAGGCTTACAAGAAATACAACCATAGAGTAAGGGATTCCTGTCTAAATTATGACTGCAAACAGCGATAGTTACAAATGATGGTCTCTATAAACAAACATTTTTCTGGCTTATTATTTTTTGTTCCCAAATGGCAAGTATTTGAAAGCTGCTCAGAGGTTCGGAAAGTAAGTTCTTTAGAGCAAAAATATTTCTGTTAGTTTTCGGTAAAGTGCCATGTACATTTCTGGCACTGTAGAAATAAGCAGCCTCAGTGCGGGAAGGAGGGTCTTGTGGTGAAGACACAGGACTGGGACTCAAGCATTTAAAAAAACACAATCTGATTTAAATTCTCAACTTCTGACCACCTCATGCCTTTATAATGAAGGACCCAGAGTGATTCAATAACTTGTGGGTCCTGAATTTTCTATATGGCTGACGGGTTTTGAATGGATTATATGGTTTTCACTCATCATCCCTTTTTTCCTGAAAGGCTCAGTCATAAAACCTCCATTCGCAGAAGAAAGGCAAGCTAGATCATTAAAATTAGATAACTCTGAATAAACTGTTGTTGCAACACTACCTAGCTGAATGAAAACCTAAGATCAATTTTTAGTGGGGATAACTGTCATTTAATCGATAACATGTGCAACCCATTATTCTGACGTTTGACATAAGCTTTCAAGTGGTGTGTTAGCAAGGCCTAACATGGGGACCTTACATTGCACAAGTTTGTCTGCTACTGGGAATACTAATAAGATACAATCTGTTAAGATTGTAATGCTAGGATGATGTTTTTGATGATCAATAAAGCGAGGAAGTGTTTCATTTAAAGCATTTTCTACTAACAGCAATAAGAAGATCTGATTGATAAATTACACTGCTCCCTCTTATTTCTGAGGATTGTTTTTGCCTTTGCTGTGTAATAGCACAACAGAGTCTTTAGGATGCTCTTAGCTATGCTATTTATTTAGTACATACTAAGACACCAGTAGAGACTATTCTGCCAGTGTAACATTGCCAAATCACCTATGAGGCAGTTCCCTGATCCCCAGAAATATTCAAAGGAGCAGCAACACTTAACTTAAACAAAAAGCCAAACTAAAAAGATAAAGAGATGAGAACAAGAGCTGCATTAATTCTATAAAGAGCAGCCTGCTTTCTAAAGGGAATTCGTATAAGGAGAATTTGCTTATGCCCATCCAAGGACAGTAACAGTTTACTTCATTTCTGGGGGATTAGACTTGCTGTGGCAGTTCAGAGGAGGTTAAGCAGAGAGCGTTATCACCGAGAGGGATTGGGAAGATTAGAGCAATTGGGAGGGGATCAAGTGAACAATAACAACTCCCCACAAAAAAAACCCACGCCTACTGATGGCAACAAGCTGCCTCATGCATAATTTTTAAAAACTGGCATTGCTTTTTCCTATGTGATTATTTGAATGCAGGGAAGTTTGCAGCAGATCTGTGGAGTAGAGGCAGCTAAAAGAGATTTTTACAACATTGTCATTAATTCTTTTAATAGTGCCCCAAAGCCTTGTCTACTGTAAAGCACATGCTCAGAACCATTTTAACTTCCTAGCACATTTACATTGCACTTTGAGTCCACACACAAAAATTTTCCAAATGGTTTACCAGCTGTGCCATGCAGACTAGGCTTTTTCATGGGTGTTAGCTCATTTAGAACTATTTCAGGCTGTCCGTTTCAACGCTAGTGTGGATGAATGGCCACTAGCTGAAGTGGTTTGACCAGTTTCCCACTACTGTCCTGGTGGTTTTAGGAAATCCCTCAGAATGCACTCCTTCTGAGAGCTGAGACAGGAACTGTGGGAAAGAGACCCAACTGGCATCACCACTGACACAATTTAAGTCAGCACTAGTTAAACCACAAGACAATCCTGCAATAGCCCTTAAACTGGTTCAGACAGGAAAGGGTGGACTCACTGAACCACTTTGTGCTGAAACTGCTTCAGTTACATTCTCTAGTGTAGACAAGGCCCAAACATGCTAGTTGCCTCCCAATGCAAACAGAGGCTAATCTGACCAATTAATTCCTTGCATAATGGGATATCATGAAGAGAAATAGAAAAGCAGGAAGGGGATTGGGGAGGAAAGGACAGGGATGATGGCAAGATTATGCAGTTATCCAGCAAAGGCTAGTGCACAGCCCGGTGGAACACTTTTTAAAAAGCATAAACAAACATAAATCAACATCTGGCTAATTTTTTGCCTGGCTGCCACCACTGGCAAAGTGTAGGGGCAATATATGCAGTAAGAGAGACAAACTAAAGAGAGACGGCTTTATGCAGGGCCTTGAAGGCAAAGACATGAAGTTTAAATCTGATGCGGTGTAGAAGGTGGAAGCCAGATGATGGATTCTTGACAGTGGGATGGGAGGACATGGTCAAATCGAACAGACCAGTCAGATGATCCTGGTGGAAACATTGCGTGTGGATTACAGGGGGCCATTTGCATGTCATGGAGGCTAGAGAAGAGCAGGAGAATCTTGTTTCCTCTGAACAGAAAATAAAAATAAATGTACTATTATGAGATTGTACCTACAGCCTGGGCAATCTGTGCCTCTGATCCCGAATCAGACTGATCTCCTTGACAGACGGGACTGCATCTTCCTCTAGCCTGGCACAGCAACAAGCACACAGTAAGCACTCTATAAAAATATTTGTATCTATTCCCAGAGGAAGCCTCTCCTATAGAAAATATTCATCATTACATTGTAACAGTCACCATATTTATAAGAGACCGATTCCAATCTTTGTGCATTGGAATTTGAAAAATATCATGTAATACAGTTTCATCCAAGAGTTTTAATGACAAACCACATGAGCCAAACCTCAGCGGTTTATCATTAGACCCCTAAAATTAAATTTATAGGATTTGAATTACACCACTGAATGCTGCTTTACTTTTATAGAATATTTTCTAACGTAAAAGTTATGCCATTTCACTGTGAACCTTTTTTGAACATTCCATATTCCAAGTAAATGTTCCCATTCTAGAAAGCACTATGAGTGTACTGCTCCCATTCACACTAACGTAACACTAAGCACTCAATATTTTCTACATGCTGAGCAAACCACAGACGGGCAAGAGTTATTCTCCATTACATAGGATAAATGTATTTTTAGAAGGGTTATTAAATCCACCTGCTTCAGGGCATGAACCAACCTCTAAGAATAGGAGGTTAAATTCCATAACTTTGCACTGTGGGGCTACTTACATTTACTTCTCAGCAGTTTGGTTTGGGGCCATATCCACGACAAACATTAGCACTTTATTTTGGTTAATTTAATGGATGAGATGCCCAGCTTTACACACACACACAGCCTGATTTTCAGGAGGTAATGAACACCTCATCCGCATGTTCATCTCCTCTGGAAATCAGGCCCTGTGTGCCTAACACTGGGCACCCAAAAATAGGTAGCCACTTCTGAAAACTTAGGCCTACAAAACTTGCCCAAGGTCATACTAAATCAACAGTAGAAGCCTAGCCGGAGGCGGAACAAATGACCCTGTGCTCTGCTGCTCTCTGGGAACTGTCAGTAGCACATACACGCACGTGGCAAATACATTGGTATAAAGAAATTGAATATTAAAACTACACCTGTAACATTGAGCACACTGTGACCTACATTTGGTCTCAACAGCCAAACTCAGTAGCAAGGCAAAGGGCGGGGGAGGAAGCTGAAAGTTACTGGCAGGTTTCCCTCCCGACTTGGTTTACTGCCAAGGTCATTTAAGGGTCAGGCAGAGTTCTTGGTTTGGCCTTTTGTGTTTTCTTTTCTCCCTCCCTTATGTACACACTGATATGGTTTACAACCAAACCTCAACAGCGTTATCACATGGGGTTTTATCATCCTGGAGTTCACGGAAAGCAGGAAAAGAGGTCAGGTGCAGGTCAGGGTGTGGTGTAGCCCCACTTGTGTTATCAGCAGCTGAAGAAAGTGAATCCACCTGGCTTGTTTCTGGCTGTTAAGTGCAGCAAGGTCAGCCAGCATGTGAGAGGGTCACTCAGAGTTCACTTTTATCTAGGCCCCAGTTATCTGCAGGATTTAGTTCATCAACTTTTCCAACTTGCAAAGCCCAGTTTCCTGCTCCGGTTCTCCCTCCCTGTAATCTAAATAGACAAGCCTAGAGTTCAGCCCCAGTTCCAGCCTTTAGCTTTATTTACCCCGTTACAATGATCACTCCCCCTTCTGCCTTCAAACAGTAAGTGTAATAGAGAGCCATTTAGAAAAGTTTCAGTTAGTCCAACGAATGTCTTTAGAGTAATCCATCCTGTGTGAGGTATGCCCTGAAAGACAATATTATTCAAAATCACATAATATGGCACTATAAACTTGTGCTTTCCAAACTTTGGACAGTTCAAACAAATCCCAGTTGAGAAGCAATTGTACTGTATTATTATTATTACAGCAGCAAAAGACCTGTTCTCATTGGAGTGTCTGGAATGCCAGAGTCTTCTACAGAAGGAGAACCGGGCCAGAAACTGCTGAAGGTTAATCTATTTAGTGTCTGTCTTTTGTGTATCTAACTCATCTTGGCAGTGGTGACAAGTCTCACAAACAACAATGCCATTGGGAATAATAGCCCGCCCGTCTCTCTGCTGAAGTCTAAAAGTCTGTTGCTGGTGACAATCAGCCTTGCCTAAGCTAGATAAAGTACTGAACATGCTTTGGAAAGAGCAACAGCAAAACTGCCCAAGAGGCCATCACCCTATGGTGGGCTAAGAATGGTTGATTTGACCATGTATATTAACACAAACAGAAGTAGTATGGCTTGTTTAGTCTAACCAAAAGAAGACTGAGGAGAGATATGATTGCTCTCTATAAATATATCCAGAGGGATAAATACCAGAGAGGGAGAAGAATTATTTAATCTCAGTACCAATGTGGATACAAGAACAAATGGATATAAAGCGGCCAGCAGGAAGCTTAGACTTGAAATTAGATGAAGGTTCCTAACCATCAAAGGACTGAAGTTCTGGAACAGCCTTCCAAGAGAAGCCGTGGGGGCAAAAGATCTATCTGGCTTCAAGATTAAGCTTGATAAATCTATGGAGGGGATGGTATGATGGGATAGCCTAATTTTGGCAATTAATTGATCTTTGACTATTAGCAGTAAATATGCCCATTGGCCTGTGATGGACTGTTACATGGGGTGGGATCTGAGTTATTATAGAGAATTCTTTCTTGGGTGTCTGACTGGTTAGTCTTGCCCACATGCTCAGGGTTCAGCTGATTACCATATCTGGGGTCGGGAAGGAATTTTCCTCTAGGGTTTTTTTCGCCTTCCTCTGCAGCACAGTTCACTTGTTGGAGGATCTCTGCACCTTGATTCGAGGAGTTCAATAGCTCAGACATAGGTTAGGGGTTTATTACAGGAGTGGCTAGGTGAGATTCTGTGGCCTGCATTTTGCAAGAGGTCAGACTAGATGATCATAATGGTCCCTTCTGACCTTAAAGTCTGTGAGTCTATAAGTTGTACTGAAATAAATTCTTCCCAATAGCCACAGCTCAGACCACATGGAATTAGCATGTTTCTGTATATTGACATTATGAAAGTTCAGGGCTGAAGCTTAGGGGTGCTGAGCACACGCATTGGCTTTAACTGGAATTCTGTCAGTCCCTGAATCAAACACTGGATGACCAAATGTGAAGATGCAGTAATGAAAGTAGAAGATACAAAACACTTGACGTGGAGTGCCTATGACACATCACATGCTATTTCTGCAAGGAACTGTTCTCTTGTCTTCTTGAGGGAATAGTTAGTGACAATTGTCAACAGGAGAGGAAGGTTAATAGACAGAACTGGGATGAGAGAGGGATTTGTGTGTGGGTGGGACATAAGAGAATAGGGAGAAACTTCCACAATTCCAGAAAGCAAAAGGCTATTTCACAAAGTGACTGGCCATGAAATGTATCTTAAGCCTCTGGACTTAACAGAAAATGTATTAACGAGATCACACTGATCTTACTAACTGGATAATTCCGGCCAGTTAAACCCATCAAAGGCAGTCACTTCATTTATTAATCCCCAAAAGCAGAAGATTCAGCCAGCCCGTCAAAAGACCACAGTGAAAAGTCAGTTTGTTTAGTCTAATTATGAGCAGGTCAAGCTGAAACAGAGGAGAAACAGAACAGATCTTTGTGCTGCTCCCAAAGGCACCACATAACACTGCATTTAGGAGGGGGGACAGTCTAGGTACTCAGTGGGGTCAGAAAGAGTACCTACAAACAGGTCATGCTAACTATAAGCTTCAAGCTGTGATATTTAGGCGAGCGTGGCACATAGACTTCCCCAAACGGTAGCCATTATTTAGTTTTGTCCAATCTGCAAGGTGAAGGCTCTGCCAAGCTCAAAACAACATTTCACATGTGTCAGCCAGTTAAAAGTTCCATGGCCAAACCGAATTATTCTATCACTTTGATAACCTTGTGCATTCAGCTTTTTGTCATTACAACGCTAAGTTTTTCCTACTGGGATTTCACCTGCCTGGTTTTGTACCATTCAATAAAGTAAGTTCAACCAGTGAGTCAACAGGCCACATGGAGTTCAGGCAACACCTTGCTCCCCTCAGCTAGTAATTACAACTTCTCCCAAAACACACAGATTAAATGCTATTTTCAGCTCTAGCCAACCTTACTAGCCCACGGTAACACGTCTTTCCTCCTCTCACTTCTACTTCAGGAATCAGTTCACTTTAAGTGGTCAAGTGGAGTAATTTTCTCTGCAGCTTTAACAAATTGTTATGCCTTGTGCTACAGCAGAGAGCAAAAACTCATTTGTATTTTCTGATTAACACTGCTCAGTTAATCCCATTCCCTAGCACCAAAAATTAATCTGTTTTTAAAGAACTGTAATCTTCTTTCTAAAAGTAAAATTGGCCCTGGATTTATCCATGATTTTCACCTGTTTGGGGTCTTGCAGTGCTCAATAAAGACAAGTTCAGCCAGCATACCAAGAGACCATGCAGAGGTCAGGCTAACACCTCCGCCATCAGCAGGTTAATGATAATTTCATTTTCAAATACACAGACACACACACACAGACACCATGCTTGTTTCAACTCTAAATGACCTCATCTACTTAATTTTTTTTTGTCTATGTGGAGTAAATTTCGGTCAACAAAGATGTAAGGCCAAGTAGAGTTCATGGTAACAATTCATATTTTTTAACAAGTTTCCCAGAACTAAATCCTAACCTTAAATACCAAACATTCCTTAGAATATACAGTAGCTTTAAGAGAAGAAACATATAAATCCATGCCACCTTCCCCTAGCATTGAAAATAACAGTGCATCTGTACAATGCCTCCTGGGCTGATTTCTACAGGCTACTGTTCTAAGTCAGTCAGCTCAGAGCACCTCATCTGTTGGATATTTATCTCTTGCTTAATTGCAAGAACAAAAAACGACTTTCTACACCTGATGTATGCTGCTTTTTGAAATCATTATAAATGGTGGTTCTTGGCATCCTAAATTACACCTGTACTTTTTATAGGGCACAGCAATGTGAGACTCTTAAATTTCATTCTGCCATTCTACTTTCATACGAATTTACTCCTGTTGTGGTGCTGAATACTGCCAATATGATACAAGATGTCACCTGCCTTTGTAATAGTCCTTGGGAGTTTGCATTCAGCATCCAAGGCTCTGTGTATAAAGGTTTCGGAGGAAGGAAGATAGAAATGATCATTCAAATATCACCTGGTTTGGTACTGACAGAAAGTAGCTAACGTCTGCTGGCCATTTAATGGCTCATATGCAGGTCACAATAACCTCATGCATGATTTCCATCACACAGAGCTTTAGAGCAAAGGGACCATGGAAATGGAACCACCTTCTCGCTCTGGACCTGATCCAAATCTCTGACATCAATGGCGAGGCTCTTTCTGACTGCAATGGGGTTTGGATCAGGCCCTTTTGAGGGGCTCCCTTTAGAGCAAGGTGATAATTGCGTAGAGTTAAGCTTGCATTGTCACTGCCCATGCTATACTTGTTCTTTATAGAGAGGTTTTTGGTCTCTAGGACAGTTAATAAAGAATGAAAATGACTTAAAAAGACAATTTAAGCCAAAATATTGTCCTCTGCCAACAGAGATGCAGTCATGATCTTGCTATCTGTAAATTAAAGTGACAAACTTATTTATATCAGAAATTATTAATCAGTAGTTACACAAAGACTTGTACTAAAAATGTTGGCTCAAAGATCCTCTGACAAACAGCAGTGAATGAACATGTGAACTATTCCTACTTCTTCATTCCCGCATAGTGCCAACTTTCTTCCATTTCTGTCCAATCACCTTTGATAATTTGACATTTCAGATTCCACAGTATTTATTTCCTCTTCAGAGAATTCTTCTGAGTGGAGATAGAGGATGCCACGGTGACCCTTTTAACTTTGTAACAGCAACCGCAGGATCATTCTTGTGGCTCGTCGGTACGCTGCCAAGTCACATAACATTTTTGGGTTATGTAATACTATGAGGTGATTCTCGCAGTATTCTTCTAAATGGGAGAACTAACAGGCATGAAAAATGAATGTACAATTATTGTTTTGAATAATAGAGCTTGATCGAATTATTAAAATAGGGGATTGGGAATCAGGCCTACTGGCTCTGTCACCGATTCATAATGTGATCAGGAGCAATTCACTTACATTCTCGGTGCATCAGCTTACCCCTCTGCAAAATGGGTATAATAATACAGTACTTATTTACCTGAAGAGAGTTTTGTGAGGCTTAATATTTGTACAACATTACAGCAAGTACAAGGGATTATTATTATTGTAATCTATGGTTGTAATCATATAACAAGCCGAACTTTTAAACAGGCTAAATAGCCATTACACAACCAAGTTATAAATCTTCCAAAATGAATTCAAAATATTCAATATATAGCTCTCTAAGCCGAAAAGCAAACTGCCTGTACTAAATTACACAGAATCAACTCCATCAAGGAATTCCAATGTCATCTCAAACCATAAGAACACCACAATAATTTCTGTGCAAGTCAAACAGGACATCCATTATTCCCTATATTATACATGAGCAGTGCCAGCATCACAGTCTAACAATCTGCAGGATTCACTACTCTTTTGAATTACCAAGGCATTTTACAAATATATAGAACGTAACGCCCTTGAAAATTGGTAAATAATGTACTTTCTGCAAAGCTCAAAAATAGTAGCCCATATCAGTAAATATACTGTCATCCACTGTAGGGTTAAACGGTATCCCAGAGTTTTCTGTGGGTTCCAGTGTGGAGTGGTAGGTGACAATTAGGCGTGTGCAATTGAGTTTTTTTAAATTCTGTATTGAAGCAGGTTCTCCTGGGATATCCGGATGGCCCATTCCATGATGCAATCTACTTCTCTGGTGGACTGTCTTGATTGGTGAAAGAGATTTTAAGTGTGTTAGGTATGTATCCTGGACTTTTCCCCTGAGCGCATATTATGCAATATCTGAGTTCCTGGGCTGTAGATAAACAGATTTTTTGGGTGCATCTGAGATAGTTACTGGTGGGATATCAAACAGTTATAACCCTTACTTGATGGGACCACATTTGGAAAGAAATCTTTCCTGAACTCCCTCTTCTGGCCTTCGAACAACACCCCCATCCTCATCAGCAGAAGCAAGCTCTTCACAGACCTGATCCACCAGCTCAAAGTGGCACTGACCCTGCCAGACCAGATGCAAAATCTGCACACGTCTCCACCACTATGATGATCACTTCCCCCCACAGGTCCTACAAATGCCTATTATATGAGGCGTATCACATCCAGTGCATTAAATGACCAACAAAAACTATATGGGTGAAACCGGACAATCACCAGGCTCTCAAATGAACTCACACAGGAAAACTACAAAAGTCAAACACAGTTACCCCGGACAATACTCTTCACAAAGCGAACACTCATACCTGACCTCTCTGCCCCCTTCCTTAGAGTAAAAATGCACAACATCTTCCAAAGACAAGCTTGAGAACTTAAATTCATAACTCTGCTAGATACTAAAAATCATGGACTTAACAGAGAGACACTGCTCACTATAACAATTTGTAACCTACTAACCATCCTTTGTCTTAGGACTGTAGAGGTGTCAATTGCAGTCATTTTCAAAGGTCTCCTGGAATGCGTTAACCCCTTATACTTAACAACCTGTCCTACAGAGTAGGTTTGACTCCCTGGTTATCTCTTCCAGATCTGAAGAATACCTCTGTGAACCTTGCAAGCTTATCTTTTTACCCCACGGAAGTTCATCCAATAAAAGATATTACCTCACTCACTTTGTCTTGCCCATATGTTGTTATTGGAACATCTCTATGCAAGGAATAAGTGCTGTTCCTGGGTACATTTTTGGTTTCTTTTTTAATTGTTGTAAATGTTGTAAAAAAATTTAGGATACAGAGATTTTCTTTTTTTAAAAAAAATGACAGGCAAAAAAAAAATCCCATTTGATTCAGATAGTACTCTGTAAATGCTTTGCTCTCTCTTCCTCAAACACACACTTCATGTATTTGCTCGCAAATGCAATTAGATATAGAGTGAAGCAGAAAAACAGACTTCTAAGGCCTGGAGCCATGGACCCCTTTCATTTGTTTTAACCTGAAATCTCTCCAATGCCTCAATTTAAAACTGATATTAGTTTTTGTGAGCCACTTTGAGAGACTGACAATAATTGTGCAGGATATATATATATTTGTGAAGCACCAGTAAAATAGTACCATATGAGGCAAAAATACAGACAGTCTCTGCCCCAGTGTCTTTACAATCTAGAAAACAACTATGGAAAGTGAAGACATCCTGGAAGGCCCAAGGGAAGACAGTAAATATGTATGTATTTAGATAACTGAGAATGTATGGCATTGCAGAAAAGTTTAAATGGAAAAATCTGACAGTCATAGATTTTAATGTCAGAAGGATTATTAGATCATTTCATTTGACATCCTGTATAATACAGGTCATAAAATTCCATTCAGTTATTCCTGTACTGAGCCCACTAACTCCTGTTTGAGTAAAGCATATCTTCCAGAAACACATCCAGTTTGGACTTGAAGACTTCAAGAAATGGAGCATCTACCAGTACTAACAGTCACCATTATAAAAGTGACAGGTTTAAGATTAGCAGCCATGTTAGTCTGTATCCATAAATGAAATGAGGAATACTTGTGGCACTTTAGAATCTCTAAGGTGCCACAAGTATTCCTCATTTCATTTATGGATACAGACTAACATGGCTTAGAATCTCTAAGGTGCCACAAGTATTCCTCGTTTCATTATAAAAGTGTTTTTCATCCATAAATTTCACCTTATCCCGATTCTATAGCTGGGAAACTGAAGCAAATATATATGAACAATGTTAGACTTATATGTATGTTTATTCCTATATACAGTCTTAATTATTTTAAACAAAATACTTTCTCAGTTCTGTTAACGTCACGAGGAACAATGAATACTGCTTCACGAAACAGAGAGGTAACTAAGGCTCCAAGTCTGCAACAGAGTCTGCCTATTAACCCACTTGGACTTCATGTAGGTGCAAGATCTGGCTGTCCATGCAGCTATGATTGCAGAATCAGGGTCTCACCTTTTACTATAACACCACGCTGTACCTTTACAGCACTTCTTGTCTAAGACTCTCCAAACTCACCTACATAGCACTTCTTGCTTGACAATCTGATTTTGGCCCCTAAATACCCATATTCCTTTTGAAAATGAGGCGTAGGCTCCTAAATCAGTTATGAATTCCAATTCTGAGCACAGCAATGCCTGCATACCTCTAAAACCTGAGGCCAAGCCTTAAAACCTTTGTCATTGACAGGGGATGGATCACTTGATGATTGCCTGATCTGTTCATTCCCTCTGAAGCCCCTGGCATCGACCAATGTTGGAAGACAGGATACTGGGCTAGACGGACCACTGGTTTGTCCCAGTGTGACCGTTCTTATGTCATGGCTAATTAAGTATTTTATTCATTTTACAGATGGGCAAATGAACAGAGATCTTGTCTACCACTCTTGCTAGCAACAGCAGAAACCGTTGTGTATGCTGGCTGCTGGTGTTCACACAAATGGCTTGCCCACCCTTGAACTAAATCATTGAGCTACTATGAAGTTATTTAATATTATTTTTATCCCTTTCAAAACCTATGCATTACCTTGAACTAGAAACAAACAGATGATGTGATATGATTAGATTCTACACCATTAGCAGCTACCATTTTAAGCACATCCTCAAATAGTCAGGTCTCAAAATGCACTATATCATGCAAGTTTTACTAGTTCCTTTTCATATCTATCTTTCATGATCTTACTTTTTCACTGAGAGACTCATGGTTTCCAAATCATACCTACAGACAAGTAAGATAATGGCTGTATTATGTGCTGTGTCTTAGCTGACATCAATAAAGTAGCATTTATCAAAATTAGATAATTCATTGCAAAGCTCTTCAGCTGAAGCTATCTAAATGATGATGCCTGGAACCCATGAAATGCCATTCAGGTTGTGGAAAGCCTTAATGAAATCTGCTGAGTAATACATGTAGTTGAGCAATTCACAATCTGAGCAAAAGGATACTGGGTTTTTTTGTACTCAAAAAATATAGTTCACTCTGGCTTAAAAGGCAGAACCCTACCAGAACCAAGCCTTCTAGTCAGTGTGAAAAACATGGAGTAACCACTCCAAAGCTATACCCTGGCAATTTAAATTTACAAACAGCTCAGTGTTGTTGATTGTACGTTTACTGTATTAATTATAACTACATCAACAGACCTGATAGTTAATATATTTTAGAAACATCACATACTGTTTTTTCCACGCTTCTGTTATCTCCATCTTGGCTTCTCTTTGTTCTCTCTCATTTCTTTTGTCCCATAGATCATGGTTATCTTCTGTGCTGTTTTTAGTTTGTTCCCTCTTTTCCTACATGTATGTTTTCTCTCTCTTCCCCTCTACTTTATGTCACACTCATTCTCTCCCCCTCCCTTAATTGGCTCAATTCTTTAAAGTTAGTTTTCTAATTGCAGCCACTCCCTGTTTCTCCAGACCATTCGCCCTCATCTACTCCCCTCACAACTCAGTCCTCCTCCATTCTGGCTGATAGCAAAGAACAGCTGCTTCAGTTGCTCTGCTTCTTGACTCTTAAGGAAAGAGAAACTCTGTTTGGATCTCTGGGCTCCTAGCTTGTTCCTGTTTTTCATTGAAGGGGGCCACAGGACACTCAGCCTGCTCTCCCAGTCCACTTTTACACTTATGCTGCCACTAAATCAGTATTGTTTCGTAACCCAGTCTCTATACATTCTAATTTTTTTCTTTGCTTTCTGAGCATTCCTGCATAACGATCAGAGGACTGTTTTGTACTGTCAAAAATGGAGCCCAGATCTTTTTCTTGAGTTGTCATGACCGCTATCACCATCTCACAATATTTTACAGATAGGGAAACTGAGGCACAAGCAAGGTTGCCTGACTCTTCTTAGGCCACTCAGAACTTTCTCAGTATGTTAGTGGAACACTCTGCATTAGAAGCCAGCAGGGTCTGCCACCCAGTGTTGTGCTCAGACCACTAGATCATATCCAGAATAGCACACAGTCTCCTTTTATCACTGAATGGTGGAAACCATCTTGGTGGAGATTTTACTTCTGAATGCTGAAAACAATGTAACAGTATTACCGGATGGTGGAAACCACGACTAAGAAACAATGGCACAGATGCTATGTGAAAACCGAAGACAAACACACCCTTCGGTTTCATTTTATGTACTACTCTAAAGGGATCTCTCACAAACTGCTTGTTGCGCAGGAATAGGAAACTAAAAGTCAACCCTGTGTGTTCCTGGCAATGGGTTACTGTCCACAGGCAGCACTTAGGAGATATTCCTCTGTGTATAGTGCTCCTACTCTAACTTACTGTTGTTACCCACAGATTGCACCAAGCTCACTGAATTCCATAGGAGGCACAGCACTTGAAAGTGGAGAAAGTGTGAAGGTGGAGAATGCTTGACAATTTTTAGCCAAGTATTTATTTGGATTATTTCAGTACCTGTTTTAAAGGCCTTGAAAATGCCAGAATTTCTATCACTTTCCCAGGCAGATGTGCACCTAGCCTTCCCTTTAAGGCATTCTAACAGGTTAGCACTAGGGATAACTTGTGGACTATTTGGTTTCCACCCACATCAGAGAAGTAACTGAATGGGTCCTGTTCAGAGTTTTGGCATTGGGAACTAAAACAACTGTAGTTTGGCACCAAAATCCTAGCAGTTGGAGATGCCTTCAAGGTAGAATGTCTTGTTTTGAAATGGGGAATCTTTGGCCTTTTCCTTTCCTTTGTCTGACCGTATCAGTTGGCAAGGCCATGGTTTTCGATCATATTAGTCTTACTCCAGAATGACAACATGAAAATCATGCTTCTGAGTATCGCCTCTGGTTTTACATCTTTACCAGCCAATGAGTGTGAATGACGATAGAATGGTTTGTCTTTACATTGCACAGGCCACCGGAGGATCTCAAAGAGCTTAAGTCAGTCCTGCAAAAGTCTACTTGGACACTTGTCTGGAGCATGTAATTCTTTTTATCAGGAGGATAAAGCAGTGTTCACTATAGCACCCATGTGGTTCTGGTAAGGGTAGGGAAACAGTTTGTATATGGCCTGGTAAATGTTTAGGACATTTTTGCAAGGTTGGATTAATTAAGGCTCATGACCACCTTGCAAGATGGGTAAACAGCTGGAGAAAAGGTTAAATGACATTCCCAATGTAACACTGCCAGTCAGTGGTTACGTCCAAACAGGCGATGCTATTAACACTATTCTGGGAGTGGGAAAGGAGATTTGATATTACTACTGGAAAAAAAGTTTAAAACCTCAAACCTGCTTCATATTACATTACAATTACTGCAGGCAAAGGGACTGTCAAGGAAGTGCTGGCACAGCCTCTCCATTCCAATAAACTCAGATGAGGGGAAAGCTGTACAATTTGACCCGTTCCCAGCCCACTGTGGTATAGAGAGGCAGTGACAGAAGTAGTTTATATATATATATATTTAACAAAACTCTTGATTTCAAAGTGCTTTGAGTTCCTTGAATGTAAGGATTTCTAGAAGAGTATATGTAAAACATTAAGACCATTAAGCTTGCTAGCCTTGCTTGGCTGCAGAACAGAAGAGGATTTTTTTTTTTTTCCTATACAGAATGACTCACATTCCTGGATGTTACATGGCGTCATCTCTCTCTGTTCAAATGGCTTGTCATTTTGGAAAGTGTATTTGCAAGTCTATAGCCCTTTATTATAAGGAACTTATGCTACAGTGAACCTGCTCATTGAAAGTGGACTGAATGTTGAAACATCTGAAATGTTTGGCCTTTGGGTGAAGACGGCTGCCATCTTGTCTTACAGAATTGTGGTTCTTTGTGGCTAGGGTGAATATTCCTTGACTGGGAGAAGGGTGATTAAGATAATGTTTCTGATTGCCAGGAACAGCAAGTGTCTAATATCAGGAAACTAGGACTGAAAACAAAAATAACCAAGAATGACCTGCCCAGCAGGGAAATACCGTGACACACTGACTGGAGAATTTTCTCCCTTTTCTTGGTACCCGCCCCAAAGATAACCAATAGAATACAAAGACTGTTGATAACATGGAGAAGGAATGCAGTTGAAACTCAATTGCTGAGATTGGTGCATTAGACATACAGAGATAAAATGTGCTAAAAAAGAACATTTCACTGTCTTGCTCTAGAAAGCTGATGCAGAACTTCTTGCTGTGAATTAGTCAGATGACTGTGACAGATTTCTGCTGATTTAACAGGCACTTGGAAAACAAAATTTCTGGGGAAGTTTCCATCCTATAAACACTGAGTTCCATCAAGAATTAGAATTCCTCTGCTTGCTGTTATAATTTATTTTTCATTTTTATGCCAACTTACATAACCAAGGAAGAGTGGTCCCACAGTTCAAGTAGGGAGCAGAGAAGTCAGGGTGCCTGTGTTCTGTCTCTAAATGAGTCACTGACTTGGTTCAGTGAGAAAAATCACAGCCTTTCTGTGCCTCAGTTTACCATCTGTACCACAGAGTCCGTGATGCAATACCTCTCTCAGTGAGATAGAGGGTGTTGCAAGACTTAACTAATGAAAGTGTTTTGAAATATTCCAGTAAAGATGCTAATAATGTTTGCTATCATTTGAACACAAGTAAAATCGGGGTCACAAAGAAGTAGGGGAGAGACATTGTTGACAATGAGCATTTAAACTTTTGACTCCTGAAATCTGGTTTGGTCACTCAGATGGATAAAAGCTGTCTACGCCTTGGAACCCAGAGACTGGAACTTGACAGCCACAGCACATGTGATGACTGGGGATCCAGAATGGCGCCAAGCAGAAGCTGTGAGAAAGCAGACCAGATGTCTGCTCTGACACTGTCACCCATCCAAGAGAGGCTCCGCTGAGTGGCGTGGAAGGCAGCCAGGTGAAGAAACAAAGGATGCCTGCTTGTTTTCTTGTTATTTAATATGCGGGCTTAGCATTCACCCTGTATTTGTTCCTTTTCTCTTCCCTGATAGCTACCTCATGTCCTTCCCATCTCCCTTAATAGGGACACACACTGTGCTCCACGATACACACAAGAGTTTGGGAAATTAAGTTCCTCAGCCATTAATGCAGTGCACCATCATTGTATCGGTCTGGTACTGAATTCCTTACGAGGACATTCTATTCCAAAATATAATGGCCCTTAAATTCGCCAGATGAGAGCATGTTAAAGGGTTGATCTTTTGAAACTCTCCCGTTCCCCTCATAATTTATTGATGAAAGGATTCCTCACTGGTTAGGTAATATCCCTTCAGATGAAAGCCTGGCTAAGTTTCTCTTCTTTCTACCATCTTCAGTAACATATACCTCTCTTCTAATGGCTCCCTGATGAAAAATTCACTACTCCACAGGCTGCAATGCCAGTAATACTGCCAGGGGATTAGATTACTTTTTACCTGTTCAGATTAATCAGGTTACAGCTCAAACCTACCAACAAAGCATGGCCTCACACCTCAATTCTAGGACTTCAGTCCACTTTGAACATACCAGTTCTGCAAATGCTGCATAGTTACGGGGATGCCTCGAACAAAGCCTTGACTCTCAGCCCCCCGGAATGAGTAAAAAGCAAAGCTTCCAGTTAAAAGGACACGTTTGGTTTCCCCGCATTGACACAATGCACAAATGATATTTGTGCTTTGATATCAAGCCATTTTTTTTAACAAAACAGGATAGAGTTGGCTAATGCTTGGAGCAGGGGAGTGGGAGTTAAGATTGTAGAGTTCTAGTCCTTGCTCTGCCCTGAACAAGAAAGCTGTCTAGTCGGCAAAACTGGATTATTATTTATCTCCTTACCAGCCAGAAGGAGATATTTATATTTGCAATGTTGTATGAGAATCTTGCATGAATGGCGGTACAGAAGTGTTGTTAATTAGTTAGTACATTTAGTACCCATCAGCCAGAGCTTATTCACCTCTGGGTGAAACTTGCCTTCTGTAGGGAGCCCCAGACCCATGACACCACCTGAGTCCTGAAAACATGTCTGAAGTGGTGCATAGTACTTGTGCCATCTCTCTGCAGGGGGGTCAATTTTAACCCTCTCTGAAGAAACTGCATTTGAGAGAGTACATTTTAATAACAGTTAAAGAGAACACTCAGCATGCATCTCACTACCCAGGTTCAGTTTTGACTCTGGCATGCAACAAATCTGCAATGCGATACATTTTCTTTAAACATATTTAAAAAGAGACTGAAACTACAGATTGTCTGTTAATATTAACTGAAGGAACCAGGGTAGCCACTCTACTTAAGAATGCAAGTAACATAGACTGATGGTGCAGGATGTGTGCCACACAACCAATGATGTCATTTGTCCTAAAAGTGTACCTTAAGGTAACAAAGTATGTTAATCCTGAACTTGGAACCTATATTCCAGCTGATTACATCAGTTAAATGAATGACCTGCATTAGTTTTCATATTTTGCTAGCTCTGTCAGCTGTTTTCTGTTCTCGTGGATGTTGTGATTGGTAGTCCTGTTGCTTTGCTCTTGGCTTACCGGAACTAAGGGACCAATGCAGGTTAAATTTTACAAACTCTGATCTGCTGAAATACTGATAACCCCTGGACCCAAATTCATCCCTGATGTAACTTCACTGTAAGGCCTATTGTAAAGTCAAAAAGCATATGAACTATCCAAAGGAACGTTTGTGGATTGTATAATCAGCTAACTGGGAGGAGATCTGAAGGCAAAATTCCAAAGGCTGAGATCTTGACACCTCTGCAAATTGCCTTTATTGTATGGAAGGTGCTGAAATGCTCCATAATTCATACTCCAAATGGATCAAGGAAAAGATGACAGACAAGAAAGATTTGCTGAATACACTGAAAATCCAAATCTTAAAAATTTAGAAGCTTAATTAATTTCAGCAAGAGAATATGTCTTCAGGGATGATGAAACGATTATTAGTGAACTAATGTTTCTCAGCTTTTTCAGTTTGGTGTCCTCTTACTCAAAGTCCAAAACTGTCACGACCCTCTTACGTTTACTGTAAAAATAAGAGTTAAAAAAACAAACATCTATGAATGATAAGCTTATATAATTTGTGCATGTGTGAGAATACTTGACCTTGATGGGTAAGAGTATAACAGGGAGCAGGAGAGCAAGACAGTCTTCACTTTAGATTGTAATAAAATATTTAATGACTGATGACTCCCTGACTGCCCTTCCATGACCACATGGGGATTGTGACCCACCTGGTTAGAAACCCTGGAACAAACAACACATTTATTCCTATTATATTATTATTAGCATTGCATTACATAGATGAAATGCAAAGCTTTATGCAAAGAGCCACAAAGCACTTTCAAAATTTGAATTAAGTTTCACCTTCTTGTAAGGTAAGGTAAACCCATTTTACAGCTAGGAAAAATAAGGAACAGAGAGGTTAAGTGAGTTGACCAAGGATATCATGATTCTGTGGCAGAGCAGAACACTCCTGACTTCCAGAGCCTTCCTTGATAATTGTGGAATTTTCTGGTCTCTTCAACATACACATCAATGGCATGCTTCAAAACGAGGTTCAAGAAGTTCATCTTCCTTCATAGTGTACATATGTACTTCCTTACATTGTACATATGTGCTTTATCAGTTTGTGCTGCTGGAGGTCTCCAGCCTCTGTTTCTGCTGTCGGAGCTAATCAGGCATGTTGTCTACTTATTGTAAATCACATCTTTAGTTAATTTCTGTTAAAATGCCCAGAGGTGATTAATAATAATGATCAGGATTCCCTGCAGAAGGCGACATTCTCAGAAAAATAAAGTGCTTCAGAAATGTGAGGAATGCTGCATATGGACCAAGTGGTGAAGAAGTAATGACTTAAATGAAGGAATCACATCTGGCTTAGTTTAGCCTAAAGCCATAACCAAACCACAGTCTCCTCAACAGTACTGGCATTGCTTTTGTGAAAAATCACACAATTATGAGACGACAGTTCAGAGTCCTGGCGGCAGGGAGTGAATATCACTTGATTAGGTGTCAAGAAAAACCTTCCTCACTGAAACAAATCTGATGATGATAACTCTGATCCGGAAGGAATGTGGTCATATCATGTAACTGGATGACTTAAGTAGGGACGCATATATTTAATGTGCCCTTGGAGAAACAGGCTAAGATGCACTGGCAGAGAGCCACAGTGAATCTACAGCATGCTTATGGTCTGGTGATGGAAGAGATTATGCTCTGTACTCCACCGTTCTTAACAAGTAAGGCAAAATATTCTCACAGCCACTATCCCTTTAGAGTCGGCAGTAAGTAGCATGCGGAATCATCAACTACTGAGCCTGATTCAGAGACATCTGAGTGCCCAACACTCCCATCAGCCTCAGTTCATTCACTAACATGTGGTTGAATCAGAGCTCAAGTCCATGGCACTGAAGCCAATGGAAGCTCTGGGTACCCAGGTCCAGCATTGGAAAAAGGATGATAAACACCGCCCAATTTTTTTAAAAAAAGGAACAAAAGCTGTGACTTGAAAGGTCAGACTGAGTTGGCTGAGGGATACAAGTTAATAACACTACTCAAGACACCTGGCAGCAATGTGTTTTATGCTCCACTAACACCTCTTCCAAGAGAAACTACTTTATGTTTCCAGCCCTGCTTTGTAGTGATACTGTTCATCATTCCACGGGGCAACACAGAAGAAAAACCAATACTTAATCTGGTCTTGACAAACTTTATGTGAATAAAATAACTACAAAATAGACCAAATATGGTATCAAAGGCTACCATCAATATACGTACGTTTTTTAAATGAGAGAAAAATCTGCCTGACTGCTGGAATTATGCAATGGTGAAAAAGAAATAGTTGGGGGGGGGATTTAACTTGAAAACAATTACACAAAACTTATTTTTCATTCATTTATGAACATATGAATAGCCATACTGGGCCAGACCAACGGTCCATCTAGTCCAGTATGATTTCTGTGGCAATGGCCAATACTGAAACTTCAGGAGGAGTGTAGAGAACATGGCAGTTTGCGTGATCTATCACTGTCTTCCTTTCCAGTCCTCTGGCAGTCAGTGGCTTAGGGTCACCCCAGGCATGGAGTTATGTCCCTGGCCATCATGGCTAGTAGTCATTGATGGACCTATCCTCCGTGAACTTACCTAGTTCTTTTCTGAACTCTGTTCAAAACGAAATTTCAAAGATCATTCATTCCCCTGGAACAGAGCTCAGTTAAGTTGCCTGTTAGTTTTAAAACAAAACATTAATGCGGGGTTGCTTATTTCATTTTAAAACTATCATGCTAGAAAAACTCAACATTTACTTTATTTTTTAATACTAAATTCCACAGGGGAATTTTGAAGGCACAGAGCTCCCTCAACTCTTCATGAAATCAAGTCCTTGTTAGTAAATCCGTTTCATTCTCATAGCTGTTCAGCTCATCACCAGGCTGAACCATAAGCAACAAATACTGCCCTGTCCTTCCTAAGCACAGAGCCTCTGCTTGGGAGTGGAACTGGGATGGTTCAACTGCAAAAGGATAACGGCAAGATTTGGAGAATCCAAGCAGAATGTGCATAACTATTCTCACTCAACCACGGCTCCCTGAACACTGGAACAATCCAACGGGTTAAGGGTATGCTAGGCACTGATCCAGTTCCCAGTGATGTGAATGAGAACCCTTCTGTGGGCTGCAGGTGAACCTTGGGATCAGGCTGTAAACAGGAAGGGACAGTAAATCTGCCACTACACAGATCCATTATATGCTCCTCCCCATCAACCCTCTTTATATAGGGGAGAGCAAGCAGTCCAGGGCGTATTCCAAGCCCAGAGATAGTGGCAGGGTAGCTCTCCAACTGACGTGCTGGCTGCATGGCCTGTGCTTGGGGAAGGATTTAAGCCTCCGTGTTTGTGAAAAGCTGGTGCCAGATTAACGGCGCTTTTGTTTCTTCACAAAAAAACTCAGAAGCGGCCCAACCTCACTCGCAGCGCTGCAGAAATGTAAGAGAGCGGACGACATGTAAAGGGGGACAGATTAGCTCACTCTCCAGATCAGTTCAGCTACCCGCCCTGCTGAGATTCTCAACAAAAAGGCCAAGTAGCGGCCACTGTAATGATGGCTTTTGGGCAGGGCTTAATTTGTGCCGGGGCTGAGCTGGCACCTCTTGGGTTGGCTGTTCATAGCCCCGGCCCTTCTGGGTTTGCTGCCTTGTTCTTTCATGAGTGTAAGAGATTCAAACCACTCTCACATCACTCAGCTGCCAGAGGAATATCCCTTGAGTGCTGCGCTGCTGCTTGTGCTCCGCTGCCCCGGCACCCCTTGCATCACAAATTCGCCACTGTTTTTATGGTGAGGACCACGACCTTTAGGAACCAGGCTCTGACTACTAAGCAGGACCCTGGACAAGCATCAGCTGGTAATTCTCAAGCTCTACTGACTGAAGTCAGATTTGGAACACAGTGCTAGAGCTGAGCTGCCAGAGCTGGTGGACCTGCCAAAGAGCGGAATTCAGCCCCATCCTTTGTAGCATAATGTTCTTTTATTAAAAAATAATCATCTCACTTGTACAAAGTAACTAGCCTATTACCCTTTGTAGTCTGCAACATTTGGACACGGAGCCTTTGTGGGTTTTGCAAATAGTGAGTGTCAATTTTGTTCGGTGTTATGACAAGTTTATGTGCTGCTGTATGCGGCTGACTCAGTTACAAAACCGGCCACAAATCTTTTCAATAACTCCCACAAAGTAATTTTCAAACATACAGTGGAAAACATATAAAAAAAATTCACATAAAAAAGGTGGAATTAACAAGATCAGCGCTCACACCGCACCCTGACCCATCATCTGTATGTTTTCTGTTTAAACTGTAAACTCTCCAAGGCAGTGATCATGTATTTTTCAGCTTTGTGAAGCACCTAGCACACTTCTGTTGCAAGTATAGTTGTTGACAGTATTTAACAACTACCAACAATTAATCACACCTTAATCAAACCAGGAAGATAAGTCACAGAATATCAGAGTTAGAAGGGACCTCAGGAGATCATCTCCTCCAAACCCCTGGCCAAAGCAGGACCAATCCCTAATTAAATTATCCAACAGATTTTTGCCCCATATCCCTAAATGGCCTTCTCAAGGATTGAACTCATAACCTTGGGTTTAGCAGGCCAACACTCAAACCACTGAGCTATCCCTATCCCCCCCCCATGTCAGAAATATGGTTTTAAAGGGGTCTATGGACATCCTGTTAGAGGTCACCCTGAAGAGAATTCCTCACTTCTAATATAGGGAGGAAGGGTGTTCTTTTCATAAATACTTACCTCTTCTGTAACACTAATCATCCATATTGTTCAAAGCTTTTTACCAAAGAGGGAGTGTATCATTATTCCCATTTTATAGATAGGGAAACAAAAGCACAGAGAAATAAAGTAGCTTGCTAAAGATCACACAGCAAGTGGCAGCTGAGTTAGGAACAGAATTCAGGTCTTCTGACTGTCCACACCGCGAGACCATCTTGGCTGGGAAAGAACAAAGAATTGGGAAACCTAGATTCTATCCACAGCTTTGTCAAAGATTCTGGACCAACACTTTACTCATGAGAATAATCTCAGTTACAGAAATCTTGGACTTTTCCCTCTCCATGATTCAGTCTCTGTAAAATAGGAATACTGCTACTTATCTACCTCATAGGGCTTCTTGGAGGTTGCATTACTATTTGTAAAGCACTCAGAGATCCTCAGACAGAAGACACTATAGAAAAGATATAATATCAGTGGTCATGGTTTTCATAGGACAATTGTCAAAACACTGCTTTATTGAAAGACAATCCCATGCCTTGAGTGGCATAGGGAGGTTCCCCTTGTAAGAAGGCAATACCTCACTCAATAGATAAACTTGACTGTCACTGCTACATTTGGTCAATTGCTTTGTCTAAATGATTTTTTTTTAATTAAATAAAGACTTTGATTAAATACATTTTCTTGTGAAAGCGTCTCTGTCTCTCTAAAAGGTTCCTGGAAAGTAAAATACATTTTTTGACCAATGTGACTCACTTCCTTTCAAATGAAAAGTTCAGTTTTGTAATCGCTAATATTGCACATATTGCTAAATGATTCGTAAACCTGATTATACTTCCTAAATAAATAGTTATTTGAAAAACAATTGATTTTCAGTGTCTTAGAACAACTCAGAGCAAAATTTGTTTTCTTACTCTCATTAACTGTATTACAGCAGTGCTTCAGGGATCACTAATGGGGAACAGAGTGCGAGTGAAGCCCACACGGGGTGAGGAATTCAGAATTGCTGCAGGGAAGGAAATGCAGAACGAAGAACAGAGGAGTCACAAAGACAGGAACGTGGGAGAGAGGAGGATGGGGAAAGAAGAGAAACAATGGGAGAAACGCTGGTGGTCCTAAAAGGGGAATAGATTTTTCCCGTCAAGTGAGGCTGAATACAGCCATAAGGTATCCAACCAACCAAATAATGTTCCTAACTAAAAGTTTAGTTTCTACATAAAAGCCAGTTTCTACCCATGACCTCTGTGTAAACCTCAAACTGGCTTCTTCTGAATCACACATAACTGGTCTATGCTTAAAGAAAGCAATCTAATAATAGAGGTCATCATGTCCACCACTGTCACTCTCACTCCTGATTACTATCTATACCGATTGCCTCATGACACTGAAAGAAAACACACTACGGTCCTACATTTATGCGTAGTCCATAGACTATAGCTAGAATTGGAATCTGGCCCTCTCCCCTCAATTCCTGTTGCAGGGTTTCTTGTGAGTGCTCCACTGCTGGAGGAGATTTTTGTTTTGATTAGATTAGGAGAACATTGAATTACTTATGTAAGACGAAAAATACACCAAATTATGTAAATGCTGCAAAGAGATACAGTGTAAAAAAAACCAACCCAGCCTTCCAACCTTGGCCATGTGTTGACACATTCTTGGGAATGTAGATTTGGTTGTGTAAATACTTTGCATAAATCCTTCAAAGTAACATTTATTGGGACATCAGCAGCCAAACAGATTTAATTTAAAACTTGCATTTTGCATTAACTGATATGTATGAGTTTTGAATCTGGAACCGGAGCTCTTCCGTCGGGATGCCAAGTTGGATGACCCGCTTTGACGTTTAGTTCTTTAACAGAGCTCCACGTTCTCTCTCTTTAAAAGTGGGCTGTGCTACTAACTATTCCCACAGCACCTGCTGCCCACTGAAGAACTGATCTAAATACTAGGTGCAGAGTGGAAGGAAGCAGAATTGTGCATATAAAGGGCTGAAAACAATAACCAGCCCCCCAGTACACTTTTCTCTCATGTTGACCAAGCCTGCAAGGTGCCAGGAGAAAATGCAATGAAATCTCAAGGCAGGAAAACATTATTTTAATCAAAATTATTCCCTTAAATTTTACAACTGCTGGGCTTGCTATCTGTATTCTTGCTGCACAGAAGAATGATTGAAAGATTTAGCTCTTAGGCTTAAGTGAACTTAATTCTGAACCAGTGCTTATCCAGAATATGTAAAATGAGTCAGTAGATAGCAATGCACTGCATCTATGAAAGATGACGCCGTTTAATAACTATAACAAGTTACTGATTGACTTGCACTTTTATCAAGCAAATCATGCAAGAATTTCTAAGCATTTTATAAAGGGAGGTAAGTATCTTCCTTTTGTATCTAGTGAAACCGAGGCACAGATTGGTTGCATTTCTGATATAGAACTGCTAAGTGAATAGTTGGCAATACTGGTATACTGAAATCCTGACACCCAGGCTCCTGCTCTAACTGCTAAGCCATGGTGCCTCTTTAAGAAGACACTCTCTGTTTGTGAGCTGAGAGTTACCTGGGGGAGTAGCAAACAGAAGATTATAGGGTGTTGCAGGGAGAGCAATTTGAGAACAATACTCCATTCGCTGATGAGGAATCGTCATGTAAGAGACTCATTAAAAACAGTTTATTCCTCTCCTTTATGTACTAATAAATGGGAACTGAGGAGAAGGGCGAGTTTCAGCTAAAATATAAAGAAGGAACATTTTGCATTTACCATATATAGCATTTTTTCATTCCAGAGAATCCCCGAGAGCTTTGCAAGCAGTACCCATCCAGCACCAGAGAAATGCAGCCAACTCTGGGGTCGGGGGCAGAAGCCAGGAAGATGAAAGACCCAGGATGCTGCACATCAGTAGGGATAGACATTTTGAAAGAGAAAAGCAAGTCAAACCCTGCTCTTCCATGAATTGCTGTGGGCGGCTGATGCTTGGCTCTTATAAGCACTGTTCCTTTGAAGACCGTAAGATGCTTCACAAAGGAGGGTAGAGTGCCATGTCCATACAGAACAGATGGGACCTGAATGGTCAAGGTCTCTCCTGAAGGTCTCAGTGCACTAAACTACACTGCATCATCATCAACCGCAGAAAAGTGAAGAGCTGCCAGGATCTGAGCCTGTGGCTCCAAGGAGACTGCTAATGCCAAACCTGATGTTTATTCCCTTAAACCAGCCCCTCCGGAATAGATTTTTAAACACAGTCCTTTAAAAACTCAAACAAAGTCATTTCTGAAAATAGCAGATCTCACTAGTCTGTTTTATTTTTTAATTCAACACTTTTGAGCAGAATACCCCTCCTCCCCTATCCGCCTGAGACCAATCATGCTCACCCTGGCCAGCATTCCACACAGTCTAAGTCAGGAACTTGGTCTGGTTTACAAAGCGACGCGAATGTCTGATAGGCACAGGCAGTAAAGATCAGCTGTATCAGTGGCATGGAAACAGCAGTAATGCTTCTGGATCAATTAATCAAAAAGCAATGGAACAGTATGTGTTCTCAGAAGCGTCTGTAGTCACAGTCTATGCTACTTATCTGGGACTACTTCATACCAATTAATTTCGCCTTCCTCTATGTAAGCTGCTTCAAGTACTTCAAATGTGGAGCTATCAACCGAAATAGAGTTTTATTATTACCTGATTTCTCCTTATCAAAGGAAAAACTTTCCTGTGGAACTTGTCACAAAGATTCAGTAGAAACACCCAGAACCTGGTCTCATGTAGGGTGACCAGACAGCAAGTGTGAAAAATCAGGACCGGGGTGAGGGGTAATAGGAGCCTATATAAGAAAAAGACACAAAAATTGGGAGTGTCCCTATAAAATTGGGACATCTGGTCACCCTAGTCTCATGTCAAAGATCTCATACATAGGACCCCTGGTCCTGTGTATTATCTGAACAATGGCATTTGTAGCAGCTCTCGTCCCCTAAACATGGTCCTGAAGCAATGCTTTAGCACCAATGCAGAGAGAGAAGAGTGCCAACTACTGAAAGACCAATTCTGTGCATTTCCATCTTCTTTGGTAGTCTCTCATCCCCATGGCTGACCAGCAGGACTCAATTGCCCTGAAGAGGACACAGCACACAGTAGCGTGACAGGGACTGCATTGGTACAACACAACAGTACTGAAACTCAGTTCCATAGAGCAGCACTCTTCAAACTTTCAGCATCGTGGCACCCCTTGGGGTATGTCCGCCGAAATGCCACCGAATAGAAAGCTTCCGCTTTCTTTCGGCGGCATTTCGGCAGGCCAAAAATAGACCGCGATTTCGGCGGTCTCCCGAGAAGGATCGGCGGTGGCACCGGGGTCTTGCGCACCCCCAGGGGTGCACACACCCCAGTTTGAAGACCACTGCCATAGAGCACCACTACAATACAGTACATTATAGTGTACCATACTCCTTCCTTCCAACACTTCCCATTCCCAGCCTGTAAAGTGATTTCTAAACCAGTGCTATTTTTTTTTTTTTGGGTCATGCCTAAGGAACTGCTGAATCTACTCGACACCTCCAAGCCATGACAGATGGCTCCACATGCTGCTGCTAATACACTGGAAACAGCCAACGGATGCAGTTCCCTGCCTGGGCGTTGTGCATAAGCGATGCGAGAGCTTTAATGAAGTGGTTTACATTTCAATCGTTTTGTGCCTTTTTCTACTATTTATATCAGAAGTGTGGTCAGATGAGTGAAGGAATAAAAAAGGGGAATGTTATTTCCACAGTCCATTACATCACCCTCTCCTCCTGGAACAAAATAAATAAATAAATAAATATAACAATCTTGATATTAAACTCAAACATTTCTGCCATAAACACTGAGGACATAAGGTACGAGAAACATGCGTGTCCCATGAGGAATATCGAACCGCACGTGACAAATTTCCCATCTCACAAAAAGATATGAGGGGATTCTCTGCCCACTGGTATGCAGACTACAGCTTTTGTCTGGGTTTTGCTCTCCAGAGCTTCCTTTCTGGCTAGCAGGTATTAGCTTTTCAACATAAAGTGTCATTAAATATCATATTGAAAGGGGCAGAAAATGTTTTCAGTATCTTCAAATCTAAACCTTATCATATACTAAAGTATATTAGGAAAAGCACATCATTAATTGGGGATTGGTCCTGCTTTGAACAGAGGGTTGGACCCTAGGTACATCCTGAGGTCGCTTCCAACCCTGATACTCTATGATTCTATTATTGTCAGAAACCAGTCACCACTGACGCATTCTTTAGGCATATTCCCATTCTTCAACCCAATAGGTGAACGTTGCGAGCGATTGAAAACAGAATAGGAATTGTTATGTAAACTGCAGCTGTTGATGTGCCTGTTATTATTAGCATTTATATAAAACTCAGCAATGCAGGTGTTCAAGGCAGTGAACACGTCTCATTCTAAGGACCAAATACTCGTCCCATTATTACCACTGAAATCCATGGGTCTTAAGTAAAGCGGGCAGAATTATGCTAAAGGTTTGGAAATAACATGTACATTTATTACGCTTTCCTGACTGTCCTGCAAGTTTGGGGCCTAAGTCATCTTTAACTGACTTGAACTTTAATACATACATACATACATACCCACCCATATCTAACACTGGGGATAAGACAGTCAAGCAAATTATGTGTTCTCAGTCTGACCTTAAAGAAATCCCCCAACCTAAAAATACGAAAAACTTTTTCCATGATATAAAGCCACCCTCCATAAAAACACTGAACTTGTCTCAAACTAACCTCAAACACCAATTTTCCTCTGACATCCCATAATGTGACTCTCAAGGACGGAACTGGCTGTTCGATTAACTCCTACTCCTGCAGAAGCAATTGTTTTCAAACACTTTTGAAAAATAATTTTGTTTGGGGTGTACATTCCAGGAAGAAATGCCATTTACAAAAGGTCCTTTTTGATTTTTCTCTCTGCGCTTCATATTTTAAACATTAAGAACAGAACAGGAACAGAATTCATACAAGTTTATTTATCCAGTTACTGGATAAATATGGGTTTGTTTCTACGGTACATGGCAATCAAAACAATAGTGCCACACTACCTTTTTTGTTGGAACTTTCCGAGCCCATCAGCATGTTTAAATCCGAATAAGTTAATTAGTTCACAATGAGAAACTGTTTTAATTAGCAGAGCTTTACTCTGGGTATAAATTCTATTTCAGTTCACATGACACTTGAAACTGGTCTATCTGTTCATGTTCTCTGAAACTTTAAACAAAGCAATCACATCTACTATAATTCTCATTCCTGATTACCATGTCATTTCTACATCAGGCCCGGTATGTCAGCAACCCAATTAAGGTATTAAACACTGCAACATTTAACGTGATTAGATTTAAGAAACGTTTACTCTTCCATTTGGACAGATGTGATTTCTGTGGACAGGAGATGGCAATGTGCCAAACAACACTCAGTTTGATACACACCCATTGTTCTCTCTCTTATTGGCTTACTGACACCATATAATGGAAAAGATGGAGTAGGTTTTGCTGGAAACATACTCCACCAGCGCACCTTGGGGAATCTTCAGCTCCATCGTGTGTCCTAAATGAGCTAGGATAAAACTAAACTCAAAACACATACTTTCATCCTAGAAACCCATTCTAAGAATTTCATTCACCCTATCTCAAGAGTTCCCAGACTGGGTCAGACCAGAGGTCCATTTAGTGCAATATCCTGTAACCCTCCCGACCAATATGGGATATTTTGCATAAGGTCTCCTTCTGTTCTCTAACAGAAGCCAGGTTAGGCCTGAAGCATGAGGTTGCAATATTCTTTCCAACTATACATCATATAGCAGAAAACTTGTAACCTTTGTGTCCAATTAAAACCAACTAACACAGCTCAAACATAGACTATGTAATTATCACAGTAGGCTGCTCATAAACATTAAGAAAAACCAAAGATTATTTGTTAAAAACATTCAGCAAATGGTGAATTAATTCAAGAATATCAAGATCTGTTCATAGAAAGCTAAATTAATTAAATTATTCACAACTAATTATTTGTTCAGTTGTATTCCAAACAGGGCTTCTACATGACATACATAATGTACAACCATCTCTTTTTGCAACAGATTATTCATTCATTACATGTCGGTCCAAAAACATCTTCCATGTCATCTAAGATCTAGTATAGGTGAGAAGGTAAAGAGAAATTCTATAACAGACTTGGTCTAAATTTCTTGAAATTTTCATGGAAATTTTTCACTGAAGTTTCAAATTTCAGCAAAATCATGAATAAAACTTCTGTAAATTTGTTCAGGTTGTTTACCCAACTGAGTGGCTGTGTGTAACATGGATACTTTCCCCCCATGGTTCTTCCACTGGAGGGCCTCTGGAGTGTAAGCTCTGCAACCTACTCGGAGAGTAAAAACCTGTTCTTGGGGATCCCCTCCAAGATGCTGGATTTCAGGCATGCAGCTAGCCCGAAGGCTGGATTTGGCCTCTCCAAAGCTATAGAATTAAAGCATAATACAACCTGACTACAAAACAAAACAAAGATTAATAGTGCCTTCTACTGGATAGAATCAACACTGCAAGTCAGAGAGAGAGCCCTATATTGTCATCAATATTTCCCATTTAGTGCACATGGTAGAGAGTTTGTAATTTTGGAACAGGAAGACTTAAGTTTTGTCCCTGCTGTCACCATGAAGTTCTTAATAGTCACAGTGCGACTACCATCATGATGACCATGTTTTCTGACGTGACCACAGCTCTGTTTCAATATTAAGCATGAAAAAGGGCCCAGTTTGTCACTAAATTCTGGTATTTGAGATCATGCAATGAACGGTGCAAGCATCTATGACCCAGAGTTAAAACTAATTCAGTTCTAGTTATTCTGGAGCAGGATTTTCCAATTAAGGGAAAGTTTATTTTTGCAGTGGTTTCTTTGTAATGATATAAAAGGATGATGCAGCTCCCTGAAGCATCTTTAATGGATCAATTCAAGCAACAGTCTCTCTCTGCAATTAACATGCCTCTCCTCCATCCAACTAATGTGCTTGTTTACACTATCTAGCAAACTGCAGATCAAGTGTCCATTTCATCACTAGGCTTCTTTTGCCTAAGCCAAGACTAACAGACCATGATGGTAACTTAAACACTGAAAAGCATGCACAGTATCGATCTTTGAGACTTGAAGCCAGTTAACTGCTACATTAAAATATATCCTCGAGGGGATGTGCCTTCAACAGGGACTGGTAGAAGGAACAAACTGAACGAATGGGAAGATCACTAGAGAGATTAATATGTACAAGTACATGACTTGAATAAGGTTGCATTTTACTTGGTTTATTACATGTAGCCATGAGTTAAATTTGTTAGAAAGGGCAGAAGGGATTACGTGGGAGAAGAATGTGAAACATACACCACAAAATGATCGTGGTTCTCTAAAGCAAACACTTGTCTGGTATATCAGGACTGCTTCCAAATGATGCAGATATGGTGTCTAGAAATGCTTAATAGCATCGAGTAATCACATGCACTAAATGAACAGTTTACGGTTAGAGAAAACAAACCCTGTACGAAGCTATTTATCTAACTTTCATGAGATTTACCTGTCCGAAAGAGGAAAGAGTCTGGGATACTGGGTAAATTGTAAACTAGTTCACTATTGCCCCTGAAGGAGGCATCTAATTCACTTCATTTTTAGTGCTGCAGAACTGAGTCAGAGTGTGGTTTCTACTTTGAAAAGTGACTCTGTAAAAGTGTCAAGAATCAGAGAGGTAGCCGTGTTAGTCTGGATCTGCAGAAGCGAAAAAGAGTTGGGTGCACAAGTGGGTATTAGCTCACGAAAGCTTATACTTCAATACTTTTGTTAGTCCTTAAGGTGCCACAGGACTCTCTTTCGCTTCTGTAAAAGTGGTATCTCAGAGGATCAGTGGCACCTCTTCCCCGTTGTGGTTTCCCTGATAGCACCCCTGCAAGTATCAGAGCACCTCTTGCGCTTACCTGTCTTGGAGCAGAAACTGGCGATGCTTCCACTCTCAAGACCTGAACCTGGGTACGTTACCCCTCGAATACCAACCGCTTAATGCCATGCAGGCCCATCTCGGTCTGGGCACATGTTCGATTCTCCCTTTGGGAACCTGTGACCGGGGATGCTAACAGCCTTCTTCAAACAAAGTATTTTTATTGAGCAGTTGGAACAAAGGATCAGAGCGAAAAAGGATTTTAAAACGACACACAGCTACATGCATAGTCAGTCTTCTCTAACCTAACAGTACACTACAAGCTAAGTTGGGCAAGCTAGCCTCTTCAGACCCAGAGCAGAATCAACTCACATTCTCTTAGAAAGCAAAAGGCCTCCTGTAATCCACCAGGTCACCTTTTCTTTGTTAACCTAAATAAATTGAGCTCCTTGAGTCTATCATTATAAGGCGTATTATTTTATGATCCTTTCATCATTCTCGTTGCTCTTCTCCAAACTCTCTCCAATTTATCCACATCTTTCCTGAACTGCGGGCACTAGAACTGTACATAGTATTCCAGTAAAATAACTTCTCCACTTCTAATCGAGATCCCCTTGTGTATGCGTCCCAGGATCGCATTAGCGCTTTTGGCCACAGAATCACACCGGGAGCTCATGTTCAGCTTCCCATGATCCCCAACTCTTTTTCACAGTCACTGTTTCCCAGGAGAGTGTCCCACCTCCTGTAAGTATGGCTTACATTCTTTGCTCCTAGATGTATATATTTACACTTAGCCATATTAACACACACATTGTTTGCTTGTGCCCAGTTTACCAAGTGATCTAAATCACTCTATCAGTGACCTATGCTCTTCATGATTTACCACTGCCCCAATTTTTGTGTCATCTGCAAACTTTATTAGTCATGAGTATAGGTATTCTTCCAGGTCATTGATAAAAATGCTAAATATCACAGGGCCAAGAACTGACCCCTATGAGACCCCACTGGAAACAGACCCATTCATTGACAATTCTCCATTTAGTTACAGTTTGAGCCCTTTCAGTTAGCCAGTTTTTAATCCATTTAATGTGCGCCATGATAATTTTACATTTTTCTATTTTTTAATCAAAATGTCATGCAGTACCAAGTCAAATGCCTTACAGAAGTCTAAGTATATTATGTTTATCAACTAAACTTGTAATCTCAGTGCAAAAAAAAACCCAAACCCAAAACAAAACCAAAAAAACACCAAGTTAGTTTGCAGAATCTATTTTCCACCAACCCATGCTGATTTGCATTAATTACATTACCCTCCTTTAATTCTTTGTTAATTGTATTATCATATTTTGCTCAGGATTGATATCAGGCTGAAAGGTCTGTAATCAGTGGGTCATCCAATTAACCCATTTTAAAAACTGGCCCAACATTAGCTTTCTTCTAGACTTCTGGAACTTTACCAGTGCTTGAAGACTTACTGAAAATCAACATTAACAGTTCATCAAGCTCCTCAGCCAGCTCTTTTAAAACTCTGGGATGCAAAAAGAATGCCCTGGCCATGGCTGCTCTGCCCCGGTTAGACCAATTTGGTCGCAATATACTGTAATCACTGGCCTAATGGCTATCTGCATTGGCTGCAGGTGGGGGCACCAAAAACTCTGAATATACGTGGATCTCTCATCCCTCTTTGTTAATCTAACATACAATCTTAGAAGTCAAGCACGTAAATTGCATTTTTGGGTACTTATCAAAATATGCAATTAATGCAGAAACACATGCCACTATTTTGTCCAAAATAGCACCATAATTGGGTTTCCAACCTTAACTGTGTTTCAGTGACTTCTGGATCAAATCTGCTGTTTCCAAGTGGCAGTAGAGAGTGAGGAGAGGAAATAAAAAAAGCAAACAAACTGGAATCTGAAAGTCGATCTGGGATATTTCTGATGTGTTACCAGTTTGTGTCCCATAACCCACATGTGGAGAAGTTATGCTCTGTCCTCAACTACACTCTCTACATGGGGAAGAGGGGTGCACAGTTGTAGCTGAGGATTTGGAACTCAGATAACAGCTGGTGTCTGCAACTATAAATTCAGTAATTCTGTTAATATATGAATATTATGAATAGAATCTACCTCACTTTCCCATTATTCCTGTTGGCACCCCAGAGTCATCATCTCAAAAACCTATTGTCACTAAAGCAAGCAGGTACGGCTCTGACAAGGAAGCTGCCATTTTACCCATATTGTTTTAGAGCAGAACCACACTTTTCATGGCTAAACAACTGATGTTGAGTAAAAGCATGAATTTACCAGCTATAATGAAATAAACTACAAAACAAAATAATACAAATGGTGAGAGAATTGCTTATCTGACCTATTAAATACCTAACTCATCCAGATTTCTAACAGCTACGTCTATTCATTTATTGGTAGAAAACTATAATTAACTAAGGTTTCATGAGATGCAAACCAGATCTATCAAAATGCAAATTATTATAAAGAATGTATACTATTATTGAATGGGAGGTGGGGGAAAAGGGAACCACACGGTAAGACAAAGTTCCAGAAATTAAATTACATTTCATTGTAAAGTTTGCTGTTGTATAGTGCCACCTTGCTGTCAATTCATCAATACAGGGTGACATCAATAAAGTGGAATGGCTGTCTTTTTAAAAAGGTGTACTGTAGCACAACCACAAGCTATTGTGCTTGATGCAGGAATCACTGGGGGGAAATTTTATGTCCTGGGCTGTCCATGAGTGGTCAGACTAGAAGATCACAAAGGTACCGCCTTCTCTTAAAATCTGAAAGCACTTTAGTTAAGATGAGAAGATATCTACTGAAGATCTGATTTTTAATGCTTCATAACCTTCACCCACATCACTTTGTATTGCATGCTTCCTGGCAATGTAATATTACATGATCTTAAACACAACCCTGAAATCTCCTGGATTTATTTGGCAAATACACCCTGTCTTTCCTTTGGCATCCTCTCGTGTTGCTTCAACCTTGTCATCACTTCCCCAAAATCTTTCACTGGCTTTCTGTCTCACACTCAACAAATTTAAGCTCCGCCTCCTCACCTTTGCCCTTATTTCACAGAACCCCTCCATTTCAAACAGTCTGTCACTTCTTGCTCGCCAAGCACACACTCTCTCTAAATCTCATCTCTTCCACAGATTAATCTTCCACTTGTCTCCTCACCAACAGTCTCTCCACACTTTGTCCTGGACAGGTATCCTGTCTTGTCCATGTGAGACTGTAAGCACTTTAGGGCAGGAATCACATCTTATTCTATAACTTGTAAAGTGCCATGCACCACTATAACACTATTTAAATGGTTAATAATAAGAATACTCTTCAGATCAAGTTCTATAAAGTGAAGAGTCAGAAAAACGCAAGTGTTTCTCCTGAACAATTTTCTTCAAAATTCTTAAGAGACAATGATAGTCCCATGACTGGGACAAATGCCCCATGGTTAAGTCAGTCACTGTCATGGAAGAACAGGAAAAGGACCACAGAGATCTTGCATATCTGGAGCACACACTCATCACACAAGCCTTAATACTGTTAGCTTTTGTACCATCATTTTGTGTATTTCAGCTTTTTACCTATTCATAACATAACTAAAACGAGAAATGACCTGAGAGACTGGAGACTGCTTGCCTGGCAGAACACTGACAGCCCTTCCCCAACAACTAGCGGAACAATAACAAAGCAAACCATTATCACTCTGAAAAGCAGAAGATTTGTTGAAAAAAAGAATTGGGGGTAGCATCACCATATTGCTTCTTTGGGGATAAAGAACTGTGTGCTACAGAACTGACTTAATTACCCAGTGGGCCCTGAATGACTGAAGTTAAAGCAATCCTAAAATACAGTGCAGCTGAATTTTCACTTTCACAAGCAAGATTGAGCATTTTTTAAAATCTACAAGATGAAGCGAAGCTATCAAGCAAGGCAGCTCAATGCAGGTTCCTTTATGGATGGCAACTCCATTCAGCCTGCAAAGCTTTCCTAGCCAGCTCAAGACTGACAGCTTCTAAGCAAGCAGAGATTATTGGAGTGTATTCAGTTTCACAGGCTGGGATCTTGAGGTTAAGGGCATCCACCTCTCGCCCTCTTCATCCCTCATCAATCCTGCCTCAATCAACAGGTTAAAGGTGAAAGTGGGCCTTATCATTGAAACTGGTGTCCATTTCCCTGCTCAGACGACATCACAATCTCCTGCAATTAGAGGGCATATGCTGTCAGGGTGGGGAGGAAAGGTTTGTTGCTACCAACAAGCTGGCTGACACCATCTCGTTTATAATCACTCTCCATTACATGGCAGATATTTCAAAGGGACCATTGTCTGATCTAAGGTGCAGGAAACTGATGACACATCCAAAGGGGCTTATTGTCCTTAAGGGCGACAATGAGAGTTGAGTGAGCTCTGCAAAGAGCAGGATCAGACCCCAAATTTTAACGAACAACTAAAATGTGCTCCCAGTCTAGAGGCAACTTTTCCTATTCACCGAGGCTTTGGGTGGAAATGGAGTTTTATCTGATTGAATATACCGTTCATTCCACCACTGAAGGAGAAACAGATTAGTAGAGACATCCACATAAAATGAGTGCTCATACAACATTTCCTTGCACAGTTGTCACGATTCAATCTCTCACAGTGTTGGGGAGAAAATTACATGATTCTTACTACAAGCTTCCAGTCTACTCCTTACTTAGTTAGTACCATAAAGTTACTTCATATATGATGACTGGTTCTCTGACCCCAAAGAGTTTGCAATGGAAGGGTCCAATGTTTCTGACAATTAATACTGAACCCACTGCAACATTTACTCCCACCAGCAATCTCTAAGTTCAGCTAGCTGTCCACTGATGCTCATGTAAATGTTTGCAGGATCAGACACTAAGTTAAGATTAAAACTACACAGGAAAGAGCAGGAGGGGCCACGGAAGAGGGCAACATGTTCAGGCTTGGAGACGTTAATGCAACTATCTAGAAGGTTGCAAAGTTCACTGTTATAATTTTTTAACTAAAAACTGTTTATGACAAACTCCTGAATTAGACAGCTGGGCTTCTTTACATTCAATGGTTTGTACTGTCTGCAATATGTTGACTGACCCAACAATATCCACAGGAGTAGACTGTAATGAAAGAAACCAGGCAGAAATTTTTACACTAACTGAAGCACTAAATTTGCACTCCCGATTTTTTGTTTGAAGGCTCCTGAGACTATCTAGGGTAGCTAAACCCCCAGCATGCCAATACATCCTTTCTGGATCAAGGGTGATGGGTTGTGATGGAGTCTGAGCAGCTGAATGAATTAGGGGTTTGTGTGATCTTAATATAATTGAACTGCAAAAAGCAATGTTTAAAGTACTATTAAGACTAGTGTAAACCCACCAAAGCAAGGAATTAAGGCTCTAAATCCCCTCTGAACTCATGCCTTTGTGCCTTTTATTTTATTTTTTTTAACTTCTTGCAGAGTAGTGTTAGCTGAAGACTGAGTCAGCCTGGATTTCAGCACAAACTCTGATTCATCTTTCCTTTCTGAGTCAGACATTTAGCATTAGGTAATTCATTTATTTTGAAGAAACGCGCCCTTTTCAATTCAAAATACTTTTATTTTTCAGTGCCCCAAAAGCACATTCTGAGCCTAACAAGCAAAGCAAAACATTAGCCTGGATTCTGTAATCTCCTGCTAGCTCTTATAGGATGGCTTAATTGCTCCACAGAGAATTCCTCTATCATGTTTTCAGGAGGTGCATGGTTGAGAGAGTCATTCTATGCGACACCCATTCGGCCTATGGGCAGGTCCAAGAGTGGAAACGGACGTATTCAGGATCAGGAATGTATGTGGCTGGAGTGTTCTGCTCTGGACAAATGGAGTAACCCATTAGGGGGCCATTCAATGCTATCAGTAATTTGGACAGCCTTTGGCAGTCCAAACCCAGAATTCAGGAGGAAAAAGGTAATTTAAACCACCTTGCCTCTTCCTATGTCTTGAGAAGTGCAGTTCAGATTCAGGGTCATGGTTCCTTCCAAGATGGGTGAACTGTCTTGATTTGACTTGACACTACCTTAGTTTGCAGAAGAGAAGAATGAGGGGGCTTTTGATAGCTGCTTTCAACTACCTGAAAGGGGGTTCCAAAGAGGATGGATCTAGACTGTTCTCAGTGATACCAGATGACAGAACAAGGAGCAATGGTCTCAAGTTGCAGTGGGGCAGGTTTAGGTTGGATATTAGGAAAAACTTTTTCACTAGGAGGGTGGTGAAGCGCTGGAATGGGTTCCCTAGGGAGGTGGTGGAATCTCCTTCCTTAGAGGTTTTAAAAGTCAGGCTTGACAAAGCCCTGGCTGGGATGATTTAGTTCGGGTTGATCCTGCTTTGAGCAGGGGGTTGGACTCGATGACCTCCTGAGGTCCCTTCCAACCCTGAGATTCTATGATAAGGAGTTGGAAAGATAAGAAGTGGATGGGGGCAGGACTGTGTGACAACAAACAAATTTTGATGGCAGGACGATGTGCAAATCTTGAGGATTTGGGTTTTTTCCCCCATTATTTGTTGTCACCTTTCTGCTCCTTCACTTCTCCCAGGCTTATTGGTGGAAATGAGTTTTTAGGGACACTTCAGTGTCATAGCCAACAGATCTGAAGAGGGCATTCTAAGCGCGAGGAATGATATGGAACTTAGGCCTAGCACTCCCATGTGATTGTCAGGCAGAGCAGCCTAGTGGTTAGAGCACAGGATCTCGCCAATAGAACACTCCAGGTTTCACTCCTGGCCTTCCCACTGACTTGTTGCACCTTCTCTGACATTCAGCTCTTGGTAATTCAGTCTGCTCACAGATGAAATGAGTGTTATCCTTACTTGCCTGTCTCAGAGGAGTGTTGAGAGGCTTAACTTAATCTTCCTAAAGCACTTGGAGGGCATCATCAAAACTCAAGGTATAACTAATCTCTCACAGGCTAGCATATTAATGCAGGGTCACAAATGAAACAGTTGCTTAAATGGAGCATAATGAACCCAGGACTTTGCATAAGTTGTTCTGCTTTCCAACAAGGCATTATGGTAAATATTTTCAAAGACAGGCAACTAAATTTAAATATGGATTTAAAAGGCTAACTTCAGGCACCAGTTTTTGAACATATTGACCCATAAAAGTTAATTTTGTGCCTCTATAGGCTGAGCTAAAAGACCCAGCTCTGTTAGCTCAAAGAGTGGTCCAGAAAGTCACACTGTATTAGTGTGGGATACACAAGTAGTGACCAAACCCTAGGAAATGAGGGGACCAAGCGGGGGTACAAGGCAGAGGGAGAATTAGGAGTACTGTAATGGGATAAAATTAAGGAAAGGAAAATTGACACGGAATATCAGGAAAGACATCCGGACAGTAGCAAGCTATAGCACATTCGCCTCCCAGGAGAGAGGTGGAAGCCCCATTGCTCGGGAGCAATAAACATTAAATAGGAAAGAAAGCACATCTAGGCATACGGCAGTAGAGCAACGCTTCCCAAGCTGTAGTTCATCGACATCAACAATCCAGGAACCCATCTCCTGCTGCATCAACAGGCTGAAACCTTTAGGCTACTTCTCTGTTGAGGCGGACAGCACCCTTCCGAGAGTGGGTAGACATACAGGCACTAGCTCTGCTCCAGCTAACACACTAAATTTAGCAAGTGGCTTGGGAAATGACTAGGCTAGCCACCTGCGTGAATACCCTGGAGGTCAGGTGGACTTGTAGTCGGGAGGGTAGGTTGAGCAGGGGCCTGTGCAACTGCAGCCATGTTGCTTGTGCTAGCTTGATCAGATCTAGCACCTGACTGTCTACCCTTACTGGGAAGCACGCCCCCAGCTGCTGCAGACTGGGGGTATTGCATGAGGAGCTGATCTCTCCCTGACAAAGTGGTCTACAGAATGATTTAGTCGGAGAGCTACTGCCATAAGGAATACTGCTGCACTGGCTGGGAGGTGAACTGGATGGAGACTAACAGGACATTTTGTCGTGTCTAACTTCTAGGATTCTGAGATTCATTCCATGATTAGCCATGTTTTGCCAGGTCTTCCCTTTCAACTGAAAAATGTGCTTCAAATATGCAAGTGTGTGTAGGGACCAAAAGACATGCCAGAGGGTTTGCCAAAAGCAAAACCACTACCTTAGCTTCCCCTTCAGGGAAACATTCAGTTTAACTGACAATCTCTCTCTCAGGTTCGCACGTTGCCGTATGTATTTCATCAAAGCATGAAACAAGCTGCTGTTGACATTTTTTAACAAGTATTTCTACATACTGCTGCACTCTCAGTGGGACAGGCAGTCCCTGTCTAGGTGTGGCCCAGGACTAAATCTAAGCACTGGTGTGAGGCTCATGCAATTGCCTGTCTCCAACCTGTCTCTAGTTTATGCCACTAGCCCTACACAGAGAATAGAAACACATTTTGTTGGAAAAAATGGGAGAATCTGTGCTGACTGTCAAGCTGTCATGGCCCGTTTTGCGGCCACGCTTTCATGCGGCTGACTGGTGAGAATAGTTTTGAATGCAATTACTTCCTAGCATGAAACGACAAGAGTGACACAAAGCAGACAGCAAGGACAGTGCAGACAGCATCGCAGTACGAACTGTATCCATTTGCAGGACGCTCAACACACACATCTTTCCTTTCATCCAACTTTTACCACCAAGTTTCTGATTTTTGGAAATCCACATTAAAGAAATAAATGTATTTCACCAAACAACTTTCCAATTAACTTTGTCATGTCTATGAATGACCAATGAATTACTTTTTAAAAAATCCGGCTTTTCACTTCTTGTTTTACGAGTAGCATGAAATAAGTAAGGCTACCTATGATCATACAGGTAATGTGGGAAGTTAGGGAATAGGGCAGGGGAGGAGGAGGAAAGTGTATATTTCAGGGAAACATCCTTTGATTGTCATTCAATGTAAACCCACAACGGGCTTTGGGACACAGTAAAAGACGCTTATAAAATGTTTGCTGTTTGACAAATGGTAAGCAAAACAGCTGTTATAAACTCAAAGACAATGGTTGTCTAAGTCTGACCCTCACTGAAGTGATTTGAAGAGGTGACTTTCAAACTTAGCTCTGTCAAGTTCCTAGTGTTTCACTTGATATAACAAGTGACAGAGCAAAAGTGTCTGTGGAACACCCTAAACCCATATTTATAGAAAGACAAGGGTTCGGGTTTTTTTAAATTGCCCTTGGTAAAAAAGTCAGCAGGGCTCCATGTATGTGTAGGGAGTGCATGAAATTCCTTGCAGGATCAAGGCTTCACACAGTGAAAATCTGTGCAGACAGGGAACTTATATTTCTGTAAAATATCATGCACTGTCCGGTATGAACAAATATATCGGTATTTCCCAGAGGTTTTAGAATGACACAGAATGGTTAAATATCATGTGCTACCCAAGCAATACCCTACTTGTATCAAGCCAGCATCACTTCAACACTCAAAGATGATATGGCATTGCCTGTCCTGACCTGCAGATTCCACTATGCAGCCTAGGTGGGTCAGTTCTTTACTTTATCCCAGCACAGATTACATCTTCGGTAAGTTAACAAAAATGCTGAAGACCAGTTAGTGGAAGAGAAAGAACAGAATACACTTAGGCCTGGTCTACGCTTGAAGGGGTGTGTGTGTGTCGACCTAAGATACTCACCTTCAGCTACACAAATAGCGTAGCTTAAGTCGGCGTATCTTAGGACGACTTACCTGGCCATCCCCACGGCGGCGAGTTGACCACTGCCGCCCACACTGTTGACTCCACTTCCACTTCTTGTGGAGGTGGAGTTCCAGAATCGACAGGGAGAGCGCTCAGGGATCTATTTATTGCATCTACACCAGACGCGATAAATCAATCCCTGATACATGGATCACTACCCGCCGATCCAGTGCGTAGTATAGACATACCCTTAGTAGCAGGAAACTTGCAAACAAATACAATTAGAGAAAACTTGTGTAGAGGAGAATATTTGACAGAGGAGCCAAAATATTAGAACTGAAATACAGATCATCATCTAGCTGTATCCTGGCTCATGCTGAATTCACTTGGGTGCATACTGCCCTTATAAACCATATTAACATTATACATATACCAGCCTACCAGTTAATACATTGCTTCACAGACGTTAAACATCCAAGAAGTATTTTGGGGCATTTAATTCTTTAGAAAAAAATCCCTGCATTCATCTCTACATCTTTGGAGAAGAACCAACCCCTCTATATTACCTAAAACACAAGGTCATGTGTGCTTTACTGACAACTCCGCATGTGGTGTTGAAACACTTAGGTATGCAAAAGTATGAGATTCGGGAACGACAACTCATTTCTTTCCTGCGAGGCACTGAAGACCATATTGCAAATGGACCTTACATTTAACCAGACGGACAAGTTTGATATGGAAACAAATAATGCAGAATTGAATTCCCAAATATAAGTGGGTGTGTGGAGACTCATTATTATCATCAAACTTTAACGTAACTTTGCACAAGTGTTATTGGATGACAGATTACAATGCACATCAATTGTACTCGGAGAGGGTTCACAATCCATTATGGGTTAAAAGCTGTTCCGGCATGAACCAGAGTCACAGTGGTGAGGAGATCATCGATACAAGGGATTATGCAGATTAAAGAAATACCCTGTGCGTCTGAAAGTTTTCAGAATGCAAACTATGTCAACCTTGAAAACAAGAGGTACTGCATCATTATGGCAGGAGAGACAAAGCAGGGGGGGTTTAACAGACAAAAAAAAGATTGTTTTAATAGGAAAGAAACATCAGTCATCGAGCCTTACTTCATTCAGACTTTCTATCCAGCACCATCCATCTTCAGTGCCAAGAGATGACAGGGCCCTGCTCCCTTTTTCCCCCCGCCTGGTATATCAATAATGCCCATTTCTACCATAACAAATGACTCGCTAGAATGGCCCTTTCCCCTGAACTGGCTTGCCAAGCTCTAGGAATGCCTTGGTACCTGCTGCGGTCAACATGGCTATAATGGGATCCCATGGGAGGTAGGCATCAATGGGCGGAGTCTTTTGTACCCATCTTCATAAACAGCCACTTTGTCATTCATGGCTGGGGAATGTCTGCAAAAGAGGGAGCGGGGGGTGGGAGGGAAAGACATGCATACACACACACACTACACAACCCAGAACGCAAATTCCTTCGTCCTCCTGAAACGCTTCTCCGGGCATTATCTGCGAACAAAAGTGCTCATGCAGGCGGTCTCTGCATCACTGCTCTCTCTGTTAGCAACACCTGCTTAGTGTCAGCGCGGAGAGTTTCAGAGTTATCTTTTTGCCATGTCTGCAGAAGCCAACCAGAGCACAATGGGCCCACTGCTTGGGGTCACTAGTATCTTTCTCCCTTTCCCCTACACCACCAACCTGTTCACCTCGGCCACTCTGAGGACCCTGGATAGCTAAATGAGTTGGTGGTCTTGAGTACGGGGGAGGAAGGGGGAGAATATAGGTTTCTGGCCTGAATCACCAATGCCGCTTCCCCTCCCCTCCCTTTTCCTTAAGACCTGATGGTCTTCAGTCACACATCTTAAAAGAAAAACAAAAAACAAAAACACAAAGACTTACTTGTCTCAAGTCGATGAAGGCCAACTGCAGTGTGTCCTCTTGGAACCCAGGCACTGGCCCGGATCTGGCAAACTCTGTGGGAAAGAAAAGAGGATAAAAAGCGCCTTTAACTAACCATGGACAGGGAGATTGGCAGACGGATGACAGGGAAGACAAGAGAGACTGGGGGAGAGGAGGACTGCACTTCTAAGGAGTCATGTCTCCCTCCCTTCAGCTTCTTTGTTTGCCCTTCAAAATTTGTGTCATCAAAACACCATTAATTCCACCGTCCTGACAGCAAGGAAACTGTACTAATTCGACCTGAAATTTATTCCCATGAGCCTCACTGGGCTTCAGAGTGTTTGTTTCGTGAATGGACAAACAACTTGCAAAGAAGAAAGGGGAGGTGGGGGTGGAAAAGTTTTTCCTCTCAACACAATAAAATCTTCAGCTGTGAAACTCTTTTCAGTTCCGAAAGCTATTTATATTTTAGGGCACTGAAGGTATTTTCTAATTTCACGCCTGTCACCGGGTTCCATAAGCATTCATCAAAAAATATGCCCAGCAGCACCATTAATTATCCTGCAGCAGATTAGCTGCATTCTCTGATATGAAACATTATTGCTTGTATACAAGCACCCAAAATGGAAAGAACCGCCCCCAATGTGTGGCCTATTTTTTTTTTATTTTGGAAGTGGACTTTTGACATCTGAATAATGTTGGTTTATAAAGCAAAGAACACTTCCAAAGCCACGTTTGCCCCTTTCTGGTGTAACCTGGCCCCAATTCTACACTCGGTTAAATTTTCTACTAACTTATTGGTTAAACTTAGTCTAAAACTAATATGGGGGACTACACATTATGATTTCAGTTTAGAGGATCACGTCACAGCTCCTGGTTGATAATTGTCACAAAAAGGCTGATAACTGCATTTCTCCTTGCTGAGCACCTGTGTCGAAGGCCTGTTTCAGGCCATCTGGTCTTGCTCAAGTTTACCAAGCCAATCATTTGAACGACTCTTCATACAAAATCAGGACCTCACTTACATACAAGGATGATGGCTGAATCTCCAATCTCACTTTGCTCCCACACGTCTAACGGGGTTGTGAAGTCACCTAGAAATACCATACACCAACTCTATGTCCTAAGTTTTAGCCTAGCTGAATTTTGTTGCTTTTGTAGAATTACAGTACATCAAACTGGGACAGTTTACAGGAGACACCATTTACTTTGCGCCATAGCTTTGTAGAAGAAGAAAAAATGCTCCAAGCTACAGCTTTTAAATAAAATGATCCCAACGCCCATGATTTAGCAACTACTTCAGCACAGTTATTCATCACGTCAGAACTTTTTAGGGTAGGGGAGCAGCCCTCAGCCTAGCATGAAGTCTCCATAGACCCCACTGCCCCTGCTGAAAGCAAGGAGGGTGTAAAAGAGGATAAAAGCCAGGTTTTACTTCCCATCTCCATGCCCGGACTAAAATACTGAGGGATAATATATGGTTACCCACAAAATCCTAAATGCTGCCAGCTCACTTCATACATTCCCTTCACTGGAAGCCTGCTTGCATTAGTTCTCTCACTTTGAAGTAATACCAAGAAAGAAAAATACAGTTAAGAGCCACATTTTTAAGGCCCTGATCCTCCAGCCCAGTCACTTGAGCAGTCCCCACTGGGTTTAATGAGACACCTGGAATTTGCCCTATTTCCAAATTCTCATGCAATGATGATCATTTGTCCCCCCTCCACCACAACCTTTCATTCAAATGTCAGAGGAGGCACATGCTGCAATTTGGAGATTAATACTTTAAAAAGGACATGGAAGCCAATTTTCAAATGTCAATAGTTTTACTTTTTAATATTTTAAAATACCAATATAGTCTAAACTGGCATTAGGACTAACCTCTCGATCAAGTATTTCTAAAGTGACTCTCACAGAGGACAGAATATTTGGAAAATAGGAGCAAGTTGTTTTTTGTTACAGAACTCAGAGAGGCAGTCAGATTAACAAACAAAATTCCATACCCGTGCTACTAACAGAAACTTAATTTAACAAAGAATGAAAAAAAAAAATCACCATTTAAGATGTCTGGCAAAGAAAGATCCATCTTTGATGGTCCCTAAATATGTGCATGAGGCTTAAATTTAGGCATGGATGTTTGACAAGTTTGGTTTTGATTTACATTTACACATCATGGAGATTGTACAGTTAAACTAGACTGCTCGGTTTCTAGTCAATTTCATTTTCAGAGACCACAGCTGCAATGTCTGGGCTGCAAACAGTCCAGGGGAAAGTTGAAATTTAAAGTGACACACTATTTTTATTTAATTAGTTTTAAATTTCATTAAACCATTTATATTAATTTTACTGTGCATTTTGTGCAAACTTAGTTAACAGACTGAATTTCACCTGTGTGCTATGGGGACAGTCCACGCCCTAGGAAGGACTTAAGCAATGCAGAGGTCTTACGCTGGTGCTTTGCAAGAGGTGATTTTCTGTTACATGCCCATCCCTACAGTATCAGGGCACATTCACATCATACAAAATCCTCATATTAAACCTTTAACTTTGAACATATACTATCTGAACACCACACATTTTAAATACAGGGAAAAGTCTTGTGGCTTCTTGTGCATGCACAAAAAATATTATCACTGAGATGGCATATTCAAGGGGCCTGTCTACAGGTTTGCTGCACTGGGGAACAGTACTGTAACATTTTTAAGAGGGGCAGGACCATACTCTGGCTTCTATGGATCTGGCCAAATCCTGTTATAGCTACAGCTGTGTGAACACTGGGAGAAATATCTGCAATTAATTTTTTGAAAAAAGTCAATTTGTAAATTCAAGTGTCTAACAGTTGCTAGAAATGAATTTAGAATTCTAAACTCAATTGTAAGACTCCCAATTTGGGCAGAGACATGACTTTCAAATATTCGTGACAATCTGTTTGCAAAAGATCTGCAGTTGAGATTCTTGAACGTTTTCAGATAAGCAACACATTCCCAAACCTTGTGATCCGTTTAGAGACAATTCAAGGTAAAATCCATCCTGTTCATTGTGTGTCTAATTATTAGCTCTGCTCTAGTTATGTTAAGGAACCATGTTACAACTCTGTCTGTAGTGGGGTGTAACACACTTTAATAAACAGATGTAATAAAGTATGGTCCATCCTGTACAGGGAAGAGTAAGCTATGTTACATCCCTGCTATATTAAACATACACTACCTCAGTAAATTCTGTAGTGCAGACTGGCTCAAACGGTAATTCATTAAAAATCCGGTGGGAGCATGCACTGAACGAATAATACATGCAAGGAGTATGAGATCATTATTATATTACTTGTATTACAGTACAAATGAGATCATATATATTGCTTATTCGATGCAATGTGTACATTGACTTCAAGGGATTGGAACAGGAATGAATGAGGTGTTTCACCACATTATTACTACAAAGTACGGCAGCAGCCTCTGTACTCGTAGGTCACATTTTACATACTGATGCCACAAACTTATGTGGGGAAAGGAAACATACAAAGCCCTTTTTAAAAGGAACAGAGCTTTAAAAGAAAGAGACAGCCAGTTCTTGGTTTTAATCTCCTCAATCAGGTTTCAGTAGTTTTCCCAGCACAGTGGTGGCTTCGACGCTGTCAGATTTGTTTATTGTACTTTTCCACTCCCAAGGCGAGCGGCGAGATACAGCAAGCCACCTACCATACGGCCCCTTGAGCAGAAAATCACAAGAGAACAGAGCAGATCTGTAGGCGGCTGTTTGTACAAAGCATTTAGCCAGGCTAAAGGTTTGAGAGGCTTGTGTTCCGGCCAAAGTAGTAATGTCTTTGCAAGGCCTACAGCTAGGGCCACCCAGGGCAGGTTACAGAGGGACTCTAGTCTCTTTTCCAAAAGGCTTCTCCAATGAAAGAATCAAGGAACTGTTAAGCAATGAACAAAGAATAAAGAGTCCAAACACACAAAGAAAAAAGGCACCCATTGCAAATGAATGATACAGAATTTGGGAATCTCCTTTCATATACTGTACACAGCTATGCATGCAAGAATATAGAGAATCTAATACATTTTGTGTAGTTAGGAGTACAGCAGCTGGCTTTTTTATTTCCAGATTCACTCATTTAGGGACAAGGTCCTACCTGCAGGATGATGGTGTGGACAGGTGATACAAAGTTTTTATTAGCCCTTACTTATTGTAATCATAATTTGCACATGGTTTCACTATTTGTGAATAATGCAGTGATCCCAAACTCATGCCAATTAAACCTTTATGCCAAACCATCAAGTTCTGTTTTTACACACACTCTCTCTCTCTCTCTCTCTCTCTCTCTCACTGAAAGCCCCTTTTGTCACTGTAATAGCTGAATTTTATATACACTATCTATATATACACACACACATACAGGGTTTTATATATTATATCACATGTGTATTATGTATTTTACACACACACACACTTGCAAAATTCTACCTTCCCACTTGCCCACGCTGCAGGGCCAGCTTCAGGCACCAGCGAATAAAGCAGGTGCTTGGGGCGGCCAAACTTGGGGGGGCGGCGCGCCGTCCGTAATTGGGACGGCACTCCGCTTGTTTCAGCGGCGACTCCCTCTGTCTCTTTGTCCGTCAGTGGCGGGTCCACAACTTAAGGTTTTGGTTTTTTTTCTTTACTGCTTGGGGCAGCAAAAAACCTGGAGCCGGCCCTGCCATGCTGTGCAACATTTTTGCCCCATGGCAAGATGACAATTATAGAAGCACATTTTCTGCATAGGCTCGTAAATGCTCAGAAGAGTTTTGCAAAGCCGACACACACAATTTATATACAGACACCGTTGGCAGGACTAGTGGAGGAGGTGGGTTTGCAGCAGATCTTTGGAGACAGAGCGGGGGGCTTGGGGAACAACAGCTGTTGCAGGCAAAGGGGTGGCATCAAGATAGGGTTTGAACTATGGCTGCGTGAGCCCTCCCACAACCCTGTTATGGGATTATAAAGCTTCATACAGAGAAGATTTAATCCTAGATGCTACAATGAGTCTGGACCAAATAATAGCAGAATGGGACAAGAGTTTTTAAATCAATTTGATATTATGAAAGTCACTGAACAGTAAAGAAGCAGAAAGGGCAGGAGAAAGATTTGGTAGAGAGGAGTTGGAAGAAACCTTGGATGGCAGGAGAGAAGCAAACTCCTGTCTATCTGGGGAAAGAGCAGGAGGGGAGGGCTAGCTTGGTAGGAGTTAACAATATGTGAGAGGGCACAAGGATAATCAACACATCGGGAAATGGGGGAGAAATAAAAATTAAACATTGCAGCCCTGATGGCAACCCTATAGGATATCTAATGAGAGCTCCAGACTTCATAGCGCCAGAGCTGGGATGCAGAACAGTGACTGAGTCGGAGAGTTGTAACAGTGATGGACCAGAGCTGAACAGCATACATGGTGGAACTTGAGATGTAGGAAAGAGAACACGGGAGCGAAAGGCAAACGGAGAGAACGAAGATGCAGGGCTGCTTAAACTTAAGTATGCAGAGGTGAGAGACAGAGATTTTGAACAGAATTGGGAAGAGAAGTTGAGTGCAGAGAGGAAATACACAACCATAAGATCCATCAAGGTAAACACTAGACTGAGTAAGAAGACTAAAGGACTTGGGGATGGATAGAAATTTGAAGGACAGATGGTGACAGGGCTCATCTGCATACAAAATGAAGACTGCAGGGAGAACAGGAAAAGGAGATCAAGATGTACGAAGGAACAGTTTCCACCAGCAAGAAAGTTGCCAGCTATGGAGATATTCTCAGGTTCCATTGTGCTAAATAGGTCTATGGCTTTTTCTTCAAGATCCTGGGCAACAAATGATTTTCCATTATATCTAGTTAGGTACAAAGGGAGAGTTCAGCAGGAGATGCATATTGTGGATGGCTCAATAGGAATAAGACTGAGATTGGGAAACTGCCCCCACCCTCTTCTGGAAAAAATTTGCACAGAAAAAATGAAAACATGCATGATCTATACACATTTTGGACACCGACCTATACGGCATGCCTTAGTCTGTACCTTAAATTTACACACAATCATCAAAAAAAATCAAGATGTGCATGTTACCTAAAATAATCATGTGCACTAAATTTCCTCCCTCTCTACTCCCATCGCACTGTTACTAGCGCTCCCCGCCCTCTCATCCGTGTGTGACATACATCTCTCATCTTGAGTGCAGTATGATACCTTTGTTAGTGATGATGATTAGGGTTAGGGTGGAAAGAATTCTTAGGGGGGTCAAGTTAAGGTTAATGTGTTTGGAGGAGAAAAGTTCACTGGAGAGGCGTCTTGATGGCACAATCAAGAGGAGGATGAGGAGCACTGCAGGTGGTTTGGAGGACTGCTATGCTTTTAGAGAGAATAAATTAGAAATCAAACAAAGCTTAGTATCCTTTGGTTGCCTGAGATTCTGCAGGAAGGTGCTGGGACATGAGGAGGTACGCACAAAGAAAAAGAACAGAGATTAAATACATGGCCTAAAAATAGTGGATTAGAACATACAGAAGAGAAAGCACAGTTTAATTGCTAGAAGCTAAAAGCAGGAATCAGCTGGCAGTAAATGCCACACAGCAAATATGATTGATGGAGAGCACCCTCAGTAGAATCCAGTGTTAGCAAAGGAACTGGTGACAGGTAAGAATACAGAGGTCCAGAAGCGCTGACGACAGTTAGTTGGGCCATGCTGAAAAATGAAGTAATACCGGGAACTAATAAAGTTCCTGGCTACATAGGGGATGTCCCTGTTTCAGCTAGTTCACGGAAAGTGTACCTCCGCCACAAGTGGCTACTAGGATACCATTAGAGTACAAGAATCAGAGAGGTAGCCGTGTTAGTCTGGAACTGCAGAAGTGACAAAGAGCCCTGTGGTACCTGAAAGACTAACTAAAATATTAGAGCACAAGCTTTCGTGGGCTAATACCCACTTCGTCGGATTCAAGCAGTGGAAGTATCCAGGGGCAGGTATAAATAAGAGGCAAGGGCCAGGTTGGAGATAACAAGGTTAGTCCAATCAGGCTGAACCATTAGAGTACAGTTTTTCCTCACCAGGGCTCTAAACACAGCCATGTTGCTGAAATGTCCCCAGCATCCCCTTCATTTCAAAGGCTGTCCAAGGAAACTGCATAGCCACTACCATTTTTTGTGGTCAATACTGTGTGTGTGTTTACCTGTATTGGGGAACAAAGAAACACTTCACACAAGGCTGCTCGTTGTTGTCTTCATTTTGATGGACTATCTGGGCCCGAAGAGTCAGAGGTCTTAACATGACCTTGCCACTGTCCAACGTTTAACAGTGTTAAACAAGGTTCATGGCTTGGCACACGGAGACCTCAGCCTGCCCAGCACCAGGGCAAACATGCCATTAAACATCTTTTGAACCTTTTGTTAAAGATATGGAAAAAGAAGTAAAACTGGTTGAAGTAAAGTATTAAATAAGGGTTTTATTTTAATCCTAAGCCTTATTCCCTTTTCCTTTAGCTGTAGAGAGATTTTATAAGGAAAACCCGTTTGTTGGACAGTCTTTTAGATGGTATTAACTGTTCTTTTTGGAGGAAGGAGAAGTGAGCTGAGATGGGCTGGAGATGTCATTGCTGAAGTCCAATCCCGTTTCCTAGAATACAAGTTAAGATAAACACACACAAAATGGGGAGAACAGCAAAGATAGAGAACGCAACTTGGTGTTGACTTTCACTTCCACCCTCAGTGCTGGGAAAACACAGTCCACAGCCCAGGGTTTTATCAGCCATTCTGAGACCTGGTAAACTTGTCCCAGCATCAGGCTGCTTGGGGCATTGCTTTTAGCTGACTCTTTTGTCACTGCTCACAACAGTGTTGCAAAAGATACAGCACTGGCCAGCTAAGCCAGACTCTTATTACACAGCAAGAAAAAGGAAATGGATAGGAAAGACAAGAAAAAAAGAAGGGAAGGAAAAGGACACATGAGGGGGGAAGAGAGAAGGGGAGAAATTCTCACATCCTGGTGGTGTTTGGGATTCAGCAGGAGCCAGTGAAAGTGGTGATGGGATCTGGATCAGTTTCTTGGCCTAGTCTGGTCAGCACATTTCTCAGGATCAGGATGACAAAGGTCCGGTTGTCTCAGAATGGGTGCCTGGATCCCATGGTCATTCCTTCCCCTTCTTTCAGTCAGGAATTTTTTTGCTTCTTCGCCGTTCCCCCCGCCAGAAAAGTCTTTTCTTTTTAGGACCCCCAAACGAAGTGATGGGTGGAATAGCTCATCCTCTCATTTTGTCCACCAACCAGGGCCAGTTTCAGTTAATTGATTTTGAAGTCCCACACTTCTCTTATTTATCTTAACACAATCCTTGAGTTATATCAGGAGGCCATTTTATTCAGACTAATTCAGTCCATTTCCCCTTTACACCTTTTCCCATCAACATTTGTGCATGACTGGAACATTTAACTACTTTCCCACAGTTGAGATCACAATTAGGGTAATATTGTAGGCACAATTATAACACTACCATCTCCTCTCTCATTTCTCTCCTTCCCTACTACTAACTCGTTTGAGCATCCAATGAGAAATTAAAATTATATGGTGCACGTGTAACTCCTCAAAGGATGTCTGTCTATTAATGAGTGCTGTCTGTTTGCCCAGGCAGTTTTAGTTCATGGTAGAATCCTCTCAATTGCTCTAAGTGGCAATGAAATCACTCACAACTCTGATTTGGTACATCTGTTGGTGTTAACACAAACATTGGTGTCTCATTCTCCTCCAGAAGTCTATGAAATTTGTCTCAAGGATAACGATTAAAAGATGGATGCAATGACAAAGGGAGCCCTGAGTGTAGTTTTTGTGCTTCTGAAATTTAGGGTCAGACTCTGGTGTAAAAGATTTGGCTGCTGAGAAAGAAATATTAGAAGGCACATTGATAGGGCTAGCGGCTCCTAAGACCAAGGATTACTCAGCCAAAAGGGAACCCTAATTATGGACACGTCTCTTTCCTTCTTGATATTTTAGAACAGTGGTTCTCAAGCTTTCCAGATGACTGTACCCTTTTCAGGAGTCTGTTTTATCTTGCGTACCCCAAGGTTCACCTCATTTAAAAACTACTTGCTTACAAAATCCGACACAAAAATACAAAAATATCACAGCCACGCTATTTCTGAAAAATCACTTACTTTCTCATATCATCTGCATGAAATTGTAGTTTATACTGATTTTGCTAGTGCTTTTTATGTAGCCTGTTGTAAAACTAAGCAAACATCTAGATGAGTTGATGTACCTCTCAAGAAGACCTCTGTGTACCCCTAGAGGTACGTGTACCTGTATAACACAGGCCATAGAACTTCCCCCTGGCAACATTCCTAGAACATATCTCATAGAAAAACATCCAATCTTGACTTAAAAATCATCAGTGATGGGCCACCACGACCCTTTGTAAATTGTTTCAATGGTTAATTACCCTCACTGTTAAAAATGTACGCCTTATTTCCAGTCTCAATTTGCCTAGCTCAGTGGTTCCCAAACAGGGGTTCATGAACTCCTGAGGGTTCATGAAATGTTATGGGGGGTTATCGGGAAAAAATTCCCTAATGGCAGACAGAGCTGTCCCTAGGAAACCTGGGCAGCACGGGGGCCAGCAGCCTGTAGCCTTGGGGACTTTGAAGAGCGAAGCAGATCAAAGCAAGCATATCTATCACACTGAGGAGATTTTAACTTCAAGACTCCTTTTACGAAATAGAAGAGGAGGTGGATATTTCTTGCTGTTTTTAAAATGAAATAGGCAGCTAGTGTTGTTTTTGAATTATTATGAAGAACAAGTTTAAGCTTTGCTGTAATGTGCGTTGTTTGCCTGGACTGCTCCAGACCTGAATGCCTGCATAGGGGGAACTCTGAGTTGGCTTCTTAAATACCTTCATTCAGTTTCATGTCTGATACTCCTTGATGAAAAATAGGAGCTAGAGGCGCCGGTACGGGGGGTGACGAGGGTCACATGCCACCCCAGCATCAGCCCACCCCTCCATGGATCCCTACCCTCTTCCAGCGGTGCCCCCACCAGACCCTGGGGTGTGTGAGTGCTTTACTCCTGCACCCCTTTTTTCTACTGGCACCTCTGATAAGAGCCTTGTGTTATAACAGGCTTAATCAAAAGTGATACAAGCTAGAAAAATGAGTTCTTGGAAGAGTGTTGCCATTTTCATAATGTAATAAAAATACTGTAATGATAAAGAATAATTAATAAATAGTGTGTAATAAGCATGTCATCAAAACAAATTTTATATTTCCAAGATCACTGCTTTTATAATTTATGCTGAGGTAAGGGAGAAAACGCATGGAAACACTCATTTTTAGGAGGGGGTTCACGAGACTTGATATTTTAGTGAAAGGGGTTCACAGATTGTTGAAGTTGGGGAACCACTGGTCTAGCTTCAACTTCCAGACACTGGATTGTGTTATAGCTTTTTCTGATAGACTGAAGAGCCCATTATTGAATATTTTCCCCTATATACTTTTAGACTGTAAAGTCGTCACCCTTTAACCTCTTTGCTAAATTAAACAGATTAAGCTCTGAGTCTATCACTATAAGACATGTTTTCTAATCCTTTAATCATTTTCATGGGTCTTCTCTGAACTCTCTCCAACTTTTCAACTTTCTTGAATTGTGGGCACCAGATCTAAAGTGGGCATGATTTTGGGGAAAATATGACACCTAACTGCAATTCTCAGGAAACTGAACGGTGCGTGTCACATCCTTTAATGATTTCTCCTTCGAATAAGCTACGATCATGATATTGTTTAAGATTGTAAAGATCATCTGTAGGGACATTAAATACATTGTAAAATACCTTGAGTACTATGTCAGACCAAAATGCAAAGCCTGTACTGGAGTTGGAGATCCTTACAAGAAAAGAAAGGTAAGAAATTATGATAGGAAGGCCTAACAGAGGCAGAATAAGTAGGCTGCTGGAACTCTGGCCAAAGTTTCAATAACCCTTTTCGCAATTTCCACAGTGAACTTGAATTTCCTCAATGACTTTCAAACCCAACACTGCTTTGTTGAATTTCCCCTTTAACAGCCAAATTATCAAGGTAGTGAGAATTTCAGAGAATGACCCTCACCCCCAAGTTATCAAACTGAGCCAAACTGGATCAACTTCAATAAAAACGTCTGTTCCTCTAATGCCCTGGGACAAAAAAGCATGGAATCCAGTTTACTACTTCAAGAGGAAGAACAAATTTGACAGATGTTTCAAGGGGCTTTACCTGAGCCTTCAGATGATGTCAGGTCTGAGTTGCAACCACAACAACAGAGAACAACTCACTGCTGGACTGCCAGACATTTGAAAGTACAAGAAAGTAAAAGTTTTCAGATGAAAATGGAAGTCCTGTGACAGGAAAGCTGGTACCTGTCAATAAGTAATAGATAATGTTTGGCATATGTATAGAAAGAACTGAGTTATGGATGTCTAAAGGTTACTTTTCCAACCTAGACAAAGACATGGAATGGAAAGAGCAGATGATAAGCTCTCTGCTTAATTAAGATGCTTAATATTTGGAAGGGATGAATTAGCAGCTCTAATGACCCTTTTTGCCCCCTCCCCCCGGCAAAGGCGGGGTTGAAAAGGTTTACAAACACCAATTGTATGGTTTTGTATTTCAAAGGACTAGTAGGGGAAAACCTGGGACACAGAGATAGAAGACTGCCTGGAAAAATAATGAACTCTGGAAGCCCTTTAACATCAAAGGATTTAACATAGGCTTAGGAGCTTTAAAAGGCAGGAACCAGGAAAGATCTTTAGGACACAGAAGGGAAAGGTGGTGTCAGGAGTGGTCAGAGTTGAATGATTGATAGAGATGTAAGATTTTCTTTTCATTTTACTGCAATTAAGCTGAGGATACCCGATTATAAGGTTTAATTTATGAGAAGTTCACGTTGGGATTTTATGCAGATCGTTTCTTTTTGTTTTTATTATTTCTGGTTTTAATATGTCTTGTTTTAAAGAAAACTACTTTTGTATGGGTAATTTCACGCAGAGAGCTCATAACCACTCAACCATTCAAGGTCTCAGTAAAAGGCAAGTGAGAACTGATATCTTCTCCTAGTGTTGCACAGGGCCATGTGCAGATAAACACAAAGGAAAGCCCAGTAACCAAAGAGAAGATGCAAGCACAGACAGGTACATGTGACACATTGATAAGAAGTCAATGAAGTGTAAGCTATAGATGGAGGCTGTGACAGACGACAGGAGCAGTAGAGAAAATAAGAAGAGATGAAGGCATGGATGAGGATTTGAACAGAGGTGAAATCAAGGCAGCGGTACATACATGCAACACTGCACAGGTAGATTTACAAATGTAGGAGATAGAAGGGGAGGAGAAGAGCTCATATGAGTAAACAAAAAGGCTAAATCAGGGAAAGAGAGAGAAAATGGTTCCAGGACAGATGGAATTAGGAGTGTACATGATCAAGAATCAAATGAGGGTTGCACACCATAGAGACAAGAGGTCTTGGGTGAGGAAAGAAATGAAACTGCTAAAGGGAAGCCCATCTATCTTTAACACTCTGCAAGGCTTCCAAGATTTCCTTGAACAAGGTCTGCAAGGGTTCATATTTTGACTTGCAATTTTTACATATTCCAATACACCACTGAAACATTTTATTATCACTGTAGTACTTTATATTCTTTAAGAAAGGTCACATGAGGAAAATGCAAGTGGAAGAAGATGGCATTGCCTCTACTTACCAGGGATTCTATTTTGTTCCCTCTGTCTCTCTACACACACCAATAATTTCACACCAGTGCTGAAGAAAGCAAAATGATTTCAATGGCATGTGAAGCCAAAGGTAGGGTTCCTGAATGGTTGAGGTTGGGAGGGAAGGGACTTGCCCCTATTTTGTCTTCCTAGCATAAAATTCTCTTATTGAAAGCAATTAATACTCCTTGTAAGATTTTATGCTGGAAAAACAAGCCTTTTTGTCAATTTTGCTTTGTTTTCCCTTACTGCTTAGCTTTGTTCCAGCTAGGAACATGTTACTACATGGTACTGATGTATAACATCCCAACCTGATCTGTAGAGCTGAACTACCTAGTAGAAGGGCTGTATTTCGACTCAAACTACCTTTTCCCATGAAAAAAGTCATGATGCCTTTAGAAGACTACCACCTAACACTGGTGAGGCATGGGGTGAGAAGATACCACCACTTATCATGCAAAACATGCTTGCCTTATTGTTACCTTGTCCTTTCCTTGCCCTGTGTCACTGGTCTGGTTCATGCACCTGTTAAGTATTGTCATAATCCAAATTGTAAGCACTCTAGGGCTCTGTTTTCTTTACTAGATGTTGGTGCCTTAAACAGCACAACTTTGGTGAGGGCTGTTAGCCACTAATTTAACAAAGATTAAATTCCAGCCCCCTTTCCTGGAGGAAACAATCAAAACGACCGCACCAAAATGCTGTAGGATCTATCATATGCAGAGAGGTTGGGGATAAGTTAAGTGGGGATTTGTCTGTAGTGATGTTTTGGTCAAACTTTACATCACTTTCTTGATGTTGGAAGGAAAGAGCTTCCCCCAGTAAAACACAGGGTTTAAATTCCCCAAGAGCATGTTCTTTGCAAGGAAGTAAGATGTGAGTATAGCACACAGCAACTAGATTGCCAACTCTTAAGGGCAAGGAATTTGTCTTCATTTGTTCTACAAAATGCTCTGCTCATAAGAATGTAAGAGGTGGGTCAGAGCATGGTCCATCATGCCCAATATCCTGTCTCTGACAGTGGGCCAAACCAGAGCTTCAGGGGGAGCATACAGAACAGGGCATTAGGAGTGATTCATCCATGTCTTTTACTCCCAGCTTCCAGCAGCCAGAGGTTTAGGGCACCCCAAACATGGGATTGCATCGCTGAATATCTTGGCTAATAGCCAGCAATGGACATATCCTCCATGAACTTATCCAGTTCTCACCCGATTTATACTTTGGACCTATCACACTATCCCATGGCAACAAGTTCCACAGATTAGTTGTGTGAAAACATACTTTCCTCTTATTTGTATTAAATGAGCTGCCTATTAATTTAATCAGATGATCCCTGGTTTTGTATTGTGTGAAAAGGTAAATAACACCTCCCTGTTGCCTTTTCCCATACCATCCGTGATTTTAACATAACCTCCCCGACTCAAAAAGAATACAGTGGAACTGGAAAAGGTTCAGAGAAGGGCAGTAACGATGGTCAGTGGTTTGAAACATCTTCTGTATGAGGAGACACTAAAAAGATTAGGGTTGTTCATCTTAGAAAAGAGATGACTAAAAGGAGACAAGAACTGGACACAGTATTCAAGGCCTGGGAGAACCATGGATTTCTATAGAAAAATAGAATATAAGACAGTGGAATTATTCTATCACTTTCTTAACAGTTCCTAACATACCGTTAGCCTTTTTGACTGCTGTTGTGCATTGAGCAGACATTTTCAGAGAACTACTGAAAGAGATTGTAATATCTCTTTCTTCGATGTATCAGTTAATTTATAACCCATCATTGTATATGTATAAGAACATAAGAAAGGCCATACTGGGTCAGACCAAAAGTCCATCTAGCCCAGTATCCTGTCTACTGATAGTGGCCAATGCCAGGTGCCCTGGAGTGAGTGAACCTAACAGGTAATGATCAAGTGATCTCTCTCCTGCCATCCATCACCCTCCTCTGACAAACAGAGGCTAGGGACACCATTCCTTACCCTTCCTGGCTAATAGCCATTAATGGACTTAATCTCCAGGAATTTATCCAGTTCTCTTTTAAAACCTGTTATAGTTCTAGCCTTCACAGCCTCCTCAGGCAAGGAGTTCCACAGGTTGACTGTGCGCTGTGTGAAGAAGAACTTCCTTTTCTTTGTTTTAAACCTGCTGCCCACTAATTTCATTGAGTGGCCCCTAAATTCTTCTATTATGGGAACAAGTAAATAACTTTTCCTTATTCACTTCCTCCACACCACTCAATTTTATATACCTCTATCATATCCCCCCTTAGTCTTCTCTTTCCCAAGCTAAAAAGTCCTAGCCTCTCTAATCTCTCCTCATATGGGACCCGTTCCAAACCCCTAATCATTTTAGTTGCCCTTCTCTGAACCTTTTCTAATGCCAGTATATCCTTTCTGAGATGGAGATCACATTCGTACGCAGTATTCAAGATATGGGTGCACCATGGATTTGTATAAGGGCAATAAGATACTCTCCGTCTTATTCTCTATCCCTTTTTTAATGATTCCTAACATCCTGTTTGCACACTGCATGGACATCTTCAGAGAACTATCCACGATGACTCCAAGATCTTTTTCCTGATTAGTTGTAGCTAAATTAGCCCCCATCGTAGTGTATGTATGGTTGGGGTTATTTTTTCCAATGTGCGTTACTTATAGTTGGGGCTATTTTTCCAGTGTGAATGACTTTGGGCTTATCAACACTGAAGTTATCTGCCATTTTCTTACACAGTCATCCAGTTTTATGAGACCCCTCTGCCACGTAACTCCTCTCAGTCTGCTCTGGACTAGACTATCTTGAATAATTTTGTATCATCTGCAATCTTTGCCACTTCATTGTTCATCCTCTTGAACAATGAACAGAACAGGGAATCATCAAGTGATCCATCCCCTGTTGCCTATTCCCAGCTTCTGGCAAACAGAGGCCAGGGACACCATTAATAGTAATATAATACACTGAAGATTAAAAAAAGAACATCAGGCAACTGTTAGCTTTGCATGTAATAAACCTTGGCAGCCTGCACATGAGCAAGGAAAGTGGGGGACACACAATATTTTGGGCAAAGGCCGTAGTGCTAAATTAATAACAAGATTTCCATGTAAGAAAATCTATGGAGCCAGCGAATATAGCGAAGAACGAGGTGATAAACAGTTGCATTGGGATCAGTACAGGCACATTTTGGCATGCTTACTTATTGGGCTGCAGTGCTCCTCAAACTGGTTGATACATCTGTGTTTCTTATGGACTATACCCAGGACTAGTTTGAATGAAAAATTGGAGTTTAATGAAATTTTAAATGTAATTTTACTGCCCCTTTAATTTCTCATAAATCAGCAGTTAAAGGACTTTAGGGATTATGGAATTGCTTATTTTATGATCTAAGTATTGTAAAAAACAATCTGGTTTAACAAGCACTGGAGTATGTTACACCGGTGAAAAACACTTTTGTAAGAAAAACAACAGCCTTCTTTTCTCTTTTTGTCACGATGTCCAAATTTGGGTCATTTGTGGTTCCAACTACCTCTGAGATATGCAAGGTTTGGAAAAATATCAGAAAGTAGGGAGTCCTAAAACATAAAAAAGAATAGTGTGCATAGAAGTAGGTTAAAAGCCACATATCAAACTCATTGTAAAATTGTACGTTATAAGAATGTCCTTGAAGACAGCACATAAAACCCTTTGAAAAAAACAACAAAAAATAACTTTTCTATAAGAATAGGCATTTCCTCTTTTAGTTGTGGGTCCACAGCCTTTTTTGGAGGGGGAATTAAGAGGGGGTAAAAAAAAAAAAAAAAAAAAAAAAAAAAGAGGAAGCATCTCTGTTGGTTAGAACAGACTGGAATGGGACCACTGGGTTTAGTTCTAACACTGCACTTGTCTATGTCCTTAGGCAACTCACTTAACTTCTCTGTGGCTCAATTTATAATATGTACATAAGAACAGCCGTACTGGGCCAGACCAACAGATCCATGTAGCCCAGTATCCTGTTTTCTGACAGTGGCCAATGCATTTTGGGGAATGAATGGAACAGGTAATCAGCAAGTGATATCCTTACCTTGTCGTCCATTCCCAGCTTCTGATAGACAGACATTGGGACACCATCCCTGCCCAGCCTGGCTAATAGCCACTGATGGACCTATCCTCCATGAATTTATCTAATTCTTTTTTGAACCCTGTTACAGTCTTGGCCTTCATAACACCCTCTGGTAAGAAGTTCCATAGGTTGACTGTCCATTGTGTGAAGAAATACTTCCTTTGGTTTGTTTTAAATCTGCTGCCTATTAATTTTATTTGGTGACCCCTAGTTCTTGTGTTATGAGAAGGAATAAATAACACTTCCGTTTACTATTTGTAAAGATCTTTTGTGTCTTCATATAAAAGATGCTATAAAAGGCAATGTACTTCTAGTAGTAGTACCATTACTAGTAATAAGAAAACATTTCAAAGTGACTGCTGGCCTGCTGCAAACTGCAGGCATGTCACTGGTAAAGCTGAACAAAGAACTTCAAACTCTTCAGCAATTAATAGATCTTGGGAAACAGCTTTAAAATGGGTTAAAAAGAAATCAATGTACCTTTATGTATAGGTCTAGTTCCATACAAAATTTTTGTCAGTGCTTTGTCCAACCTAATTTTAGAAGCCTGAAGCAATGTGGTTCCCATCACTTCCTTTGAGGGACAATTCACAGGATGACAGATCTCATGATTCACATTTCTCTCCAATCGCTAGCCTAACATGTTAGTTAGAACCTTGCAGCTCAATTCCTGTTTAACTTGCTCATACCAGAAATCCTGTTAAAATCTCTGGGACTACTCACAGGAGTAAGGCGGGAGGATCTGGCCTTTCTTGTTTAATTAAATTTATTTAAAGCCCTCAGTGTGCTTGTCTGCCAAGATTATTAAATAAATAAAAGGTATAGTCAATGTTTTGAACATCCAAAGCACTGTCCAAAAAATGCTAAGTACATTGCTTCTCAGGAAGAATTTGTAGTACAGACTGGGAATTCCACAATGACCATGTCTGGGTTTGGTGGTGCAGTGCTTGGTCCTAGATATCTGCCTGATTATTGGTTCAAGGTAGGTGAGGTGGTATCTTTTACTGGACTAACTTCTGTTGGAGGAATGTTCTGGTTTTTGAACTACACAGAGCTCTTCTCCAGGTCTGGGGAAAGACCTGAAGAACTCCTCCTTTTCTTCCTTCTCCAGACCTGAAGATATTTTTTCAGTATCATACTTAATTGCTATGCAAAGACACACACATTAGGCATTTTAAAAAAATGTGATCATGGACGAAAACTCTAACGCCTCAAGATCGCATACCAGTGAAGCAAAAGGGACCAATGTATGCTTTGCATATCTGTAAAAACAGCCTTCAGTTAAATACCGAAAATAAATAAAACCTCACGTGTGGCAAACTGCATCACTATTGGAGATGATAAAGCTGAGGTTTGCACACCTAAACTGACAAGCAGACAAAATCCTCGCAAACAAATGTATTTTCTTAGTATCCAGTGACTGATTTTTGTTTGTTTTTTAGCGTTGCATTAAAATCATGACAGGCTGCTCCTCAGAGGAGGATTCAAATTATTCACTCTGTCAGCAAAAGCACCAGACAAACAAATAGGAGAGGGAGCTTTTGGTCTTCGAAAAGGAAGAATGCCCTACGTCTGCGTTTACCATTCTCAGTGGCAAACAGCAGGGTTGACAGTGATGAATAGGAAGGTCAGGGCAACAGCATCTGTCTCAATTTTCCTGACTGAGATGGCATCTCAGGCCTTGGTTGGGCGGAGCAGGTCGCCTGCCCCTGCTGCTCAGGTTGGCGGCACCTGCTATTGAATGTCTGAGTGCTTCTGATTTTGTCTCGCAGAACAATTGCCTCCAGATCTCATGGAATTTAAGGAATCGTGCTTTTAAAACCTATATTAAATGTCATCCATTTTCCTTAGTGTTTGGGGGTTTTAAGAGGGGGAAAAAAGCTGCCACTTGGTGACCCATGTTAACGAATGGGAAAAAAATTCGACAGGGTTACGAAGTCCATTTTCAGCCAAGCGAAAGAAAGCTAAACTATTATTAATGACAGATGCTTCCCATTATTTTCAGCAGCGCAGACTGGCCCTCCATGAACCCAAATGTTGACAATTTGGGACTGAAGTCAACTTTTTCAGGGCCATAACCGTTACAAGACTTTTACATGTGGAACTGTTGCAAAATTCAGATACAGTTCACACCGTTTGGAGCCAGATCCTTCCTCAAGGAGGATTCAAATAAGAATGCTGAGAATTAGGAAAAGGTTAAGGATCAGGCCCTCACATAGAAGAAACTTGACTGGGTAACCTGCCTGGGAACTTATTTAACCTTTGTAGTGAATGTTAATGGTTGCTGATTAACTGAAACAGTCTTAGCAACATTTGTGTTTAACGGGGACATTTGGACAGTATCAAACAATATTCACCTGGTCTTAAAGAGAAGTGACATTTCAAGTTCTGATTTCTTTATATAAATGTGTTACCAAATAAAGATGATAATAAACAAGCATGAAATGCAATCACTATTTTCTCAGGGCCCAGTACTACTCACACTGAAGTCAACAGCAGTTTTGCCACCGAGTTTAATGGGAGCAACATTGGATTGAGAGAATGTCCCAGTTCAGAGGGCTCTGCTGAAATGAAATTGTGTCACAGATCTTTGCCAAGACACACATCAACTTTCTGGTTTTCAGTGTCCCAGGAGAGCCACAGGGGTGAGGATTTTGAAAATGCTACAAGTGAAAATTCTAACCCAAGTTGTGCTTTTTGTTTCTGAAGTTAATTAAAAAAAACCAAAAACTATCAGCTCACGCAGAGGAAATTTACATTTGCACCAGGCAGTGTATCTACTGCAGAAGTGGATCATTTGATATTTTCACAAATGCCCAGGAATGTAATGACAGACACATTACATGGTATGGAGCTGAAAGTTGGCATATAAATGGTCAACTCCGAGGTGGTAATTTTCTCCTAAAAAATCCTAGTAGCTTTGTTAAAACATTTTTCCACTGCAGTTGCAGAAGATTTGGGATAAGTCTTCAGGTCTTATGATTGGATCCTCTGATTGAACAATTGCTTGATTTTATACCACAAAATTTCACAGAAAAGTAGTCTGTACTGCAGAATGGCATCTTTTCGTATATTCATAAATGATTTGAAAATATCCTTATTTAACTTGAAAAAAATGTCAACTGAGCATGTGTACAGAATTTTACTTCTGCTATGAAGGAAACAAAATGGTTCCACTGGTTCTGCACTGCATTTTACTAACTCCTAAGTACACCAAGATAATGAATTACTTGGATAAGGATTTGGGCCTAGTACAATATTTATGCAGTTTTTAGCCAGGCAAAGTGAAACTGTCTTTACAGGAAGTTTTTCTGAGTAAGAGTTCAGTAAAGACATCAGGATTCAATCTATGATGTAACTAGAGTCACACACATTCACGTGACACCTGGACATTCACATTGCGCCTCTTTCATTGACACTGTAAGAAACCCTAAACTTGATATAGGGACAAATTCTGTTCTCAGTTTAAATCCTTAACCTTAAATTAATCTGCACACGTGTCTCTGAAGTCACTGGGATTGCACACGGCATAATCTGGTCTGGAAAAATCCCATTACTGTAGACATGATGCATGAGAAGGAAAGAACAGAAATGAGCATCACAGCGCAAGTCGAATTTGTGGGGCTGGCAGCTAGAGAAACCTTAACTTGCTAACTGAACAAACTATACATTGAAACCAGTGGGACACAGTGATTAATTAACCCTGCAATGTCATTTTCACAAAGTCATTTTTTTAGGGGAGAAGTACATTTTAAGCGAAAGATCTAAGGCTTTTTACAGGATATGTGCACAATTATGCTGCGTATCATCAATATGGTCTAGGTCTAATCCTACCTATTCTCCTCACTGCAAAATCAAATCATTGCAGAGAATAATTAGGTAAAGCATCATAGTCACTTAATGAGGAGAATAATTAAATTAATATCAACGCCTGCAAATCCTTTGGGTGTGCTTTATATCTCCTGCTGCTATATGACCCAGGGCATTTTTTTAAATGTTCACAACTTATTCTGAATGCAAATTTCCTGGATTCATACAGGTGAGAAATAAGAAAGACCCATCAGCCTAGTCCCTACAGCATATTTTCTAGTGTTTCGCCTAGTCTTGTTTTAAACACTTCCACAGCTTGTCCTTCAGAAAATTTTTTGCACTGCCAGGTGAATGCCATTAAATAACAGTAAAATACTGTTATTCAAAGAACAGACAGGAACGTAAATGCAAATTGTTAGCCAGATATATACATACTAGACATAGCACACACCACATTATTATTGTACTATACACAGCACACAGGCAGTTATGTTCAAACACTATATTAGGCCTTTCCCATAATGTTGTTCACTTGCATTCATGCAAAAAGTAATATCCATAATGCTTTGCACAGCTGAAGTCAGCAGTGACATGGGCAGATACAAAACCCTGTGAAAGGCAAGATGGCGGAATGGTGTGTCCTAGTACAGGTTGGGAAGTACCTCTATGGCCTAACTGGTACTTGGAATGCAGTATTTAAAACAGAGATAAAAAACAAATTGGCGGATACAAGAAAACAAAGCTAAAAGCTGGTTGGTGGTTTAAGCCTTGGGTGACATACAAAGCGCTATCTAAACTTGCAAACAACCCTACTCTAAATATAGCAAGTTTAAAGGCATATTTTTTGAAGCACGCTTTCTGTTTCAGGTCAACTGAACGCTGTGAGAATTGCTTTCCCAAAAAGAATGGTAAAGTAGGAACTCTCTCTGTTCTGTACTGTACTGCTTTGTCTTTGATGATAACATTTGGCATTTTAGTTATTTGTTCTCTTACACATTCTTAACAACAAACTACAACTGTAGTCAAGCAACTGGCTTCACTATAGACAATAAAACAGAAAGGGATACTGTGGAAAATGAAGACTGTAAAGGTCAGACCAAGAAGCGTGCCTGTAATGTGGGGAATCCCAGTACAGAAGCTGTCTCAATACTGTATTATCATCACTCTGATCACATTTTACATCCCCTCTCCTCTCCATTTACTCATCTTTTTTCAGTGTATGCTCCTAAAAGGTAGGAACTGTGCCTTCCTCTGGGGCTGGAAAGTGCTACTGCAAAACAAAGTGTAAGAATAAAACTCTGGGCTAGAATTAGCTTTGCTTCCTTTCAGTACGTCATCAAGATGAACCCAAGAACCATCACTGTCCTAGCAGCAAACCTCAGCGCAAAATGACTTAACAAGGTACAACAGGAGAAATGGAATGATTTTGTGCCTTACGTTCACACTCCTCTACATCCAGGTTGAACTGCTGTAAGGCCCCCAATGTAAGCTGCCTCACTTCAGCTTCTAGCAGCAGCTGCATCAGTGAAGTGGATAAGTGTTTGCATGCAGACATACATGCAGTCTGAGCCACCTTACCCTGGAAAATAAAAGGGAAATCGTTAAGGAAATGATGTATAGGATCCAAATGGGACCAACTTGTTCACCTGTTAAAACAAAAAGTACTGTACATTCCACCCACCTTAAAGAGTCCCCTCTGGCACTTGGCATTTGGTTCCCAGACATATGAAACCTTATTGTAATGATCCTCATTAAAAGGATTCCTTTTTAATAACTTTAAAGAAGCTACAGCAGGGCTAGATCTTGCATGATAGAAAAGGCCACCTAAGAGCAGCTCAAAGTCCTCAATGCTGAAGACCATCACGGTTAGTGCATTCAGCACCTCTGTGTATCAGTCATGGATCAGTGTTCATGTTGCACTCCCCATCATTATTCAGCCCAGGCCCAGGCAGCTAATGATCCAACCAGCGGACCAAATTCGATGAAGGACCCTGGTCACGTGCCACCTAAGGCATGTTGCGCATATGCTAAGAAGAATACCTAAGCAATGCCCAACAACTAATGGGTACAAGTTATGACATAAGCTTATTTTGCACATCATCTTTCATGAAAACTGCATACTTTAGAGAATTTACTTCGTTCCTAGGCCAAAAACAATAGCATTGATTGTGTTTATAAGTACTGCAAACTCAAATCAACAAATGAACCAGTATTTGAAGATATGCAAGTGGGATTTTCAAAAATGTTTAGTAATGGCCTAACTCCATTTGCATTAAAATCAATGGGAGTTTTACCATTGACTTTGGTGGAAGCGAAACTAAGCCTAGTGCTGAATTTCTTCCCAGATAACACATGGAATCTATATTAAGGTGCGGCTCTAGCGCCATTCTCAGGCACTGGTTTGGATGAGAAGCAGAATGGAGGTGATCCCATGGCCTACCGCAGGGCACACACAGTCCTACTGAATATAGCTGTAAAGGTAAAGTCCATACTAAAGACTGGCACTAGCAAGCTTAGTGCTCTTTAACCTTCTTCTGATGCTATCTAGGTTCCTCGTAGACACAAACAAAGAATGAGCTGAAGGAAATGTCATCGAAGGAACAAGGTAATTGAAATAGCTGTGGTTATCCTGATAGAATCACTCCCTGGGGGGCAATCCGAGGCAGCTGCCTGCACCTCCTGTCTTGTCCCACCCTAGGGAATGTCATTATCAACATTCTGCTCCTCTTAAACCATACCTAATTCACCAGTGATTCATTAAACGGGTGACGCCTACAGGGAGGAAAAGTAACTCAGCCATTATTATGTGAGGGCAGCAGTGACTGCTGCTGTGCCCTAAACAAAGCCAAGTGCTCTGTGCAGACATTTTAAAACCCGTGCAGATTGTAACTTCTTTAGCACCAGCATGAAAAACATAAATGACAGCACGTACAAGTGGCCAAGACCGCTCCAATAAAGGTGATACCCTGCCTATGCTCACAGGCATCAGGATTTTCTCACATTAGTTAGGAATTATTCCTCTTGTACATATACACAATTTAAACTCAAAAACATTTCCTGGGCCTTGTGGTTAGCCACAAGCCCGCATCCCCCCGTGCCCCAGTTTCAGGGCTATCTGCATGGGGAAATTTACTGGTATAATTATACCAGTAGAGCTGTGCCACATGGATCCTCTCTTTCGGGATTCAGAGTGTCTTTTTTTGGTTCCACAAACTATTTCCAGAGAGACAAACTAAACTGAAAAGGGAACTAACTCTAGATCCTGAAAGAGAGATGTCCATACGGGGAGATATATTGTCATAGCTTTACTGGTATTATTGATGAAAGCACAGTATAATTATATTGGTATAGTTATACCAGTAAACTTTCTTGTTTAGAAAAGCCCTAAATGTCAAGTCCTGTTTCTTGGTGGACTGAAGGAAGATTCAATAAGAAACAGGATCAGAGTTTTAGGACTTTTATATACATGGAAATTTACCAGTATAATTGCTTATAGCATAGTATAACTATACTGGTACCGTGACATATATAAACTTCCTCATTTAGAAAAGCTCTAGAACTCTGATCTTGTTTCTTATCGAATCCTCTTTTGCGCCACATATACTGTTGCTCACATTACCTTCAGCTCCCCTGTGCCTGTTCTAACATTTGTAAAATAGGAATGACGCTTATCTTTTGTAGTAAGGCAATTTGAAAATTATGGATGAAAAGCCCTCTATAAAAGCTAAGTACGATTATTTATGCAACAGGATATAGGGGCAATCATACTGAGTGTTTTGTTGCACTTCTTTTTACCATTCAGTTTAATAGTTTGTAAAAGTTGCAAGGTAATTTTTACCAACTACTTAAACGTCTTGTTAGTATATTATTAAAAACCTAAATTGCTATTAGCTTCAGCTGCTACAGGAACTAAAGAGAAAATTCTTATTAAATCTTAAACTATTATTTCTAACACATACTTTCTTTAGGCCTTGCAAATTAAATTTCATTCTTGAACAGTTGAGATCTCAACAAAGGAAAGCTAGTGCCAGGTACAGCTGCCTGGAAAGGTCAGGTAGGTGATGCCGGCAGTAAAATGACTGGAGTTAATCGTATGCAGTGATGTTGTAGCAGTCCAAGGATTTTAGAGTGACTAGGTGGGTGAGGTAATATCTTTGGGCTTGTCTACACTGGCAATTCACAGCACTGCACCCTTCTCGCTCAGGGGTGTAAAAACACCCCCCCACCCCCGAGGGCAGCAAGTTTCAGCGCTGTAAAGCGCCAGTGTAGACAGGGCACCTCGTAGCTACGCCTCTCAGAGGTGCGTCTTTTAGAGCGTGGGGAGAGCTCTTTCCTAGTGCTCTGCCGTGCTTTAGCGTTGCCAGTGTAGACTAGCACTAAGATGTCTGTATACTAACATCAGGAGCCAGGGGAACAAAAGAGAGGAACTAGAACTAAGAGATCTGGTAGAATTGTAGTCATGACTGGAACACAGGAATTGAAGGGTATGTGTTGTTCAGGAAAGACAGAAATAAACATAAATGTCATGCAGCAGCACTACATATTAATGTTGAGGGAGACTGCAAAGAAATTATAAGTGATTAAATGGATCAAATGGAATCTGTGGTCAAAATCATTGAAGAAAAAAGACAACAGAGGCTGCATTGATATAGTGCATGGGGTGTTCTACACACCCCCAAGATTCAATTTTGACATGGACAGAGACCTCAAATATTTTTTAATGAAATAGACTACTAGGAATTGTGTGATTATGGGAGATGTTAATTTCCTAGCTATAGATTGGAAGACAAGTGCTACTAATAATGGTAGGACCCAGATATTCCTGGATCTGATAGCAGACACGTAGCTGACAGATTTCTGACCAAATAGTCACCAGATCAACACCAGTGGTCACCAGATCAATGGCAGAGATGATGCCATTTTAGATCTATTATTGGTAAGTAGCGAGGATGTCAGAAAAATTGGGTGTAGAAAATAACTTTGAATATCAAGTTCGCCATAATTGGTCAGATCAAAGGTCCATCTAGCTCAGTATCTTGTCTTCTGACAGTGGCCAAATGCCAGATGCCCCAGAGGGAATGAACAGAACAGGGAATCACCAAATGATTCATCTCCTGCCGTACACTCCCAGCCTCTGGCAAACAGGGGCTAGTGACACCATCTCTGCCTGGCTAACAGCCATTGATGGATCTATTCCTCAATGAATTTATCTGTTAACTTTGGTCGAGTAATTCAGTTAATCCAGTTTAAACTAAGTGGTAGAATAAATAAAATAGGTCTGCAAATAGGGTCCTTGACTTCAAAAGGGGAAACTTAAAAAAATTATGAGAATTGGCTAGAGAGTTAGACTGGATTGAAGAAGGCAAGGATCTAAATGTGGAGGACACTTGGAATAACTTTAAGCCAAAGCTGCAGAAACTGTTTGGTGACATCACAAGCAAGGGAAGAAACTGGACAGGGTAGGTCCAGAGATCAAACTGAATGAACAGGTTAAGAAGAAAGAAGAAGAAAGCCCACAAGGAATGGAAGAAAGGTTGAATCAGCAAGGAAAGCTCTCTCTTGAAAGTCAGAAGGTGTAGGGGAAAAGTAAGAACTGACAAAAGCCAAGGAGAGTTAAACTTTGCAAAGGAAATTAAAACCAATAGTAAAAGGTTTTTTAGACACATAAATTAAAATAAAGCAAAGAAAAGAGAAGTGGGACCGCTAAGCACTGAAGATGGGGGTGGCGATAATCTAGGTATGGCCCAACACCTAAACAAATCCTTTCCTTACATTTTTAATGAGTAATGAAGAACTTGGGGACAATGGCAGGGTGGCTAATGGGAACGAGGAAATAGAAATAGAAATAGAAATTATCACAGCCAAGGTGGAAAACAAACTCAAAACAGTTTAATGGGACAAAATCATGACCCTCAGATAATCTCCATCCAAGAATATTAAAGGAACTGGCACATGAAATTGCAAGTCCAACAGCAAGGATTTTTAATTAATCTATAAACTCAGGGGTTGTATCCTGTGACTGAAGAATTGAAAATATAGTACCTATATTTAGGAAAAAAAGGGATCCAGGAAACTACAGAAACGTAAATTTTATCTCAATTGTATGCAAAGTCTGAGAACAAATTTTGAAATGGAGAGTAATTAAAGGCATAGAGGTAACCAATAATTGGGATAAAATACAATATGGTTTTACAAAAGGTAGATCATGCTAGACCAACCTGATTTCTTTCTTTGAGAAGATATCTAATTTTCTAGACAAAGGAAATGCAGTACATCTAATCTACCTGGATTTCAGTAAAGCATCTGATACAGTTTCACATGGGAAATGAGTTAAATAGGAGAAGATGGGGAATGATATGAGAACTGAAAAGGGGAAAAGGGGCTGGGTAAAGGGGAGACTACAATGGATCATGCTGAAAGGTGAACTCTCAGATTGGAGGAAGGTTACTAGTGGACTATAAGAACAGCCACACTAGGTAAGACCAATGGTCCTTCTAGCCCAGTATCTGGTTTTCAGGCAATGGTCAATGCCAGGTGCTTCAGAGAAAATAAACAAAACAAGGCAAATACTGAGTGACCCCACTCCTGGCTGTTCACTCCTAGCTGTTGATAGTTGGAGGATAGAAACACCCAGAGCATGAGGTTATATCCCTGATTAACTTGCATTCATAGAATATCAGGGTTGGAGGGGACCTCAGGAGATCATCTAATCCAACCCCATGCTCAAAGCAGGGCCAATCCCCACTAAATCATCCCAGCCAGGGCTTTGTCAAGCTTGTTTGCTTTGATGGACCTACTCTCCATGAAGGCTCCTCAAAGGTCAGTCTTGGGACCAATCTTATTTAACATTTTAATTAAATGACTGTGGTACTAAAAATGGGAATGTGCTAATAAAATCTGAAGATGACACAAAATAGGGGGTATAGCCAATACAGAGGAGGACTGGAATATATAAGATCTGTATGACCATGAAAACTGGAGTAATAAAAATAGGATGAAATTTAAGAGTTCAAAAGACAAGGTCATGGGACTTAGGGACTACCAACAAGAGTTTTCGCTCTAAGCTGGGGACTCATCAATTGGAAGTGACAGATGAGGAGAAAGACCTGGAGTATACTGGTCAATCACAGGATGACTATGAGCCACCAATGTGGTGTGGTCACAAAAAGGCTAATGCAATCCTAGAAAGCATCAAGCAATATATCAGTAGAAATTGGGAAGTGTTAGTACCATTATACAAGGCCCTACTGAGATTTCATCTGGAATACTGTGTGCAATTCTGGTCTCCCAGAAAGATGAATCCGAACTGGAACAGGTGGAGAGAAGGGCTAGTAGGATGATCAGGAATGGAGAACATACCGCATGAGAGAAGACTTAGGAGCTTAGCTTATTTAGCTTAACAAAACAAAGTCTGAGGGGAGATACGATTGCTCTCTACAAATACATCAGAGGGATAAACAAACACCAGGAAGAGAAAGAAGTTGTTTAAATTAATGGCCAATGCTGGCACAAGAACAAATGGACTTAAACTGGCTATCAGTAAGTTTAGGCTTGACATTAAATGAAGGTGTCCAAACATCAGAGGTGTGAAGTTCTGGAACAGCCTTCAAAGGGGATGAGTAGGGGGCAAAATACCCAACTCGTTTCATGAATGAGTGATACATTTGAGAAGGGATGGCATGAGGAGATTGCCTGCAATGGCATGAGACCCATCCACAACTGTTTTTAGCAAATATCTCCAGCAGTCTGAGATGGGATGCTGGATGCAGAGAATTATTTTCCAGGTGTCTGGCTGGTGGGTCTCATCTGCACGGTCAGGGTCTAAGTGATTGCTATATTTGGGGTTGGGAAGTAATTTTCCCCTAGGTCAAACAGGCAGAAGCCCTGGAGTTTTTTCATCCTTCTCTGCAGGGCAAAACGCCAGTTTGAATTAAATAGAGTAAACAGAGGATTCTCTGTAACTGGAAGTCTTTAAATCAAGATTTGAGGACTTCAGTAACTCAGTCAGAGCTATAAGTCTGGCTTTCTAAACTTTTTATCATTTTTTTTTTTTGCTCTCCTCTTGACTTGCTCCAATTTGTCCACAACTTTCTTGACGTGCGTCACTCAGAACTGGACACAGTACTCCAACTGAGGCCTCACCAGTGCTGAGTAGAGCAGGACAATTACCTCCCATTTTACTTTACCCTAAATATTAGCCTTTTTTGTAACTGTATCACATTATTGACCCTTAAATTTGCAACCCCTCCCAGCTTGGTTGCATCCATAAATGTCGTATGCATACACCCCATTACTTTATCTAAGTCATCAATAAAAATATTGAATAGGACAGCACAGACACCCACAGAACCCTGCTAGATACATCTCCCCACCCCCAGTTTGACAGCAAAGCATTAATAACTTTGAGTATGGTCTTTCAATAAATTTTGCACCTATTTTATAGTAATTTCATCTAGATTACCATTTCCTAGTTTCCTTATCAGACTGTAATGTGGGACTGTGTCAAAAGCCTTAGTAAAATCAAGACATATCACATCTATCCAATGACATCTCTCCCTCTTATCCATCAGGTCAATAACACGGTCAAAGGAGGAAACTAGAATGGTTTAGCAAGAAATGTCCTTGACAAATTCATGTTGGCTGTTACTTATCACTCATCTTCTAGGTGCTTACGGACTGAGGGTTTAATAATTTGTTCATTTAATTGTTTAATAATTTCACAAGATGTGAATAAGCCATCTTGTTCAGAGTGGCATTATTTTCAACTTTTTTCAATGTAAATAATAATCAGAGCTAAAACATTAAAATATTAAATATTATAATTTACAATGCTGTTCTCTGCTTGAAAAGTGGCTATCGTGTACGTAAAATTGGCATCTTCTTCAACCAACAGATATGCTCTTCATGGGCATTTTCATGGACAGCTGCTCATATTTTCCTTAACAAAAAAAAAAGTCCCTAAGTTCTTCTCAACACTGCTATGAGAGTGAGTCTGACTCTTCTCTATCTAATGCATTAGCCAAATCATGGCCGGGGTACACCTCTATAACCCCACTGATTTTCAATGGAGTTGCAGTGGTGTAACTGACAACATAATTTAGCCTGCAGAATTCCAAAAGATGAAAATAGCCATGATGTGGAAGCAAGATAGAATCACAGAATCATAGACCCATAGGGTTAAAAGAGACAACAAGGGTCATCTAGTCTAAACCCCTGCCAAAATGGAGGATTTGTTGTGTCTGAACCATCCAAGACACAATCCAGTCTCCTTTTGAGCTTCCACAACCTTACTAGGCAGTTTGTTCCATTCGCCTACTGTTCTTACAGTTAAGGAATTTTTCCCTGAGATTTAATCTAAGCCTGTTCTGCTGTAGTTTGAACCCACTGCCTCTTGTCCTACTCTTGTGGCAAGAGAACAATTTTTCTCCATCTTTTATATGGCAGTCTTTCAAGTATATGAAGACCATTATGTCTCCCACCGTAATCTCCTCTTTTCCAAACTAAACATACCCAGTTCCTTCAGCCTTTGTTCTCAGCTTCTCCAGCTATTCTTCAACTCCCATGATATGAAAGGGGTTTGTTCTTTTAATAGGAAAACCAGGGATCTGTTTCTCAGAGTTCTAACAAGGTGGGGGCAAGCAAGTTTCCTTTCCCTGCACATTTATCATACTTCATAGTCTCAATCGAATGCATTTTTTCTTGAGGTGCTTTCTTTAATAACCTAATCAGTTTTGCTTGTCTGTTTTGTTCTCAGGTTCTCCAGCTTCTTCTGAAGAATTATGATGGAAAATAATGTCAAGGAAATGGACTGAAAGAGGCTGAACAAAAAATGGATAGAGGATGAAGAAAAGGTAAACTAACAGAAATGTAGGGAGGGGCTGAAAAACCAAGCTTTCCTTATGGAATATGGTCAAGGACAGGCAGGCCACTGGGACCTGGATCGCATTCATCTGGCTGAAATACCAGTGAACAAGAAAGCTACCATTACAATAGAGAAAATATTATAAGCAATCCACCTAAGGCTTTTAAAAAAGGGAGCACTGAGATCCTTCCTTGAGGCTTGATTAAGATCCTAAGGCTAAGAAGGATATTTGCACCACAAGACAGATGTGGATACGGTGTTTCGATGGGCAGACATATTTCGCACCCACCAGAGGGGAATGTTAGCCGCTAAGCAGACTTCCAAGGATGCCATGTTCTACAGACCAAAGTAACAAGGTGGGGGCAAGCAAGTTTCCTTTCCCTGCACATTTATCATACTTCATGGTCTCAATAGAATGCATTTTTTCTTGAGGTGCTTTCTTTAATAACCTAATCAGTTTTGCTTGTCTGTTTTGTTCTCAGGTTCTCCAGCTACTTTTCAACTCCCAGTGGCAAAACTTCCACTAATTCTAATGGGAGCAGGATTGGTTTTTAGGGCTTTTTGTATCAACTGAAGATCCACTTCACTCTACATTTCAAACCTTCTCTCGCTAAGAAGCTCTCTCTTTGTGCACAGCAGTCCTAGAGAAGTGACACAGGTGACCTCAGTCCCTCTGCTGCCCCACACTATTCTGTTCTGATTCTTCTACAGCCTTTATCACCACTATAGCCGAATGCCTGTCAGAAAAGTCCTATACAACTTGACTAATATCAGTTACATGCCTTGTTTCTCCTCTCTCCCTTCCTTTCTCTATAAGGAAACTGTGTGGATATTTAAAAAAAATATATTATATATACCCGGTGCTATCAACAAAAGGCAGATCACAGAAGTGCACGTTGCACTTGGAGTGGACAGTGGTGAGGTTGGTGATGGTTCTACATCCTGTGGTTCTTCATTCCAGAGAGTTGGACCAACACCCAAGAAAGCTGTCATTGCACAGACAAGCTTTATCTTTGGGGTAGTCCGTTTCACTGAGCTTGAGGAGTTAAACTGACTATCCTGGTGCTTCAGGTGACTTTAAGATGTTCTTGGCCCAGAGCTTGCCTGAAGATAAGACCTAATGCCTTGAGTTTGGCATTGTATCTCTGAGAAGTTAGTGTAGAGTGGAAGATAGCTCTAATATTCTTGCAGGGCCATGTTGCTGAGGAACTATGTTGCCACGTTCTGTAGTAGCTGGAATTCCCGAAAGGCTGATGGTTTCATGTCCAGGCAGACAACACTGCTGTAGTATAGCTGAGAAGTGACAGAGGCATGCATTACTGTGTATGATGGACTCTCAGTAAATCTCTTTATGATTGAGAAGCCAAAGAAACAAAATCTGATCTTGTGAGGTCAATGCTCAGACCGAATTAATTTTTTAAATAGTCTTATCTATGTATACGAACTATTTTTCAACTCTGATGTTTCCTTCAGTCCATACAAACTAATCTTTTGCTCTCATATTAGCTTGTCTGACACTGAAGAACTCACAAATTAAGCAGGTTCAAGATGCTAAAGGAAATGGGATTAGCAATTCAATAAGTCACACTCTACCTTATGATTCAGAATTGAACCAATGCCCCAGCACATGAATGAGTTCTGTGCGACTGGAGGTGCACACTTCAAATAAGATAAAATGGATGTGCTGACAACTTATGGTCATTAAAGACTTTGTGACACTTTTTTCCCTACCTGGATACTGCCACCATTTTCAGTTGTGTACAATCTTTTGCTTCATTTCCTTCCCTAAACTGGTTTGTAGTACTGTTCTATAGTATTCAAAAGCTGCTGTTCTTGACTCCGCAGACAGCTGAAGTTCTTCTATATAAACATTCTCCAAATGTGTGTGTGTGTAATTTTTAGGTACAATTTTAGATGACCGAACAATGAAATCATCTAAGCATCATCATCAAACAACGTTTAGCAAATGCAGGAGCAAGAACATTAGGTATATATGTTTTAATAAAAACAGGGACATACATACAGAACAGCTACAGTTTTTATGGCAGCTTTCCAAAATTCTACTCACCTTTCCAAATGGGGAGAGAATTTGTTGTTTGCTCAACCATCAAAAAAACCCCAACAAAGTATCGTGAGTTATTTTCATCACTGTAGTAAGGACAGGCAAGTAGATTTTAATGCCTGTGCTAGTAAGTTTTCCTGACAGTTTTAGAATAACCTGTTTTTAAAATTAATCAATATTATCTTAATATATCTTGCAAGTGACAACCATTGTTGGGGGTCATTCATCTTCTGCAGTGGGGATTTTCCTTCTGGTAAGATGCTGGTCTATCCATTATACAGAATATACACTAGATATCTCCTCTTGTTTATTGCGGTTCCCAATGTTCATGAGCATTCATTACTCACCTCAAAACAAACAGCTTTATTAAAATTAACATGAAACATGGGAACTTATGTCAGGTAGAGCCTAAGGCTTTTATATTTTATCATGTATTTGTACCATTTTGACACAGTCAGTGATTTAAAGATCACTTGTGCCAATTTCTCATTTCCAAACATAGCGGTAATCACAAAACTATTTCATTGCTATTTTTCTTCATTATTGAGAACAGTCACTTGGGTTTTATTATTCACTGGCGACTCAGCACAATTTGTTCACAATTTGATTCTAGCTTCCAATGATAGATATAAACAAAGCTGTCAGAAAGGACAGAGGTAAGTTGTCCATTGGGGCCAACATTTTGAAACATGAGATCATTTAAAAACTTTAATATGCGCTCTCACTGTTTTACAGGGCAATCAGGAGTTAAGAGCATTATACTTTAATGTGAAATACAGATGATAATACTTTGTACCCGTCAGGCCAGATCCAGCTGCCACTGAAATCAGTGGGGCAAAACCGAGCTTTACAGAACTTTCCACCTGCAACTCTCAAAGTTCTTTACAGAGGAAGGGAAGAGCAGTCATCTACATTTTACATACGGCACAACTGAAGCACACAGAAGTTGAGAAACTTGCCCAAAGCTATACAGGCAGAGCTGGGAACAGAACTTAGGTGTCCTGAATCCCAGAACCATTTTAAGACCATTAGACAAGTGCTCTTCTGTTCTGGATGCTATGAAAGATAACCTTTGAATGTGTGAAAGCTAGTTTTGAACTCTTCTTTCTTTATGTAGACTGAAGGTGGAGATGTGAGCTGCCCCGGGACATTCATGAGGTGTTTTGCCATGAAGCTCATCTTATCAGCTATACCATCGTCATATCACTGTCTACTGTTATCCTATCATCTATAATTCTTTAGGAAGCGTGTTGGTGGCAGTTCAGAACGTGGTGCTCTTCTTTGAGTAGGCATTGAATCCATGCTCCGAATATTGCGAGAGGCCTAGACACGAAATGACCTGCAGCCATCTTCAGTATGGACTTAGCAAAAGCATAACCTGCAGCCATTTTGTATGTTCAGCCATCATACATTTTAGAAACAAAAATTATAGTCAGGAAAATTCGGCCTTGGCTTAGGCAGATAGTAATGCTGCAACTGGTATTGTCTACCAGGGATAGATACAGTAAAATCACAGATTTATGGGAATGGAAGGGAGTATGGACAAGCTAACCTTGAGTTTCTGCAAGTTTCTTGCAGGATGTCTGAGTTTCTTGTTAAAAGTTGATTTTGCTGATAAGTAGAAACTATGAGGTTTTGCTGTTGCTAGAGACATTGTTTTAGGTCATTAGGAGTTATGATTGGTTAGATTTATTCCATAGTCATGTTTTAAGTATAAGGGTTCTCACAATAAATTTTTCGGTGGTCTCAGAGCGCGGTCACTAACTTTTGCTGGTGGCCCTCTGACAATTTTTCCTAAAATACTTAATTAACTTTAGGAAAAACAAATAAATATGCACATATATATGTCCAAATCACTGTAATTTATTTATGTAGGTTTTTTTGCAGACACAGTAATAAAAATAATGTACCATTGTCTTTATTCTTTACTGGACTGAAACAGAACAGAAACACAAAGAAGATGCTTTGCATGTTTAGCTTTTTGGGTTGATATTTTTTTTACGACTAGCTAGTAAGTTTGCTACTATGAAAAGTGATATTTGTTAATATTACTTTTCACAGCAGACTTACTCAGTCCTAGGAAGCTGGGTGACAAATTAAGCCCTGGATGGGGAGGTTGACCGGGAGGCGGGAGGACCATGGGCAATGGAGGGGCTGGAGGCGGTGGAGAGGGGAGGTTGGGGTGATGGGGGATGGGATGAGCCCAGAGCTGGAGCCTAGGGTCCCACTGCTAGGGACTAGAGTAGGCAGCAGGGGCAAGTAGTGATGTGCAGGTGGTGAAGTCTGGGACCAAATCCCAAAGCCCTGTGTCTGGGGGCTGGAGACCGCTGCCGCCCGGCCACCCGCTATGCCACGGCTGAAGCCCGAGCAGCACTGTCCCTGGGAAGGTGGGGAACTCATGCTCGTCACCTGCTTCTACAGTATTTGTGGCTTCAGAAAGTGGCATGTGTCAGCACCTGCTGGTTGCCCTGGGGGAGGGGCCACTGCTTTGCCCCTTCCCCCAATCACCACCCAGGAGATTGTGGCCCTATGAAAAGCCCCTGGTGGCTGCATCTGAGAAACACTGAATAAAGAACTCGTTTTAACTACAGAATGAGGGTCAGAAGAGACGCTCCAGGACACAGCTCATGACCAAAAGCTGCCAGAACGCTTATAACCTGCACAACCATACTGTGCAGCAGCTGGGACTCCAGGCCAAATCCAATCCTGACTGGCCATCGGGAGATGTCCATCTGCTTTATTGGGAGTGGCGAGCAATAGATGCTTGGAGTGTGTATTCTGTTGATTAATTGATAACAGACATACATTAAGGATATTCACTGTGTGAAGGCTCTGCCACTGAGAAAAGTTCCCATTAACCCGTTGAGGGTCATTGCACCACGAGGTGGAGGAAAGGACTCTAAACCTGTGCGGATAACACAAGCTGGCATTAACGGGCAATTGTGGTGCTGCTATCTTTCACTTAAGATGTAAAATAAAAAATCTTGGCTACTCCTGGATGAAGATCCTACCGCACTTTTCACAAGAGTACTGTCCTGATGTCAAAAATTAGCAACGTAAGTTCCAATTCCAGCAACTGGACACACTATGGGCAAAATCCAGGGAATAAAACTAGCAAATACTATGAAAGTGTAAGGAAACCCAGAAATCCCCTTTAGAGAGTTCTTGGCTGTCTTTTGAATGATATTGGCTAGGAATACCCACCCCATATGAGCCTAAAAACCAAACAAGCATACTGAATTGGGAAGGAGCATGAATGGTTTATAGGTATTGATGACAATTGCTGTCAACATGCCTACCACATTGTACATGTTCTTCTGGCCAGCAGGGCTTTCATAATGAAAAGTGGGTGGCATGATGCTGCTTTGAGGCAAAAAGAGCAAAATCTTGTGCCCAGGTATCTAGTCAATATGTGGAGTGCAAGGAATTAGGAAGGGAAAGGAGATTTTATTCCTACAGCTTGATAGCATGACAGCTTCTTTACCGGACCTTCAAACAAAGATTTCTTGCTGCCCCAAGAGATTTTCTAGCACCATTTCATTTCACAGACACTAACAGGAATCTAAAGAAGAAATAAATACAATTATCACTTCCAGCAAATTCTCCCTGGCTGCTCATTTTTCATGCAGGGGACACTTGGGGCCAAACACACTGCTGAGGTCAGTGGGCACATCCCCACTGAACTCAGTGGAGCTACCTCCATGTATGCTAGGAAAGAATAAGGCCTTTGGTTTCCACAGCCCTGACATCTAAAGATGTTTAATCATTTAAACAAGATTAAATTCTCCATGTAAAAAGGGAGCTCACAGTCTTAATAGGATTTTAAAAGGTTTAATTGGTATGCTAATGTACAACTTTTTTTTCCTTTCTGTGTGTATAAATGCATCTTACTTCTATTCCATTCTATGCATCCGATGAAGTGGGCTATAGTCCACGAAAGCTTATGCTGAAATAAACTGGTTAGTCTCTAAGGTGCTACAAAGTCTTCCTCCTCTTATTTAAGGATTTTAAAAGATATACAACGTCAGGTAATTTAGATCCAACATTTTTTGGTTTTGTAAGAATGTAACTATAACTGTTTTCTAAATAAAAAAAATCAATTAGCCCAGCTATAAACAACCTGCGCTTTAGTTGCTGCTGGATCCAAGATTCCATCTCTCCTCCTTCCCTTTACCCTTGGTAGGATGCAACTACTGAGCTATGGGGACCTCCCAGGATCAGAGCAGTTCCCGGTTTTCTCCAGTATCCTGTCTCTGACAGTGGTCAGTATCAGCATCAGAGGAAGGTGCAAGAAAATCTTGTAGCTGAGAGATAACCTGACCACAATGAAAGTTTTTTCCTAAACCCAAATTAATTAGACACTGATTAATTATGCCCTGAAATATGGAGGTTAATATCCCTTCCAAAATTCTTGGGTTTTTTAAAATCTTCTTATAAATCTAAAAATTTCTCTTAGCCACATATATGCGCATATGTTTTTGTTTGTGTTGTATTTGTGTTTGGAATGCATTCAGTTTAACGTTGTTGGGCATTAGCTGCACTAAAAGTGTCTTTACCCTAGAAACTTCTGATGCTGTTTTTCTGCATCTATTACACCATCTAACACAGGTAGTTCATTTCACAGAATTTCTAGGGACTCAGAGTGATGCACAAGTAATATATTTAGCCAGCGGGGAGAAAAGACTCCCTTCTTCCTCTCTAAAGGCTCACAGACAGGCACAGAATTAACAGGCATATGCCATATACTGGATAGCCTGTTTTCTAGAGGGGAAACTAATGTTGACTGCCATGTTCTTCACCAGTCATCCAACGAGCACTTTGCTAGCCTTCAGTAATTGAGCATGACGTATTAATGATGACAGTGTCTGTGCAATGATGTAAGTGCTTTGGAAGAGTTCAGGACATTTCAAATGGGATGCCTCTGGTCAGGCAAAATAGGTACAAACTACCCTGCTTCTAGCTAACTCACCAGTGCTTCTGCCAGATTTCAGAGGAGCCACAATATGCCTCCATATCCAGCAGAGCAGACCAAAGTTTAATTTTTGCATGTAAGCACCCCCGTAGGTGATCTCACTTGTAACTTCCCTGGCAGCCGTGCGGTTACATGGGTTTAAACAACGGCAGGCTCTGATCCCCAATATTCTGTCCAGGGCAGCTGTCCATTCAGCCTCAGTGTTGGCATATAGGCATTTAATAGGAAATGCTTTCACAATGGAGCCCTTGCAAACTTGCCAACATTTCAAGGCCAAGGATAATCTTTTTTTAAGTGATGAGGGGGGCATGCAGGTGGGGGAGATTAAGTATAAACAAGGACATGAGCTCTTTGAATGAAGGATACAGAAAAACTTTGTCAAGATCAAAGTTACCAATAAATTATTCTGGATTTGACAGAAAGCTGAGGGGACTAATATATTAATAAAGTCTTCCAGGAAAACCTCTGTTGTATCAATTGTTTATTCAAACCTTTACAAACTTCATAAAAAATGAACTGGATTTGGGGCAGGGAACCAGAGCCATAGGCGAAAGTTTACAAAATACAATCCTTGAGACGCCTGAATATCTTCCAGTTTGCCCCTTTTGATTTCAATGCTCAGCATTACTCAGTTACTAAGTGGTTAGTACTCTAAATAAAACACTGGTGCTCCTCCCAAATACATCATTGGAGTGGGGCTCATGGGTTTTGGTTTTTAAACTCCAGTAATTCTGGACTTTTACTCTTATTTTACAATGAATTGCTCAGTTAATGTCCTTCAGTGCAATCTCTTTCAAGGCATGTTTCATAACCATTGTTTCACCTTTGTCGTCTAGATCTACATGAGATTTTCTCCAGGGGAAACTCCTCCCCTTCCCAGATCTACCTCCTGTCCATGAATCAGAGGGGTAGCCATGTTAGTCGGGAATTGCAGAAGTGACAAAGAGTCCTGTGGCACCTTAAAGACTAACTAAAGTATTAGAGCATAAGCTTTTGTGGGCTAATAACCACTTCGTCGGATGCATGCAGTGAAAGTATCCAGGGCAGGTATAAATAGGTAGGCAAGAACCAGGTTGGAGATAACAGGATTAGTCCAATGAGGCTGAATCAGCTTGTTATCTCTAATCAGGGAGGGTGAGGTATTCCTCTAGCAGCTGAACTGGGGGTGTGAATAGCGAGAGAAGAGAAGCTGCTTTCGTAGTTAGCTAGCCACTCGTAATCTTTGTTCAATCCTTGATCGATGGTATCACATTTGAAAATGAATTGCAGCTCTGCAGTCTCTCTTTGCAGTCTGGTCTTGAAGTTTGTTTGCTGCAAAATGCTGACCTTTAAATCTTTCATGGTGTGTGCAGGGAGGTTGAAGTGCTCTCCTACAGGTTTCTGTATATTGCCATTCCTGATATCTGATTTGTGTCCATTTATCCTTTTTCGTAGGGACTGTCCAGTTTGGCCGATGTACATAGCAGAGGGACATTGCTGGAACAACACTTCCTCAACTCTCGTTCACTCATGCCCCTTCTCTACCTACGCTACATTGATGACATCTTCATCATCTGGACCCATGGGAAAGAAACTCTGGAAGAATTCCACCATGATTTCAACAGCTTCCACCCCACCATCCACCTCAGCCTGGACCAGTCTAAATGGGAGGTCCACTTCCTGGACACCACAGTGCAAATTAATGACGGCCACATCACCACCACCCTATACCGAAAACCTACCGACAGCTATGCCTACCTTCATGCCACCTGCTTCCATCCCGGGCACACCACACGATCCATTGTCTACAGCCAAGCACTGAGGTACAACCGTAATTGCTCCAACCCCTCAGACAGAGACCAACACCTACAAGATCTCCCCCAAGCTTTCTCAAAACTACAATACCCGCACAAGGAAATAAGGACACTGATCAACAGAGCCAGACGTGTACCCAGAAGCCTGCTGCTGCAAGACAAGCCCAAGAAAGAAAACAACAGAACACCACTGGCCATCACCTACAGTCCTCAGCTAAAGCCTCTCCAACGCATCATCAGTGATCTACAACCCATCCTGGACAACAATCCCTCACTTTCACAGGCCTTGGGAGGCAGGCCAGTCCTGGCTACAGACAACCCGCCAACCTCAAGCATATTCTCACCAGCAACAGCACACCGCGCCATAACTCCTCTAACTCAGGAACCAATCCATGCAACAAACCTCAATGCCGACTCTGCCCACATATCTACACCAGCAACACCATCACAGGACCAAACCAGATCAGCCACACCATTACTGGTTCATTCACCTGCACATCTACCAATGTAATATATGCCATCATGTGCCAGCAATGTCCCTCTGCTATGTACATCAGCCAAACTGGACAGTCCCTACGAAAAAGGATAAATGGACACAAATCAGATATCAGGAATGGCAATATACAGAAACCTGTAGGAGAGCACTTCAACCTCACCGGACACACCATAAAAGATTTAAAGGTCAGCATTTTGCAGCAAACAAACTTCAAGACCAGACTGCAAAGAGAGACTGCAGAGCTGCAATTCATTTTCAAATGTGATACCATCGATCAAGGATTGAACAAAGATTCCGAGTGGCTAGCTAACTACAAAAGCAGCTTCTCTTCTCTCGCTATTCACACCTCCAGTTCAGCTGCTAGAGGAATACCTCACCCTCCCTGATTAGAGATAACAAGCTGATTCAGCCTCATTGGACTAACCCTGTTATCTCCAACCTGGTTCTTGCCTACCTATTTATACCTGCCCTGGATCCTTCCACTGCATGCATCCGACGAAGTGGTTATTAGCCCACAAAAGCTTATGCTCTAATACTTTAGTTAGTCTTTAAGGTGCCACAGGACTCTTTGTCACTCCTCCTGTCCATGGACATCACACCCACTATGGCCAGCTGGAAGTCTGGCCATGGACAGGTGCAAGTACAGAACTCCCCCAGCAGCTGCGCATCACAGAGCCTTCCAATGATCCTGGGGTTAACGTGAGACCCGGCAAACCTTCAAGAGTGCAATTCACAGGCTACCTCCTACATAGCCTGTAAATCCCTGCTGAGTCAATCGTGTTTCAGGAAATCAGGCATGAAATCATCTAAATTTCATTTGTATTTCATCCTTGGGCGGTAGATTAAACTCTTCAGAACCCAAGGGGCAGAATAGCCACCACAGGGAAGGGCAGCACGGTAACTGCAGAATGCTGGTATTATTCACGGTAGCATTTTGTATGAAAATAGCAAATATGTTAACAATTAGAGAAGGGGAAAGCTGAAAGGCTGCCTGTTAATTAAGGAACTTGCTATCAAAGGACTCATTAAAAGCTACTGAAACTGAATGGCTGTTAAAATAAATATCCATTAATCTTAACATGCAATCAAGGAGCATGCTACCACTACCTACATCACTGCAGGGGAAAGGAAGGGGTTCCTCAAATGCGCACCTAACCCTGTTAACAAGCATAAAAACCTCAGTGTCAATCTTGTAGCCTAAAGGCAATACGCCATGGATTGGAAATGCAAGGGAAGAGAGTTCCATAGATTGTGTTAAGACTTCTACAATCATGGCAGTTCAAGTCTACGTGTTCCTGCCTTGCTAGTAATTTAGCCACAGAAAGGCCTTGTATAAAATGCCTGTTTATTTCCAGAGTAAAGACTTGGTGGATTTCTCATAACTGAAAGGCAGCCGAGTAAACAATGTGCAACAATGAAGACTGAGACAAAGACTTGAAGTAACCTCAGAATTGCCAGCTTGGTCACTGCTCAACACCTGAATTTCATTAATTTGTAACAAAATGTTAGGGGTGGGACATAATTAAACTGCAGTGTCATAAATATAAAGGGAAAGGAAGCAACTTTCATATAAAAGGAATGAGTACTTGTGGCACCTTAGAGACTAACAAGTTTATTTGAGCATAAGCTTTTGTGGGCTACAGCCCACTTCATCAGATGCATGGAATGAAACATACAGTAGGAAGATATATATCTATATATACACACACACACACAGAACACGAAAAGGTGGAAGTTGCCATACCAATGCTAAGAGGCTAATTAATTAAGATGAACTACTATCAGCAGGAGAAAAACTTTTGTAGTGATAATCAGGGTGGCCCTTTTCAGACAGTTGACAAGAAGGTGTGAGTAACAGTAGGGGAATACTTAACATGGGGAAATAAATTCAATTTGTGTAATGACCCAGCCACTCCCAGGCTTTATTCAAGCCCAAGTTAATGGTATCCAGTTTGCAAATTAATTCCAGTTCAGCAGTTTCTTGCTGGAGTCTGTTTTTGAAGTTTTTTGTTGTTGCAGAATTGCCACTTTTAAGTCTGTTACTGAGTGACCAGAGAGGCTGAAGTGTTCTCCTACTGGTTTTTGAACGTTATGATTCCTGATCTCAGATTTGTCCCCATTTATTCTTTTGCACAGAGACTGTCTGGTTTGGCAAATGTTGGCACATGATGGTATATATAACGTTGGTATATGAACAGGTGGTGTGGCTGATGTGATTAGGTCCTATTAGGACTGATTAGGCTCGTTCACCTCCTTCTGTTGGATTAACAGGCTGTCATAACATCTTTAACTAGCTGGCCTCCGCAGGTATTTATAAAACAGAGGGTACTCCATTAAGAAGTCAATAGATACCACTTACTATTCTTATTTTCTCTTCCTACTTTAAGGGGAAATTGTGCTCTCTTTGTCATTTCCACAGCATGTTGTCTGACAGATCCTCACTTTTCAACAACCAAGCCATACAACAAAAAAGGAAATATAGCAGCTTATCATCATCACACAGCAAAATAAACCAGACAACCAGGAGAACTCAAGAAAATAGACTCTCTCTGCAGAATGTGTCAAGGGCCAACAATCTGAGGCCATTTCCAACCAAGCCGGGGAAGAGAATGAGCTTCCAGAGACAAGGTCCCACCACAGAGGATACTATTTCAGGACCTAAATTGCTGAGCACAGGCACTGAAGTAAATAGCTGCACGCTCTCGGTGTCTATCAGGATTTGACCCATAGATCTGAGCATGAATGAGATCAGAAGGAAATATATGATTTCTAATTCAGAGACTGTTCCACAATGTCAGTTGCTTTCCCATAAGCCTTTTTTCATGTAGGCACAAAGGGATCCAAATCCATTATGAATTGCAGATACTCTTCAATGAGAGACAAGAGTTTGCCCCTGAGAAAACTGAACCCAGAACTTGGTACTGGTGAGGCCTCAGCTGGAGTAGTGTATCCAATGCTGGGCACTATAGGAAAGATGTGGATAAACTGGAGACAGTCCTGAGGAAAGCACCAAAATGGGAAGAGGTTTAAAAAACTGGACCTACGAGGAAAGATTTAAAAAGCTTGGGGCATGTTTAGTCTTGAGAAAAGACGACGGAGGGGTGACCTGATAACAGTCTGCAAATGTTACAGGCTGTTATAGAGGGGAGACACGCTACCATGGTAGCATGAAGGAAACTCGCATTGCTTATTCTCCATGTTGTCTACTGGACTGTGGTGAAATAAGGAATTTCTCTCACATGAGCTGTCAATCTGACACTTTTCCACAGCACTAAACAAACGAAACTTAAAAAACTGATGATGACAACAAGTTAACAAGCTTGAAACCTGGATAAGGAAGGAAGGTATTGGCTCTTGTCTCAGACTCAGGAGACAGGAATTCTATTCCTGGCTTCACCACAGACTCACTACATAGCCTCTATATGCGTCATCTTGCTCCTTCACATTATAGAGAGGACAACTTACTCTATCCCACTAAGGAGCTAAGAGAGACTAAGTTCATTTGCGTCTGTCAAGTACTTTGAGATTTCTGGATGAAGGTGTCAGGGAATTATTGGAGAAACACAAAGACCCAACTGTTGGGGGCCTCCAGTCACCTATGACCGAAAAGCATTTCAAATAAAAAAAGACAGCATTTAATGAGTCTGTTTACATGTGGAAATTCTGAGGTCATCTACAATTCTTCTCAATCCCATTTACACTATTGGAAATATTTAGGAGAGCAAAGGCTTCCACTGTTCAACTAGACTCCAGCTTCTTCTCTAAGCGAAATGGGTGAGACTTTCTGAATGGTTTGAAACAAAATAGATCCACTCAGCCATTCCAAGGCCAGAAGGAACCATTGTGATCTAGTCTGACTTCTGTATCACACAAGCCAGAGAACTTCCAAAATAACTCCTAGCTTTTAGAAAAATATCCAATCTTGATTTAAAAATGGTCAGTGATGGAAATCTACTATAACCCGTGGTAAGCTGGTCCAATGGTTAATTACTCTCAATGAAAAATGTACACCTTATTTCTAGACTGAATTTGTTTTGCTCTATCTTCCAACTACTGAATCTTATTAGACCTTTCTCAGGTAGATTGAAGAGTCTTCTATTATCAATTTTTTGTTCCCTGTGTAGGTACTTAATAATTTAATCAAATCTTCCCCTAAATTTCTCTTTGTTAAGCTAAATAGATTGAGCTCCTGAGTTTACCACTGTAAGCCATGTTTTCTAATCCTTTAATCATTCACATGGTTCTTCTCTGAACCCCCTCCAATTTATCCACATCCTTCTTGAATTGTGGACACCAGAACTGGACACAGGATTCCAGCAGTGGTCAGACCAGTGTTAACTACAGAGGTAGAATAATCTCTCCACTCCTGCTCAATATTCATGTTTATGAATTCAAGGACTTCATTCTCCCTTCTGGCCACAGCATTGCACTGGGAGCTCTTGTTCAGCTGATTATCTAGCACGGCCCCCAAATATTTTTCAGAGTCATCGCTTCCCAGAAGACAGGCCCCCATTCTGTAAGTGTGACCTAAATTCTTTGTTCCTAGATGCTTACATTTGCATTTAGATAGAAACACCCCCATTGCCCAACCATTATCAATGAGCACCATTCCAAAGCTGAAACCAGAAAAAACAGATGACATATTTTCATGCTGGTCGTGTGTGACTTATTTTGTTCAGTATTTTCTTTGGGAGTAGTATTCTTTCCATTGGAAAAAAAAGGCAGATTTTCCCTTAAATATGAAGCAACTGCCATATTGGAAACAAAACTGATTAAGCAGATTTTTTCCCCCTAATGTATACTCAGAGAGCTCAAACCATGTTTATTTTTTAAAAAGTAACCTTTATTACCTTAACTGGCAGACATTTTGCTCTGAAAAACCAGCAGGAATAGACTATAAAAAAATGCAACAACTTTACGAAATGATCTTAAACAAAGTATTATGTAAAAGGTGGAAGATTGACAGCACTTGATAATGACATTGTGTATCTAGCCACACAGCAGATACTTTACGTGAAGTGGCACAAGGTTCCCCATACATTACCCCTGTTGATGTGACTAGTTCATTCTCCAGGTATATTTAGACTTCTATTTGCTGAGAGTGTCAGAAAGTGGGCAACATGGTCTTGTGATGAGCACATATCTATTAGGACTGGGACTCAGACCTGACTTAAGTCACTGATGGAGGCCAGACTCAAACTGGTGACTTAGGCCATGGTTACACTGGCACTTTATAGCGCTATAAAGCCCCCACGAGCGCTATAACCTACTCCCCGTCCACACTGGCAAGGCACTAATAGCGCTATAACCGTGGAGTTATAGCGCTATTATAAATCCACCTCCTCATGGGGAATAAGGGCTGTAGCGCAGCTGCTGTAGCGCTACAGCAAGAATGTGGACACCCACTGCGCTACAAGTGATCTCTGGAGATGCCTAGAGCCATTTAAGGCAATTGACGTCTCTTCCCTTTGTTTTGAACTCGGCTGGAGGAATGCGGAAGTACCTCTTTAGCGTTTCTTTCTTAAACATTTGCATTGCTTATCTGCCGAGTTAAGGAGGGAGCCTGTGTGAAAACAAAGCCTTCTGTGAACGGAGGCTCACTAACAGGCTTTCAGAAAAACGGAAAAACCACTGTCTCTCTCCCTCCGCATACACACAACGCGTCCCCCCTCACCCCCCTCGTTTAAAAAGCACGTTGCACCCAGCTGAATGCTGGGATACCTGCCCTAATGCGCTGCTCTTAATGCCGCATTAAGTGCCCCAAATGTGGCCATGCTATACCGCAGGAGCATCTGAGTGTGGACATACAATAGCGCTATACATATTACTGTATAAGGGGACCGCTATAACCTATAGCGCTATAATCTTGTAAGTGTAACCATACCCTTAGAAGCAAAAGAGAACACAGTATCCCATTTCCAATTCCACGAGCCATTAACTCCTACTTGACAGAACTTCCTTTCTGAGGGTTAGGAGAACTGGGTATAAAGGACTGTGAACAATGTGACCGGCGTATAACATTTAGACTCATGTTAAATTTTTATAAGAAACAAGCATGTAAATTTAAACACAGATTAAAACATGTAAAAGTTACACTGGTAAGTGTGGAGGCGAAGGTATTTGGCTTGGAATTTAGCTTGGTTCACTCCACTTATTACCACAATGACAAAGGTCCTTCTAAGTTTGAGAATTAAGCTAAAACCACTTAAGCACCTTGTTTGCCCTTGATTATGTCTAATCTGGACTGTAAGGTCTCTTAAGAATTGACTTTTTAAAAAAGCTGTATGCACTTACATAATAATCACATTCATTTCTGTAGTGCTAACTATTATAGTATTTGATCACCAAGATTGTTGCTGAAAAGAATAAATTAAAATAGCACCAACTAAGAACTCTTAGTGCAATTTCTACAACAACACCATGAAAAGGGATTCCAGAAACACCAGAGAGAAGTCTATTACATTTGAAGATCTTCCTCTTTCCTCTAAGGCAGATTGGGCTGCCCTTGTGGTTACATGTAGCAAGACAGCAAGGACTTGTGAAGCAGATGTGGTGTTAATCAGCATTCCTTTTCACATGCACAAAGGCAGACTTATGAGATTTAATGCGGCCAGTGCATGAAATAAGAGAAAAGCGTATAATTGCAAAGTCTTTTGTTTCACTTAAATTTGAGCCTAAAGGGAAAACACTTCAACTCCCATAAGGCTTTTGGAAGCTGTACACTGGAATTCTGGTGCAGGAAACAACAAGCATGTTTGAATCCTTACCTCTGGAGAAGGGTTTTCTATTGCTAATTTAAACATTTCATACACCTGGCTTTTCTATTGCAAAACTTTAAGTATATCATAGTAATTTTTAGAAAAGAAGTCTGTGAAGTAAACCCAAAACCAAACGTTGCCAGTGTAACTAAACAAGTGACATCTAGGTGAACATGAACACGCTGGTTTAAAGGATTTATGGCACAGGGCATTTTAACTTCAATTACTTTTCAAAGTACTCAGCGCACACAAGAAACCATGTAATTAGAAGATAACTCTCTACCCAGCCTCTAGTTAACCACACTCCCCAGGTTATCCAAAGGTCAGTCTTGCCCCTGGATAACAACATGCACCAAACATTACAGCATTTCTTATACTCATTCTTCGAATGGTTTTAGATTTCAAAAACCCTTTATAAAGACAGGAAAACAACACGTGGACATCAAACCAAAACAGGTGAGGCACCCCAGCTGTTCACAAGCATGTAAGTGATCCTGTTCCAGTTCAAAGTCTCAATCTTTCACTTCCATTGCCCAGCTGGGTTTCAGGGGCAGTATGCCCAAACTCCTGGGAGGTTTGGTCCTGCACCCATTCAACCCAATGACAGTTTTCACATTGACTGGAACAGGAAAAGAATCAAGCCTGGGGGAGGCAGAAGAAAGACACATGGAAAAGAGTACACTGAAGACTGCATGGCTGGTATTTCAGAAAATTTGCATTATCTCATCTTCACTAAAATGTAGCCATGTTTGTCTTTGTGTCCCAGATAAGTTACATAAAACCTCTAATCTTCATCTTTTTTTTCTGTCCACATCAACATGCTATGTGTTACGGAAACCATTGCATAAACCTAGCTGGCACCTAGGTTAAAACATGGTTTCTCTCTGTCTATCCAGACAGGCAAGAAGAAATCTTGTTATTTGGGACGACTATTGTCCACAGCCACCTGGTTTCAGGATCTTTGAAATGCTGCAACTTTGTGCTATCAGATTTTATTTTAAAATAATTAATTTTAAAAATGCACACAGCAATTAGTGATCAGCTCGATCAATTAGTTCAAATTACCTACACGATCAAAAATTAGAGGGTTACAGGAAAATAATTGTGGCAGTTAAAAACAAATCAACTAAAAACCGTTTAGTAAAGCACCGCTGTCTGAAGGCATTCCTTCACTCCTCACACTTTGCAGGGGACTTACAAAGATTATTTTTCTCCGATTTAGCTTAATGACACTAATGCACTCCTCTCCACAGGAAGCTGGCTCCATAGCAGTCTAAGCACTTACATTTAAAAATATGTATATATCTGGCTTCTGAATAGTGGAAGTCCTGAAAAGCCAGAAGCTGGCCTTCTTGTGCCTTAAAGCACACTGAGGATAACCCCAGGCGGGATCAAAACCAAGACAATAACCAACACTGCTTCTTGAAATCTCATAGGAGGGGAGAAGGCGCTGTCATCAGAGAGGCATCCCTCCCTAGGGTGACCAAATGTCCCGATTTTATAGGGCCAGTCTCTATTTTGGGGTATTTTTTCTTATATAGGCTCCTATTCCCCCCTACCCTGTCCCAATTTTTCACACTTCCTGTCTGGTCACCCTACCCCTCTCGTGTAGGGGCAGAGTATGCAGCGGTCACAGCACTCAGAGTCCCTGCTGATGCAAAGGATGAGGGACTGGGATGAGGAACTGAGCCATCGCTTTGACAGAACCTAGCCTCAAGTTGCTTTAACAAACCACTTTCTTTTTCAGAAGTTGGCTTTGATTTGAGACCTACATGTTGACTTAGGAACCCCCAGATGTCGGACGGCTGAAGCTCTCGAGACATAGCTATGCTCAGTTTTCAGGAAAGGGGGTATGTGCACCCATCTGCATCATGAGACGTCAATACTAGTGTCACTCACAGTGAACAGGCAGCTTTAATAAAGAGCATGGGTTAAATGCAGAAGCTTACAGTTGAGGTAAATACTACAGCTTAATGTGTACTATTTTACACTAGAGAACCTAGTAGAGCAGAATTGTGTCTACAGTAACGAGGTGCACTTGTTAACATGTGCCTTGGCTTGCAAAAGCTGGAACAGAAGAAAACAAGGTAGCTAGAAAGTATTTTGTTTGTGATCTATCCATGAAAATGTCTTAGTTTTTCTACTGAACATGAAAACAAGCATAAATGACAACAATTAGAGGCATCCATTGAACCAGAATGCAGGTCCTGGAGGTCTGCTTTGCTTTCTTTGCGCTAACTGCCCTCATCCAAATAGCACGTTAGTAACATCAAGAGCCTTTACTACTCACTGAGAAAATATTCCAGCATTGTAGCCAGAGGGGACAGCTTAGTGGCCTAAAGCATCAGGCTGGGAATATCTAGACTCTATAGAACCATGGGTTCAAAACCTAGCATGGTTAACTCCACTGGTCAGTTGTGTGAGGTAGACACTGAGAAACATGCAGATTACAGTGTATGTGGGAGAGGGTTTTTCAAACAATGTATGTATTATTTATGACGTACTGGAATAAAAGGCACCATTTAAATGTAGATCATCATTACTTCAACAATTTGGGAAGCACTTATCTTTCTTAAAGATGCTGCAACCCTGCCATTTGGTGCCAGTATACTGCACTGCCTCAACCTGTCATACTGGGGATATCAGCCCAGGACAAAGCTTGGTCCCTGCTCTCTGAGCAGTGCTAATGGGCTTTGGAGGAAGTCCTAGACAGTCCTTCATGACTAAGAGGGCTGCTGCAGCCTTTGAAGAAGGTAAGGGATCCTGGCAAACAAGGTTTATGGGTGATAGCTAGCCCTAGAGTATTCTTTCTAAAAAGATGCTGTGTCAATCAATGCTACACTTATTGAACTGAGAGCGCCTTGTATGTCAGGAAACCTGTTTCTTCACTGTGCTCCTATATGCTCTATTTATTCGGTTTCTATGGATAAATGGAGAAACATGTGTACCTTCTGGCAGCAATGAAAGGGTTAAACTTCTACTCCAAAACATTAAGATTTTGGTAGCTTTTCTAGTTCTCTTCACCCCTCTCAGAATACAGACCTTTTCTGGTTCAAATAACCCTCTAATATTTGAACTGTGAGCAGAACATACTGAATGCGCACAACACACAGTCATACTCACCGACATTGTAGAATGGACATCTACATCCCCCTACAGAGGACAACACAGGGAATTTAAAACAATTGCATAAGAGAGCAAAGTAACAGTGTGAAAGGCAGCGAGGTGGGAGCAGTTCAGGAGTACTGAGATCATCTGCTACCACAAAGCTTACTCTTTAAACAAGACTCTCACTAAAGCTGTCACCTGAACTTGACAGCATAGTAAAGAACTGCACACACATTTAAGTTGACAGAGTCTTGTGGCACCTTATAGACTAACAGAGATGTTTGGGATCATGAGCTTTTGTGGGCTAAGACCCACTTCATCAGATGAATGTTGTGGAAATCTCCAGAGGCAGGTATAAATATGCAGGCAAAAGAGCAAGGTAAATTCAATCAGGGAGGGTGAGGCCCACTTCCAGCAGCTGCTCTGGAGGTGTGAACACCCAGAGAGGAGAAACTGCTTTTGTAGCTGGCGAGCCAATCAGTCCTGAGTCCCACATTAGTGTCACATTTAAATTGACATCCTTATCTCAGTATCTCACTATTATCTCAGTATTAAGCTACAATATAATGAAGTTTTTAGTGTTCATATTCTGTTTTCATGCCAGATATTTTCCACCAGGACAACATACGATGAGCATCTTGACCAAAGCAGTCAGGGCTATGCTTATAGCAAAATTCAGATTTGCCCTGTATTTACTTCCACGCACTGTTTTCCTTCTTTCAATATGTTATGGAGGCAACGTTTCATCTACTTAAGCAGCAACATAGGAACACATTTTCTTTACAAGAAAAATCTACCTCGCTTTTAAAGTTCTCTCTATAAAACATGTGAACTGCTGGGATCACTGTGTTTGTTTGCAACTGCAAAGAGCTGTCGATACAACTAATGGGACATTGGACAAAGCATCCCAAGCAAAGAATCCATAGAGTTTACACAATTACAGCTGAAATCTGTGTTCACCATCTGGCAAAAATAAACACACAGGAAAGACTCTCTGTGCAAAGAGTTCATGCTGAGTTGCTTGAGACTGGAGAGGTTACAGTTGTAGGATTGCTGAAAGATTACTTCCCTTTCCCAGGTCATTGTCACCTCTTGCCCTCAGGCAATGACCTTCCAAAAGAAGGTTATCAAGTAACAAGACTAACAGAGGATTAAAGGAAACTTAAAATAAAAACAACACACACCCCTTTCCCCAACTCCTCTTCCCTGCCCCCCAGCAAAAAAAACATCCTTGCTTTGTTAACCTGACAGCTCATTGTAGGTGTTGACACAACCCTCCATCTTTAAAAGGCTTAAAGTCAACAAATCAGTGTGTTTGGAATAGCCTTGTCAATGCAATTTACATTAGCTTGTCTAACAAGAAATAAAAACAACAATCAGCCATTGTGGACAAAAGGCTTTTTCATTCATTCTCTTTAAAGCGTTTTGCACAAAATATTAATCTATTTCAACTGTGGCCCTGTGCTCTCTAAAGGGCTGGGAAGCCACCTTTGTCTTTTAGCTAAGCATTTTATTTAAACTTTTCCAGAAGGAGAGTACACCACGTTACCAGCAGTGAGGCAGGCAGCATATCGTAACTAACTTGACTTGCTAATTCAGAAAGGAAAGGGCCTCAGGGTCAAACGTTAGCTGTGCTTTTATTTCCAATAACATATTATTTGTTTTGAGACGTTTAGTGCACTTAGCAGACCATTTTTAAATTGTGGCTATAAACCACCATGAAAGTTCTGTGCTGTGGTGTTATGTGCCAGAGTCTCCATGGCTTAACCATGAACTCTTCACCCTGAACATGTGCTAGAGACATGCTGGTGGGTCCTGGCTTCAATTTGCAGCCCTGCGTTTGCCATTTCCCCAAACTAGCAGAAAGTTGGGAAGAAATGCATGTCCTTCCCTAAGCAGCCCTGTCGGTCCTAGCCATCAATACGCTAATCAATGCTATAAAAATCCATCTCTAAAGCCAAAATGCTGTCAAAGGATGAGAGCAAAAAAGCTAACAGAAACCAGGGAATTCAGAATTTAAGGAAAGTGCCATTTCCTTAAAAATACCCATTACAGTTTTGCTCTCTCCTAATCATGATAGATGATGACTCAGTAGGAACTACAATAGACACTTCCCTCCCATCATCCCCTACCAAGTCCAAGCTGACGCTGTAGAGTTGAAACTGGAAAATACAACTCCCATCTGAATGTATGAGAACAAAAGAGACTTTCCAAGTTCTACTAACTTGTAATACTTTGGGTTAATATTAAAATTTTACCTTACAGCTATTGTGAACATCTAGGGTCTTTGTGGATTCAAATCAGAAGGACATGACCAAAGACCAGCTCTCAGACCAAAACTGATCCTGAGTACTGTTCAGAGTTACCACTTGAATTTTTTCAGCAGAATGTTGACTTGAGACACTCGGATTCTGCAAGTAGCGCTGATATGCTGGATCTTAGAGCCCTGACTCTGCAGAGACCTCTATACACAGGAACAGTCACATTTAAGACAACGGAACTACTCTCATGCATAAAGTTAAGCAAGTGAATCGGTCTTTGCAGGACCAGGTTTTATCTCAGGGTTATACTTCAGGTCTGGTCCTTTTTGTGTAACTTTTGTGTAGTGTTGGCAAAATGCTGCATGGCCAGGGTGAGTTTCTTTGATCAGTAAGCAAAACATTACAAACTTTTATTTAAGATCATCATGATGAAAGGCAGGCAAGTTGCTTTTGAGTGTGGGCTGGTTAATTTTCATCACAATTTTCAAGGTTATTTTAATGCTTACCATTTAACCTGTCTCTCGCTATTAGTCATTTCCAGAGACTGATGTTGATTTTTCTTCTAGTGAATTTGAAAAGTTAAAAAAATTGGTAGAGAATATTTGTGATGTTTTTAATTGTGTCAATTCAATCACTGTGAAAGGTGCCTGATCAACAACTCTGGGAAACAAAGTAACCACAGAACAGGAGCAAGATGGTCAGAGAAAGGGGGCTCTTTCCTCAGCATGGCTCCACCCTGTTTTGCAGGGTCATTTCTAGCAGTAAGAGGATCGTTCACTCTCCATGGACCACTCAATCTTTCACCTCTCTTATTAAACAGCTAATAGTGTGCAACCTTGGTGGTAATTTGGGGGGGGGAGGGAATTGAGAATGTAAACTCTCTTCATACAATGCATCAACACTCATCCCATGGTAGTAATACTCAGACATTAATGACGTGGGCTGGATTCAAACGAGCAAGCTAGAGGTGAAAGGCTCTATTATTCCTTTAGCAATACTCTCGTATATACACCTAGAATTCATCTTTTTTATTTAGTTGTTTTTTCTTTCATTTCTATTCTTCTACAAAGTACATATTGCTTTTGTATTGCTTCTACATGCTGCCTTTATATTGTTAGACTTGGGATTTCTTTCACGCATAACGGTTGACGTTTTATTTGAAAACAACAAAAAATACACTTCGAAACAAAGCAAAATTATAGGATCAAACAAGAAAACCCAACAAGAATGGGAGAGAAGAGACACCAAGGCTAACAATGGAGTCAATATACCTTAAGGATTTAAAAAATAAACAAACCAGGACGTATGCAATGTCAATGCTCCCTGGCTTTAACACTGGCTACAAGTTACAGAGGAACTGTTGAGCAACTTAGAATGAAGGCAGTCGTGAGGATTCATTTTTGTATGATGCTTTGAGGATAAGGTGCTATTATATATATATATATATATATATATATATATATATATATATATATGCTGGCTCAATGTTGCTAACTTGTTACCCGGCATCCTTACTATTAGGAAAGGCAGAGTGACTTTTTGAGCAGCTGGGTAGTTTTACATACATCTTAGATTGATAGAGAGGTTGCTTCTACCTTCCTCAATCTCTTTTTGGAGTAAGCAGATGCCCTCCCTATTCCCCAAACAATTCTGATTAATTTGAAAAGGAAACGTTAATGTTTCAAGGAAGATAAATCACTCAGGTCCATCTCATAAATCACTGTGGGCATGTCTTTCCTTCTTCACAGCCCCAGGTTAGCCATGCTTAATGCTTCAGTGAAAAGACACTCTGTCAATCAGGTCTACAGCACGACAACACAGAAGCTGAGGATGAACGAAGAGGGAGTTTCTTTCCTTACTGGAGAGGTGCATGTGAAAGGGTTGGAGGGGAAGGGAGGTATGTTGCAATGACTTTGTGGGCACTTAAATATTTAATTTCCCAAATAAATGTTTATTTGGATTCTTACCAAAATATGCCTCTCCTTTCATCCCAAGTGCTCATGCATTAAAACACCAATAAAGCACCCAGAACAAACTGAGAAAGTATAAATTCTTCTTACTTATTACTGTAGCATTGCAACCTAGGAAAAACTTACTATTGCTACCAGCTAACTGATTTACTCTGCTATGAGTAATTAGCAGTAGTAGAGGTGTGTGCTATGGGGCTAAGGGTCCAGATTCAAAGTAGAGGTGACAACCCATGGTAGAGGTCACTGTGCTTCTATCCAGATCCTTAGTAAGAAGGCATCTACTAGTTAAAGAATCCAAACAGGAGTCAGCAATCCCCAAATTCTAAGCCTGGTTCTGACATGAGTCCCCGTATGGCCACTGACATGTCACTTCCCTATCTGCACTGTAATATGGGATGGAGTCATTTTGAAAATATAGGTGACCCAAAAGGAAGAGATGAATGAAAACTCTCCAATCTCACTCCACCACAGCCCAATCTCTCCCCAAAAGGTTAGCTGCAATGCTTAATATTCTCCCTTCTCACCTCATTCACAGTGGTGTTTTCAAATCTGATTAACTGGAACAAATCCTTCTCACCATGCCTCTGGCTGTTTCTCTATCCCTAGGAATCAGAACCAATTCCCTTCCAGCTGTCAGTTCTTTTAGACACCACAACGAGGACCCTTATGAGATCCAAGATGCCGTAGGCGCAGGATTTCAAAAAGGTATCACTAAGGCTTTGGCTTTAATATTGGCTAAATGACACTGACGAGTGGTCTAAAATCTTTATAGTAGTTCAGTCAGAGAGATGAACAAGTAGTACAAAGCTAAGACAGAGAGAATTACAAATGCTTCAGTCAGCCTTTTTAATCTATATCACAGTTGATGAATTTTAACAAACTATGTGCTGTGACAAAGCTCCAAGTCTGTACTTGTGGGTCCTGCGCTTCCTGGCAGATTTAGGGGCTTCAGAAACTCATCTAGGCCCCAGAGTGACCTCCCTTTCTCAGTATAATGGGCAAGAGTCACCACCTAGTGAGTTACCTTCATCACAGGCCAGTATGGAAGATGGAAAAGGGGGGAGCCCGGGCCGCCCCTCTACTCCGGACTCCAGCCCAGGGACCCTAATAGTATCAGCTAAGATGGCTGACCTTTTATCCACAAAACACAATACAATTCCCTGGGCTACTTCCCCACAGCAGTCCCCGCTTCTTCAAACTCCACTTCACCCTTACCTCAGGGCCTCCTTCCTTCTGTATGATATGTTGTCCAACACTCAGTCTCACCAACAGCATAACTTCCTTCCACAGCTCCTGACACCCACAGCCCACCTGACTAACTAGGAGGTTTTTATCTGGTTTCAGCCAGTCCCTGATTGGTTTCAGGTGTCCCAATTAGGCTAGCTGTTTCTACTCCTTTCTAGAAGGTTCTTAATTGGCCCCAGGTGTCTTGATTGGTCTGGAGTAGCCTTTGTTTGGCTATCCAGGGAACAAGGACCTGTACATCCTGAGGCTGATATACCTGCCTTCCAGCACTCTCCTATATCCTTCTGGTCTGACTCCGTCACAGTGCCTAGATGGCACATTCACTACCAGAGTGAATGATAACTAGTAAAATGAAAGAGTGAAATACATTCCTTAATGGTTCTGACATTTCAAAGTTCTACTGAAGGAAAATATTAACAGGGACAAATCCATAGGACCCAAAATAAATTTTAACAAGAAAGGAGCTCTTTGCAGATAAGTGAAAATGCCCGATTATTAAATCTACTTTACTAAATAGGATATTATACTCTACCAGGTCAACAACAGAATTCAATGGATAACGCGATGATTTCTCTAGAAATAAATAAAATGCAGGTGTATTGTCAACAGAGAGAAAACTACTTTCTGCTATATGATGCAGAGCTATATTTTGAACTGTTAACATTATGAGCACATTGTTACAAAAGATGCAACTGAAAAACTCAAAGGCAAAATATATTCTCAAGCGCAATACCTTTTCTAAAATAGTCACTTAACAATGATTAAAATAAAACGATAACCCCAGTTATTTAAAATCAAATTTAAATCAAATACCTTGCTAATTATGTCCATTACCCATATTTTTTAAATCAACAGCTCTGAACACTTCTCTCAGTCTTTAAGGAGCAGTTTTGGGAGCTCCCTGAGGGAGCCTGACTTCTGATAATCCTTGAAATGCCTTATCTGAAAAAAATCAGTTCTATTCATGACAACAGCACAATGTATCATTTACACTACACTACAGGTAAAGTTCTAACAGTCTAAAGTTCTACAGTGGCATCAGAACCCCCCAGTACTCCTAGTTTTCAAAGAAAGAGACCACTGTCACTTACAGGTAGGTGTGTGAACACAGCAAAGGTGCTGCGCAGGAAAGCAATGAGATCTACCAGGTAATCGCTGGCTTTGCTGCCTGGTTCAGCGGCCATCCAGTCATAATCTGCCAGCTGCAAAAACTGGTCTATCTTCTGGTTTAGATTGGTGTAAATCTCTTCCTCTGCAGCATGGCGGGCATCCTGGAAAACAAGAGAAGACTCCTGAAAATGGGATGGGAATGAAATTGGCCCACTTGGTGTACAGAGCCTTCAGTACTGTGCACCGGTAAGGTAACACAAGATGTGGTGTCACATTCGTGGTTTGTTCTTCATTAGCTTTGCTTTTTTGGCCTACATGCTGTGTAGGAGATCTTCCTTTTTCCTACCAGTCTAGCTGATCATGCTTTTGCATCCTCCCATTAGTAGCTCTGTTCCCTTTTCTAACTGGTAACAATGCTACTTACTTGCAAGTCAAAGCAGGAATGTGGGCTTGATTTGAGACTCTTAAATTCACGAAAAATAGTAATTTCTTAATACACCACCTAGTCCTTCCGGTTATTCCCTGCATCTAGCAGGCACTAGGGGCTGACAAAATGCCTTAGCAGCGGCAGACACTTGGTGATTATCTAGTTTGGTGGCTTTAAAAAGCTATGGCAAAAAGGAATTTGTGTAGGTCACATACTGGGAGCACAAACTCTCCCTACCTTTTAGAAGGTTATATATGTGACTAATATGGTAGCGACTCATTTGTTATTGTTTTCCTTACTGCTTTGTTACAGTAGGGTTGATGTTAAACACTAAATTGCCAACAATGTTATTTTTTGTTTTTAAAAGACTATAAGAATGGCAGTACTGGGTCAGACCAAAGGTCCATCCAGTCCACCCCAGTATCCTGTCTGCCGACAGTGGGCAATGCCAGGTGCCCTGGAGTGAGCAAACCTAACAAGTCATGATCAAGTGATCTCTCTCCTGCCATCCATCACCATCCTCTGACAAACGGAGGCTAGGGACACCATTCCTTACCCATCCTGACCAATAACCATTAAAAGACTTAACCTCCACAAATTTATCCAGTTCTCTTTTAAACCCTGTTATAGTCCCAGCCTTCACAAACTCATCAGGCAAGGAGTTCCACAGGTTGATGTGCACTGTGCAAAGAAAGCATTACTCAAATAATTTGAAAAACACTACATATTGAAAGGATCAGAGGGGTAGCCGTGTTAGTCTGGAATTGCAGAAGTGACAAAGGGCTGGTCCTCACTAGGGCGGGGGATCGACTGTAGATATGCAATTTCAGCTACGTTAATAACGTACCTGAAATCGGCGTATCTACAGCCGACTTACCTGCCGTCTTCACAGCGGCGGCGGTTGGCGGCGTGCTCCCTCATCGACTTCAGCTTGCGCCTTTTGGCGAGCTGGAGTTACAGAGTCGACAGGGGCGCTGCTGGTGATCAATTTATTGCGTCTTGACAAGACACGATAAATCGATCACCATAAGATCGATCTCTCCCCACGCTAGTGAAGACAAGCCCACAGAGTCCTGTGGCACCTTAAAGACTAACTAAAGTATTAGAGCATAAGCTTTCGTGGGCTAATAACCACTTCCTCGGATGCACCCGACGAAGTGAGTATTAGCCCATGAAAGCGTATGCTCTAATACTTTAGTTAGTCTTTAAGATGCCACAGGACTCTTTGTCACTTCTACATATTGAAAGGATTGCATAGACTTTATAAAATGTTTTAAAAGATTAGAGTGGAAGTTTCCAAACACATTTCACTGCACAAGATTATTTGTGGAGCATGCACAACTCACAAATGGTATATCTACAGTCAGACATAATCCACAAAATATCCCTAGGTTACTATGGTTTTCTCACCTTGAACGTGGTAGTGCCATAGAGTTTGGCAGTATGGACAGTCTCCGGGAGTACGTTGGTGATATTGGTGATGAATTCTTCTAGGAACTTACAGGATTTCTCCAAATGGGTCGTATTTATAATAATCTGCACAAGCTGTGAAGGGAAGGAGGAGATGTCAGGTGTGGCTTGTATTTTTATGTAAGGGGTATGTTGGATTAAAGGATGTCAAACCGGGGTGATTCATCATCATGCTGACACTGCACAGACATACTGTAACCCACTAAAGTCATTTTAAAATATGAAATTTAAACTCATTGTTCATTTTAGTACAGTTCAAATACCATTAAAATACAAAGGGTTACAGAAGATAACCTATTTCTGGTCTGACATGGTATCTGTTAATAAACCCCAAATATTGAGCGACAGCTCGCAAAAATGACAGTGGTATTTAGAAATGAAGCCACAGATGGTTGGATGATAACTATGAACTGATAAAATGCCTTAGCAAAAGATCAGCTGAAGTTGATGCAGCTCAAGCACTGCAACTTTAGGACAAAACAACGTTGTTTTTGCTTCTGATTCATTCACAGATAATTTAACTTTGCAAATAACTTATTTAGTTCCTTAGTCACATTAACTTCTAAGGCAGGAACCCTGTCTTCTTGTAAATAACCTCACATATTTCAGATGCAATATAAGCAATAACGGAAAGGTTCCAAGAACTTTCCATTTAACCCCGATGTCACACTAAAATATCTTCCAGGACTATTTCGTGCTATTTCAGGACTGATATTCAGGACTGATATTTCGTGCTATTTCCAGGACTATTTCGTGCTATTTCAGGACTATTCGTGCTATTTTGCTGGACTATTAGAATTCCAAAGTGACATATTAGAGACAAAAGGAACTGGACTTAGGACACCAGGAGAATGTGTGTGCGCTGTAGTAATTTTAGATCATTGATCTATAAATATTCAAAGATCATTTGCTTTCAAGCGCCAAGGATTCAGAAACAAGCAAAGTCATATTTGACAGGATGCTACTCCCTCTCTCCCGTTGTCCACACAATACCTCTTAATTAGGTTATAACTACTGATTTTTACAAATCCACACCAACTTTCAGTAAAACCAACTAGATTAAATAGATGTGCATAAATGAGCAATTCTAATTCCTCTTGTTCATTATCCAGGCTTCTAGCACTGGTGTATAGGCAAGTAAATAACTTCATCACGTCCCTTGATGACTTAACTGATTTTAGTCTCATCAACTTGATTTTATTCTAAGTGACTTCACGTTGTTCCCCCTTTTTATCTTCCTGTTTTGTTGTTAATTTAACACCTTCTTGATTAGTCTAGCCAGCCTGCTCCCTAGAAGACTGATTCCCCTTTTACAGAGATGGAAGAGGTCATCCAAACTGTATCACTCATTCTCCCCACAGAAAGTGGACCAACGTTCCACAGAATCAGACCCCTCTAATTTTACACCACTCACTTAGCCAGCAGTTCACATCCAGAATCTTTTGCCTTGTGTCTTCCTTTGTTCATGCGACAGGAAGGATCTCAGAGAAGAGCTCTTGGACAGTCTTCTTCTTCAACATCCTTATTTCTTGGAAGTCATCTACTATCTGTGAGGTATCCTGCCATGTAGTGTCATTAATGCCAATATTCACCATCGCCAGTGGGTCCTTGCCCATTGTCTTCTGAAGCTTACCCAATTTTAGTCACATCTCATGCCTTGCCTCCTTGAAGACAGCACACCATCCCATTTTCAATCTAGGTCTTGCAGAAAACATGTACAAAATCCATACAAGGATTGTCTGTCTTCACTGGACAGTTGGGGATCTTTTTGTGGCCAACTTTGATTGTCTTGTGGATTGGGCTGAGCAGCCATCCTCAGATACATTCTATCTCCTTTCCATTCCATTCCATTCCATTCAACTAGCTGGATCTTCAGAGATATTTTCTGCAGATTCCACACTGAGGACCTGCTAATTCTTCTAGCAATGCAGAATTCCTCCTGGTCCTCTTCCCTCTGGTAATCACAATCTGCCCAGCCCCATCTGCTTCCAGACATGCAGAATGCTCCCTGTGTCTCTTGCCTCGAGTGCTTATGAAGTGGCAAGCTTACTCTCTAGTTTTCACACACACTGGTTCCTTGATAGTCAATTCTTTTCTTCCTTGAATCTGTAGTGGTGAGGCTTTTCACATCTGGTTGCCCATATTAAACAAATGACAGCTCTTTTCTCCCCTTCTTGTAATCCCTGCTATGCATTTGCTTAATCCCCCTCTTTACTACTAATGGCTGCCCCATGGTCCTTTGTCTCTTGGTGGGAGATCAAAGCACACATGGTTTTAATCGGTGCTGCACAAATCAACAAGAAGGAGGGGTTCGTTGTCTCTAATGCAATCCAGTTAGTATTTATATAGTATATCAAAGTGATGAGACATCTCAATTTACCAGGCTCAGTCCCACAGGCTTCCACCTACAAAACACATTTCTATAAAATGACCTGGTACTGACCTTACATTAACTGCGGCTCTTTGAGATATTTTGTCGGTGTGGATCCCTCCTATGGTGCACCTGCACTTCATGCATGCAAGATCGGAATCTTTTGCCCCACGCTGTCCCCTAGGGCTGTGGTTGTATCTTGCATGTCCTTGTGCCACCTCACCTAAGGGTCTATAAGTAGAGTGGTCCTCACCATCTCTCAGATTCACTGATAATCCAAAATCCCAGAGAGCTGGATAATTAAGGTGATGGAGTGGAGAGCAGTTGTGGAGTCCACATGGGTGAAACACCTTGGAGACCTATTTATGACAGCCAGTTAGCTGTTCCTAGATTAGCTGGACACAGGTCTGAGAAGTCCTACTACGGATAACTAAATAAGATTAGAGGCAGCCGTGTTAGTCTGGATCTGCAGAAGCGACAAAGTCTTGCGGCATCTTAAAGACTAACAAAAGTACTGAAGCATAAGCTTTCGTGGGCTAATACCCATCTCGTCGGGTGCATGCAGTGGAAGTATCCAGATTGCAGAACTGTTCTCCTGAATTTGGCATCTGATCTAGTTGCTAAATCCAGAGTGTAACGTTTGGTAAAGGTATGGACTAAGTTGTATGTGAGCCTGCAGAACTCTGATATAGGAACATTTATTAGGCATGTAGAGGAGGTTGTATGGTCTCTAGCTGAGTGGGCCCTGATGACGCCTGAGGAGAGGGTCATATCTGTTAGTTGGTAACAAACTGTGATGCACTGAGTGATCCACTTGGATAATATCCAGGAAAAGATGGCCTGACCTTTCACAGCTTTCTCCAATGCCACAAATAAATAGGATAATTTCCTGAATGACTTGGTCCTGTCTAGCCAATAAAGAAGGGCTCTGGAAAAATCTGAAGTATGGAGCTTGATTTTTCGCAGGTGTGAATGTGGTTCGAGGAAAGCAGCTTGTGGTTTGCTTTAAATGAAAATCAGACACCACGTTGGTAAGAAAGTTCTGCTGAGGTCTCCTCACACCTTATCTCCATGGAAAAGAGTGAAAGGGGTATCCGCTACTGATGCTTCCTCTGCAGCATGGGGCACCATTCATCTGAAGGTTGAAACTAGTGTAAATGGTGAATTCTTTGTAAATTGAAAAAGTGACAAAGTCTTATAGCACTTTATACACCTACAGATCTTAGGGATCATGAGCTTTTGTGGGCTAAGACCCATTTCATCAGATGAATGTTGTGGAAATCTCCAGAGGCAGGTATAAATATGCAGGCAAGAAAGCAAGGTAAATTCAATCAGGGAGGATGAGGCCCACTTCCAGCAGCTGATCTGGAGGTGTGAACACCCAGAGAGGAGAAACTGCTTTTGTAATTGGTGAGCCATTCACAGTCTATGTTAAGTCCAGACCTGATGGTGCTGAATTTGCAGAGGAACTGGAGCTCAGCAGTTTCTCTTTGAAGTCTGGTCTTGAAGTTTTTTTGCTGCAGGATGGCTGTCTTTAAATCTGCTATTGTATGTCCAGGGAGCTTGAAGTGTTCTCCTAAAGACTTTTGTATATTTTGTAAGGTTTCATCTGAGGTTGGACATTAGGGATGTGATGATTTGAAACTGGTCTAGCTGGACATATGCCTCCAGCTTGGAATCAAGAAGAGTCCCTATACATTCTACAGACAGAAGTGAGGGATGACCTAAATAGCCTGAGAGAACCTGCTTTAATATAGAAATATAAATCCTTCTGACTGCACACCCCTAGTTGTCACCTACCATCCCACACTGGAACCGATATGGGGTATCATTAAACAATTACAGCCCACTCTAGACAGGCATCACATCCTGAAAGAAATCTTTCCTGGATCTCCTTTTCTGGCCTTCAAACCACCCCACAACTTTTCCAAGTTCACCATCAGAAGCAAGCTCCCCACAGACCAGAACACACCAACTCAAAGCAGCATCAGAGCCTGCCAGGACAACAGATGCAAAACCTGCAGCCATATCACCTTTGCTTTGATGATCGACACCTCCCCCACCCCACAAAACACACCTTTCAAGATCCATGGATTCTACACATTCTTATCACAACACATGGTGTACCAACCAGTGCACAAAATGCCCTATCACTTGTGGGTGAACACTTTTCACAGAGCGAACATTCCATATCTGACCTATCAGTCCTCATCCTCAAGGGAAATCTGCACAACACCTTCAAAAGATGAGCCTGGGAGTTTAAATTTATAACTAAACATCAGGGCCTGAAAAGAGAGACTGGATTTATGGCTTATTATAACAAACAATACAAACAATTATAACCCACTAAATTCCCCTCAAGCTGCCTTTCCCCCCCCTCTTTCCTACCTTTCCCCACTATGACTAGAGAGGTGTTAATGGGCCATTTCTCCTTGAATGGCCCCTAGAAATAGGTTAACTACTTATGCTAAACAATCTGTTCCACCTTATATTTAGATATGACACTCTGAGTAGGTTTCCCAGATCTGAAGAAGAGCTCTGTGTAAGCTCGAAAGCTTGTCTATCTCACAAAAAGAAGTTGGTCCAATAAAAAGATATTACTTCACCCACCTTCTCTTTGTAATTCACACTCAGTCCCAAAAATGGAATATGCTAAGAAATGTGGACAGGGCCCTGGATACACCCTGTGGGGAATTCTCTCTCAAAAGCCAGTTGTCCAAGAATGAGTACATGGTTATATCTTGCTGCCTCAGACAGACTTCCACTACTGCCACCAAACATTTTGTGAACACACTTGGGACTGCAGACAGGCTGAAAGGTATTAGTGGAGGCTGAGTCCCAATGCAAACTCGACATATTTCTGTGAACTGGATGAACTACTATATGTAAATAAGCATCCTGAAGGTCAAGAAACACAAACAAATGCGGAGCTTCTAGAGAGGGGGGGATGGAAGCTACTAGTATCACTATTCTGACACAGTCTGTGCATGAATTTATTCAGTAGCCTTACGTCCGGGACACGATGCATCCCTGTTTTTTGGGGGGGGAACATGAAAGTAGAAAGAACAGAAACCCTCCCCTCTGAGCTCCTGAGATACTACTTCTATGACTCCGAATTCAAATAAATAAGATGGGTCCCTGAAGAGCAAAAGGGAATGTAGATGGGTGAGGGGCAAGGGCTGGAATTATATGGAGCAGACTATGGTAACAAATGCTAACATCTACCGGTCTGAAGTAATTCAAGCCCACCCTGAGAAAAACAGAAAAGGCAGCAATGAAACACAGGGTAAGGAGGGTTCTCTGGTGGGACTGATACATGACTTTCTACGTGAATGTCAAACATGCTGTCTGGAAGATGATAAAGAGGTGGGGGTTAACAGAAGAGGTGAGGGCTGTCTTGTGGAAGGAACTTCAGCTAAGTGCTTCTGAAAATCATAGAATATCAGAGCTGGAAGGGACCTCAGGAGATCATTTAGGCGAACCCCCTGCTCAAAGCAGGACGAATCCCTAATTAAATCATCCAACAGATTTTTGCCCCATATCCCTAAATGTCCCCCTCAAAGATTGAACTCACAACCCTGGGTTTAACAGGCCAATGCTCAAACCACTCAGCTATCCCTTAGGACTTGGCACCTAAGTAACCTGGAAATTTTCAATATTTAACTCAATGTGTTCCCCCCATACACATTTTGAGAAACAGTGTAAAGGTTCCAAGATCCCCCGATGAAAAATGCAATGCACTATCATTTTATAAACACTGGCCAACATTTGTCCTACATATGGGACAAATGTGTCAGGGTGAAGAACAGAGAAGTAGTTTTGAGACAGCGCTAATGTCTTTTCCTACTTTATCCTAACTAAAATGGGCCGGGGAGAGTTACCCATTTAGACCAGAGTAGAAAAAAGGGGAAATTTGCTACTCAAACTGTATGTTGATAAGTGGTATGGAGCAGGAGGGTGACGCCAGCCTCAATGTGAAAGAGTGCCAAAGCAAAACACCGTAGGCAGGCAGCTCCCGTCAAATTAGACCTTTATTTTAAATTGGAGCCATTAAGTCTGAACTGTTGTGACCTGTAGGCATTTCCTGTGGAATCCCACTTCAGCTTCCAGAGCCGCACTGCCAAGGCAGCTGAACAAACCCTCCACCACAGCACTCTCTCAACCCCATTATTTTCTTCTCCTGGCATCACCTTTCCTATGCCTCAGAATGGAACACACACCACACATCAAGCTCTTCTCTAAGCGGGGGGTAAGCAGTCTGGAGGGACTCCTGTGGTAAATTAACCAGTCAGCTATTAAGTGCTGTTCACAAAGTCACACAAATCAAATTGCTATTGTTTAAAAATATACTCTCAACGGAGGATGATTTTTTCCGATGCATAGGGTAGGGCACAGCTCTACATTCCTTATTCCCAAGGACATCCTGGGGAGTGGGAGAGGAGGAAAATGCCCCCAAAGATCAGAGACACTCCCCTGTGTTGGAGGGCAGCAGGGCAAGGGTGAATCCCAGCTGTAAAACTGAGCGCACATCCAAGGATAAACCAGTTCTGATGTGATGAAATTCCCCTAGATGCATCCGTATCTTGGACGTATAATTATTCCCAAAACACAAGAAAGGTTTTCACAGCAAAGTCAGCCACAGATTTCTTAGAGTAAATGAGTGTTAGTCACAATTCACATAAAGTTACATCAATTAAATACAGGTATATTTTATTTAATATTCCTAGAATAGTATCACCCAGAGGCCTCACTAGAATTCATTAGCCTAGGCACAGTACAAAGACTTGTACCTGTCTCAATTAATCTACTCACAGTGAAAAGATTTAAAATTTGAGTTGACGCACATTTATAGAAATGTCAGACACTAATCACGTGTACACGAGCATAAAATCATTGGCTCACAAACATTTTGTAACTGCCATAAACATCCTCTTTCCTACAGTTTGGGAAGTTATATTTGAATATCTGGAAAGAAACGCGCTCTGGGAGCAGAGACTGCCTTTTATACTCCATGTTTGTATGGTGTTTAGCACAGTGCTGCCCAATTCACTCACTGGAGCTCTGACTCGCGGCTGTAATACAAATAATAGTCATTTGTTTTATCTTATTTACATTTTTTCATTCCTGTAACAAGGAATATAATAGCCAGCATATAAAGGTGTTCTAGAGTTATAAATATTCAAGGAATACAGGCCATCAAATGATGGACAATGACAACTGAGAAAGCAGCAGAGAAATTCCTCTCTGAGCATAAAGCACTTACTAATTATTACAGTAATGCTAAGCAACTAAGCAGCTCCCCATTGCTCTCAAGAACCTAACATTACGATAATGGTCCCATTGCTGTGTTTTAAAGACATGTCCTAGAAAGCTGAAATGGAACTACAAACACTAAATGACAGGACACATTCTCCTGCCATGACTAGTTTTTCTCTGGGAACTGAGCTCCTTACCTCTGTCAGCCCTGTGTTTCTCCTCTTAATAACATTCTGCAAACAGTTACTCAGCATTCGAGTTAGCAGCAAGTTGGTTGATTTTCGAATCATGTCGTCAACCTCCGTGGAGCTGAAAAACAGGAGGTCAAAAATGTATTTGCACAACACTTCGAAGCAGGGGGAAAATCCAACACCTCCCAGCGCCACAGCCTCTGAGCACCTCACAATATTTACCCTCTACTGAGGTAGAGGAGTGCTGTTATCACCATTGTACAAGTAAGGCTTCTCCAGTGTCACATCGGGAGTCTGTGGAAGAGCAGAAGTGACGAAGAGTGCTGTGTCACCTTAAAGACTAACTAAAGTATTGGAGCATAAGCTTTCGTGGGCTAATACCCACTTCCTCGGATGCATCTGACGAAATGGGTATTAGCCCACGAAAGCTTATGCTCTAATACTTTAGTTAGTCTTTAAGGTGACACAGGACTCTTTGTCACTTCTGCTATTCCAGACTAACATGGCTACCCCTCTGATTCTTGTGGAAGAGCAGGGATTTTAACTCAAGTCTCCTGAATCCCAGGCTAGCACCCTCTTGCCTGGACCAACCATCCTCTCATTTCAGCACTTGATGGGCAAGGGTGCTGATTACCCCCATTTCAAATGGGAGCTGTGGGTACTTAGCACTCCTTGTACCCATGCCCACCCCTACAATGTATCTATATATTTATTTATTTTATACTGTAGGTATTATGTTTTATGAACCTTCTTAATATCTGGATATTAATATAAATAAAAACAGATTTTTTCCCCAAATGTTTTCTACTGTGCTTGCTTTTCGTGCAATTCATGTCATACAAGTGACAACATGCCAGCACAATGCATTTCCACAGGTGGATAGGAGAACGTCCCTAGAACCAATTCTCCTTCTACTGGCGTCAATGCTTCCTTCCCACAGCCAAGTAAAGCAGGGTAGAGTGAACCTACTAAGCAAGCTGCAGGCAGAAGGGAGACTGTGGCTAAGCAGAAATGCTTCTCCCTGCCCCGGGCCCAAGACTGCGATGTGAGGAGAAGCTGCGGAGAGTTAACATTGCTGGAGACAATATTAACCATCCTGTGTATACTCTGCAGAGCCAGGAAGCGCAGCAGGTGACGACAATTGACAGAAGAGCTGCTGATTGTGCCATGGTGGGAAAAGGTGGCATCCAGGAGAGTGGGGAGCTAGAGTCCCTCCACCCAGCTCCCTACCCTCAACAGGGCTGGTTGCTGGTATCCTCAACAATCCCCACCTTCCACTGTCTTTTTGAGCCTTGTCAGTCTCATACACAGGGGGGTAACGAGGGAACACGTGCGGACTCCATTGCTCCACCAGAGCTGCAGAAATCTTTCTATTTCTTTAACCCGCTCGTTAGAGAGACATCCAGGCCCCGTGCTGCTGCAGATTTCAATTTCTGCTCTTTTCTTTGCAGCGCATACAGTTCTCCATTGTTCCCAAGATCAGCATCTTACCTAAACTTGCACCAAAGCAATGGATGCCAGGTCTGTGCTGGGCAGAAGGGCAATTGGTTCTACAATGGCAGACTTTCTAATGGGTCAAGAAAAGAGCGACATGGCCCGATGTTTAAAGCTGGCCATGTACAAACCGCATATAAAGAGTTGGGTGTGTGCCTAAACTTCCATGTACTAACATCTGATAAGCGTGTGCAAGTCAGGTCTTTTCACACACACAGACCTGATCTGCAAGTAAAACAGGGTATATATGTAACGCACTGGAAAAGTGCGTGGTGCACCCATCTGAGGTGGCTGGCCCCTAGAAGAGAACAGCCTACTACTACTAACTGGCTGTTCTCTATCCCTTAGTTCAAGTGAGAGAGGTCTTTGGTGCTGACGGTCCCCTGTTCAAACCTGGCTGATTATCTATGATGGGATTGGAGGGGTCATTATACACACACACAATGCTTACTTTGAAAAATCTGGCCTATATATTTTTGCTGAACCAGACCCACTTCTAATTAATACAACTTCATTATAACACATACCACTGACAAAGCCCATTCACTTTAATGGTGTCAGTATGCTTTGGGCTTTATTTTTAAGTGGATGTTTTCAATATACTACTGGAGGGATCTGAAGGCTATTAAAGAATATCCCTATTTTGCAGGTCACTTTAACTGCTGCTGGGAAGCTTCCCTCCCAAGAAGTCCTGTTCTCCCTCCCGCCACATGCCAGTTAGGTGTCATCTTTCCTTTTTGAAGTAGGGTTTGGAAAGTGACTGAAATGTTGGCTCCTTTGATCTGTCATCGGCATCACATTAGGCCTGAAACAACACGGCCTTTATCTCCGAGAGCGGGATGACAGGCAGCTGCTGGTGAAGAAAATCTCAATCTGGAAGGTTCAGAAACATTAATAACTTTAGGGCTCCTGGTAAATCAATCCTGTGACCTTTGGCTCCTGACCCTGTTTTACCTGACAAATGGAGAAATTACAACGCAGAAAACGACATGGTAAACAAAACAAAGTCTTCAAGTTATCTCCCTCCACTTGTGTGCCAGGCAGCTTTGTTTGTACTCTGCCATCGAGCATGTCAGCTCACTGAACCCTGTGCTGGCAGCAAAAGCTAACAGGCCCAGCAGGCCTCTTCCCATCCCAGAAGATGAGATTCTGCATAAAAATTACACCCAAACCAAGTGATGTAATTTTTGTGCACAGCTGCTCTTATTTCAGTGAGATAAAGGAGACTGTTCTCATTTATCTTCCCCAAGGAGGAAAGAGAGCTAGCATAAGAACCTATGCTCACAATAGCCACTCTCCAATACCTGTACCCACCAAAAGGCTGCCTTGTCACTGCAGGCTGACCTCCTCTGCACTGGTAACCACTGCCTCGCTTCTGGTTAATGATCATCAGGATCTGCTCTTTTGGGTATTAATCCTGCCATGTGCTGAGAACCTTTATCTGCTACCGACATCTACGGGAGCACAGAACGGTCAGTACCTTACAAAGATTTGACTTTTGATGTCAGTTCCTGAGTTCCATTTTAAACTAAACACTACTAGCTGAAGCCTCACTGTGTCCCTGCCTGGAGAACTCGCTTCGATTCCTCAACGCCTTCTCGCTTTATTTGATTTTTATTATGTTGTACTTTGGGTTTGTTAGAGACGGGACAGAACCAAAACTCTAGGGACATTTGGATCCGGACACCAACTTCCTGCTTCAGGTCCATCTCTATCTCTGGTTCTTTAGTGTGGTTGAATCCACTGTCATGGACGCACATTTTATTTATAAAGTGCTCCCCATCTTTTCCCATCCAAAGCTACTTGTGGTTCTCTAAACCACACAATATAAAGATTAAGTAAAGCAATCATAAGGTGAGCCACCCCAGGGAAAATTCACAACTGGTAAAAGCAAAGGGGGTAAATAAAGCCACTACCTTACACAATAAAAATCAGAGTAAATACTGTAAAGAGTTTGGATGACAGAGTGGGTTTTCTGTTTACTTTGAACACTGCCCATTTTGCTGTTTTAGTTAGAGAAAAGGAGGATGGGAAAAAGCCCTTTTTGAAATTAATTACACCACTTTTATTTAAACAACTTAGCCAACATGCAAGTTGTGCACTATATGAAAGTTGACTAGTTAAAATATGGCTCTTCCATCAGGGTTTAGGGGTCCAGGAATGTGGTCACCATCTCTACACATATATGTCCCAAAAGGATTTTGATAAACTGAAGAAGATTCAGAGAAGAAGTAGAATGATTAAAGGATTATATAACACACCTTATCGTGATACGTGAAAACAGACTGAGATCCTTGAGCGTAACAAAGAGAAGGTTATGGGGTGACTTGACCCTAGTCTGTAAGTACCTACATGGGGAACTCATATTTGATAATGGCCTTTTCAATCTAACAAAAGTTTAACAAGATCCAGTGGCTGGCAGCTGAAGCTAGACAAATGGAGACTAGAAATAAGGCACAATTTTTTAACAGTGAAGGTCATTAATCAATGGAACAATTTACCAAGGGTCCTGGTGCATTCTCCAGCACTTACCATTTTTAAATCAAGACTGGATGGTTTTCATAAAGACATGCTCTGTTAAAAAAAATATTTAGGGGAAGTTCTCTGGCTTGTTGTTATGCAGGGGGTCAGACTAGATTATCACAATGGTCCATTCTGGCCTTGGGATCTTTGAATCTATGACCCTGGCAGCACATTCACAATGTTCTGGTAAGGATGAGACTTTCTGCGAGAGGGTTGTTACACCACTTTCCTCAAGCTAGCTGGAATATGACAAAGTGCTTTGAGAATTGATGGTTTAGTAGACTCACTAACTTCATCCTTAAAACCAGCAATGACATTTCCACAAAAGTCTTTAGTACATAAACAACTAATTCTTAATGCCAAAGCTTAGCACTTACAAGGTGCTTTACATCTTCAAAGCATTTCAAAACTAGCCACTCTCTCTTTTTCAGTCCCCTAACATTACGCTGTCTGGCTCCAGTTCCTCCTTCGATGCCTGAATACGTCGATTTGTGACACAAATAAGGTAAGTGATGGGTTGTTAGTATGGAATATGGTACAATTTCCAAACTCTCTGTCATTTAGATAGTTGGCAACATTGCCTGTTCGAACACTTCAGTTTTAGTTATATTTTGGATAAGGTGGCGGGAAGATCTTCAGGTTTTGAACTCCACAGAAATAAGCGTCTATTATTAGTAATAACACTATTAAAATATTCCACATGCTATACAAGATCCATTTACATGACTCCCTTGTGGGATAAACTCCAAATTCAAGTAGGGTTTCTATTCTACTCAGGCTCTTACCACTGTGATAGGTGCAGTGTATCTCAGAGTGGCTCAGGTGCAGAATGGCATCTGGAGGCATCACAGTGAAGGACTTTATGCCTACACACACCCCCCGTTCATTTTTAGGCTTAGTAAATGCTAAGGGACCCTGGCTAATAGGGACATTCAGCATATTTTCCTTTTAGTTCTGAGCGTTTGCAGTGTTGGTGAATGTGCTGACACCCGTGGAGGCCTCTGTTTATCCCCAGAGCAGGTAAATCCAGGCACAGACACTAAGCAAAAAGGCAGCAGTACCGGAAGTTCCATACTGCCCCACCAATAGGATTCCATCGTGACCAGCAATGCCCAGCCCTACTTATCTAGGAATAAGACAATTGTTCGAGTCATCTGGAATGAACTTGCACTCTTTCTTTATATCTAAACTCCTCAGAGCAAGGTCTCTGTATTGGTAATATTTATAGATTTGTGGTTTTGGTTTTTTTTGGTTTTTAAAGTTTGGTCTCTGTTGAGTTCCAGAAATAGAACATCTTAGACTTTTCTCCCTTCTCCTACAGTGCGATGTGTTCACATATTAAAAATGTACTTTGAAACAGACTTATAGACAGAAATAATACAATGGACTCCTCGGCTAGTTGCAATGGTATAAAATGGATTATTTCCCGTATTGTTCTCTGCCTATGTCAGATCCTACAAGCACTTAAACACATGAGCAATATTGATTTTAGTGGGGTTACACACATGCGTAAAGTTATACCACTGCTTAAGAACAGGATTTTCAAAAGAGACTAAGGGCTTGTTTTCACTACCATACTAAATTGGCACTGCTGATGCAGCAGTGCTGATTTAGCACGTCTGGTGAAGACGCAATAAATCGATGGGAGAGCGTTCTCCCGCTGATGTAATTATTACACCTCAAAGAGAGGTGGAAACTATGTCAGTGGGAGAGCATCTCCTGCCGACATAGCGCAGTGGAGACACTGATTTAAGTCGATGCAAGTTACGTCACTCAGGGCGGTAGGTTTTTCACACCTGAGTGACATAACTTACATTGACTTAGCCGGTAATGTAGGCAAGCCTTACGTGATTTAGAAGCTTATGCCCCATAAAGGAACTGGGATTTGCACTCCTAAACCACTTGGGAACTTTAAAAATTGCCCCTTACATGTCTGCAGAGATTGGACCCAATGTTTGAAAAATCAAAGTCCTGTTAGATAACAAGCTGACCTGCCTGAAAAATCCTATCGGTTCCAAAGACAAGGAATATCTTTAAAATGTGAAATTCCAATACAATTGGTGACATCTTCCAAACCAGCGGAAATTTTTTAACACAACTTACTAAAGAAGAATCTCTAAAATATGCCTCAGACTCATCCCAATGAAGAAATATGTTAAAACAAAGTTTTAAGTCGAAATAATAAAGCAAAACAAAAAATGTGCACCCCCACAAAAGCTGTTGAAAATAAGACAGGTCTTTAAATATTTTAAACATCTTTCATAATTACCTCATTATAAAGGAGAATATTTCTGTCCAACAAATACAAGGAGCTGGTTTAGAATAATAATTAAAAATATATGACTCATGTTTTCTGCTGCAGGGTTTATTCTTCAGGAAAAGACTAAAGAGTACTTAAGAGAACTGTCTATGTTAATGATAGTTGATTTCCCATATCCCATAACAGTAGCCATGACCTTCACGCCTGCTGTGATTGACAGCCTGACCCCAATCACTCCAGGGTGCAAGGTAAATGACAACCGAGGAAGAAAAAGAAAGAAAACTTGCTGCTGGCTTTGCAGCCAAACTTCCTAATGAAAACTCATTCAATCTGTCAGAGTGAAATGAAGAAAGTGTCAACAGGGGTTTTCAGAGAAATATTCAGTACGTTTGGATGGAGAAACAACCGCACCGCTCCTTTCCCCTTGCCCAAAAGCACCCTGCACAAAAAAGGATGAAAACTCTTAAGTTGAAAGGAATGTTAATAACTTGTCCATGGGGAGCCCCTGAGGTGGTACCCAGGAGCACACCTTTCTTCCATTCTCTGACAAACCTAATCATCTTGCTAATGGTTAAGAGCACAAAGCGCTTAGCTGCACTCCCCCAAGGCAAGCACCATTGGAGGAGTTAAATGAATCCGATAGCTCCGTGAAACAGGACTATTCTGCAAAAAGAGCAGAGGTCAAGCTCGCTTCCGAAGCCTAAATATTTAATGGCAACCCACAGGTTAACACCTGTGGGGCCCATCAATAAGAGCATCCTGCCATGAGATGATTAAACTCTGGGACGGACAGTGAGAAGGCAGTCTCACTGCCTCACTCCAGTCAAACTGGAGCTTTGCTTCCATAGCAGGACACAGAGAGAATGGTGATTTCTCCAGTAACTAAAGCCCAGACCAAAAAAAGACAGCTATTCCATCCCTACAGAGCATTCTACAGACTCTGGAAAAGCTTAGCCTGCAGACATCCCCAACAGCACTATTGTAAAAGATATCCAGCCTCCAGCAGTGGCCAGTACTTGAAGCTGCAAAGACCAGGAACATCCAGATACTGCACAGCACCTAGACATCTGTGTACTGTACACAGGCATTAGGGAAGAAGGAACCCTTTCTTGCCCTCCCAGTGAGAATTCACCATTTATTTATGCACCTTCTGCAAGTTAAATATATTACGGTGCGTAAGCATGGCCCAACTTATAATTACTAGGTTGTATAATTGTTCTCCAGGCTTCCACAGACACAAAAACACTTGTGTAAATAGCATCAAGGCACCTGGGCAGGGAGGAAGGATAGTAAACAAAGAAATTTTGAAGGATATTTAAAAAACAGATTCAAAATTCATTTGTTTATTTATAAAATCCCATGGAAAAAAACGGAGACACAACTCATTTGGGAGAAGTTAAGTCTTCCAAAACCACAGAGCTTAAGGAAAACATGTTCTGACAGCATCTGAGTATTCACCTTAGAGTGCATGTGATCCAGTAGTTAGAGCAGAGAACTATGGGTAGAACTCCCGAGTTTTATTCCTGACGCTGGAACTGCAACATTTTGTGACCCTGGGCAAGTTTCTTGATCATGTCAGTCTTAGTTTGGAATTGGCATAAATACTAATACCTTCCACACTGGGGTGCTGGGAGGCTTGAATAGGAAACTTCTCCTATTTTATCTTTTTATTTTTTTCCCCCCTCATTCACTGAGAGACTTTCTGCAAATCTATATTCTTGGGTATAGCTCCTCCCTCCAGAAGGTGGAGAATTTTGAATCTTTTTGGTGATGTCAGACCCTATGTATTAGGTGCTTGTTGGCTCACCAAAGCCAGGTGAAACTCTGAAAGTTCTTCTTTAAGATGGTTTCAGGTAATTCATATGCGTTTACTCCAGTTACCAGCTAGGGAAGTTTCTCTGTTAGCTCATGTGATAGAGAGCCAAGCTTTTAGCTTTGGAGTCCTGTACTCAGTCTCCATGATGGCTGTCAATATAAGCACTGCCCAAGTTGAACAGTTTGAGGAGCTAGGGGCCTGGAGAGTGATACCTGATGTTTCCAAGGCACGCTTTAGAGCAGACTCTCTTTGCTGAGTGGATCTGTTAGCAGGTTCCTTTTCCAAACTGGAAAGGGGAGGGGAAGAGAGGCTGCTGGATGTACAACTGAATTAAGAGAAGAGGTACGGATGAGCATTGACATATACTGACTGGTATTAAGGGGAGGGCATTACTGCCTTAGGTGACGCTGAAGGGTGGGAAAGGGGGTGGAGGACTTGCTGCTATTCTCTCATTGTGCACTTGTGCTTCTGGACCAAGATGGTGACACACACTTCTTGTTTTGATAGCCCCAAGCTTGTCATTATAACGTCTTTGGAGAGCATGGAGGGTGAGTGGTGGAAACAAAAAGAAGGGAAATGAGTCGGAGGAGGAGGAAGCTAGTTGGTCAGCTCCGTAGGTATGGGAGGGTGTCCCCTGGAGGAGGATAAGCGAGAGGCTTGGGAAGACAGAGTTTTCAGGAGGTAGGCCCTTGTGCTGTGATGTGACCTTGGGTCCAAGAGGAGCCCAACAACACTGGGTGGACCCAGAGGGGTGGTACCTAGCTTATCCTTAAGTTCCTGGAGTAGGGGAAGAGACCTGTTGGAGGCCACATACTGCCTACACTTCCTACCACTGTCGTAATCTCGGAAAGAGGATCCCTTAACAGTTAGCGCTTGACAACAGCTGTTCCAGAACCTTCTCTGGAGGTGCTCCAGGGAGTCCTATGTAAGACTGCCATGCTATGCCCACAGTATGAAGTCCCACCAGCCATTGGTCTGATGGGCTATGGACCATCATTACTGTTGTCAGGGATGGCTAGGCTCAGTTGTGCTGTATGAACAACTCAGAGGAATTACAGAGGGAACAGACCCTAGTCTTCTGACTTTTTATGCAGCTGGCAAGAAACTCTGCTCTCCACCAGCTGGAAACTCTCACAGCTGTTCTTCAAGAGCTGCCAAGCCCCTTATATGCATGGGTTACCATGCCACAAAAACAAGTGCACCAACTCTGTCCTCTGGCAAGAAGGGACTATCCCCGAATATTAGTACTGCCATGGAGGGTTAAGGGAAAAATGAATGTTTATGAAGTGTTTTGACATCCTGCAGTGAAAGGAGCTATATAAATTGCAAAATTATCATATTTACATGAACACTCATCAGTATCTCATACTGTACCTCAGATGAAGATCTTCCGAGAACTTTAGACAGGCATAGATGAATTCTTTAATCTGATTGTAAACTTTAGGCACAAACTCAGAAAAGGGGAACTTCTTTGGAAACGGTTGCTGTAAAATGCAGGAGAGAATTAAAATAAGGATAACAGGAGAAATGTAACAGGGAAAAGCACCAGCAAAACCTAGAGGGTGGTAGCTGCTTTCCAGCTCCAGGCTTTCAAATTCATTCTAATATTTAGCCAGGTTATGCAATGAAACAACAAGCCAGCATTCACTGTATGTTATACAACCACTTCAGCCAAGTGGAGGACCAGATAATCACTCACAAACGGCACAGTGTTGGGCCTGGAGAGAAATCCGCAGCTAGAAGGGAAGAGTCAGAGGAACACGCCCCTCCCCATACCCATTACCAGCTCCCTTATTCATAACAAGAAAAAACAGGAAGACTCTTCAATGTTGATTTACCACCGCGCACGGCATAAGACATTTTGTTCTCTGTCACCTCTTACTGTTTCTGTCTAAGGCAGGCACTGGCTTACAACATCAATAGCAGGGAGGAAACAGAGGTCATGTCCTTCAGATCGGACTCTTACTAGCTTGGCTTCAACCATAGCCTAGACAGGGCCCAAGGGTCCAGAGCACAATGGTGAAGAAACTGGATGCCAGACAGAGGGGAAATGGGTAGGGGGTAATTAATGCCCAATCACCTAACTTGGATTGAACTCCTTTCCCCCGCAACCCAGTTTGTAATTACACTCACCAGGCCGGGAGCATATATTTGCCAGAGGCTAAGCGCAAGCCAAACATGGTTTGAAGGGATACTGTTAGGGTCAAATTTGGCCCTATGTTTAGAGTTTTGTGAAGACCAAGCTTTTACAAAACTGAAGGTATCATTGTATTTTAAAACTCTGAAGAAATTAAAATAAACCAAGTCAATAGAAACACTTCCATCAAACAAAATGAAGTTCCAATGGAAATAGACTTTTAAAAAACAAACATTCCCAGGTATTGCAAACATTGCAGAACTGTGCTAGCACTATGATCCAAAAGTGAAATTGACTAGATACTGACGTTTACTCTCCTCACATAATCCCAGAAAATGTAAACCATGAAAAGTACAAGTGATTTTTTAAAAATTATTTCCATTTTAATCATCTTTGGTGTTGTTAGTAACTAGTTTCTTAATGGTATCTCAAAAAGGTCCACTTTTAGAGGCTTCCTTACCTTTTCCAGCTCTGGATCCTGGAATGGAAACTGTCCTATTATCTTCTTATAAAGCTCTTCATTAGCTACAGGTATAGGACTGTAATTATCTGAATCAAGTATATTTCTGTAAAATATAAGAGAACAGTTACAGTAACCCTTCTTGAACAGAGAAATAGTGGTACCGTCAGGAGCACACCTATCCAGAAACCAAGCATAACAGCCAACATCAAGGGTTACTGGCATTCACAAGGGCCTACCATAATGAGTTATAGCAGTGCAGAGCATTTCAAGGTGTGAACAGGTGACTGACCAGGCTTGTGGCTCTTTAACCTAAAATGGCTAGGAGGGCTGTTCTTACCCAGCTGTTGCCTCTAATCCCAATCTTTTCCATACACAAAGACCTGTGATCCGAATTAGTAGTGTTTTCAGTCTGGGCTAATTGGTTCATCTGGGGTTTTCACTGGGGTTAGTAACCTGCCCACTTTACAGTCAGGACGCAGACTAAATCACTCATGCGCTGATGATCCTCCAACACCTTCCCACAATTCCCCCCATGAGCCTGGAAGGATGGATATCTTTTCATTGATAAAAAAGCCACAGAACAGCTCAGCTCACTGAAGCACAAAGAACCATGGGATGTGTCTCCAGAAGCCCTAACATCACAGTGTGCAGCACTAGTGAAGACACAGCAGCTCTGGTCTGGCTTTGAAGTGTAGCTGGTTCACACCCAGGTTAGACTATTTCAGTGCTCAGGCCTGAGTGCCAATCACCCAAGTTAACTCTACAATGAAGAGATACCTTATGTTTAAGGTGGTCAAAGAAGTAACATAAGTGAATGTATCACATGGATATCACGTGTGATGAGTGCACTGAGACTGATGAGTCATTTGAGATAATTACCTGTGAGGCCCAAGGACCCAACCAAACCACAAGCAAGGGTCTAACCAGGTGACCACCAGGAAGGTATACAGGCTTCTAATGAAAGCAGTCACTCCAGAGTGCTCCATGTCACTACTTTGTTGGTAGTTCTGACAGACTGCTCCTATGCCAGCCTGTTCCTGCCCCTGCTTCAACCCGTGCCTATCTCCGCTCCTGCTCCAGCCTTCATCTGTTCCTGCTCAAGCCATGGCAGGTCACCCAACCGCTCTATCTCAGCTGGACTCACTGAACAGAGCTCGCAGTGTGAAGCAGGAATGCCAAAGACCCAGAGGTCCAGTCTACAGAGGCAGTGAAGCAGCATGGCTGATTCTGGAAGAAGAGTGAGACCTCGAGGGGGTCTAGAACACTGAAGGGATTCTTCCTAGAGACTGTTCCAAAGCTGAGGGCATAGCATTGATCTTGTGGATCCATGACAGCATAATCATGGATTGAGCAGCCCCAAGAAGCATCCATGACATCTTTGTTTCCTGGGGTTTGCCAACTTCTACCGGAGATTCATCAAGGGATCCTGGTGGTGACCCCAGTTACTCAACTGCTCCGGAAAAATACTATAATTATTTGGACTGTGGAAGCCCAGTCTGCCTTCCATCAATTAAAGAAAGAGTGTACATCAGCACACATTTTTTTACATCCAAAACTTGCAAAAACCCTATGATGTGAAGCAGATGCCTCCAAATATGCAATCAGGGTAGTTTTGACGCAATGGCATGGGCCCCAGGGTGTGCTTCTTCCTTGTGTATTTTATTCCAGAAATTGATGCCCATGGATCAAAACTATGAGATCAGTGACAAAGAACAGCTGGCTTTTGAACAATGGCACCATCATATGGAAGGCGCATGTTTCCCAGTTGAGGTATGTATGATCACAAGAATCTAGAATTCCTGTGAACTGTGAAAGCTCTCAATCAACACCAGATCCACTGGCTCCCCACCCTCTCTTTTTTCCTGGTTCAGCTTCACTTGACCTATCACCTGGGTGCCAGGAATGATAAACCCAACGCATGGTTTCATACGAGGTAGTACTGGGACAAAGGATATGGGGCTCCAGAACCTGTCACTATCTTGAAACCCTGCCATTTTACCAAAGTAGTGATGACAACAGCTTGCAGTCTCTCAGGAAGTCCCTTCTACCCCTCCAATACATTTGCGGCAAAACTTATGTTGACTGATACAGGCTAGCTTCTGACACTCAATCAACAAAGGGAACCTCTTGTATAAAGCCAGGATGTATATCCCTGAAGATCAGCCATGCCTAGCAATACTCTGGCTACGTCAGGATTCACCCCAACTCGCCACTTCAGTCATTGGAAAATAGTGAGGCTGATGTCTTGAAATTTCTGTGGCCAAAACTGCATTTGTTCATCGAGCCCTGCATCATCATTTCCTGTGACATGTGTGCTAGAACAAAGGCTCCCTGGGGCAAACCTCTGGGCTTGCTGATTGCCCTCCTAACTCCATCTCAACTCTGGTCTTCCATATCCAAGGATTTTATCACTGATCCTTCCAATTTCCAGAGCCACACAACCATGTTGGTCATTGTCAGCCTGCTTATAAAAAGTCACATTTTGTGCCACGCCTTCAAATTCTCACTGCAGAGGTAACACACAACTGTTTTAGAACCATACCTTGAAACTAAATGGTCTACCATCTAATTTTACATCTGATCAAAGACTGCAGTTCATTTCACATTTCTGGTGGGACTTGTTTGAGCTCCTGGATGTGGATCTGCATGTCTCCTTGGCTTATCACTCTCAGACCAATGGATGGATAGAATGAGTGAGCCAAATTCTTGAACAATACCACCACTGCTTTATCAGTTACAACAAGGTTGACTGGCTTTTGCTTCTTCCTTTTGCTGAATTCGCGTACAACTCTGACCACAGATCAACCCACCAGAGTCATTTTTACACCAACTATGGTTTCCTTCAACAATTTTATCCATCCATGCCACATGTCCTGCAGCCTCCAACCTAGTTGAACACCTGCATCCAGGAGGAATTGAAAGCCCATCGAGAGCAGGCCAAAAAGAATTACAAACGCTACACTGACCTCTGTAGGCAGGCAGTCCCTCAGTCACTGTTGGGGATGAAACATGGCACTGTACTTTGGTTCTAGCCAACCTTCATAAAAAGTGGATTACCGGTATCTTGGCCCACTGTGGGTCATCCAGCAGATTAAACCTGTAGACTTTGAACTCCAATTGTCCAAAAGTATGAAAATACACCCGGTATTCCACATCTCCTGGCTGAAAAAGCATACTGACCACACCTTTCCTGGACAAGTTCAACTGTCCCTCCATCCGATATGGTCCAGAGACATGAGGAGTAGCTGGTGAAGATCTTGGACTCCAAAGTTCACCAAGAGACTCTCACTTACCTTGTTGATCAGGAGGGTTATGGTCCAGCCGATTGCTCCTGGGAGCTGGCCAACACCACACATGCATCTGCCCTACTTCAAGAAGTGTCTCAGTCACACCCCGATAACCAGGTCTGAGGATGCTTGGTAGGCGTCTTTTTTAGGGGTTGGAAGGGAGGGAAGAGGGTATGTGAGGAATGTTCTGAGCTTGATGAGTCTTCCCTGAGCCTGAGTGTTCTGAGCTCGATCAGTCACTTGAGACAATTACCTGCGAGGCCTAAGGGCCCAGTCAAGCCACAAGCAAAAGTCTGACCAGGTGAACCCAAGGCAGGTATATAGGCTCCAAATGAAAGCAACCACTCCAGTTTACTCAACACCACTACCTTGCTGGGAATGCTCCCTGCTAGTTGGTAGTTCCAGGGCTTTGGAGTAAAGCCCGGAGCTGAAGCCCGGAGCAGTGGAGCTGAAGGTTGTTGCCTGGAGCTGGAGCACTGCTCCAAAGGCCTGGTTCTGACAGACTGTTCCTGCTCCAGCCTGCACCATACCCCAGCCCCTATCTCAGCCTGTGCCCTGCTCCAAACCCTCCTCTAGCCAAGGTTGGTTTCCCAGCTTTGTTTGAAGCTATGTTGGTATTTCCCCTCCCTCTCCCAAGGTGGACAGGCTGCACCAAGTTATAGCAAGTTTAACATCAGCTAGATTTTAGACATAAGCATGCTGTTAGTATCCCTTTAAATTAAAAAAAAAAAATTAGCATATACATAAAATCTCTCTGCAAGTAAAATCTTACCACCGTGTATAGAAAGCTTCTTACCTGAAAACTCCTGACCATTTCTTTAGCAGAGTCTCACTATATTGGTCTCTGATTTCCAGTAGCATGTCAAACAGCTGGTTTACAGGGAAGCCATACCCCTGCATTGAGAAATACAAGTACCTACATTCAGTAAGAATGCTAACACTGGGATTTACTTAAAAAAAAACAAAAAAAAAGGAGTCACGTCTATACTTCCATGTCAGTCATCAAATTTAGTCTGATGCGAGGACTGCATGGCTCAGGAGTTTAGTACCGGTGTACTAAACTCTAGGCAGCCAGCTCAAATCCAGATTATGGTTGAATGTTATTGGCTTGTTCACAGGTCTGGCTCCTAAGGGACAGTTGTGGACATCACAAAAAGCCTTGTCACATTCAAAACCCTTGTAGGCAGTCACAGGGGAAAGGCCAAGGGCCTCCTTTGAACTTTAGATGTGGTCTCTGAGTCCAGGTGGACCAATCAAATGGATAAGGTAGCATGGGCCACTGCCCACAGATTAACTGCCCTGTGCAAACACTGTGTCAGCCTCCAGGGCAATCAGTCTGGTCCCTGAATTCACACATCACAAAACAAAGAAACAGGTGACATGGTGAAGCAGTGCCCATCAGCCGGTTTAAATGGCTGACATCTTTCACGAGCACTACAGGTGTTTAACAAGATGTACATCAGCATCTGACAGTCACATACCTGGAGTGTATCTGCAAACAGAACTATGAGGTTCTTCAAGTCCAAGACCAGATTTGGGTCAGAACAATAAGACTAAAAAATTAAGGGGGGGAGATTGAAAAAAGTGTTAATCACTACAAATAGAAAAAACATTCACACATACCCTTTGTAATCCCTCACTTTGTGTAATAATATATAGGCACTTGATACGGCTTTATTATCGGTAGGCTTTTAATAGCTTTTTATTATACACAGTGATCTGTCACATCACGTCACAGAATACAGAAATACTGAAACATTATCCCATTCCAGAACATGTTGCAATCAAAATCTCTTCAGGACACAAGGATTTCAGTTCCTGCGTAGATACCCCAGCAAGATGTCTTTCAAAGTGCTGAGAAGGTACCGTATTTATCAGGAGACTGAGAAGGGCAAAGGTGCAAAAGCAGTGTACTGACAGATCGAAGACACTGAGTGTTATCTATTGCTGAATAAAATTGTTAATTACATTGTGTCTAACATTAACCAGGTCTTGCAAAACAGAAAATATCCCCAAATTCTGTATATTAAGAAGATTTAATTTTTAACTAGAGCATTCTGGCAACACGAGGAAAACACATTGCATGCCTAGGTGTTAGCATTATTAACATCCATACCATGATACAAAGAATTACTACAGCTCAAGACACTAGTCAGAAAGATATACAGCCTACAGGGAACAACTGATCAGAATCACAAATTAGGTCATACATCCTCTTTACACGTAATCTTTATATTAGCAGACTACCCTAATAAAGAGAAATATGCAAAATTTCAAACAGACTCTTACCAAATATATAATCAGTGATCCTAAACTGGAAAAAAGGAAAAGCAAAGAAGAAAATCCAAGCATAATCCTGTCCAAAAGGACAGAGATGTAACAGGCTCACTAATGCGACAGCCTCCCACCAAATCAGAGATGAATGATAATACAGGATGGACATGCTGGGTCATTATGCTGTTGCCAAAATAATTGTTTGGTGCCAAGATAATTTGCTGAACGACTGTAAAACTGCATGATTGTTGTAAAACCTATTCCTATCAGCCACTTCATGTATTAAATTGGGCAACACTTGTCATGTTAGTAAAGTTATTGAAATTTTAAAAACTGAAGTGTTTTAATTTGTTTTGCTCTCCTGGTTTACACTGTGCCACGAGAAACCCCCAATTAAAAAAAGTACAGCTTTATGATAGAAATGTTTGGGTGTATTTTTCTCTCTATATATCCCCCTCCTTAAGGCACAAATGGAGTCAGGTGTATCTCCAGTCAACAGAGCAGCCATGCTATGGAAAACGAGAGCCAGGGGAAAACAGCTGCAGATGCTCATATATCCAGAGCCATGAGAGCTGAATAAAGCTTATCAGTATATAGGTATATATTCAGTATATTTTTTTTAAAAAAAAAAAACACAAACAAGAAACATCAAAATAAAAATCTAACTCCCGAAGACTCAGATTGTTTAACTGTTGCTGGAAAGATAATGAATCCGTGGCTTTTACTTACTGAATGTGTTCTTAGTGCAGCAATAGTTTTGGACAGAGCCATTTCCCACAGTTCATCGATATAGGCTCTATTGACCAAGCCCTGGGTCGTATGTAAGATATGATCTTCAACTACAAAAAAGCTAACAAAGGAGAAGGCACAGCTGTCAGATGGTAGAGTCCCTATGACATCAACATGGTTTCACAAACATCACATGCAACTGACACATGCAAACGTAGCAAAACTCTCATCAACCCCCCGCCCTCCAAGAAAAGCAATTTGCTGCCCAATTCTGTCTGCATGTACAGAAACAAAGACCAGGCAACAGACACATTTTAAACCCCACTGAATATTTCAACTGATGTTTCAAAAAAAAGCTTTAATTTGTTACTAGCAGCAAGTAAGCTGGTAAACATTAAATTTCAAGTATGTGTCAAGGAGACAGGTTTAAATAATATCAAAATCCAACACACCCCACAACACAGTTGTCAGAGAGCAAACACTTCCTATAATTTTTTCTACTGACCAATAGCTGCCTTGTGATCAGTTATGCTGCAGTGAAGGAAAGAGTCTTTGGGAAGATGCCCTGTCCTGCATGAAAGGAAAGGGAAGGGCAGCGAGATTATTGGGGTGGAGGGAACTAATGATTTGCCTTCTTGCTCATTTTCCTGCATTTATAAACCCAAGCCATGCATTTGTTTAGTCTCTGATTTCCAAGTCTGTGCCCACTTCCCTGCCTCAGAAATGACACAATTTTTTTTTAAAGTGGTTCTAAAGTAAACTGGGTATCAGCATATGGAACAGGAATCAGGTATTTTCAGTACATGGGATATTTTCAGTTGTAGGGATTTTTAATCACGGAAGCACAGGAGTTAGACCTAGAAGCGACCTGTTACATCACCCAGCTCTAGCTCTGGGCCCATCTAGGATTGTGTTCTATAGCAGATTTATTAATGTCTTGTCCAGTCTGCTTTAAAAGCTACAAGCGTGGCCGTCTCCACCCAGACCCTTGAGAAGATAAGAGATCTCACATTGTCAGGAAGTTTTCCTGACTTTTAGCTCATGTTAAACTTTCCTTCATTTTTTATTTCACCCCAAATATTTCTTCTCCTTCTCTGGTATTTATACTTTTCACATGTGTGTAGACTTATGTTCCCCTTAGGCATTGTTTAGTCAATTTAGATTTTCATATTTTTTTATGATGATTCTGGCTTCATGACAGAAGACAGGGGCATTGTTCCCAAGAACTGGATTCCCTAAACAAGTCCCACAGAAGAGTCCATATATGTAAACCAGAAGCAGAGCTAGCCTCTTCAGCTTTAACCTGTTCAAACTGCTCCAGGCCAGCTGTCCATCAGTCACTGAAAGCAAAGGTCTATTCATGTCCTTAAAATTAAGCATGTTTTAGTACTGTTTTTTGACTGAGGCTAGAGTGCACAGCACCATGCAGGATCAGACCCCATATGGTTATATAAACACATGGCATTATTCATACTGCTACAATAAAGATGGTTAATATCTTCATTATCTGGTTTTATAACCACCATAAAGTATTGTTCTTGGCTAAAACAAGGACAGTCTCACAACACTTTGAAATCCTATGATGAAAGGAAATCTACAGACACTTAATATCTTTTTTATTATTAATATGCAGGCATAACTCCTAGCCACGTTACTATATCAATAGGTTTTTCCCCTAATTTGAATTATCTATCCCTCCAGAGAGCAATCAATCCACTCTCATCTTTAGTCACCAAATATTTTTGCCAAAATCAGAACAAGGAGTAAAAAGTGATGTGCAATCCATTAAAAAAAGCTCAATATGGAATACCTAGATTATATAAAGATATCTGCTCCGTGGACAAAGTCCATTAAGGTATTACAAATCAGTGTCAGAATGTTATCAGTGTACATTTTACTAATGATTGCTGCTCAGATGGATATAAATGCATGCTGTGATTTACATGCAATCTTGTTCGATGAAATTTCTCCAGCATATTCATCTTTTCAGGAGCAGCAGCCCTATCTTCTCTTCATTCAAATTTGGGCCATTTTTTGGAAGACTGTTACTAGACTGCAGTTTGCAGTAGTAACAAACTAATTTTTTAAGCCACAGGAATAGAGGCTGAATGATCATACCAACAAACATCTTTTCCTGAGCTAGGCAAGGAGTGGGATATCAAAGAACTATGATCAAGAGGATTACAATATCTGCATAATTCAGTCAGACTGGCCTGTTCATCTCATTATAGCAGCAAGCTGACATACACAGTGCACAAAACATGTTTACTCTCTTGAACTCACTGCTTGCTAGCAGTGCACAATAACTGTTCAATCTTTAGCCTGCACTAGTGACACAGCAAGGTTTATGGGTGCAGTAAAATATGACACTCGTCTTAAATGCTTAGGAAGCACAAACCACACTTTTCCTGTTTTGGCTCCTAAAAAGAATTGTCAGAAAGATCAACATTTCCTCCTCTTTTTTTTTTTTTGTGCCATTCAACAACACAGCACACACATATATTTCGAGAAGTGTATATAAAAAGAATACCTACCCTACAATTTGATTAAAATACTTCCTGTAGCCGTCTAAAGTTTCGTGCTGCAACAAAGAAAAGTGAACAAAGTTTAAAACAAAAAAGGGCAGTGAAACTGGAAACAAATAAGAGACCACACACATGCAACAATATGTGCAGAGATAATGTGCTTTATTAGGCAAAGCATCTTTGATCACAAAAGCTATTAGTCATACCATATTTGAGGGGGGCTGAAGCACCAGTCTAGCTTGTTTTCTTCTCTGTTTCCTGTAGTAGTTCTCAAAGGTTTCTCTGGCACCCTGAAAAACAGATCAAATGAACTCAAGTTCCTGGCCTTAGAGTTAACCCCAATCACCTTCACATAAAACTGCTGATTTTACATGTTAAAAGTTGATTTACACCATTTTTTTCAGACCTCAGTGTCAACATTCCTTTAAAAGCTTGATACAAATACCAGTTCGTTCTGGATATTTATATAGGTAACTATTTTGGCACAAGGTTTCTGAAGAATGCTGCTATGGTCACAGACATACACGGACTCTTCCAACAGTACTGTGTAGCTTTTATGCGTGCATCCGCATAGCACACTTACTGTACTGCAGTGTAAATCAAAGCTCTATCAGATTTTGCACACTTAAAAAACTATAGGCATGGTGGAAAATTAAATCATTTCAAGAGAGAACAAGCAAATATTTTGTGAGAAGGAACAATGCTGGGAAAAGGTTGCAGAGATTCCTTTAGACACTTGCGTGGCCCTCACCACCATTGTATCTGAGCACCCGCAGTAAGACCCAGATCTATAAATCTAGGAGTACAGCCCTGGTCCTACAGTTCTAAACACACAGGCCTCTCCCACCTGACACAAAGGAAGCTGCCTCAGTTAAGCTACACAGGGTGAGTGGTTTCCACCTCACCAGGGAATTTGAGGAGTTTCTATTTTTTATCATTAGGTGACTGCTTCATCTTAGGCATCTTGTCCACATCCAGGAGTGCGGCCATCCAGTCAGCACAATAAAAACTTCTGAGCATGCTCAGAAACCACCTTATTGAGGCATCAAGACATTCAAATGCTACCTAAGTTATGTGGCTACCGCGGCACTTTCTTGTTTTATCCTTCAGCATTCCTACCGTACACTCTGTTACCACCCTCCCCACCTTCGTACTGTTTCACATCTGAAATTGGATTATAAAATCTTCAGGGCAGGGACAGTGCCTCTATTTGCACTTTAAAGACCAAACTTTTTTTCAGATGCTGTACAAAACAAATAAAAATGATTCCTACATATTTTTAGTCTGCTCCATGTACAAGAGACTTGATCTTCTTTCTTTAAATGGAGAAAATGAATTAAAAAGCCACAAAATTGCTTCTATACTTCCCACATATAAACTTCTTCCCCATATTATTTAACAATCCCTTTATTAAAAGGTTCTCAGGAAATTTTTGCCGTTAATATTTCTAGCAGTACAGTCACACACACTCCCCTCTTGTGTGTGTAGCTTATGGAGCTCCAGTAGGTTAGGTAAAATGTTATCCGCACAGATTTCATTGTGCGGCCCCTCCAGATATCGTCCCCCATGTGCTCTGTGTACCTACGTCTTTGAAAACAGCTTTTTCAGGTTTGTAACATTGGTTCTCTATTTGTTAGAACATATGCAATGCCTTTGTCCTTACTGAAGGTCAAAAGGCAAATTCAGACTTGATATAAACTAATTCAGACCTGCCATAAGCGATGGCAAATCCCCTGAAGTCCATCAGGTTGTTCCACTTTGTACCCGGGCTGAAACTGGTTATAAGTCAACAGCAATTTTGACATTTTAAAAAGAAGCATTTAGGAGCCAAAAGCTGTTTAGGAATAGTCTTTTCCCATGTCCCACCCTATCTTTTAGAAAGACACCCTTAACACGCAGCTCCTTCCTGCAACCTCAGGTCTCAGACCTCCCCTTCCACCTCAACCTAGCTACTTTGTGACGATCAAAGCCATTTCTCTGCAGGCAGACTTCCAGTTTGACGACTCCTGCTTGTTATGTCATCAGCGTTAGAAACACCAGCTTCATATTCGGTCTGGCCCAGTCAGTTTTTATGCCAGATCCTGCTTGCCAAATATCTGAGACCAATATATGTAACCAGGCTTTCCATCCTTTTATTAGTGGAACGAAACTAAGGCAGGGAAACTCCAAAACAAAGTGTAAATCTGAGCAACATTTTTTACAATGGAATTTTCCTTCAGAAAGGCACCATCTGGGGATTTAATAGTACTAGCCTCCTTCTTAGGAACTGGAAATGGCTCCCGGACTTGCATAATAAACACATAGACATTTGTCAGGCTATTGCTGCTATCCACTTTCTCTGACCTCCTGGTGACTGGGATGACAGTACTGAGACCTTGATTCTTGTCGCAGCTCCGCCACTGATTTGCCCCGTCACTTTAGTCATGTCATTTAACTTTTCTATGTCTCCGTTTCCGCAATCTCTGTTAGTGGTATAATAATGTTTAACTGCCTTACAAGGGGTGTTTGTGATGTGGAAACGTTGGAGACCCTTGACAGGTGAAAATTATGATATTCTAAATGAAGAATCTTCGAAAGGATTTCTACATATCTCTGCATTTGCCCTATGCTAGACAGCAATTCAATGGCTATTGTTCAAGCCCTTTTCAAGACCAAACCTCTCAACTGTACCTTCATTATGGGCCAGAGTTAGATTCCTCTCCATAAATATGGTGCTTGTCTTTTATTTCATTTATTTACTTATTTAATTTTCTGTTGAATTTAGGGCTGCTGAAAAGTGCAGGACTCATCCTTGAGACTGAAGCTCCCTACTAACCCAACATGACAAGGATTTTGTTGACTAGGAACTGGCTTAAAATGACCAACCAATTCCAACTGGCCAAACAAATTTTAAAAAAAGCTTTCATTACCAATGTGGTCTGGATTTGAACTTAGGGACGAGTAGTAGTAGTAGTAGTTAAAGGCTCTGTACCCCATTCCATTTCTATGACCCATTCTAGTTCCTTCACTTTTCCTGTTATACACTCCTTAGGTCAGAAATGCAGAATCATGATCCTCAGGTTACAATGTTCATTAGGACAAAATTTATTCCAGCTCATTTTAAGCTTCTTTTGCTAACCTCTCAACAGTTGTCTTGTATCATTCCATTTTACATCTCTATCCTGTATACGGGCCTTGCCAGGCTCAATTCTTTTAACAGAAGGCCCTGAATTGGCACAATGGGTGGCACAGACTGAGCTACATGACCACATCAATCATCCACAGACCACTGCAAGACGAAGGCCCCCTTCAGTAAAGTAACTGTCTATCTGAGAATCATAGAATCACAGAATATCAGGATTGGAAGGGACCTCAGGAGGGATCTAGTCCAACCCCTTGCTCAAAGCAGTATCACTCTCCAACTAAACCTTCCATCTTGCTGAATGGTTTGGCAGGAACCTTTCCACAAACAGCCAAAACAGGTTGTTGGCAAGAGACAGTCAGTCTCTCTACACTACCTCCAAGGTTGAAACTACCAAACTCACTTCTGACACCATCATTCAGATTCTTGATTGAAACCACTCAGACTAACATGGGGCAGACTCCTGTTAACACTGAATTCACAGAGCAAGCTCACGCTAAATTCTAGTTTTTCTTTCCTGGAAAAAAACTGCTTAGAAAAGCAACCTCAACTGACTGGGTCAGTTCCAGCAGCCTCTGGGAAGTGCAAACAGATGAGGTTAGGAGCAATCTTCAATGCAGAAGGGAGTACACAGGATTCCTTCAGTCACTGGAAACCAGCCAGTGCAATAGCTTTATACAGAATCTTCTGAGAGTCAATCGGTGGTTAATTCCCAATTATTTCCTGTACACAGAGACTGCTAGCTCACCAAAAAATGTAGGTGAGATTTTGAGGTGATCTCAAGGGCTTACTGAAGTCTTCAAAGGCAAGTCAATAGGACCACAATGGCAATTTGAAACTGGTCAGACATTTTAAAGAGAAATTTAAAGAATAACTTAATCCACAATGAAGTTTCTGCTAGGAATAGCCCCCAACCATTTAGTTAAAATAAGGTACACTTTTATTCATCCCTCAAGGTGCACAGTTAAGAACTCTCCTTCCTTTCCATACATTCCAAAGGAAAAGATGAGGAAGAGTCCCAAATATTGCCCTTATTCTCTTGTACCATTCCCCCAGCTACCTGTTCAAGTGCGCTTCTTTCATCTTCCAGGCATCCCATACCCCTTTTTGCTCAAGTCACCTAGTGACTCCCACGATCTCTCTGCTAGCGCTGACAAGGTCACAGTCTCACTGTGTGTGCTCTAGAGCATGTAATGCACTTTGGGGCATTACCCTTTGAACACGTTACCTAGGCAATGGGGCTTTGCACAGAACGTGCCTTTGGTGTTGAACCTCACTGCAGAAGAGCACTAAAGAAAGCCAACCACACTCAAAAGTTTTTTGAAATGTTTTCTATTTGTCTTTTATAAATCCTCCGCCCATCAGCATTTTATACAATAAAATAAGGGAAGGGAGAGGCGCAACAGTTGTTTGTTGAAGATGAAATATTTGAGACAGCTTTCCAATGTTCCCTTCCTTTCTTTCCAAAGTAAGCAGAGGTTAAGACTGACAAACGCTTTCCCTTTGGAAATCACTCCAGACACACTATGTGTAGAAGTGTTATTGCTTGACTTTAAAACCGAGTATTGAGACTTTGGGCTATATCCATAAACTAGTCTCTCCATTTTTTAATTAAACCTCTTTATCCATCCACCTACCTACCTCAAACTTCCATACTTAGGATACTTCAGAAAGCAAATGTCCCCATGTTTCAATCTATCAAATGGCTTGAGTTCTAGATCTGAAGGGCTGGAGGGGGAAAACACGCATTTGGAAGACATTAAATTTGAGCAAAGATCCTAGTGATCAGAGACAGACAAGACATGCTGGCTCATCCCACTGATCTCACAGCCAATGCCATATTGTTCCCTACAGAACCTTGTCCAATCTATTTTTAAACATCTCAAGTAATGCGAACTAAGAAATTATTCCAAAGCATAAACCTCAGCTTTCTCAGGAAGTCTTTCCTGATATGAGTCAACAGTGTACCCTTGGTGCCAAGAAGGCTAACGGCACATTGGGCTGCATTAGTGGAAGCATTGCCAGCAAATCGAAGGAAGTGATTATTATCCTCTATTCGGCATTGCCTTTCAAGTCTGCTCGTCAAAAAACTGATTCGAGACAGGCTGCAAATAATTTTGGTGAAACTGTGTCTCCTTGTTTCACACCTTTCTTGATGGGGATTTGGAGGGCAGTATTGAACAGCGATATATCCGTGCTGCAGCCAGAGTTTGCGTCTTTTAGTAATGTGATATATTTCGCACTGATGCCTGTTCTGAAAGAGCTTCAAGAACAGCGTTGGTCTCCATGCTGTCGAACGCTTTCTCGTAGTCCACAAAGGGAAGCTGTATTCCCTTGAACATTCTAGTAGCTGGTTTAGAGAGAAGATGTGGTCCATCGTGCTGTAATTCCTTCGAAAACTGGCCTACTCTCTGGGTTGCTGAAATCTGAAATCATCCAGATTTCGTGACAGTTGATTTATTATTATTTTGGTGAACAACTTATAGATATGCAAAGGCAGGCAGATTGGGCGACAGTTCTTTAGATTTTCTTGATCGCGTTTCTTATGCAGCAAAATGGTATTGGACTCTTTCCAACTGGACGGTATCTTCTAAATTTCCAGGTAACGGCTGAACCTTTGGGCTAGAGCTTTCCATAGTTCCTGGCCTCCCGCATTAAGCGCTTCTGCTGTCAGACCTTCCTTGCCTGGAGCCTTCCTCTGTTTCATACGATGGACTTCGCTAATGAGAACTTGGAGTATGTGTTCATTGGTTTGTTGGAGTCATAGTCATTGGGATGTCTATGCAGGATGCAAACAGCTGGGTATAGAAAGGCAGGATCAACATCAATGGTGAGCGGTTAAACCATCTCATGTTCACAGATGATATTGTGCTGATAGCTGAAAACTGAAAATACAGCCCAGCTTGAAAGAATGCTTAAAGAACCGAACGTAAAAAGTAGTCAAGTCAAATTAAAAATGAACCGGTTGAAAACAAAATACATGAGATCACATGTTCTGCCAAGAACTCAAATAACTCTTGGGCGGGACATGTGGGCAGGACATGTGGCCCGACCCAGTGACAACAGATGGACCGCAGCTGTATCCGAGTGGTATCCGTTAGAACCGAAACGACCACCCAGTCAGCCTCCAAAGAGGAGGGACAATTGCTTTGCCTAACAAGGAGATATGGACAAGCATGGCAAAGGATGGCCAGAGCGAGAGAAGATTGGAAGACGTGTTGTGATCAGCTCAGTCTCAGTGATTCAGCCATGGTGACATCACATCTGGAGTACTGCATCCAGTTTTAGGCCCCTCACTACAGAAAACATGTGGACAGATCGGAGAGAGTCCAGCAGAGGACAACAAAGCTGATTAGGGGGCTTGGGGAACATGACTTATGAGGAGAGGCTAACAGAACTGGGCTTATTTAGTTTGCAGAAGAGAAGAATGAGGGGGGGATTTGATAGCAGCCTTCTACTATGTAAAAGGGGGTTCCGAGGAGGATGGAGCTAGGCTGTTCTCAGTAGTGGCAGATGACAGAAAAAGGAGGAATGGTCTCAAGTTGCAGTGGGGAAGGACTAAGCTGGATATTAGGAAAAACTATTTCACCACGAGGGTGGTGAAGCACAGGACTGGGTTACCCCAGGAGGTGGTGGAATCTCTACCTTTAGAGGTTTTTAAGGCCTGGCTTGACAAAGCCTTGGCTGGGATGATTTAGTTGGGGTTGGTTCTGCTTTCTGCAGGGGGTTGGACTAGATGACCTCCTGAGGTCTCTTCCAACCCTGATATTCTATGATTCTACCAACATTTTTCCCCTTTCTTAATTTCATCCCATCCTCTTAATAATATTCCCCTGTACATCCCTAAAGAAGTTTCTCATTCCCTTTTTTGTTCTGCACTCCCCAAATATTAGGAAGTGTTTTTTTCCTAGGTTGTTGCTTTGCTAAACTATACATATTTTCACTCTTGATCTATCCTCAGTCTAGTAAGCCCTCCAAAAGTTATATTTCTCTTCTGGGAACACCCTCTAATACATCACAATCATTCTGGTAATAAGGTGACCAGAAGTGAATGCAATATTCTAGGTTCGTGTATTTTTTAATCTTTTATAAATGAGTCAATATGGAGGACAAACGACCATAGGCAATGAATAATCTATATTTTATATTCTTTCCCTATTAGTCACCACACAGTGTCATTACTAATGGTTACTTCTGTTCATGTCCCTATTTCTCTTTTTCTAAAGTGCTATCATATTAGTATCTAAAGGCTTTTCAACCACCAGATTGCAGAGAGCCCATAAAAGCATCATAGATCACTCTTGTTGTCCAGCCGTCCTGTCTATCGCTTTCCCAATTATTTGATTTTTTCTATAGATCATCTCCATGTCTTCATGGAAGTCACAAATGTTCCCAGCTTCTTTCTAGTCATATTCATGGATTATAAGGCCTCTAGGCACCATTGTGATCATTTAGTCTGACCTTCTGCATATCATAGGCCAGAGATCTTCCCCACAATAATTCCTAGAGCAGATCCTCTAGAAAAACATTCAATCTTGATTTTAAAATTGCCAGCAATAGCGAATCCATCATAAACCTTGGTAAATTGTTTAACTGATTTATTGCCATCACAGTTAAAAATCTACACACCTTATTTCCAGTTTGAATTTGTGTAGCTTTGATTTCCAGCCATCGGATTATGTTGTACATTTCTCTGCTAGGTTGAAGAGCCCATTAGCAAATGTATGCTCTCCAAGTAGGTCCCTAAAGTCTGTGATCAAGTCAGCCCTTAATGTTCTCTTTGACTGAGCTTCTTGAGGCTATCATTGTAAGGCATGTTTCTAATGCTTTCATCATTTTCATGGCTCTTCTCTGAACTCTCTTCAATTTATCAACATCCTTCTTGAATTGTGGGCATCACGGCTGGACATAGTATTTCAGCAGTGGTCATTCCAATGCAAAATACAGAAGTAAAATAACCTCCCTACGCCTAGTTCAGATTCCTCCGTTTGTGCATCCCATGATTGCATTAGCCCTTTTAGCCACAGCGACGCACTGGGAGCTCATGTTCAGCTGATTATCCACTACGGCCCCCAAATCTCTTTCAGAGTTAGTTTCCCAGAACAGAATCTCCCATCCTATAAGTATGATCCACATTCTTTGTTCCTAGATATATACATTTACATTTAGCTATATTAAAACGCACAGTGTTTGCTTGTGCCCAGCTTACCAAGCAATTCAGATTGCTGTGTATCAGTGACCTGTCCTCTTCATTATTTACCCCTCTCACAAACGTTCCAAAAAGCAGCTGTTTCACTCTGCATAAATTCAATACTCAATAACTAGTACATTAGGCATATCTACAAAATCTATTCATCTTTTTTTAAAAATAGAAAAAAACAAATATTAGTGGCCTAACAAAACAGAAGTCACATTGAAAATATTATCTTCACACCCTAAACATCTTGAATCAACTAGCAGCTACAACTGGACAGACAGAGAGTGAGGTTTCCAAGGTATGTTTCAGAGGATCTGCAGCTCGCTATGAAAACTTTCCTCCAAAGCAGACTATTGTCTGTGCAGTTTTTTTTTTTTATATCTCAGTGCCAGTCTCTGGGGTAGACAGTCCCCAGAAAAGAGGGGGAAAACACCACACGTGCTTGCTCATTTATTTAGATTTATTTGATTGGAACAGATTTCTCTCGCTCCTTGCCCCCCACCATTCAAGCAGGCAGCCAAAGATTCAAAATTACAGTCACAAACTGCACATTTATTCTAATCACCGGTCCAGGAAAGGCCATCAATAACACCATATGTTTTATAAAATTACTGGGCAGAACTTTATTTTTCAAATTAGCTTTGGAGCACCCAGTTCACAAACTTGGCAATGAGCGCCAGATAATTAAACTTGTTGATGATCACCACAACAGCTGCCATAAGGGAAAATGAAATATAATCATACAAAGGCAGATGCAAGATTTAAGAAACCAAAAAAATCTATAGCTAAAGGGTAGCAGAGGTGAAAGTGCATCCAGTTATGAATTACATGAGGATAGTTACTGTAAGTTTCATGTTATTAGTTTAATATACATTTTCATCTAATTTATTTTTCCTGCTATTTCAAATAATTAATGCACTGCTCCCTAATTTCTAAGAAGGTTCACAACTACATGCTTACCAAAGTATATTTTGGATCCAAAACATGCTGAGTATGTCATGTCTCAGTAGGATAACAAAGAGGTTTAAGTGGTGTTAACCCTGAAACAGAAAACCATCCAATGTACAGAATGTATTAATCATTAAAGAGCAGTAGGTCACTGTGTAAAACATGGTAATGATAACACTTTGCCCGGATGCAGTAATTGTCAGCTGAGACACTCCAAGCATTTTACAAGCATTTTTTTTAATCCATATCACCTTTAATATCCGCAGAGACCTGTTAGGACTTCTGCAAGATCTCACGCAAAAGAGCCAGAGTAAATGGCACAGTTTGCTATTTAGCTACCTGGCAAGGTGGGAGGGCTGGGTTAGTCATATTGAGATTTGAACTCAGAGTTACAAGGAGTCCAGGTATTTCAAACTAACAGACTTAGCACAGTCTTCCTATCTACTATAGTCAATGAGTACTTGATTTTGTAGCTGGTCCGCAAGCACAACTGCTATAAACTTTGATAAGAATTGTATCTATGGAGTGGCTACAGAATTAGCTCCCTAGTCATTTGGAATAACCTGTTTCCAATCCAAAGGAGCACCGTTAATTTATAGTCCTGGGAATCCTCTACCCACAATTCATCTCATTCTAAATACTGCAGCTTTGGTTTAAAGTAAACAGGTTAACAATCAACTTGATCTTCCACTCATCAGTGATAATCCTGAGTTAAAGCACACTCCCATCTGGATTAATGAATGTATTAGTATTTGCTACTGTGTGACCCAGCCTTTTCTTAAATTTACTTTTGGCATTCACTGGCTTTTTGATTCTTGTTAGACTTTGTTCCATGATGATTTTCAGTTACACAGAGACTTTCCCACGCCTTCACTTTCTTTCGGAGACTTGCACAGCATCTCAACGAAATCAGAAGTGAGATCAGCTCCATTGTTATAAAACCCACTCTGAGCTTTACACTACTGTTCACAAAGTACATACATAAGGGGATTTTTGTATCTATGGAGACCTATCTTCAAATTGCCTGAAGTCACCGGTAAAAATTAACTGGATGATCTGAAGTTGAGGGACATTCTTGCAAACTCTCTGTGCACAAAGCTAATACCAAAGGCCACAGCAGTTCCATGAACAACAAACATGGAGGATTGAGATCAAATGCCCCGATCATTTTTAGTCATTTACACTCCCAGGGCACTCTGAGTTAGTGATGCCAGGGTCTTAGCCAAACTCCAGTGCTGGAGATTACAGTCTATCAACCTAAACTCCTCCATCAGTTTTAACTAGATACAGTATGCACTTCCTTCTCTACCCCATCAAGTAGTGCTGCTGTGCTTCATTAACTATCACCTTCACCTGGCTGAAATGATCTCCCTGGATACTTTGCATCTTATTTAAATTCATGTCTTTGAGTGCCAATTAAATCCAGGGAAGTGCAGACCAGTCTGCTTAACTTCAATGGAGCAAATAACAATGGTGCAAACTAATTAGCAAACGCCTAGCAGGTAATAAGGTGGTAAGTAACAGTGAGTATGGATTTTGCAAGAACAAATCATATCAAACCAACCTAATAGCTTTCTTTGAAGGATAACAAGCCTTGTGAACAGGTGGGAAGTGTTAGATGTGGTATAGCTTAAGTTTAGTAAGACTTTTGGCTTGTCTTCACTAGCGTGGGGAGAGATTGATCTTACGGCAATTGATTTATCGCGTCTTGTCAAGACGCGATAAATCGATTGCCAGCAGCGCCCCTGTTGAATCCATAACTCCAGCTCACCAAAAGGTGCAAGCTGGAGTCGACGGGGGAGTGACTGCCAACTGCCGCTGCCGTGAGGACGGCAGGTAAGTCGGCTGTAGATACGCTGATTTCAGCTACGTTATTAACGTAGCTGAAATTGCATATCTACAGTCGATCCCATGCCCTAGTGAGGACCAGCCCTTAGGATACCACCTCAAAAGACCTTCTCATAAAGAGCTAGAGAAACACAATCTAGATGGAGCTATTACAAAGTGGGTGTATAACTGGTTGGAAAACGATTCTCAGAAAGCAGTTATCAGTGGTTCAAAGTCAAGCTGGAAGGGCATATCAAGTGGCGTCCTGCTGGGAGCAGTTCTGGATCTGGTTCTGTTCAGTATCTTCGTCAAGGATTTAGATAATGGCATAGAGAGTACACTTATAAAATCTGCAGACATACCAAGCTGGCTGGGGTTGCAAGAACTTTGGAGGATAAGATTAAATTTCAAAATGATGTGAAAAAACAGTTGAAAATGGTCTGAAGTAAACAGGATGCAATTCAATAAGGACAAATCCAAAATACTCCACTTAGGAAGCAACAATCCATTGCACACATACAAAATGGGAAATGACTGCCTAGGAAGGAGGACTGCAGAAAGGGATCTGGGGGTCATAGTGGATCACAAGCTAATATGAGTTAACAGTGTAACACTGTTACAAAAAAAAAAAAGCAAACATCATTCTGGGATGTATCAGCAGGAGTGTTGTAAGCAAAACACAAGAAATAATTCTTCCATTCTACTCTGCACTGATTAGGCCTTAACTGAAGTAATGTATCCAGTTCTGGGTGCCACATTTCAGGAAGGATGTGGACAAACTGGAGAAAGTCCAGAGAAGAGCAACAAAAATGATTAAAGGTCTAGAAAACATGACCTTTGAAGGAAGATTGCAAAAATTGGGTTTGTTTAATCTGGAGAAGAGAAGACTAAGGGGGGGACATGATAACAGTTTTCAAGTACATAAAAGATTGCTACAAGGAAGAGGGAGAAAAATTATTCTCCTTAATCTCTGCGGATAGGACAAGAAGCAATGGGTTTAAATTGCTGCAAGAGCAGTTTAGGTTGGACATTGGGAAAAACTTACTAACTGTCAGGGTGGCTAAGCATTGGAATAAATTGCCTAGGGAGGTTGTAGAATCTCCATTACTGGAGATTTTTAAGAGCTGGTTAGACAAATACCTGTCAGGGATGGTCTAGATAATACTCAGTCCTGCCAGAGTGTAGGGGACTGGACTAGATGACCACTTGGGGTCTCTTCCAGAGACGCAGGGTCCAAGCCTGCTCTCACTCTTGCTTTACCCCACCATAATGTCATTGTCTTTAATGGAGTTACTCTCAATTTACACTGGTATAAGCAAAATCAGAATCAGAACCATAGTCCCTTCCCCAAAGCGCTGTAACAAACTAAAGTAGATATAAAGTAGCTCAGTCACAAAAAAAACCATTCAGTCGTAATGCGCCTTGTCTCAGTGCCTGTTTGAGTTCCTGCAGAAATTTTGGAATCTTGCAGATACTGTCCCCTAACGACTTCCTAGAGCATGGTGTGTTTGAAGGAAGTGATGGCCATTTGGTACATAAGAGGAGGAAAACTACTAGAAGCATAAGGGAAAACATGAAATAAATTGCAAACATGAATGTGGGAGAAGTTGGTATGGTGCTTGGAGACTCCTCAAGATGAGAATAAATCATTAGTGGCTGGGGAACACAAGGAAACAAGGCCCCAGTCCAGCAGAGCATTTATGCACATACTGCTTAACTTTAAATATGAGTATTCCCAATTAATTCAATGGGATTAAGTCTGTGCTTAATTTTAGCATCTGATGAAGTGCTTTGCTAACCCAGAGCTCAAAGGGAGGTTTATGCCCAGCTCAGATAGCAGTACTGTATGGATTCACTTCTTTACATTAAAGAACTAGCATCATTTTGATGGTGACAACAAAAGAGAAAGCAAATAGAGAGAAAAATGCAGTGGCTGCTATTTCTAAGGTGAACCATCTGCTTTGATATTTACACAACTGCATACATTCACAAGTGGCCGTACTCATTTCTACATCCCTGGCAAACTGAAAACCATGTACTGACAACAAGAGCAGAGGACGGTCACATTTCCATTCTCCCATCACACTCTTGCCCTGAGCCCTCCAGTCAAAAGAGAGCCAGTCTCCTTGGTCACACGGCTGACTCCATGCCTCGTAGTGTTTTGTGCAAGTTGGTTTGTTGAGGTTTAATTTAATTCCTCTCTTCTTTCAGAGGGTCCATATTGTACACTGGACGCTGTACAGGGAAACATCTCCTCTTGCTTGTAGCTCCTTCTGTAGATACTCAATACATGTTCAATTATTTCCTCTTGTCCCCCACCAACTCAATGTCACACAAGCCAGACTAGATAGTATCCACTTTCAGACCCTACCAACCTAGCCCAGATCCAGACAGATGATTAAGTGGGGAACAATGCTGTATCCCATTTCCAGTCCTCTGTATCAGTCACTTCGCATCCATTTCAACTCCTTGACTTTATTTTATTTTTTTAACTAGTTTTAAGCAAGGTACAGATTGAAGTACATTCCTGGAATCTGGTCTCTGTGGTCAGAGGCAACATATGACAGTACTAATCAGGAGAGCAGCAAGTAGCAGTGAAACACACACAGTTTGCTGCTGCCAGTCAGCTGGAGATGGTCTGAGTTGATTGGCCCTGCCTCTCCTGGAAGGAAGACCAAGGACTTTGAAGAGAAGCTTCTTCCCACACCTCTCCAGATGGGGCTGCAAAGCTCTGGTAGACCCAGAAAAGCTTTAATTCTCCTTTGGTTTCAAGCACACACTTATGCATGGGGGCGGGGGGGGGGGGGTTTGCACACGTTAGACTTAATTTACAGCAGTTTTTCTACAAAGAGATGAAGATGCACAAGAAGTTTCTCTCGACTCGACGGAAATCAGCCAAACGGCAACTATTCACAGTAGGAAAGCGGATCTCCTTGGATCCGATGGTGGTCTCTCTCATATGGCTAACATTTGTATGACTTCCCAGTTTTCTCACCTCAGTTGCTGATTTGCTTCCAACCACTCTGAGGATACAGCCAAGAACAGGTTAACTCTACAGGGCGGTTTCTTTAAAAAAATAAATAATTCCCCCTTTGGGATGGTTTCACAGCAGCCACTCTCTAAAAGGGACCTGCATTCCCGCCTCTCAGAAAATAGGGGCATTATCGCTTCTTATTGATTGGGATGGCAGCGGAGCATTGTTCTCTCAGTGCAGCCTATAGGAAGGAATATCTATTTTCCATTTAGATGTGGTAAAGCCTTTAATTTCACCCTCCTGGCTGCAGCTGGAGTTCCCTTTTAACTGCCCGGCCATGGGAGTGAAGACAGTTTTATATGGAGGAAAATGCTGAAAAGGCCACTTTAATATTCTTGCATGTGAAAAGGGGAGCGCATTTCATAGTGCTCCGTAATGAGGGTCAGCGGGACATTACACTTCACCATATGGCTAATTTGCACAGCAGGTCAAATGCTCTATTTGCTTTTTAAAGACGGCCCTATAGATCAAACGGCATCTAAAACAAAACAAAAAAAGCATGAGTAAAAGATGCCCCCTACTGTTCAAGTCTGGAATTGCCAGGCAGCAGACAAAAAGGTCACTGCATGGCATTCCAGTCCCACTGACGAGTGTTACTTCATCACATCCTTTGCCTTTCTAAAAGAGCAAAAAGTAGCAATGTGGAAGATGTATTAGTACAGAGCTCCACAAACAAGGCAGCAGGCAGAAAAGGAAAGCTGCGTTAGGGAATCCCAGTTGTATCAATATTTTAATATCCCCACACAGAAACACTTGCCAAACTCCACAGACTACTCAAAACGAGCTTTCACTCCATTTGCTTGCAATATGAACCTGTGCTAACTGCTGTCACTGTTCCAAGCCGTTGACTAGCTGCCTGACCTTCTAACGAGTGCTCTGTTTATTAGCGTGATGGCCCTTGTAACCTATGTTTGTCTTGGCACTTCCTCCTTGCCGTGTCCCAGGCCTGACCCAAAGAAGAACTTCCCCTGCAGGGGCCAGCAGTAGTCTGCAGTACTAGAGAAAAAAATCTGATCACTAAAGATTACGGAGCCATGGGGCCTGGACTTTTGAAGAGAGTAAACATTATGATTAACAAGCCTGGCCTTTGTAATCAACTTCCACCCCTCCCCTCCAGATCAGAGTGTTAATTTATTAAATATTTTAACAAAGGGCCTTTATTATTGGCCTCAGCGTGGCTGGCTCCTTTCAGAACATTACCACCTACATCTAATAAAGCTTTAATTGACTACTGCTTTTCATAACCTCTGACCTAGGATGATAAACAGTTGGACTATGGTAGCAAAAGGGTAAACCACAAAGGAGTTTGCATCCTGCTCATGCTTAGCAACCCCCCAGTTTAAAATGGATTTGCTTGAACAGAACAAAAATCTGTGTGTTGCTGGCACTGACACTTAACTCTTGAAAAGCACTTTTCATCTGCAAAGTTATTTCTAAACATTACACAATTTATCCTCACAGCATCCTTTTTAATACTAGATCTCGATTCCAATTTTACAAACAGGTAAACAAGACTGAATGTCCTGGCAAGGGACCAGTCAGAGATCACGGGCTTGATGCAGAAATCACTGGGTGAAATTCTGTGGTCTGGTTCATAAATGATTTGGAAGAAGGAGTAAACAGGTCAAACAGCCACCATACTGACAATGCCTGCACCACTAGAAATCCTAGCATGCAATATTTCATCTTGATAAAAGCATCCAGTCCACCACAGGCTATACCTCTGGTATTTCCCCATGGGTCAGGCACAAAAAAGATGAGATTGGCTTAAAAATTATGAGATGGGGGAAACACCCACATTTGAGGGTCTTTTTATCTGCCTTCTGTTCCCTGAATCTTTAGGGTGCACCGAGGTCACATGTTTAAGCTTTTCTCCACCAACATGAGGGCTAGAAACTCATTCTTCAAAAAAAAAAAAAAGACAAAGAAAAGAAAAAGCTGAAATACTCATATAACAACTTCTGTGGCAGCTGAGGCTTTAAGTAAAGCACAGAATGCTGCAAGCCTAATGATAATACCATGAGCAATACTGTGTCAATCTAACACTTGTTTTCTGCCCTGACAGACTCCTTAAGCCCCCATGTTTTGTACAGAGGTGACTGAATGGGGTAAATTCCAAACATGTTTTTCCCACCCTCCTCTTAAGGGACGCCTCCCTTGCAATCAGAGGTTTGACTGCAGCTTGGACAGACATGCTCCCACTAGGTTTAGTCTAGCTAGCACGGCTAAAAGTAGCAGTGAAGATGCAACGGCACATGGATAAATGTCTGTCCAGCACCATGGGTGCCTAGCTAGCCACTGCTCCTTCACAGCTCTTCTTCGCCACACTAGCTAGATTAAAGCTAGTTTTGCTATGCCTACCCAAGCTGCAATCGGTAAGGACATGCCTTTAGTAGTCAAGGTCTGAGAGGGCCCATGTGAAATCCCCACACAATCTAAACCACAGCAATTGTCAAAAAACAAGCTGCACCAAGAATCTAGCAAGAATCAGATTTTTAGGAAAACTGCATGGCTAACACATTTTGTCTTAACTTCTGCAAATGCTAATCTATATTAGCTCCATTTGGAGCAGTTAAAGTACAAAAGGAAAATCTTGCAATTCTGGAGAGTACATCCGCTGTTCACTTGTCCCTTTTCTCTATGAAGCTGTGGTCAGGCCATGTATCAGGTGTTTCAATGTCACTCTTCTATTGTTAGGTAAAAATCAGCTTGTCCTACTCACTGTTCCAATACCCGGGTAGTGCGGAGTTGGGCTATAGCTCGAAACTGTCAGAGACCATGTAAGAAACACACTGAGGCCAAGCAACTTTGATCAAAGGGCACGCACCCCCCTCAGGCTAGTAGCTTCGGAGGCATGTGGCAGCTTTATTAGACACACACATCAGTATTTATAGGTTTAAGACAGACAAAGGAAAGACACTAGGTACGTCTCCTGTATCATCTCAGGCTGACCTTGCGCAAACTGCTTTCTACGGTTACTCAATAAAGCAGAGAAAGAGCAGGAGAGGGAACAAGGCAAAAATATTTGAACAAGATAAGGAAGTTAAGCAAGGCCAGGAGGAATATATTGCAGGGGGCCTCTTTTATCGAACACTATCTTCTCTGTCAATCTAGAAGTCCTCATTTACACCTTTCAGATTATGGTGAGCTGCTCCATTGTTATAATCCCTCACCAGGATATTTACTCAAACATATGCAGGGCATGTCTACACTTACCGGTAGATCAGCACTGCTGCAATCGATGCAGCGAGTGTTGAGTTAGTGGGACTGGTGAAGATATGATAAATCAATGGGAGAGCACCCTCCCGTCAATTTGTGTACTCCACCTCCCCAAGAAGCGTAAGGGAAGTAAGTTCATGGGAGATGCTCTCCTGTTAACACTGTACAGTGTAGCTACCGTGGTAAGTGGCTCTAACTACATCGACCTCAGCTATGTGTACTTAAAGCCTTAGTGGCTCTAAATACACATAACTGAAGTTGGATAAGTTAAATCGATTTACTGCGGTAGTGTAGACCAGCCCTCAGAGTGAATAATTGTCTCATTAAGTGTCTTTTTTATGTTTTCAAATCCATTCAGCATCATACTTCTTGCTTTGGATAAACAGTTTCAGGTTCATGCCTTTTCAATAGCCATTACACAACTTTAAGAAGTTATTCTGAAGATACATCCAACACAATAGTTGTATCACATCTTGCAATCACATCTCTACCTGTCAAGAGCTATCACCTCTTTGATCTAACCTTAGAAATATGCTAGCATGTTTATTTTCCTGCCTAGAGAAGTCAAGCTGAATATCGCAAAGAGCTCATAGTTTAATTCTCATTTTTTTCTACATTACCACAAATATGAATCAACAGATGAGAAGTGATCACACAGTCTTGCCAACTCTCACCATTGGATCCTGGGTCTTGTGTTAGTTGGTGTTGTTCTTAAAGTTCCAGCCTTTGTAATCAAGAGACTATAAAAGAATCTAAGATTTCGTATTTTTTTAAAAAGCCCTCTCAGTTGCAGAGAAAAACTTTAAAAATATGGAGTGTACATTAATGGCTCAGAAGCCCGGAAATAAATAAAAACTTAACGTTTATTCTTTTTTCAGTCTCATAATTAGAGCCCTGCATGGATAAAAAATTTGTATCCGCATCAGATCCTTGATCCGCAAAAAGAGTCTGTGGATGTGGATACAGATATGGGCAGATAGAAAGTGGATATCCGCAGATTTGCAGGGTTCTAGACACACAATTAGTATCCACATCCAATCCAGAGAGTCTGCAAAAACTGGCCACAGACATAAAGCAGATACCCACGGATTTGCAGGGATCTACTCATGATTTCTTCAGGCCTTACTCATGATTTCTGGCTGGGGTTGGTGATACTTGTTATAACCAGAAATTTTCAGAATTTACAAAACAGCAGCCTCATCTCTATAGCATAATTGAAACTCTTTACCTTGAATTACTGGATTTTGAAAACAACAAAAGGTCTAGTTTCCTCATCACAGTTCCTCCCAAACACACATCAGTGTGAAAAGGCCTATGACAGGGGTCAGCAATCTTTGGCATGCAGAGCAGCAGGGCCTATGACCCTGCCAAGCAGTGAGAGGTAGTGCTGGCAGGCTATTAGGAGACACACACCAAGTGCTGTGAGAACTAAGCTGAAGTGGTCCAAATTGTACAGGACAGCAGCAGAGAAGACAGACAGTAAAAACATCTAAATAAACCCCCAGTTTTAATTTCCAAGATGTACCAAAAACACCTATGCACATTCATGGAATGACATCTGCAAATGGGACACTGGAAAGAAGAGAGCAAAATGAACTGAAAGCTTTTATAAATCAAAAATTGAGTAACAATGTTGATAGTTTGTAATATGGCTTTTAAAAATTCACCTGTGTACTCTGACTGACTGAGCTGACTAATCTTGCTGTCTGCACTTGAGAGAATGGGCATGAAGCCATCAGCTCCTAGAAAATGCCAATCAGTAGAGAATGTTGCAGTATGCCTCCTCAACAACACTGCCAACCAATGCACATCAGATCTGTCCGCTGCTCTCTGCATTGGTTTCCCATAGAATATCAATTCAGGTTCAAGATTTCAGACCTTATCTTCTAGGCCCTCTTTCTATTACAGGATAAAATTCATTTATGCAGCAGACAGAACTTTCTCAGGGACTGCTCTGAGACTACAAAACAAACGGTCAAGGGAACTAAAGGACCGTCACAAACCACACCACTCTGCACTCCAAGTGCCAGGTGTACCCCTCCAACCAGCCTCTTCTAACACACACAACGTGTACATTTTTAAAAAACCACAACACTATTAAAACAAAAAATACACATTCTGCTTGGGAAAAGATAAGAGAGAACAAACAAATGATAGATGCTAGTCACATCTCTTACTGCATGACGGGAAGGTGTTCAGATATTACAGCGATGAGGGAGTGGCACCTATATGTGAAAGAAAATGTAGACTGAAATGAAGTAAAAATCTTAAATGAATCCACATGTTCCATAGAATCTCTATGGATAGTAATTCCATCTAATAAGAATATAACAGTAGGAATCTATTATCAGCCACCTGATCAGGACAGTAATAGTGACTATGAAATGCAAAGGGAGATTAGAGAGGCTATCAAAATAAAGAACTCATAATAGTGGGGGATTTCAATTATCTCCATATTGACTGGATACATGTCACCTCAGGACAAAATGCAGAAACAAAATTTCTCAATACTTTAAATGACTGCTTCTTGGAGCAGCTGGTACAGAAACCCACAACGGGAGAGGCAACTCTCAATCTAGTTCTGAGTGGAGCACAGGATCTGGTCCAAGAGGTAATTATAACAGGACCGCTTGGAAATAATGACCATAATATAACATATAACATTCCAGTGGTGTAAAGAACATCTCAGCAGCCCAACACTGTGGCATATAATTTCAGAAAGGAGAATTAAATAACCTCCTCATTTTTGCATAAACGGAAATTAAAAGGTACAGTGACTAGAGTGAAATCCTTGCAAGCTGCATGGACATTTTTCAAAGACACCATAGTAGAGGCCCAACTTAAAAGTATACCGCAAATTAAACAACAGTAAAAGACCTAAAAGAGAGTCACCGTGGATTAACCACCACTTAAAAGAAGCAGTGAGAGATTAAAAGGCATCTTTTAAAAAATGGAAGTCAAATCCTAATGAGGTATCTAGAAAGGAGCATAAATGCTGCCAAATTAAGTGTAAAATGTAATAAGAAAAGCCAAAAAGGAGTTTGAGAAACAGCTAGCCAAAAACTCAAAAGGTAATAACAAAATGTTTTTTAAGTTCGTCAGAAGCAGGAAGCCTGCTAAACACCCAGTAGATAGAAATAGAGATACAAAAGCAGCACTTAACAACAACAAAGTCATTGCGGAGAGACTAAATGAATTCTTTGCTTCAATCTTCATGGCTGAGAATGTTAGAGATATTCCTAAACCTGAGCCATCCTTCTTAGGTGACAAAGCTGAGGAATTGTCACAGATTGAAGTGCCATTAGAGGAGATTCTGGAATTAATTGATAAACTTAACAGTAACAAGTCACCGGGACCAGATGGCATTCACCCAAGAGTTCTGAAACAACTCAGTGTGACATTGCGAAACTATTAACTATGATTTGTAACCTGTCCTTTAAATCAGTTTCTATACCCAGTGATTGGAAGATAGCTAATGTAATGCTAGTATTTAAAAAAGGCTCTAGAGGTGATCCTGGCCATTACAGACCAGTAAGTCTAGCATCAGTACCAGGCAAATTAGTTGAAACAGTAGTAAAGAATAAAATTGTCAGACACATAGGAGAACACAAATTGTTGGGCAAAAGTCAACATCGTTTCAGTAAAGGGAAAACATGTCTTACTAATCTATTAGACTTCTTTGAACAAAGGGTAGGAATAAATGGTAAATTTTCAGAATGGAGAGGGGTAACCAGTGATGTTGCCCAAGGTTCAGTTCTAGAACCAATCCTATTCAACTTATTCAGAAATTATCTGGAGAAAAGGGTAAACAGTGTGGTAGCAAAGTTTGCAGATGATATTAAACTGCTCAGGATAGTTAGGACCAAAGCAGACAGTGAAGAACTTCAAAAAGATCTCACAAAACTAAGTGATTGGCAAACAAAATGGCAAATGAAATTTAAACATGGATAAATGTAAAGTAATGCACATTGGAAAAAATAACCCCAACTATACATACTATATGATGGGGGCTAATTTAGTTACAATTAATCAGGAAAGAGATTTTGGAGTCATCATGGATAGTTCTCTGAAGACATTCACGCAGTGTGCAGCAGCAGTCAAAAAACCAAAAAGGATGTTAGGAATCATTTTAAAAGGGATAGAGAACATCTTATTGCCCTTAAATAAATCCACTGTGTACAGATGCAGTCTCCTCATCTCAAAAAATATATACTGGCATTAGAAAAAATTCAGAAAAGAGCAACTAAAATGATTAGGGGATTGGAACAGTTCCCATATTAGTAGAGACTAAAGAGATTAGGATTTTTCAGCTTGGAAAGGAGGAGACAAGGGGGGGTATGATAGAGGTATATAAAATTAGGAGTGGTATGGAAAAAGTGAATAAGAAAAAGTTATTTACTTGTTCTCATAATAGAAGAACTAGGAGCCACCAAATGAAATTAATGGGCGGCAGGTTTAAAACAAATAAAAGGAAGTTCTTCACACATCATCCAGTTAACCCGTGGAACTCCTTGCCTGAGGAGGTTGTGAAGGTTAGGGCTATAACAGGGTTTAAAAGAGAACTGGATAAATTCATGGAGGTTAAGTCCATTAATGGCTATTAGCCAGGATGGGTAACGAATGGTGTCCCTAGCCTCCGTTTGTCAGAGAGTAGAGGTGGATGGCAGGAGAGAGATCACTTGATCATTACCAGTGAGATTCAATCCCTCTGGGGCACCTGGCATTGGCCACTGTCAGCAGACAGGATACTGGGCTGGATGGACCTTTGGTCTGACCCAGTATAGCCATTCTTATGTACGGTGATAAAAGAATAAATCATAGAATATGGAATAGGCACAACTGGCCTCCTCGAGAAAAATTAGATCACTGCTTTCATCAAAGCACTTTATAAAACAAAACTTACAAGGACTTCAGAGATGGGAATAGTAAGACTAATAATTTACCTTTGCCTTTTCTTGGTCTTTGCAGGATTCAAATGCAGCTGCAATACTGTGACTTGTGGGATAAAAGGTAGGATTCCCCACTTTGAATTCTATTGGTCCTTTAGAACCTAGCTCCTTGGAAATTTGAAAACAATGACTACTTTCTTAAGAGAAAAGGTGTTTGAGTCTATATGTTCAGCGCTTGGTTGGTTACAGGGTTGTGCTTTCTTTTTAAGTAATGTGGCAAATTTGCCTGCACTATTATGACAGGTCCCGTGCTTTCTCTTCTTGTGGGGTGTTCAGGGCACCATTTCTTGTCCCTGAACAGGGTATTAACTGCCCCACTAGTATCCTAGAGTAGGAGAGTGGAGAGAGAGGGACCCGGGCCTGCTCTCTACTCCGCGTTCCAGCCCAGGGGCCCTGAGGATAGCAGTAAACTACTTGAGCTAGCTATTCCTTCCCTTGGGCTACTTCCCTCTCCTACCCTTCAGTTTGTGGGGCCTCCTGCCTTCTCTCTGCACAAGCCAGGTGTCTCTTTACCTATGGTCTGAGTCTTCTTAGCTCATCGCAGCACTTCTTCAAACTCTCCTCTGCTTTCCTCCAAACCGCTCACTGCTCCCACTCCTCCAAATCGCTCACTGCTCCCACTCCTCCAAACTGCTCAACGCTCCTTTCAACTGACTGATTGAAGCAGGGGGGGTTTATCATGTGCCTGGCTTCAGTTACTCTAATTGGCTTCAGGTGCCTTAATTGGCTCCAGGTGCTCCAATCAACTTCTAGTAAACTTGCTTCCCTTTACAGGGAATAAGGCTTCCCTCTAACATTCTCCTGCTGCCCTCTGGCCATGCTGTATCACAGTAAGTAGAAGGAAGTCCATGTAGCAGTCAATGCAGAGGACTAGAAGACAAGAGATCTGGGTTCTCTTCCCAGCCCTGCCATTGACATTGGGAAAGTCAACCTCAGTATGTGTTTCAGTCCTGCCAGCTGTAGAATGTGGCTAGTAAACTTGTACAGGTGCAGGGAGACTTAATTAGCATTTTTAAACCGCTTTGACAGCCTCAGATGAAAGGCGCTAGAGGAGTTCAATGTAACAGAGAAGAAAGGTCATTCTGCAGTACTTTATATGGACAAGAAAAATAGACGGATGAAATTTTGGATCTGCCAACTTTGACGTCGTTTTAAATAAACTAGTACTGCTCAAGAAAATTTTAATCTTTATTTGCTGTAATTAAAGATCGCAGAAATATCAATGCATCCCATGATGCTGTCAGATCCCACAAACTACACAGGGGTAGCTGGGCAAGTACTTTGATGAAAGACCTCCAAGGAATGGTGCACAAAATGGTATTAGCTGTTCAGTGAGGATAACTGTATTTTCCCCTCTAGTTCAGTTCCCGAGAAACCTACTAGCACGGCATTAGGGGCAACTATCTTTTCGGTGCGACAGAAAGCAAAGGACTTGACCACGTCAGTAAATAAGGATTCCAAGGAACATTTTGGGTGCTAGCCCCAGTGTGCTAGCTAAATTCCAACTCAGATAACATCCATTTTACCTCATATCCTCTGTACGTTCAATTGGATTAGAGTCTTAATTTCTAGTCCTAACCTGTTGTGTACTGTCATGCCCCTTTAAACAGCTATTACATTACTCCCCAAAGGTGGATTTTACGGTCAAAAGAGACTATTGTCATCATCTAGTCTGTCCTCAAACATAATGCAGGCAATAAAATTTCCTTGCATATCTCTGCTTCAAACAAAGTGGTACTTGTGTTGTTTTATAGTGTTGTCATAGCCATGTGGGTCCCAGGATATTAGAGACACAAGATGGGTGAGGTAATCTCTTATATTGGACCAACTTCTGTTGGTAATAGAGACAAGCTTTCGAGCTCACACAGAGCTCTTCGTCAGGTTTTTTAAACAGGTGTAAAGCACACTTGGATATTCAGGGTGAAATGGGCTCTCTCAGTACTATGCAGCCACAATTCTTCTTGAAGAGTGACCTATATATCAGATGATCACTCACGTTTTAGTAGGTTTAAATGTTAACCTGAAATGTGTCTTCCTTCAAATTTAATAGTAGACGACAAATTTGGTGCAAGTGTTTGCTACTCCTTCAGTCATTCAGAGATGCCAGAGTTTAATCAGCTATTGTATGACAACCACTAGCAGATTAAATTTTCAGCTTCTTCAGTTCAAATTTTGTCCACCTTACATCATGCTTGGTAAAGTGTGGAGGGTTATAATGTTTACTCAAACTAGGTCAAACATAACAGAACACAGATGATAATCTTCCCAATCATGCAGCCCTTTTTTGCACTTACAATTCACAAAGCTCTCACTGAGTTCCCAATGTACAAGTACTGCTGGATTAGACGTTCGAAATTAAATTTCTGGTATTTAAAAATAAATAAATAGTTTGCATATTTAAAATGTGTTTAATTTACAGGGTTTAAACATTTTTCTTTTGAGTTCTTCAGAATGTTTGTGTCTTTTCTTTTTTTTAAAAAAAATAGCTAAAACAGGAAGAGCACGTTATTTGGAACTGCTATGGCTGCAACGTGATCTGGAGTTTTGATCAGAGCAATCTTTAAACAGTAAGCAATACACTGAACTTTTCAGAAATGACAGTTTTGGCTTTCTTATTTCTTGTAGTTAAAGCTTCTTGGAAGGGATGAAAAATAACATGTACTAGTTAAGATACATTGGGAACATTCATTTGACTGATGAATACATTTTTATCTCACGTGGAAGAAGAGATCAAGGACACTAATAAGACATCAAACAAAAATGCTTTTCAATTTTTAAAATTTTTATTTTGCTTTATGACAACACAGTTTAAAAGCATACTCTTAAACCAACGCACGCATAGTCTCCTACTCATCTGTTCTGAGGTCTGATCCATTCATGTCCTGTGATCAAAGCCACGGATGGACACATGCAAGATGCAGTCTCTATCACCCATAATTTTTTAAAACCCATTTTAAATCAACATTTGATTATTTTAAAACTTTCTTCTTGTATAACTACCAAGATGTGCACATACCTTACTGGAGTGATCTGGTGCTGTAACCAGCCTTCCTCACCCGATTCTCCTTCTTATACCCCATGAATTGCAACACAGCATAGGCCATGGTTACACTGGCAAGTTATAGCGCTATAAAGCCCCCACGAGCGCTATAACCTCCTCCCCGTCCACACTGGCAAGACACGTAGAGCGCTATAACCGCTGAGTTATAGCGCTATTGTTAATCCACCTCCGCATGGGGAATAAAGGCTGTAGCGCAGCTGCTATAGTGCTACAGCAAGAATGTGGACACCCACTGCGCATTAATTGGCCTCCAGCCCATCCCATAATTCCCGTTCGAGCCACTCTGGTCATCACTTGCAAACTCTTTTGTCCTGTCCTCAGGTGATCACACGTCAGACCCGCCCTTTAAAGTTCCAGGGAAATTTGAAAATCCCCTTCCTGTTTGCACCAGCCAAGCGTGGCATGCTCTCAGGGAATCCTTGCAGGTGATCATTCTCATTGATCTGATTGATTGCGTGGCGTGGACTCAGGGAATCGTTGCAGGTGATCATTCTGATTGATCATCATGACTCCACGTGCCATGCCTCCTCGCAATAGGCGATCCCCAGCATGGAGCAATAGTGAGGTGCTGGACCTCATCAGCTGTTGGGGGGAAGAGGCTGTTCAGTCTCAGCTGCGGTCTAGCCGCAGGAATTTTGACACCTATGGGCAGATATCACGGGCCATGGCAGAAAGAGGCCATGAGCGGGACACTCTGCAGTGCCGTGTTAAGGTAAAGGAGCTTAGGAATGCGTATCGCAAAGCCCGCGAGGCAAACGGCCACTCCAGGGCAGCCCCGGTGACTTGCAGATTTTATAAGGAGCTGCACGCGATACTTGGTGGTGATCCCACGGTCACTCCATCGACCACCATGGACACTTCCCAGCCCACCAGTGAAGGGGGGGTGAGGAGGAGGACGAAGAGCAGGAGGATGAAGAAGAGGAGGAGGATGAAGACGAGGCGGCAGCGACCCAGGGCACGGAGGAGTCCCCGGACGCATGCAGCCAGGAGCTCTTCTCAACCCAGGAGGGCAGCCAGCCACAGCGTCCGGCGGTTGCAGGGGCCAGCTCAGCAGCGGATTGCAGAGGTAAAGCTGCTTTTCTATGGGGAAGGCTGGCAGCATGGGGTGGAAAGGGATGGGGGGGGGCATTCCACCTGGAGCTCTTCTCAAGCCAGGAGGAGGGCAAGGGGGCATGCAGCCAGGAGCTCTCCTCTAAAGCCAGGAGGAGAGCGGCCAGCCACAGCGTCCGGCGGTTGCAGGGGCCAGCTCAGCAGTGGATTGCAAAGGTAAAGCTGCTTTTCTATGGGGAAAGCAGGCAGCTTGGGGTGGAAAGGGATGCTTGCATGCTTGCCTACATGTGGAATAGAGCACTGATGTAGTCTATCACCTCGCGGTAGTCATCATCAGTAATCTCTTCAAAGGTCTCAATAAGAGCACTTGCAATGCGCCTGCACAGGTTTCCCGGGAGAGCCAGCGTGGTCCCCGTCCCGGTCACGGTCACTAGTCCCTGCCACTGTGCTACAATGGGTGGGGGGAGCATTGCTGCACATAGGCAAGCTGCATATGGCCCTGGGCGGAAGCCGCATCTCATTAAAATCCCTTCCCTTTGTTCCTCAGTGACTCGAAGCAACGAGATATCTTCCAGGACAAACACCTACGGAGAATGTTGGAACAGTGTTCAGAGTAGGGCTCCTGCCACTTCCCGGCACTCCACCCCCACCCCCCCCACCCGCCACAGCTTTTCAGGGCAGGGAAGAAATCCTTCCCCCTGCCTGCTGCTCAGAGTGGGGCTCCTGCAACTTACCGGCACTCCCCACCCCCTCCCCCGGCACAGCTTTTCTTGGGCAGGGAAAAAATCATTTCCCTTGCCTCTGGAGTACACTCACCATGGCAGGGGCTCCGTTGCTGTATCTGTGCTGTCTGCGGGACAGGCAAACGGGGAATGCGGGGGAATCATAGGCATGTCTGCTCTTTACAAGGGAACCACTGTGAAATGTATCTTTTTATTTTAGAAGGGTCGTCCTTCACCCCTGCGCCATCGCTCTTATCAACAGCTGAGAGGCTGAGGCAACTGAGGAAGCGGCCACGAACGAGCAAAGAGGATCTTGTACAGCAAGTAATGCAACAGGCTGCAATGGAGAATCGAGTTGCAGAGAGGTGGAGGGAGAATGAGAGCAAGTTGAGGGAGAAGGCGCGGAAGGAGAATGCGATTCACCGCCGGAAAAGCACCGATAAGCTGCTCTCATTACTGCAGCTTCAGTTGCAGACTATGCAGCGGCTTGTCACCCTTCAGGAGGAGAAGCTCCGCACCCACCACCCCAATTATCGTTTGCCCCAAATCCCTTCCCCTTCTGTGCCTCAGTACCCTCCAAGCCACTATCATCAGCCAAATGGTTATCACCATCCACAGCTGCCTCCAACCCCTCTGTCTTCACCGAACAACCCCCAAACCCCGGACCATTATCCACTGCAGTCTACCCCTAATAACATGCCTTACTGCCCTCCGCAAATGAGATTCGGGGGACATGGCCACTGTGAGGGCACTGGAGACTCAGAGACCCGGACATATTCCGATCTCTGACTGACCCCATGACACCCCCATTGCACCTCCCCTGCCTTCCCCCTCACATGCATCACAATATTTTCTTTCAGCAACCGAAGTACCTGTTCAATAAATGAATTGTCTTCTTAATAAATGGGTTTCTTTATTAAGTGTACATACATTATTACAGGCTACAGAAAAGCAAATGCCTGTTCCTGTTAAAAGAATGCTCCCTCCCTCCCTCCATCTGCACCTCACTTTAGAACTGGCTTTCAGCCTCAAAATGCTCCCTCAAGGCTTCCCTGACCCTAACAGCCTCGCGCTGGTCCCCTCCAAAAACACTGCTCTCTGGCTGGGCGTATGTGGCCTCCAGGCGTTGAACCTCCAAGGACCATGCCTGAGTGAAGCCTTCACCCTTCCGCTCACAAAGATTATGTAGGGCACAGCATGCGGAAATAACCGCGGAGATACTACCCTCGGCCAAGTCTAGCCTCCCATAAAGACAGCGCCAGTGCGCCTTGAGACGCCCAAAAGCACACCCCACAGTCATTCGACACCAGCTAAGCCTGTAGCTGAACCTTTCCTGACTGCTGTCCAGGCTCCCTGTGTAGGGTTTCATGAGCCAGGGCATTAAAGGGTAAGCAGGGTCACCAAGAATCACTGTGGGCATTTCCACTTCCCCCACGGGGATCCTCTGGTCTGGGAAAAAAGTCCCGGCTTGCAGCTTCATGAACAGGCCGGTGTTGCGGAAGATGTGTGCGTCATGCACCTTTCCAGACCAGCCAGCGTTAATGTCAGTAAAACGCCCACGGTGATCCACAAGCGCCTGGAGAACCATGGAGAAGTACCCCTTTCGGTTAACATACTCGTCAGCTAGGTGGGCGGGCGCCAGAATAGGTATATGGGTCCCATCTATCGCCCCTCCACAGTTAGGGAAACCCATTTCTTCAAAGCCAGCCACGATGTCATGCACGTTATCCAGAGTCACGATTTTTCGTAGCAGGATGCGATTAATGGCCCTGCACACTTACATCAGCACAACTCCAACGGTCGACTTTCCAACCCCAAACTGGTTGGCCACCGATCGGTAGCTGTACGGTGTAGCCAGCTTCCAGATTGCAATAGCCACCCGCTTCTCCACCGGGAGGGCAGCTCTCAGTCTGGTGTCCTTGCGCCGCAGGGCGGGGGCAAGTTCAGCACACAGTCCCATGAAAGTGGCTTTTCTCATTCGAAAGTTTTGCAGCCACTGCTCGTCATCCCAGACTTGCATGCCGATGCGATCCCACCACTCAGTGCTCGTTTCCCGTGCCCAGAAGCGGCGTTCAACAGCCGTGAGCATGTCCGTTAATAAGACAAGAAGCTTCGTGTCAAACGCATTCACCGCTTCGATCTCATCTTCAGACTCATCACTGTCATCCTGCATGTCAAGGATTAACTCCACTGCACACAGAGATATGCTGGCGACAGTCGTCAGCATGTTCCTCAGCAGTTCTGGATTCATTGCGGCACACGACAATGGAAGACGGAGCGCGCCTTGCTGAAACCCTTGAAAGATGGCGCCGGAGGTGGAAGGAAACACAGGGATTGCTGGGATATGCCAAAAAGCATCATGGGTAGTTGAAACAGGATACAGAATGCCCCGCAAGTGACGCCCCCCCTACCACAAGGCATTGCGCCAGATCAGGAAGAGGTGTACTGTGGGATACATGCCCTAATGCGCTGCTCTTAATGCCGTATTAAGTGCCGCAAATGTGGCCATGCTATAACGCTGGAGCATCTCAGTGTGGACATACAATAGCGCTATTCATATTGCTGTATAAGGGGACCGCTATAACCAATAGCGCTATAATCTTGTAAGTGTAACCATACCCATAGAATCATAGAATATCAGGGTTGGAAGGCACCTCAAGAAGTCATCTAGTTCATCCCCCTGCTCAAAGCAGGACCAATCCCCAACTAAATCATCCCAGCCAGGGCTTTGTCAAGCCTGATCTTAAAAACCTCTAAAGAAGGAGATTCCACCACCTCCCTAGGGAACCCATTCCAGTGCTTCACCACCTTCCTAGTGAAAAAGTTTTTCCTAATACCCGACCTAAACCTCCCCCACTGCAACTTGAGACTATTGCTCCTTGATCTGTCATCTGCTACCACTGAGAACAGTCTAGAGTCATCCTCTTTGGAATCCCCTTTCAGGTAGTTGAAAGCAGCTATCCAATCCCCGCTCATTCTTCTCTTCTGTAGACTAAACAATCCCAGTTCCCTCAGCCTCTCCTCATAAGTCATGTGCTCCAGCCCCCTAATCATTTTTGTTGCCCTCCACTGGACTCTTTCCAATTTTTCCACATCCTTTTTGTAGTGTGGGCCCCAAAACTGGACACAGTACTCCAGATGAGGCCTCACCAATGTCGAATAAAGGGGAACTATAGCCAAGTAAGGTTGTAAAGCTCTTTGTGGCAGGGATCATGTCTTGCCATTTTTTTTTTTAAAAAAAAAATAAAGCATCCAGAACACTTCAGGGACCCACAGGTATAAAATACAGCCCTGCTTTCTAAGAACTGGTGGAATTTTCTGGAAGGGGGACATTGATTTGGGGATAGAGAAAGGTATTTGAAAGGCATTTTTATGCCACATTTTGGACTAACAGGCCTTAAAGTGCTAACAGTAAAATTAAAAGCTAGTATACATGTCTACATTGTAAAGCTTTTGAGGATGAAAAGCAAACAGACTGAATATAAGCTATAGGCAGAAATCATTTCAGGATCTCTGTGAAATGCAGCCATCTCTGGGGAACAGTGTGACAGCTCTTTGAGAATACAAAGCAATACTATTCAATTGTTTAGGGCACAAAAGGTAAAAGAACTGGAGGGGAAGCATGGTCCCAGGGATAGGGCACTAGCCTCAGACTTAGGAGACCCAAGTGGCTTTGCCATTGACTTCTTGTGTGACTGAGAAATTCATTAGTGTGTCTGTGCCTCAGATCACCAAATCTGCAAAATGGAGATAATAGCATGACTCTACCTCACAGAGGTGTTGGGATGATACAGGCACTAAAAGACTATAAGCTGCTCAGAGAGGCCATAAAAGTATCTATGATAGATAAGGAAGAACATTCTGTTATGTTGACAATGCAAGGAAGACTTGTATGAAGGCAAAATATGATTAATCAAATCGCTAATGAGCTAGAGCACTGTGTTAACATTAGCACAAGAGGCAAATAAATTTCTCTTGAAGATGTTCACTAGGGCCACTCGGTAAATCCTGCGTGGGAGAAAATGCCACTTCTAACATTCCTGACAGTGCACAGCGAGCACGTGCTAATGTGATATGTATATTCAAGTTCCTATATTTTAACAGATAAGGAGGAATCCAAATTTATTTTGCAGCGAACACTTCTGCTCTACCCTATACAAGGAAGCTGATGTTTTAAGTTTTGACTGATGAGACCTTTACACGGTGACATGCTGCAGGCTAAAAGAAAGAAGCCAATCTGAGACCAGAACTGTGTAACATTTTAAAGAAATTACTGCACTCTCAAACAATGGAATATTTGTCAAAGTACAACTTGATCACCAGAATTCATCTGTTTTTCATAACTACACTTGACCTAAACTACATTGACTGAACAAGGTAGCCTGTGTTTTTCGGTCTGGAAAATATGGCTTTTCAACTTTAAAAAAAAAATTTAAAGACCACACTAAAGAAACACTACTTACAAAATGACTGAGGCCCTGAAGACTGAAGTGCATTAGGATTTAGCCAAGGATGACGAAGAATGATTTTTCCTTGTTACAACAGCAAGCAGCTAGTCATCTTCAGGTCATATTTTTGGCAATTTCCGCTTCTTTCAGCTACCCTCCAAAGTTAAGGCCAGGAATTCTGCCTTACTTGTATGTTGGTTTCCATTCTTTCCTCTACGTCCAGTCTTCGTTTCCTTTTCTATGGTTACCCCAGCATCCCGAGCTCATGATGAATGGATACAATAGTGTGGTGTTTATGGTTAGATGCTGTTTCATAACATGTTTTAAATTCTTCATTAAACTTTAATAGCAAGTTGGCATGAAAATCCTCCAGTTCTCAAGAGTTCCCTCCAGAAGAACCATAGGCAAAGACTTCAGGTGAGGAAGAGGGACCATTATTTCTCAAGTATAAGCTGTGCACACTGGAAGGAGCTTGGTCTAGCCTTCTTCAGGAAAAGCTTGTTCCAAGAATTAGCAAAGGAGGATTCATTCATATGAGTAATATATAGTTCCACTGATTTAAGAGAATCCTCACTGAGTAAGGTAATAATCATGGTCAGAGTTGCAGAATCAGCCCTTAGGTCTGATGAACAACAAAACTACAGGGAGTAGTGGAGACAAGGAAACAGGAAGACCACAGAACAGGACAAAGGGAGACAATGTTTTTAAGAAAGTGTTAGCTGCAAAGAATTCAGGTAATTAATTTTGTTCCTGTTTTGCATTTTGCCTTTTTAATAGCTACTTCTTGTCGCAGAGCTAGTAATCGCTGGCAGACAAACTCTGCATTAGTTGCCTGGAAAAGGACACAGGGAAATATACTACTAAATGGGAGATCTTTGCACTAGGGTAAAAAATGTTACACCCTTAAATTAAAGGGGATTTTATTTTAAGGTCTCTTTAGTAAAGAGGAGTTCCTCTTTCTATCAATTCAACTGCAGGCTCGGAAATTAGCAAAACTATCCATCACACGTCTTAGTTTCAAGTGAAAGAACATTTACTCATTTTTAAGACTGATATGTGACATTTTAAGCTTGGGAAATCATTTGATAAACTGGCACATTTGTTTTGCTCTCTTAACCAGGAGTTCCAGGGAAAAAGATATTGCCACAAAAGTAGAAGTTTATTTTATTTTAGCAAGTGTACTGCAGACTATTGTCCTCTCTGCACAAAACAGAAAGCAGCTGTATAAACCCATCCAACAATGTGATCAAACCTCACTGTTGGGATGAGAGGGGAGGTCAGTCTCTACGACACCTTAAGTCCTTAGCCTCTTTGCTGAGACTGCAACAAGTAGGGCTAGTTAGTTCCAATTACTATGATGGCTCTTACATGCACGGGAGAGAGAAAGACTCACCCCCTTCAGACTTCTGGCTAAGATCACATACAGTATCAATGTAATATTGAATACCTCCTCTGTCAGGGGAAGAACCTGGTGATCTAGTAGTCATTTTCCATCTCTAGAACTTAACCACCAGACAGTTACTCCTTTCAGTTACTACCAAAATAGGCTGAATTCAGACAGGCAATCTAGACACATCATAGCACACTGCTGACCAAAAAAGGACTTAAAGTACACTAGTTCTCTGAAAGATGGCATCTCCTACTCGACCAATCTTCTCCTGCACACATTCACAGTCAGATGTGCTTCCTTTACCAACTGAACAAAAAATAGCGGGGAGGGTCAACCTAAGACACGCAACTTCAGCTACGTGAATAGCGTAGCTGAAGTCAATGCATCTCAGGCCGACTTACCTGCCGTGCTCATGGCGGCAGCCGTCGACAGCGGGCTCCCCCATCGACTCTGCCTTGCACCTCTTGGCAAGCTGGAGTTCCAGAGTCGACAGGAATGCCTTTGAGGATCGATTTATTGCATCCTGATGAGATGCGATAGATCGATCTCTACCTATCAATCCAGCTGGTAGTGTAGACAAGGCCTAAGACTCGAAGTTGGATGGAGAGCAGCAGGAGTAAGGGGGTGGATTTATTAAAAACAATGCTGAGTGAAATTTTAACAATGTTAACACATTGCATTAAAAGACAAATGGCTCTAAGACGTAAGTGAGAGACAAGAGAAAGTGCACTAAAAAGAACATGAAAGGGTTTAAACCACCAGGATTCTTACACACACAGAGAAACATGGCATTCAATGGTGAGGACTTATGTGCCTCTATCCACCTACTACACAGCAGCATTTGTAGGTACCTCAGGACACCAGCCCGCTCCTTTTGCTCCCTTCTCCCCAAAAACAACATGTGTCTGAGAGATGACAGTCGGGTCAGGAACTTATAATGACTAGGTAGAGGAATAGCTAGGGATAGGTATTACATATACACATATAAGCACTTCGGATCACATAGCTTGTATGAGGGAGTCTTTGACTCTACCCTTTGTCTTTTTAGGCTGTAAGCTCTTTTGGAAAGGGACAGTGCTTCTCTGTTTCTGTGCCATCACATTCTTCCATTCCACACCATAAACAACTACGCACTTCAGCATCATGTCAACTAGAGCAGTTTGGCAGGATTGCCTCGGGAAGCACGCTTAGATGCCCTGTGCTTTCAAAAACAAGAGAGTCCGCTGAACACCCAAGATACACATTTTTTTCTGTTATTCATTCGTTAAAACAAAGGGGTGGGAAAATAAAATGGTATTGGATTTTTTCAAGCAGCTGCTGTGCAAGACACACAGCCCTTGGGCTACAATACCTTTACTGTGATGTCCCCAGTCTGCAATTTTCAGCATTATAGTCACCATCAGAAACATATCTTTAACTAAAATTTGCAGCTATTATTCAAAAGAACAGGTGCTCCTTTTGTACAGCATTACACACACACCCCTTTTCATCCTGAAGGTCCCAAAGCACTTTAAATTACGTACTACAGCAACACCGAAATACAACCACTTCTGGGGTAAGAGGGCATTAGAAAAGCTGGATACAGTATATCATGCAACAAGATGATGTAGTTTAACATCGCAAGGTAAATCCCTAGTCTCATAACAATTTCTGTAGAATCCTAAGTGTCCATGTGTAGCATATAGGACCTCTGATTTTTAAGGTTTCACTTCACAGATCCACAAACAGTATGCAACTTAGAACTCAAATTATTAATTTCAGAAGGATAAAGGGATGAGTCATTTTGCCAGATTTTAAACCTGTGATTCCAGGGAGTCCAAGTTTTGCAAAACTAAGTCAGCATCGAAGCTATATGCATATTTATTAAATATACTGCAAAATACATTACTGCATACAAAGAGTGCTTATCAGATCAGATCTCAGAATCTTTGCTTTTGCCCCATGTCATCCATAAAACATGGCCAACGTAGACCACCAGTTGCAGTTTGAAAAGGCATTGGTATTCAGAACATTGCTCAATCTCTCCATTACTTCTCTCTCCATCATTAAAACATCGCCATTGCAACAGATAGCAGACCGCTTTGGTACCACACTCTTGGAATGCAAGGGCATCGTTTGTTCATTGTACATGCTGTGCCTTATTTCCACATTCTCCTGAACAAAGGCATGTGCCCCTGAAACAGCGAGTGTATGCGTCATAAGTCTGTCCTGCACATTGCAAGCCCCTTCCTGAATAAGTATTTGTAAACAGACTGAGAATTAATGTTCAGCCAACTTAAGATCCTTCATAAAGAAGGGACTGTATTCAAAACAGGATGGCAATCACTTCCCAACTAAGGTACACACAGGTATTTGAACTAAAACTATATACATAATAGGAAAAGAGCAAAAACACAGCTATGCACCAAGCAATTCTATGTGATTCACAGAAACATGGTGGCTAATTATTTCAAAGTCCTCTTTAGGAATGGGAGTTTCTGGTCAGCGCTTGACAATTCTCAGTAATTACATAGGGAGAAAATATGTTGCTCCAAGCAGTGCAGATAGTTGGACTGTACTTCACAAACTCACATTCAGAACTTTCTTTACAAGCAATATTTTAAAGGTTCACACTTCCTGCTTACTCTATTGAATAAAAACACCCTTAGGAACCAAGGGTACCAAACTTCTAGGTAGTACAAAGCAACAAAATAAAACGTAGATATCACATAGTCACGACTGGTATTGCTTGCTAAAAAAATAGAGAGGAAATGAATTCAGCATGCAGAAGGTCAGATAGTCTAGTGGTAAGACCCTGCACTTCCATGAGACAATACAATCTAGGCACAACTCCAAAGGAATTTGGCCCCTGAGCTTTATTTTTGGTCTCTCACCCTCAGAGGCATTGAGCACCATCAAGGTAGGGGCAGTAGATCATATTCAGTCCCAGAAGGTAGCCTCCTACCATTCACCTGCATCATCACTTACAGCTGTTTAAGAGTATTTTTGACCCAGCTGCAGAAAGAACAGCAGCTCCAAAGTAGAAACCTGAAGGTGGGAGGAGAGGTTTAAAATGGGAAGATCTGCTAGGCAGGCAGAGAGAACCTTTCCCCCTCCAGTTTAACCAAGTTTTGCCTAGGAAAACAAACGTAACAGAGGCTGATGTTGTTCCACTCTAATCCAATACGCTTTCAGAAAAAACTCTTTTCAGATCAGTGTTCCTCTTCAGCACTGTCTCCCTCACTGCGGTGCTCCTCCGGAGAGGTCATTGCACCTTGACACCACCACGGAAGATCTTCACCATCATGTCAGAGTGCTCTCCAAACTCGGAATGTTTCTGTGACTGCTCTGGATCTCACAAGCTCAGCAAGGTCACGCTGGGTCAGTATTTGAGCAACACAAGTAGTAGTGTTGGGGACACTGAAAATTCAAAGCATTCCATGCTCTGGACCATTTAAGATGAATAATCTCTCATGACAAACTGTCCTCTGAGTCCTGACCCCATACTTTCCGCGGGGCAACTAAGACTGCTGGGTAACCCCTTATTTTAACCACTGGGATAACAACTGATGTGACTGAATCAAGAGAAAACCTTAATTTATGCTTTAAAGTTTAAATTTATCTGCAATTTGCAGAGTCTACATATACCGTGTAACAAACAGGTAAGGCTCACCTAGCTTTGTAAATAAATAAAAAATGGTGATCATGGTGAAAGGGACTTGAAGCCCTGGATTAATCATGCTCTGCAACCACTACCTTCAAGTGACAAGGCTGAATTTGGGTTATTGTACGCTGCCACTATATTTAGAAGGAATTATATGTTTTTTTCCCCTAACATGGCTGTTTTCCAAACTGAGTACTTGGAGAGCCAACGCTGTCTGGGATCATATCTAGCCAGCTTAGAACGAACACTGATTTCTCTGCTTCTTCTTTGATTGAAGTCAGGTTGTATCCCCCTGGGTAATAAGGTCGCAAGGTTAAAAGAGCAATATGACAATTACAGAAAGCTAAATCTATGGCCACTACAGACAGACATACTATCCAGGGTCCGTTAGCACGTAGTACGGAGCAGTTATCTCAGGTCACTGACACCAGTTCACTCTAATGGCTTTTCCTGTGTCCTTATCAATCCAGTGCACAAAGTATCTCACCCTAGCCTTTCCCCATGATCTCAGTACCATGTTTACAACTATCTAACTCCACCAGGCACCAGTGAGTCAGCCAACTCAGCAGACAGTGAGATAGGCCAGAACAGAATGATGGGACAATCTGCAAAGCAACTGAGATGAACTAGGAATTAGATATTTCTAGAAGGGAAAAATTTCCACTAAACAAACAAAAAAAAAGTCACAAGAGAAAACGTGAAACTTTTTAATAGCTTTACATTTCCCAAGGATACAGTAGAAACAAACTTCATGCCCCTGATCTAGAAAATAGGAATTAACAACAGACCCTCCACTTTGCAGTTTACATTTCAGTATCTGTGAATAAAATAAATGCGTATTTCAGAGAGGAAAGGCAGCAGCTCTTTTAGTAGGAAAGAGAAGTCTGGAAGCTACATGACTCGAACAGTAGTTTCAAGAATGACAGAGATGCTCAGCTCTTAAGAGAAACTACTTCAATCCCTATTACTAAAGCATAAGCAGATGAGATTTTTATCTATACTGTAGCACCTCTAGTCTTGCAGAGTTGGGCAAGGAGTGAAACGAAAAGTAACAATCACAATAATCAATATTTCCAACAGGCAGACAAAACAACAACGGGCAGTCACCAATGCACATGAAATATTAGAGCACAAAGTCAGAAAAAAGAGGAACATGAATACATCAGAACAGGGACTATTAGGAGGGGAAAAAAGTTCTAGGACAAATAAATAATGACATTTAAGTTGTGATTCTGTAAATCACATGCATCCGACGAAGTGGGTATTAGCCCACGAAAGCTTATGCTCTAAAACTTTAGTCTTTAAGGTGCCACAGGACTCTCTGTCACTTCTGCAATTCCAGACTAACACGGCTACCCCTCTGATTCTGTAAAGTGACTCATGATGTTCCATATTTATGGTCTCTTGAGAACTCCAGGTTTAATCTGCTCAGTTGAATGTAAAAGGATGTTATTTCTAACTGCCAGTCCCAGAAAGTCAGCCTAGAACCTGAACTCTCAGCTTTGTACAGTGATCCATTAACCAATTCTGCATACTGCTCCATTACCTCTGTGTGTATATATATAGGACATAAAAAGACCAAAACATAGCTAAGCTGTAGATTTACAGACTAACTGTAAGTAAATGTCTTTAAATATATTGCTGCTAAATAAAAAGCAGGTATGTTCTGTTATTTGTGTGTATTTGACTGGGGGGTTAACTTTGGTCCATTGGTTAGAACAGAGGAGAAGCATGATTCTGTCGAAGGCTCTCTCCCTGACTCCCTGGACTACTTATGGCAAATTGCTTAGCCTCACTGTGCCTCAGTTGATGATGCATTTGTTCTTTCAACTCTCTAGTTCATTTTTTGCATCCAATTCCAGGATTTAAAATATTAATGTCTGCGGTATCCAGAGATCCCAAGCAGAATTAGGGCCCCATTTTGCTAGGCACTGTACAAGCATATCAGAAGAACATGTCTGCGTCCCTGTCCCAAACAAAGTACACTGTAAGCTGTTAAAAGAGGACAGGAGTACACCACATACACACAGTTTTTATGCGCATTTGTCATTTTTCCTTTTGATTGTAAATATTCAAAGTGGCGTCTATCTCCATCTGGCCCCCGCAGCCATTATTAGTCAGCTGGTTTCTCAGAATAAAGGATTGCTGACAAATAGTCCCATAAAGCATCCCTATCAGAGCCTGTCTCCCCTAGCTCTGTTACCAAGTCAAGGACCAATTCTCAATTAACCACAGCCTGACCCTTGTTCACTTTCTTTCCCTCTCCTCTGCCCTTCCTGCAAAAGTTCAGCGCTTCCTGGAAAAGTCTCACTGCCTGTTTGATATTGTACTTCGCTTTAGTTGCTGAAGGAAGGATTTACAGGTGCCTGGCCCCGTCTGCAAGACCATGACCGAAAGCTGACCTCCTGTTACAATATGTGAACTCCTGCCCTGCTGATAAGGCTGGCAGATATGAGTAGGATTTTTCAAATAATCCTTTGGGAATTTATAAGCAGCAGAGCCATAAAACCGAGGTGACTGGAAGGTCGATTTCACTAAAAATAATAAATATTGCAATGTTTATTCAAAGTAGGCCTTTGTAACTGCAGGCCAAGCACTTAGATAACACTATTGTAAATGACAAATATTAGGAGGTTTTGGTAGCTATTATATTATGAGCCTTCCGTCTGACACTGATGTGACCATTTCCCTTGGTGCTTGTCCAATCTTTGATATTGTTCAAGACTAGCTGGGCCTAGAAAACCAGTTCAGGATTCAACCACAGGTCAGGAAAAGGGTAATTTTCCTTTATAGTTGCTTGCCTTACTTCCCTGCTCTTGCTTGACAAGCACATCTTCATGAAAATTCTGCCTTTTTCTTGCTTCTTCTAGACCTTTTGGCTGAGATTCTGTATGTTAGGAGTTTGGACTAATGGGCTCACCAGAGGACCGGGGAGACTACCTCCTAAATTCTAATCACAGAACTGTCACTAACTCCTTCTGTGACCTCACTGCCTCTGTTTTTTCCATCTGTCAAATGGAAATAATACCTACCTTCCAATTGCACAGGGATGTGGGGAAGACTAATGTTTACAATGCGTTTTGAAGATGGAAAATGCTGTAATAGTGCTATGTATTAATATTGACCTAACAATTTTAGTATCTCAGAGCACTTTGCAAATATTGAGTCTCCACACCTATGTGAGGCAGGCAGGAATAATAATTTAATCACTCAGACATGTATCCATTGGGGACTATATTCTATCCCCAAAAGAGGAACGGACTTCATCGAACATGACTTTTCCCATTTCAAGTTACTTTTTGAGCACATCAAAGAGGCTCCAGGTGCACTCTCTCCCAGAGTATATTGACTGGCTAGTGGTTTACTTCCCGCTGCAGCCGAAAGCAATCAAACAGCAGCGTGGAGCATTAGCTTAGAATCTGTTTCTAGAAGTAGCATTTCTCTAGCATACAATTGAGGAATACACAGCCACGATCTATATGTGACAGACGATGAACAGTAAAAGCACCATTATGTAAACCAGAATATGTCAGTCTAGAAGATAAATATGCACTACAAACTGCAATACTCTGAACAGCCACTGATGCAAAAATATAATGTCCTGTCTTCATCTTTTACGTAATAGAATTACATATACCTTCTATTAAACAACTATATGTAAAGCTAACAGAACAGAGCCTCTGAGTTGGCTTTAAATTAAATATACATATATACCTATGGACAACTGACATTTTTCAAAATCAAATGACACTTGGAAATCTACCAAAGGGTTCAGACTATGTTAATCTTCTCCTAGCACACTCCCTGAAGCAGGCTTCGAACATCTAGTATTTTGTCTTTGTTCAAGACAGAGTACACTCAAAATATAACACATTCTGGAAAGGTTAACTTTTTAATGCCAGTAAAGTATCCTGGCTTTGTAGCCGAAGCTATATAATTACTAACAGATGAAGACATAAAAAGATTATATACGCATTTTTATGATGATTCCGTTCCTTTAGCAAATTCATTTGTAGGTATTACTGGGGGGAAGTGGGGAGACTGGCTTTAGATCTACCATAAATGAAACAACTCTCTTAGCTCTGGCTCCAGAACAGCAAGGGAGGCAAAGCCGCTGGATTACATGCAGAAACCATGCACTCTTCTTGGCTTGGCTTTAGAGGGTTCTCCTGTGGCCGAGAAAGCTGAAGAGCTTTCTTCAGCAACTGTGGGTTACTGTCATTAAAGAACAGCTGCAGACTAACAGGGGCCCTTTGGGCCTGTGGATTTCCAGTGTGGAAGGCTCAGATGAATAACTGCAGCAATCTAAAAATTATGAGCATCTGGCACAAGGGAGTAAAGGCTGAAGTGTCACCCATGAAGGTCATTTTCTCTGCTCATATTAAAAGGGAGCAACTTTTTATGAATATAATGGAAGGCCTGGAGAACCACATTTTATCTAGCAACCTACCAAAACTTGAGGTGAATTTTATTGGATTTTAAGTGGACTCTAAACAAAGCAAGTAGTTAGAATTCTAGATCAATCATCTTCTCAAATGTAGACAGAAAATTAACTGGATTTAAAGTTGCTGATGAACTATCTATCTTGGGGTTTTATACTGTCATACATCACCTCAGTATCTCAGTGCCTTCCAAGTAAAGATGATAGCAAATTCCCTAGTGGACTTAAAAGTCTGTGGCTCAGCTCCCTTTACAGAATAAAAACTCTTGGTTTTGTTGGCTGGTTGATTGATACCCAACACATTGGCCCTCTTACTTACCAAACATTTCCCTCAAAAAAAAAAAACAAAAAACAAAAAACCGAAAGATAAAAACTTCTAATGAATAAATCATTTGTGTTATTGTGGGAAGGTTTCTACCATTGTGTGTAATGCATGATCAGGGTCACTTGATTATTTTTCTCTTAATATACGACAGTGATCAAGAGCTGACTAAAATGCAGCAGAAAATGGTCTTATGTTTAAATGGCCGTATAAGTGATATCTTGATGTTGGCATGCATCCGACAAAGTGGGTATTCACCCACGAAAGCTTAATCTCCAATACGCCTGTTAGTCTACAAGGTGCCACAGGATTCTTTGGGTAGGGCTACACTACCCACCTGATCGGCAGGTAGTGTTCGATGTTTCAGGGATCGATTTATCGTGTTTCGCCTAGATGCGATAAATCGATCCCTGAAAGCGCTCCCATCGAATCTGGAACTCCAGCTCGCCAAGAGGAGTAAGCGGAGTCGACGGGGGAGCCGCTGCGGTCGACCCACCGCCATGGGGACGGTCAGGTAAGTCGAACTAAGGTACTTCGGCTTCAGCTACGTGAATAGCATAGCTGAAGTTGCGTACCTTAGTTCGAACCGCCCTACTAGTGTAGCCCAGGTCTTTGTTGCTTTTGCAAATCCAGACTACCCCTCTGATACATATCATGATGTTTTTCAGGGCAGATACAATGGCAAAAGTCTGACTTCTAGAAAGCTGGAGCCAAGACAGGAAAATTGTGGATTCAGTTACATACCATATGATTTTAATGATGGGAAATTCTTCAAAAGAAGGAAGGTTGAATAAACAACAATGATCACCTAAAACTGCTGTCTTTCCTGATTGCTTGTAGTGAGCCCGAGTGGTCTCCCTCTGATTGGGAGGGCGAGGGCAGCTTACATGCCCCCTGGAGGGCAGAGTCAAGGCCGCCCCGCCCCGTTCCCCTCGCTGGAAGTACAGGGGCAGGGCTGGAACTATGAAAGGCAGGTCCTGCAGCCCAGGATGGGGAGAAACCAGAGGACGAGAAGGACGCTCAGCCTGACCTGCTGCCGCCTGGAGGAGACTCAATCCCAGGGTGTGCTGCAGCCCCCGACGCTGATGCCGACTGGCTGGGAGTTCCCGTCGCCATGTACCCGGAGGAACCAGATGACAACTGGATGGCAGAGGTACCCACTCCCCAAGTTGGCTGACCCCTACCCTGAGCAAGGGAACACTACAACTGAAGACAAGCTCCCTTGCCGGGCTTATCTAGAGACTGTTTGTTTGCTGGCTGCCTGAGCCCTGCCCAGGCCATAGCCAGCCCCTTATAGACAGTACTGCTTGCTGGGCTGCCTTGCGGACCCTGGACCCGGCCGGTTTGGACCGGCCCAAGGGTCCCTCCTCTACTTGGGAGCGCGGGGGAGCCTACACTGCTCAATAAATTACTTTGCACTGATAAAAGTTATTTTGATTAAAGAATTATTTAAGGGAAATATATTTAAGCTAGAAAAATGTATTTGGCTCCTTATAAATCCCAAAGCTATCGTGGTTAATTAAAGAAAATGGTTTATATATCTTTGCATTCTTCTAATTTAAAATAGCTGTTTGGTTTTTACTCAAAGCCCTTCCTCTACTGTGGACTCTTAATGTTGCCTTTGCTTCCCTTTGTCACATGATGCTCAGGTTCTAATTTTACTAGATACTGCATTTACTCTCAAGGTGAACATAAGCACACACTAATCATTTTTACACAACAGCTTCTTTCCAAGAGTGTCTACACAGACATAAGGAGCTGCACCTAATCTTGACATTCAAAATCAGGGCAAACGTCAGTGTCATTTGTACAGACTGTACAGTGAAAACACCATAACAGACCTACTTACCAGTACAGAATATATGTGCAAGCATCGGTACACAGGTGAGAAATCCACCAAATCCTGGGCACCAGGCACCTACAAAGACATGAAAAGGAAAACAAAAGGATCAACATATAATGTACAAAGCAAGTGGCTCTAAAGTACATAGTGTGTGGGAATATACAGAAACACCACAGACTGGATACTGAGAATTTCAATTGATAGTAAGTACTGTTCAGTGTTTGATTTTTAAAGCAGCTACGAGCTAACCAAAGCAGCAAAGTTCAACTTATACTGCATCCCACCACTCAGAGCATCTACTAAAACACACACCATCTTCGTACCCTTTGTTAGTCATCTCAGCAGAGAAAGATGTAACAAACCATGGTTGCTAAATGAGCTGGTGATCCTAGATAAGGGCTGAGGCATGTTGGCAGCAGCTGGCACTGACTCGATCTGTGCCGCACCTGGGCACCGGGAAGCTACTTCTCCAGGATTTCTAATTTGGCATCAACACTTTATTCACTTCAAGGGCAAGCTGAGCCATTTTTTAAAAACCGCTTACTGAGCCTGCCACAGGGCTGAGAAAGCACACACAGGAGTGGCAGAAAGTAAGAGACCGCAGAAAACTACGCATGAATGTGAGGTTCAGCATCCACAAGCTTCCCCATATGGATCTATTCAGGTGAGTCACGTACAATCACAGGCAACGGGCAGCCGAGTGGGATTACCGATATCAATAGCTCGCTCTGATCTTTTAAAACAAAAACTAAAATGTACTGATTGTACACACATAAGAAGCGAAGTAAACGTGTGCTCCTCTCTCTCTTATCTATGCCCTCCCACCCCATTGTCTCCATTTCTGACTTCGGAAGGTGTTATGTCTTGTTTTAACTAGATTTCAAGTGTAGACTTAGGGCTTGTTTACATTACAGGGGTTACAGCAGAGCGACGGCTTCACAGCTACGCCACTGTAACCCCAGCATGCAGATGTAAACTACAGTGACAGAAGGGGTTGACTTATCAGCTTAGTAACTCCACCTCCCCGCACGATGGTAGCTAGGTCAGCATATCCGTGGATTTTTCATACCCCAGTACTGTAGCTATGTTGACCAAAGTTTTAAGTGTAGACCAGGCTAGAGATCATAAATTTCGCAGGCAAGAACTTACTCTTGCTATATGTTTGCACAGCACTCAGCACAATGGGGCTCCAGTAATAAATCAACAGTAGTAATGGGGGGGACGCACAGGTTCACAACTCATAATAACGACCAAATTAACCAACAATTACTCTTCTCAGATTGTTAGCAGTGATTAGCAGTCCTTGGAACCATGGCTGCGGGTCCACTCATGAAATGTTTTGCTAATGAAGAGGTGTATGTTCGGGGGAAGCAGAAGGGGAATTGATCCACAAGAGGAGTTCTCTTATAAGAATAGTCCACAATTTTAAAAAATAAATAAATCTCTATTTCCTTAACAATATTAAAGCCCAGACATACACAATACAATAGCTATTGCCTAGAACAACTTCAGACCCCTAATCAAGACCCGATATTAAGATTTAAATGGTTTATCTAAAGCATTTTCAGACAATCGTGCACAAATTCTATAGAGTATTTGTTTTTAAAACGCACCACACACATCATTGTGGAAGTGTTCAAATCCTTTACCCTCTTGGGCAGGGTGTTGATCTGAGATTGACTTAATATGAAGAAAAGAACAGACTGTTCCCGCCACATAGGGCTCCAGTCTTAAGAGTGAATGAAATAACACACCCAGCCTTTTGAACTCTTTTCCGACTCTGTCCATTGTATGCTTTTGCACGTACAAAGTATTTGAAACAAACTACTGTAGCAAATTTAACACACTGCCCAACAATCTGCATTGTTTTCTACTGCACTGGAACAATACATTTATTGCTCTCCCTGCAGTCGTTAACTTCCCTGGGTAGTTTCTTGCGTAACTTTCACCATCACCCGTCACAAAAAGACGCTGGCCATTACAGTTTTGTAGACAAACCCTACCGGAATAATGGCAGGTCAGCAAGAGACACCCTAGAGACTCATGTCCGTATTCCTCATGTTGCTTACGAATTTGCCGCTCTGAAAATACTTCCTGCAGTACAAAAGCAAAGCTCAGCACGTATAGTTTGTGATGGAATGCCACATACTGGCAGGAAAAGGAAATGAGCTATCACTGAAAATCACCCTGAATAGCTAGATGAGTATTTTAGACGCTGAAGTAACGAACAATACTACAATCAACATCCATCTGATTAAGGTGTGGAATCTCTCTTTGTAGCATTTGCTTTACTCTCATAGATTAGCCCAGTGTTTCTGAGGCTTGAGGAGCAGCAGAGATATTTCTAAGCTTGCAGCGAAAGGAACCTAAAGCCCTCTCAATAAAAAGGCCACTACTCTCTGCCATCAGCACCTCAATCTCATCTCCTTTCTCCACGTTCACAAAAAGAAAGTGTCTCCCATCCTTAACCTGAAACTTTCCTTTCTTCAAACAGCCAAGCCTGCAAACTCTAACTCTGGGTCTTCAGCATATTTGCAGAAGGAGGCAGAGCCATCAGACCCTGTAAGCAGCCCAAATCACTCAGTTTGAAAATTCCACCACTTGAGTTAGCTTCTCTGACTCAGGATTCTAGCTGGTTTAACCTTTATAATAAATTCTTGGCTCTGAAACAGGTATACATTGACTTAAGTGACTGCTAAGGAATGCTCTGCTTTTTGGTTTTGGCCCCAGCTTGTCCAGAATCTGCTGTATCTCTGGATATAGCTCCTTGCAGACAAAGTTTTCATGTAAGTATGGATACATTTTTCTGTACCTCAGCAAGAAAAGAGCCACTGATCTTTTACTCCGGAGTTGACAGGAACTGCTTTATGAGAACTTTTGAGGGGGAGCCCATTACTTTGATTATTTCTTTTTTTACAGCCTTCCATTCAGGCACTATAGCTATGCAGTACACCTCTTCAAAGTCCACATCCACTGAGGTTTAAGCATAATTTACAATATTTAGCATACTCATAGGCAGCCATCCTACATCTCTCTACATACAGTGGATAAGTTCTCCTGGCCCAGAATGAGTTCACTAGCCTTAAAGACGAAGCTCTGATTGCAAATAGAGGTACTCCACTCCCTGCTTTGCACATCTGCGAAATGCATCATCTAATCCAGGCGGATACTGATGGCTTTGAGGCTTTTAGCTCCATGTTATGGGTAGGGCACAATGAATCATGCTGCAGATTTACTACATCTTCTTGTGTAGTCTAGGTGTACTTCAGTTGCCATATGAACACCTAAACCATGTCATAGTTTAACCTAGCAATAAGGACTGGAGCTATTCTAAGCACCATCTTATCTGCATGAATAGTAAAATACTGGAGCTCACCAGAGAGTCCTTCAAACTCAGGCATTGTTCCAGCTGAGGTTATGGTGACCAGCAAGACTACTTTGACTGACTGGAAGTAGGGAGAGATCTCTCACAAAAGATAAACATGGCTTTTGCATAAATATTGATGGAGCCAAAAAAAAAGAGTGATGCTGTCTAGATCAGACACAGCTGACTGAAGTCTTCCACGAGGAACTATTAATGTTCAGCTGCATGAATATTTTTTTCAGTCTGCTGGCTCCAAAAATGCTGAATAGAGCCAACAGATTTATTTGGAGCATTGTATTTTTTTATTCCCATAGCCAGGCATGCTGGGTACGAGCGGAATAATCCCTTGGGCTACCCAATGCAGCATTTGGATTCCTTCTTCTAGAAATTCTCTGACAGTAGGGTGATAGGCACCAGTACAAAACCTGAAGTCCAGGGCGTTTTGCCTCCCCTTGCTATCATCCTTAAATACAAAGTCATCCATGGGTACATTTAAATAATCAAGTTCTACAATTCTAGGATAGTGACTCCATTATCCCTGGTCTAGCCCATATCTGCTCAGCCAGTCTGTCCTGATACTGAGCTTCCCAATGGCATACGGGGAGGAAACATCCCAGATAAACAAATCTGTTATCTCATCCTTCCTCTCTTTTTGGACACCAGGTGCTTTGAATGGAGCCTCTGGCTCCTCTCCTTCCCAGGGAGGACAGGACGTGCCTTCAATCTGGAGAAAGCCAATTCACTGTGCACCCTCTTGGAGAGGGTGTGTGAGGTCTTTGCCCCGTTTGAATATGGTCTGCAGAGCTCTCTCTTATCTAACTGAAGAAAGGAGAGTAAACACCAGCTCACACTGGGACACAGCTGATCACTGAAGGGATGCTCTTGTTCACTAGCTTCTCTCTCTGCCATTACTTCACATTTTGCTAGGGTGTGGAGCATGTGCTCCATTTGGACGGAGCACCCCATGGGGGTGGAGAGTCAGAATGGTCCTTGGGAGCAGAAGGGGCCCACCCTGAACGAGAAGGGTGAAGAATATCCAATCTAGCCCAGACTGAGTACTTCACAGAGGGTCTGAAACACTACATTAGGAGTCAGCTACATGGCACATTTCCGAGGAATCTCCACCACAAAATGTCCTGGCCTCCAGGCCTACTTGCCAGGGAAGGGAGATCCCCACTGAGGAAACCCCAAGAAGCAGCACCCCTGTTTAGCTGTGAAGACAGATGGATGAATGGCTGGAAATGAGTCCCGAGGCCTCTCACTGTCCTCCTCCAGGCTGAATCAGTGTCTGCTGGCTTGGTCTCTTTTCAAAGAGAAGCTAGAGGTTCTGGACTGACTTTTGTGCTGAACCAGGGCTGCTGCTGCAGAGGGTTTCAGTGGCCTTTAATCTAATCTGCCCTTACCCTACTGTTCCCTGCATGGGAAAGAGCTGTCTGATACTTCTCTCGGCTTCTTTGTCAGTGGAGCTTTGTTTTAACCTGGGAGAGGGAAGCCTAAAACAGTCCTTCTGGGGAGAAAGTGATAGGTACAGAAGATTCAGAACTCCCCTATTCACTCCACAGGGAGGAAGAGAAGTGCAAGAGGAGAAAATCTTCCTTTAAGCCTATTTCCTTGGCTGCCTGTCTGTCATGGTTCCTTCCTTTTAAAGAAGCAAGGTGGGGACAACCCACCAGAGTGCATCAGGAGATGGTGGCTTCATACAAAACAAGCCAACATTATTTATTCACCCTGGGGGCTTTTAACCCTAAAAACAGCCAATCAGTTTGATCTGGATTTGGAAAATTCAACCCAAAATCCTGGCTCTTCAAGAGGAGAGACTAAGGATGTTTTCAGTGACTAACGAGTGTGACGGTCTCCAAAACTGCAAGCAGGCTAAGGATCCAATGTTAAGGCCTTATGAAGAACACGGTATTAATATTTTACTCACGTACAATTTCACAGAACATTTAATAGTTGCATTTCACTGTGCTCCCTTTCAGATGAAAACAGCAGTATTTGCACTACTGAACTATTGTTTCCTTTCCAAAGAGCTTTTTTCCCCCCAAGTAGAAGAAATTCGATTAAGATGGTTAAAAACACTTCCTCTTCCTGCCCCAAGGAATTAGTGAGGAAACAACAAACAGGAGCTGCATTTTATAATTCATGCTTTACGGCTCTAAGCAAACTGAATGAACTTTATTTCTTCACTTGCGTCTGACAGGGCACCTAGCGCCCCTGTCATTTTCATTAGCACTCCCTCTGGACACACTTCTGTTTCACTGCTCATTTCATCACCAAGGACAGCAACTACTCATTTATGCTCTGAATCTTGTTTCCGCAAAGACATTAGTCCCGTTGCCAATTTAAACCAACTATCTTCCAAAAGGTATCATTAAATCGGGAATGAAAATGAAAGATCTCTTCAGTCATCCATCATTCAGCCAACGCAAAACTATTCCCTACTGTAGGTTTACTAGTGTTCTGCCAGTCTAGCATTTACTGTGCCAAGAAATGGAGCTGCCACACTTCCTCTGAGAGACTATTCAACTGCAGAATAAATCGAACTGTTGGGAAGTTTCTCTTAAGTTCAGCCTAAATTTTCTTTTCCTTAATTTCATCCCTTTCTCCAGATATTATAATACTAGTTTTGCTTTCCTGAGTAATTCCTCTCCCTCCTTGATATTTACAACTTGCAAATATTTGTAGGCTGCACAGGTCCTATGCCCACTGTGGCACATTAGTCTCAAATTCTTCAGCAGTACCAACCACTTTCTAGACGGCTCTGGTGTCTTATTCTGGAGCAAACTGGACATTCCATGGCAGCATGGAATGCAGACAACTATTTGAGAACATAAAGGTTTGGAGAAATCAAATACTGTAAAGTACATTTACAGGTTTGTATTTATTTCCTAAAAATGCACCTTCCCTATTCATTCTCCCTATGTTTAACTTTTGCCCAATTTCTAATTTGCCGTGGGACTAAGTATTGGTGCAACATGAAAAAACAGAGGGCCTTGCTACAGCTTTGAAGATCAGTGTATTACCCTACCTTCTCACTGCAGTGTAGGGGCTGAGGCTCTGTTCTCCTTCCTTACTGCTGGGAGGCAAGGAGTGCAGCACAGTAAGTAGAAGAGGGGTCGGCAACCTTGCAGAAGTGGTGTGCCGCCTCTTCATTTATTCACTCTAACTTATGGTTCTGTGTGCCAGTAATACATTTTAATGTTTTTAGAAGGTCTCTTTTTTATAAGTATTTAATATATAAGTAAACTATTGTATGTAAAGTAAATAAGGTTTCTAAAACATTTAAGAAGCTTCATTTAAAATTAAATTAAAATGTAGAGCCCCCCGGACCAGTGGCCAGGACCTGGGCAGTGTGAGTGCCACTGAAAATCAGCTCTTGTGCTGCCTTTGGCACACGTGCCATAGGGTGCCTACCCCTAAGGTAGAAGGTGTTGCCTGTAAATATGATGCTTGCTTATATTTACATAGAAACATGAATGGGTCCAAAAAATTATTTTCTAAAAGCTAGCTTCAAATAGTCAAGCGAGACCTGGTAAAATACAAGGAAAGTGAAGTGAGACAATTCAAAAGCAAGTTGGAGATAAGTTAGGGCATAACCCCAAGTCATGCTGTAAACATGTTTTGGTCCTCTCTGGTTTATACAAGTGTTTGAGCTGAAGTGTTAATGTTTTGGAAAATGCTATCTATATTGATAGTTATAGGTACGGTATTCACGCGGATGCTAATGAAGATTATGTTTAATGTTAAATAGCCAATGAGAAAAAAATATTTAATTATAACAACAGAAATTTAGATAAGATAAAAGATGGATTCAATGTTACCTAATTAAGATTATAATTGATTATGAAAAGTGTAGCAGGTTAATTTTAGATTAGGCATGTCCATCCACCGTCAAGGTTCCTTAGAGAAAAGATTATACCTATTCTCCTGATTTAGGGATTGATCATTCCATTATTGAATATGAGTACCAGTGCAGTGTATGGTTAGTCTGTAATGGCTGTTTACTTAACTACCTATTTTATAGTAAATAAAGTTTGTAATTTTAACACTTACTGTGTAATTCACAGTGCTATATTAAATTATCTGAACCCACCAACCCCCCACCCCACCCCCCCCCACCCCCCAGAGGCTCAAACTTTAGGAACTCAGTTTGCTTTTATTCCTTATGTTTAAAATTACTAATTAGGAACACATAAATTTAAGGTTCCAAAGAGGGACAGGATGGAGAAAGATGATCGGGGGGGGGGGGGGCATCAAGTTGGGTGAAAAGGAAGCAGTGACTTAGGGGTGGGGAAACAACAGTAGGGAGTAAGGGCCAGAAAGTTTGTATATTACACAATATATTTACATTCTTTACTGGCAATAACTGTTAAACTTCAATGGGGCTACACCAGCAGAGAATTTGGCCCCTAATAGGTAGAAAAAAGCAGCAAGAGATTCCAAAACATTGAAAATTCTACTATGTGGCTCAAGCTTTTAATGAGATAGAATCTTTATAACCAAGTTATTTAAGCCAGAAAATGTGTGTGCATTGTCAGCCAATATATACATCAGAGCACAATTCCACAAAGGCCAAGTATCTGTCTAATGGACTCTTTTCCTTCTTTCAAATTAAATGGCCATGTAAAACATCAGACTATGACTCCTAATAAGTGATGGACTGGAGGAACCATTTCTAGTAGAAAAGGGTAGTTCACTCTGTTCTCATTTAATTTTTGCCCTCTCCACTGAGATTGCCAACTGGGATGTGGTCCATAGTTCACTATGAACCATACTGAGAACCAACTACTCATTTCATATTGTCCACTAAACATCCTTCCATGATAAGAACCAATGTAGGACAAATATGAGCAGGCAAACTGCATGTGAAATGTCCCATTTAGAATCCCCTAAGCCATCCAATCTCCTGTTTTTTATATTATATGTGTACCTCTTCATCATCGTCCTCATCTTCAACATCCAGGATCCCCGAATCCTGCTCAGACATGGGGCTAGTGTTTTTCACCTCTGGATCTGAGTTTGCCCAAACATCCTTCTTATATTTCTTTCCACCGCCTAATCTTGGATGCTGAGATACAATATTATCCAGGTTTCTTTGCTGCTGGGCCTAGAACAAAAGCAGATTTAAAAGTTACTGATGACATGCAGTGATTTATTAGTTTGGCTCAAAACATGTAATTGTTCAGAAAATGTTACAAATGAGACAAAAAACAAAACAAAAACCCACACACTTGATGGAACTGACAATTCATTTAACATATTTTCTAACCTAGATATTCCAAATAAGCAGAAGACTCATTTCAAAATTATTCAGGTGATTATGTAATAATGCAAACAATATCATGTTCACAAATCACAATTCCAAACCCATCATCCTCCCATATTGATCTATTTATAACACCATTGGAGTGATATTAGACCACAGGCCATGTGGTGACTGTCACAGGATAAATTAAAGGGCTGACTTAACTGTTGGATATGTTCCTCTATTCAACCCATGTTAACAGAAAGCCCTCCACATCTGGACCCCAGAGATTCCTGAAAGCATTTTTGTGGTACCCCAGGAGAATGTAATTATGCACTGTTCATTTACATGATCTGTAAAGGTACTCAACTGAAATATTCTCAGTGAGATAATAACCAGGATTAAGGACTGAAATGGATGACCCAGTAGAGTTCTCTTCACAGGAAAATTACTATGTGGGTCTATAATCTTGATCTGTAGATAGAAACAACCCTTTGGTTTTTACACTAAGGAAGGATGTTATGCAAAAAAAGCACACATCTACTAACCTGAAACTGGGTATGGATTTCCTTTTTATTAGTGAATATAATATCTATAAGAGACAAGTAAATTGCTTAGTCCCAAATGCTAATGTTGGAAGAGGGCTTAAATATGAAATTCCAAACTAGGATTACACACAGGTGTTATACTATCCTATACACAACTGCAAAATCCTGTTAAATCTGCCACAGAACAACGCCTGCCCTGCAGTAGAAGAGATGATGCTATAGATGTGGACTGATATCTTGCTACAAATAGAAATATATCAAGTATTGCCTAAACATGAAAAACATGTTGAGATATACTGGACTTTCCAGAATGTCTTTCCAAAAAGCGGTTTTGTGTTTTGGGGTTTTTTTTAAGTGCAAGTTTTCCCTCTTTCAAAAACAGATTCAACTCATATCTGCACTGACATCCTGCGCTAGATTTAATTTCAGCTGATACCTAAGAATTTAACTGCTTCTCTGCACCAGTGAAAATCCCATTGGTAACACATCACGAATGGGTAAGATACAAATAGTGCACTCTTATTTATTCTGAGTAACTCAATACACTGAAACTTTGGAGACAGAGGACTACAGAACTAAGGTTTCAGTTGCTAGTGATAGCAAGAGTGATATGCACTCTACATTAATGCAAGAACCATCAGAAGATTATTTAGATAATATTTAGATTATTTTTATTTCTGCAATGGGGGGAGAGAACAAAAGGTTTCCGAAATCCAAATCTGAAGGCATATGCTTTAATGAATGCATTTTGTAAAACAGTGCATGGATGTAAACTTTCTCTTGCACTGTTTGCAACACAGGGCATTGCAGCAGTGTGATACTGAGAGAAACAGGAAAGTGAACATGATTAGAAACCAAAAGATTAAATTAATCTACAGGTATTGCCATTGCCCAAACTGAAGGAAAACTCAGGCAGCAAACAAACTTTATAAATAGAGAAAAGTAAATTAGGGGGGTTAAATTTTTTGCTTTTAAACATCTACAGTGTCAATATCACAATAAGAAATGTATTTGTAAAGTATTATTTTTATTTTGTCGTCATCTCCTTAATGTCAGATTCTTTTTAAAGCCTGGCTGTGCAGAAATTTGCCACAATCAGAAATAGGGTTATTTATCCATATTACAAAGATAAGAATTTGAAGCCCATAGGTTCACATGCTACATCACTTTATATTTGATGTACAACACACACCAAGATCTGCTTTATGTCACAAGACTGACATAGTTTTATGATGTACATATATGTGACACAATCTATTCATTCTTAATAGATAAATACAAACATTCAAATCAAAGGATTTTAAAAAAACGACCATCATTGCATAAGAAAGCAGAGTGAAAGAGTTAAATGCTAAATGCCTGGGAGCTACTTATTGTACTGTGAAGCAGCACAATCTTGACCTCTAGTGGTTGGAAAGCAGCAGAAAAAAATTATTATGTTAAGCTTCAATGAGAAGAGAAAATAATGACTGGGCTGAGTTAAGCAACAAACGGCAAAGAGATTATTCAAAAGAGACCTAAGAATGAGGCTCAGTGACACATTTTTGCAAGACTGTCCCAGGCAAAAGTCTGTTCATTAGCACTGCACAAGAGAAACCTTCCTGGTAATTGTGACACTTCAAACATGATGAACAACTGGGAAACAGAGTGGCAAATTCTGCACCAGAGTCTCTAACTCCAGAAGCTCCACTCCATATAAACCTATCGCAACATCATATACCAAGGATTAGGACTGAAAAAGGGAATATGCTTTTGTTCTTTCCACCGTTCAAGCAAGAAAGATCCTGGACTTGTTTCTGCTCTCAGATACTCCCATTCAAGCCAAAGCAACTCATCTGCAGCAAATCAAGATAAAAAGTGAACCTAATGTAAATGATACCAAATTCAAGCCTAAGGTTTCTATGAAAATCTCCCAGGTTTATAGAATCATTTTTCCTCTTGCCCTTTTTAAAAAGAGTATAAGCAAAATTTTCATCCAATACCAAGTTTTCCATGAAACATTCTTTAAAAGACCCTAAAATGGGCGGTCCAAAGAAAAATTGTATAGGAAATAAATTAGTGATACTGGTCATGGGACAGGAGAAAAAAAATTCAATGGAGTGAGCATGCTGGAGATAAATGAGTTTGCACTTCCTCCCTCTAAGCTTTAAAAGTATTCAACAGGTTTTAGCACATTAAGCTGAAAAACAGAATTAATGGCAAGAGAGGCCATATTACTCAAAATCTCTCAGAACTGAGATCATGTGATACTCCCTCCCACAGTGCACCACTTGTAGGTGAATTTTACTTCTATTTGGACAGAGTGAAAGTATTGATTATTTTTGCTTCTCCTAATAAGTGTAAAGTATATTTGTTAATTCGTGAAAAGTAGACAGGTCTGAACCAGAGTCCCACAGCCAAACATTGTCTCTAACAGGAAGGGCTAACCTCCCACCCCGACCTTATTATTTCTAAATTTGGGAGTTCTAAATCCAGATCTGAACCCCAGGTTTCCTGAAGTTCAGGTTGTTTGGGTTTAGCCTACTAGAGGAAAAGAATTTCAGCAATGAATTCAGATCCAAACCCAGCTCTGAGGTTCTTAATGTGTTTTTAGTTGAGGACCATCTTTATTAAAGAGTAGTTCTCCTTGTATTCTCTATTCTATCACCGCACATCCATGAAAGGCAGTTAGAGAGATTCCCTATGAGCATCTCATCATGCAAGAAGCAGCTATATGCTTTTATGAATTACACACACATCTCAGATAATAAAAATAAAAAGCTATTCAGTGCTGCATTTCCTGAAGGACAAACTCTTACTTCCTTCACTGGCACCAAGAAAACAAAAACCACCACATGCATTACACCCAATGAAAGCAACACAGCCATAGCTGATCACTTGGAAGTACAATTCTGTACTGTTCTACTGCTCAGTCTTGCTAAAACACTGATCTGATGCGATGTTAGCTTGCATTTCAGTTATGTTAAAGACATACTCACAGAAATGCTAAAATGAAGTTGAGAATTAGTTCACAATGCTCAGATCCTATAAGAAAGAGATTCTCTTAGATCTGTAATCTAGATTTACACTCGAGCTCTATACAGCACATGCCAGGAAAAAAAAGTATTTGCTTTGTGCATCTGTGGGTTTTTTTATCTTGGCAAGACACACATTGGACCGAAGTGACCTGTAAGTGAGAAATATCAAATTTTCTTTAACTTCTACAAACTTGGATGAAGTCACCGAGGTTTCAGTTTCACCTTGTGTGAGAGAAAACCAGGGAGAGGCCCAGAGGAAGCTGCTTTGGAGAAGTGTGAGCTTAGCTGCCAAGGAACTCCGCTGCTGCCCGCACCTTATACACACATGCACACGCGTGAACACACAGCCTTCCTGGGCTCTGGCAGGGAGAAAGCTGTACAATATGTTTGACATTGCACATAAAGGAAGAAAAATGACCTGCCTCAGAGGCACATTTGGATTTTAATGTTCTGTTTCACATAAAGGCATCTGTAGGGAGCCCAATGAAGAGGCACACGTTAGAAACCACATCAAAGCATAAGCGACACTCCAGCATGACCTCTGAAAATTGGCCTAGGGCCAAGGCAGGGGGCCCTCAAAAATACCCTTACTTTTTGGTGTGGTTTACATGAAAGCAAGTGCATTTTTCTATTATTCTGTAAAACTGCCTCTGTTACACAGAACTATCAATCTCTGTACTCTCTGCTTAATGTGACAATAAAAGAGAGAGAGGTTAAGAAACAAATGTCTGTTCACAACGCACACTAAATTTAACAATCCACGTAGTTTAAATTCCCTTTAAGCACAGTCATTTTCATCTGCTCACAAGGCTAGTGCAGGGGCAGGCCAATTTCATTTGTGCCTACCAACAGCTGGGCAACTGACCTGATCAGGCAAAACCCCATCTTTCTAAAAAGAGCACCTGTTGAGGAGGTAGGAACTGGATGGCTCAGGTAATGGGATACAGAGCCTACCACCCCTAGGTAGCGGGATCAAATCCAGGTCACTAATGACCTAAATGTGTTGACCATCAGATGGCTAGTCACGGGTCTATGGTCTGAAACAGGTTGGAGGTTTCCATTCAGTTTCACTGTTAGCAAGTGTCCAGCTAACTAAAAAACACTCACACAACTGACAATAACAATCCTCCTTGTTGGTAGGTTGAGCGAGACCAGAGATTGAAAAGACAAGGAAAATAAGCCATCTTCCCATTCTTAGTGCTCGTCTACACTGGGAAGCTATTGCAGAATAAGCTGGGGTGTGAATTTAAAGCGCAAGAACTATTCCTCACTAAATCCTAAGATGGAGACACTGGCTTAAATCACTTCCAAAGTGGACAGCTATTCTGCAATCCCCATTCTTAGGTATTTCTCCATGTCCACAAACACATAGAGGTGATATCGCCCAGCCAAAGTAGAATAGTGTGGGTAGTGCTAAATTCTCAATGAAGGTGTAAAAGGAAAAGTCCCTCCACCCACACATACAAAGATCACCCTTAACTAACAGTTCATATACAAGTCTTCAGGTCCTAGAGTCCAACCTTGTACTTTGAGCTTCCAGATCAAACTCTTATGGAGAATAAGACTGCAGGTAAGAATAGGTCTACATTGGGGGAGGTGGGTCGACCTAAGATACGCAATTTCAGCTCCGTGAATAGCATTCCTGAAGTTGCATATCTTAGGTTGATTTACCTGGGCATCCTCATGGCGGCAAGTCGACCGCTGTCACTCCCACATCGACTCCACTTCCGCCTGTCGCAGTGGTGGAGTTCCGGAGTCAATGGGGAGAGCGCTCAGGGATTGATCATTACCCGCCCATCCGGCAGTCTACAGTTGGCCTAAGTGTAACTACCTGGGAGACTTACAACAAACCAATGAGTAGGGAGATGCTATTGTGATGGGGCAGACCAGCCCCGCACTGGGATGGAAGGGGTTAACCACTCCCTCTTAGCAGAGGAAGCCCCACCCCGGAAGTCCTACTGGGCATGCTCACGCTGCCAGAACAGTATAAAAGCCTGCCGGATTGCTCAGTCTGGGCTGACTGCCGGAGGAGAAGGACGCACCCTGCCAACTCCCACGGAGGTACAGCCGGGATCCTGGGTTCCAGAAGCCAGCCCTGCTGTGACGTGGCCTGAAGCCCAGCCAGACGTCGGCACGGAGGGGGAATGCTACAGGAGACCTCTGGACGCTGAAAGCCCAGTGGTACGGGTAGGAAAAGACCCAGGGGCCATTTAAAGGGACACGCACGCTCGGCGTGTTGCGGGTGGATCCCCGCCGAGCTAGGGGCAGGGAAGCACCCCTTCCCCACCCAACAGGTGAGGGGGAACTCCAGTGACTCTGGCCACTGGGCCAAGCTACCCCGTGAGAGAGGGGAACTCCAGGGACTCTGGCCATTGGGCCACGCTACCCCCTAGGAGAGAGGGGAGCTCCAGTGACTCTGGCCATTGGGCTACACTACCCTCTGAGAGAGAAGGGAACTCCAGTGACTCTGGCCGTTGGGCCGCGCTACCCCTTGAGAGAGGGGAGCTCCAGTGACTGGCCATTGGGCCATTGAGCCACGCTACCCCGGGAGAAGACAAGTGGAGGTGTAGAAGAGGCGGGGATCCCTCACCCCCTTTCCCCTGGGACCCCAAAAGGGGGCCAGCAAGGTACAAACCCTGCCACATGTGTCAGGCCATGCATTCTTTATTCGTTGCCTGACAAGCTCTAGCAATGTTCTCCTTTTCAAATATATCAGCAACTTTAGGAACTAACAGTTTTAAACAGCACCACAGAGATTTTCTTTAATTGCTTTGCCAGCACTGAGGGCAAAGCACGCATCTCATCTTCACTCCTGTTGCTTCCACCCATCAATGAAACTGACATGGCTTACTTTATTTTAAAGTATCTAATTAGCTCTTTCCTGATGAGATAGTAGATATAGCACAGCAAAGAATGATTTATTATTTAAACAGGGCTGAAATATTGTTGTGGTTAGCTTTAGTGGTTTTGATTAGTTACTGAACATTTGCGCTGTGATTGTTTTATGGACCCCTCTAATGGACTGGGATGTAGAACTTTAAAGAATATCCCTAGGAATGGAATACATATTCCTTAAAACAATATTAAAAAACAGACTAGTTACAGGGGAAGAAAAAAGAAAGTTAATAAAAAATGACAATGTGGCTGGCACTCTGCCAAAGAACCATTTGAAAGTTATAAAACCACTCTCAAATCAGATCAAAGCATGTATTATTACTGCAAGGTGTAAACTCAACACATCAACACAGCTTCTGTTAAGTTTCAACTAAAATCTAATCACTTGTCAAGACGATAAGAGTTTTTGCCTATCTGCTTTCTCAGCACTAACTGGTTATCATGGAGCACAATTTGTCCAAAGTAAATCTGACAAAGTTCACCGTCCGTGCAGGAAATGGGGCCCAAGAACGTGATTTTTACTTGATGCGTGGTCTTCAGAAAAGGTTTGAAGACCCTAAATCACTGAAGCGTAAACACTCTCCAATACTTTAGTGTTAACACCAAGGACAGACTCTCTTGCAAGTTCCCACTCTCCTCTCCCCTGTAACAAGACCATCACACCGTCATCCATCCCATTGCTGAAATCAAGATTTTGACGCTGATTTAATATAAGCAACAGCAAATACTGTAGTCAGTATAATAAACGTGCACTGTTCGTGTGATAACGTAGACTTACTGGATCAAGCATGGAACTGACAACCAGGAATTCTTGAGTTCTTTTCTTAGCTCTGTTACTGACACCCTTTGTACTCTTGGGCAAGTTTTTTAACCTCTCTTTGCCCCATGTTACCATGTATAAAATATGGTTACTGCTGCATATTTCCTCATAGGGGTTATGAAAGATTAACTAGTTTCGGTTAGTTCAGGGTTATGAACATTTAAATCACTGAATACTGCCAACCTGTTCTCTGGGACGCCCACTATGGTACAGTATATGTGGAGAGAATGATTCTAATAAGACTCACTCAAATACTAGCTGTAGTCCACAGAGAATATATCCTATACTAAAAGGATAAACTAACTCTCCAGGAGAAGCAATCAACTACTATAGGTCACTATAGAATGGGGCTTAAAGAAAAACAGGTTATAAAAAATGAGTCCTTTTTCAAAGAAGCAATGGAGATTTATACCCACTGATGATCTGACCCCAAGAACAAACCATCTGCGTGTATATATATATATATATTTATGTATGTATATATCAGAAGTAACCAGGCTAATGTTATGTAATTGTGTTTTATCATACATACGCAGAAGGAATAGAGGAGTGAAGAATTAGAATTAGTTTACTGCATGAATGAGCAGACCCGAAACAGTAGCGGACGCAATGCTTCATCAGGTTTCTCACACGCAATATTTAACAGAAATAGAATTGGTTGCTGGAGAAAAATATCCTGACAATATCAATATTCAGACCTTTTGATTTTTTTTTAATCCCAAAACCTTTGGTGGTTGCCTTATTACCCAAAGCAAAATAGCAGAGTGCTCAGTCAAATAGCTGCTAATGAATGTTAATTACCACTAACAGTTTCAAAGTTCATAATGAAATATGTTTCTGAGCATAAACAGTTGATGAAGTCTCCTGCTCCCTACAGCACTGTTTACTCTGCAGTAGTTAATACTGTCTTTTCATAGAACACAGAACATGCAAAAATGCACAATGTCTTTGCTGAGATTTAATTATGGGTCAAGGCATATGTGAGAATACTTTTTTTTCCTATATCACAGTCCTAGTTAAATTCATCAGAAGGATCAATACATAAAAATAATCAGAGCAACCAGATAATCTCAGCAAAAAAATGGTAATCAGTTCAATTATTCCTTTCCCATCCAAAAATGGTTAGCTTGTGCCAGAATAGGTATATGGAACAGCTTCTGTATTAGGAGAGATTAATGAAACTGGAACTTTTCAGCTCGGAAAAGAGACGACTAAGGGGGAATATGATTGAGGTCTATAAAATCATGACTGGTGTGGAGAAAGTAAATAAGGAAGTGGTGTTTACTCCTTCGCATAACACAAGAATCTGGGGATCACCAAATGAAATTAAAAGGCTACAAGTTTAAAACAAACTGAAGGAAGTATTTCTTCACACAACACACAGTCAATCTGTGGAACTCCTTTCCAGAGGATGTTGTGAAGGCCAAAACTATAACAAGATTCAAAAAATAACTAGATAAATTGATGGAAGATAGGTCCATCAATGGCTATTAGAGAGGATGGGCAGGGATGGTATCCCTAGCTTCTGGCAGAAGTTTGGAAGGGGCAACAGGGGATGGATGACTTGATGATTACCTGTTCTGTTCACTCCCTCTGGGGCACCTGGCATTGGCCACTGTTGGAAGACAGGATACTGGGCCAGATGGACCATTGCTCTGACCAATTATGGCCGTTCTTATGTTCTCACATAATAAATGGAGAAACAAGGATGGGTTAAGCACTTTTTTCTCCATGAGGGACTATCAATAGCCTTGTAAGTACTTCCGCATTTAAATGTGCTCCTGATGGGACAAACGTTAGACTTTTTTATTAGAATCGTTAAAAGAAAAGACTCAGACAGGAGGTCTGTTTTTCAGAGATTGAGGGCAGTCGAGTAAAATCTCAATTCAAAAGGCTGAAACTCTCTTTAAAAGGCTTCTGAGGAAACACACTGCCTCCCTTCTACAATCCTACAGTCTTGCTGTGGACTAAACACTCATATTACATGGTGACTACACCTAGACACTGAAACTTAGCAGCAGGCAGCCAAAGTATGACCAAGGCAATTTATTTCTCCAAAGTTAGTATTAGAAGAGACTCCCAAGTCTTGGAGCAGTGCTCCTGAGAATGAAATCCTTAAACCTCAACATTCGGAGCCTTTAGGCAGTTCCACTGGGTATGTGCCAGCCCAGACTGGTAAGAATAACTCTTGCCGTAAGTTGTACTAACAATCCTAAAGACAGATGATTGAGGCTTTTCCATTCAGGTTATGACTATTTAGCAAGTTTATGGAAATTTACAACAAAAAATAATTCCTTGCAACAGCCCTGTCAGAAGGTTGAAAGATGATTCTTCAGGGCAGGGACTGCATCTTTGTGAGTGTTTGTAGGCTGCCTAGTACAATAGGCCCCAGTCCTGAGTGGGACCTTTGGGCAGCACTGCATATGTTTTAAAAAAAATCTACAGTACAGCCTCAGAGTTATGAACTAACCAGTCAACCACACACTTCATTTGGAACCAGAGAAAGCAATCAGGCAATAGCAGAGACAAAAAAGCAAACACAGTACAGTACTGTGTTAAACATAAGCTACTAAAAAAATAAAGGAAAAGTTTAATAAAAAGATTTGACAAGGTAAGGCAACTGTTTCTGTGCTTGTTTCATTTAGATTAAGATGGTTAAAAGCAGCATTTTTCTTCTGCATAGTAAAGGTTCAAAGCTGTATTAAGTCAGTGTTCGGTTGTAAACTTTTGAAAGAACCACCATAACATTTTGCTCAGAGTTACGAACTACCTACATTCCCAAGGTGTTCGTAACTCTGAGTTTCTACTGTTCTCTATGTAGATATCTCCACTTGCAAATTGGATGTATGACGGCATGGAGGTTGAGTGACTCATTCAAGGGTGCAAAGAGTCCGTGAAAAAGTCAGATTTAGAACTCAGCCATTCCCAGGTCTTTGCCCTGCGGTTAGTTCGATAAACTACTCCGGCCCTCAAAAAGCGTTTTGCTATTCAGTTAAGTTTTGCTCATATCTTGGCCACTACTGGTTTTGCCTTTATTTTTATTTTTTTTTTAAAAAAAAAAAAAACAGCTGCCTTTTCTCTGAGATCTTCAAAGCTGCTATGCTTCAAACGCCCTCTGTGTGCCTTGTCTAGGACTTCACAGATAAGCTGCCTTTCAAGATGCTGTTTTTGTTTCCAGTTGTCACTCTGGTTTTGTTCTTTCTTTTAAAAAAAAGTCTGAGAAACTGGCTGAAGACAACATTTTGCATGCCTCCTTTGGCGAGTCCTGGTTATCACAGAGCAGAGAAAGATATGTCTGGATATGAGAACTATTCAAGGATGATGCCTTGAGAAGCAAAGTCATGAACAAAATGCATGAAATATTGTCTGGCCTTTCCCCAAGGCAGTCTACAAGTTTGATAAGTGGGCACGGAAGTTCTGGATGGGAAATGTTCTTCAGCACAGTTAAGTAAAAGTTTCCACAGAGTCAAGATTTTGTCAGAGATCTTATGTGATGATCTGAGAACAGGTTCCATACCTGGTTTTCAACCGCATCAAAGCAATCTACAAGCTACTATGAAATTTAGCCAAAGGGATGGATGATGATCTCTTCCGGCCTCACACCATAAGAATTAAAAAATTTGCAGAATACATACTCACTAATGGCTCCTGGTACAACCTTGTTCATGTCTTTCCCTCACCCCTGCATTAGTGGTTCATCAGCTTCATGAATTGCCCAGCTGAGGCTCTTTCCCAATATCAGGCTCATTAACAGCTCCTACTGCCCTACACACGTTGAATCATACGACTGGAAGGGACCTTGAGAAGTCATCAAGTCCAATCCCCTGCACTCATGGCAGGACTAAGTATTACCCAGACCATCCTTGACAGGTGTTTGTCTAAACCTTTTCTTAAAAATCTCCAATGATGGAGATTCCACAATCTCCCTGGGCAATTTATTCCACTGCTTAACCATCCTTGATGCAATTTAAGCTCATTGCATCTTGTCCTATCCTCAGAGGTTAAGGAGAATAATTTTTCTCCCCCCTCCTTGTAACAACCTTTTACAAGTACTTGAACTGTTATCATGTCCTCTCTAAGTCTATATCCTGGACTGTTTATGCATATTCTTTTGCTATTTAGACTCATTCTCAGTGCCTTTAGCCTTAAATAATATGATGTCAAATGCAAGCTTCAGCTGTGTGTCAATCCACTTCTTACTGTCTTCACATCAAAACTGGATGTCTTTCTGGAAGAGAAGTGTTAGCCAAACAAAATACTCGGAGCTAAATAGAGGGGTAACTAGGTGAAACAATGACCTACGTTATGCAGGAGGTTGTACTCAATTATTTAATAGTCCCTTCTGGCCTTCAACTCTATGAATCTTCAAAAGGTTTATAACTCAGATTTTGTATTACGCCTATTTGAGATGAAAAAATATTGTATACAAAGGAGATGACAACCATGGTAACAATAAACCTCACACTTCTCTTTAGGCATGACAAACTTTTGGTAACAATAACTATTCCCTAATTGCTACAATAGCCATAAATTGGGGGAAAAAAATGAATTAAAAACAGAGGAAGAAAAATAGTATGAGGGAAATAAGGACTATCTCCTTCTCTAAGCAGGCTGACTCCAAGGGACGTTTAGTGGCATATTACGTTTTCATTAAAAAATTCTCATATAGAAGTTATATGAAGCTATCTGAGAGCATTTAATTTTTATTTGGCTCATTTTTTCCCACTTAAAATCCACTAAGATTTTTAAATGACAGGTAAAATATCCGGTTAGATACACCTATTTTCTAGTTGTAGCCATGTTAGGCTGTATCCGCAAAAAGAATGAGGAGAATTTGTGGCACCTTAGGAACGAAATTTTTTAGTCTCCAAGGTGCCACAATTACTCCTCTTTTTTTAATCTATTTTCTAAGCAATCACTCTGAAAGTTTAAATAGTTGGGCTTTCTGAAAAGGAACACTGGGAGGAAAAATGGCAGAGCATTCGTAATTATTACTGCATTACCCAGCACAAACCCATGCTCCCTCCAAACTCTCCGGTTAATCAGACTTTCAGAAAACAGTCTCTAAAAAAATGTATTTGTACAGTCAACATTCTGGACAACTGCCTGCCATAACAAAGGATGTTTCTACAAGAAACTTTTCCCCTAAATTTGTTATTTAGTATATTATTTATACTTCAAATATTAAGGTATTTTTAATTATGCAACATAGTGAATACATGTGGATAACCCAAGATGTGAAATCAACTCTAACGGTCTTATAAGTTAACTTCAAATTTACCATAATTTCTCCTCATACAAAATTTTTCTAACACTTGTGGAAGAATTAATTGGCGCTATTCACATTAAAAATATATGTACAGTTCACCCTCTATCTACAAGTTTCAATAATTTTCATTAAGAATTATGATATAAATGCCAGAGTTATTTACTGAACATGCTCTGCCCTCTACAGGCTAATACGGAAACTGTATAGAGAATTATATTTTTGAATTATTTCGGCAATGCCATAGGTATGCATGGATCTTCCATAAATACAAGACAACATGGTTCCAGTCCTGAAAAATTTACACTTTAACTCTGAAGAGATTTTAAAGTACTATTATATATCTGATTTATTTTCTTGTCTAGATGAGTAGTAGTTACTTTCCTTTTCAAGTCACAAATGTTTCAGTTAAAATATCAGAACTTGTACCATCTATGACGTGACTGAAACCTATTAAATCCTCAAAATGAAAAGTTTCTACTCATCTGGGATGAAAGCCTGGCTCCACTGAAGCCAGTGGGAATTTTGTCATTAATTTCAATGGAGGCAAGATTTCACTCCTGATATTTAATTTTGTGGAGGATCGCAGTATTTTTAATTCTAACAATGAGCAAGAACCTATCTCATAAGTATTCAAGCCATTGTTCTTGCCAATACTGCCATTTTAGCTAAAACAAGAAATCAGTCACAGCCCAAAAACATGATGATGTTATGTTTGGCCATTTTTCACTCTACTTCAAAAAACGCATTATATGCCACCATTTCAATCCTGGGTATTACTTCTAACTCATCTAAATAAACTAGTCTGATTTTCAAGTCTACTGAGTACTTTCAAATCCCACATGACGTCCATGGTATCTGTGAGTGCTCTGCACTTTTGAAAGTTAAGGGACCTTAATAGGAATTAAGAAACGCCATTTTCGGGCACTGAGGCATGATGTGTTTTAGCCATTTTGGTTGTCTCAGTCAAACTTGACTGTTTCCAGCCACTGCTATTTAAAAGATTTTTTAAAACCACAAACACAGTTTGAACAATGTATTATATGCATCTCATTTTCATAACAGTTTAAAACTCATGAAAACATGATCATGCATAAAAGAAATAGATCTCTACAAATTAAACACATATTACATTCACTAACTACAAGATATTACCATGCCACTTACTTGGGGTTTTTCAAATGTAATTATTCATTACCTGAACAGGACTTATGGTGAAGTAGGGTTTAGGTTAAGTTGTGACAGCCCAACATAGAGCATTTAGAACAGGCCTGCACAACTCAGAAAGCAGCGAGGGCCATATTACTTCAAAAAAACCAGCTGCGGGCCAAAAAGCCCTGCCCTCGCCCAGCCCCCATCCGCTTCTCCCCAAACCACCGCTTGGCTTGCCCCACCCCTTGGCTTGCCCCACCCCTATTTACCTCCTGCGGGCTGCACAGTGAGCCCATGCGGGCCGCATGCGGCCCCCGGGCCACATGCTGTGCAGGCCTGATTTAGAACATGGCATGGTCAGTCTGCATAGCAAAGAACAGTATTAGCTTGGATATGTTGATCTCTCCCAGTTTGTGACCAATATGTACAATAAAGTCATATAATTTTTGAAATGCCAATAGTGTGCTAGGTCCTTTATACGTGAACACACACATTTTCAAACCTGTGTATCTAGCTATTTTCCTAACTCATCTTTCAGCATGTAAATAAAAGTGGCCTGGTTTTCAGATCTCCTAAGTACTGAGCACCCGAATGGCTTCAATGGTATTTGTGAGTGTCACCATGTTTTAAACATACAAAAGCAAGTACTTCCTCACACAACGTACAGTCAACCTGTGGAACTCATTGCCAGGAGATGTGAAGTATAACCTGGTTCAAAAAAGAATTAGATAAGTTCATGGAGGATAGGTCCATCAATGTCTACTAGCCAAGACGGTCAGAGATGCAACCCCATAATCTGAGTGTCCCTAGCCTCTGACTGCCAGAAGCTGACAGGGAATGCATCACTTGAGAGTTGTCTTGTTCTATTTGTTCCCTCTGAAGCTCCTGGCACTGGCCAGTGTCAGAAGACAGGATACTGGGCTAGATGGGCCATTGGTCTGACCCAGTACAGCCGTTCTTATATTGAGTGCTCAGCACTTTTGAAAGGTTATTTACATTAGGGATTAAGAAACGTCATTCCGGGACACTGCTTTTGAAAATTTTGGCTGACATGTGGGCCCCAGAAAGAGTTCCAATCACTCATTTACTTCACTTTTGACTGTATATCAGTGGTTGATGTACTGCAGTAGCCTAACTGACTGCGGACACTATTGAACCATCTGAACTGAGTGGAGACTGGTTTTCTGTTGAATTTCACTTCAATTCAACAACATCATCTTAAAGCATTTATAAATCAGCAGTACAATCCCTTCATGGTAGACTATGGCATACAGGGCAGGAACTCAGCCTGGAAGCATTTTTCAAAAGTTACATTTCGCAAGAAAAAAAAGTCTGTATTAACAAAATTATGTAAAAGAGGGAAAAAAGACAATTAGTTTCAGATGTGGTGTGGTTTTTTTTGCTTTGTTTTTCACATCTGTAAAGCTCAGACAATGGTTTAGATTTGAAGAATTAAATTTAAAACCTAATTTTAGGTTTAAAACCAATCATCAAAACTGTATCATGTTTGGTGCTATTGAAGAAAATCTTCAGAGGACAATATATGAAATGAGAAAAGCAAGTTTTGGGTTTTTTGCACCCCCTGCATATACATTTCCAAGATGAACTCAAATGGCTCAGAATCTTACACTGCCCCCTCAGGATGCTGGAAAATTTGTACAGTGAGGGTGCTGAGAGCCATTCACCCAAACAGTAAACCCTGTATATAATGGAACCCACCACAACTCCCAGCACCTCTAGTTACAGCACCTATGTAACCCCTATGCACAGAATGCACAGGCTTTAATCTCCCGAATGCTAAACACCTTCCTTCCTTAAAAGCCACATTCATGAAGCCTTCCAATATACTGATCCTTCAACGATCACTACACCATCTCACACTGAACTGCTCATCTTGTGTATCATGCATGCCTGACTTAGACTAAGTTCCTCGAGGAGACCCTGACCTTCAAAGTGTCCTTGATAAGTGGCAGATACGTCATGTGCTGTATCATCACGTTATAACTAATACTACTTGGCATTTACATAGCACTCAAGGATCTCAAACTTATGCTAGTGAAAGAGACAAGCGTCCAAGCTACGCAGAGCTTGTCTCTCTCGCCAACAGAAGTTGGTCCAATAAAAGATATTCCCTCACCCCCCTAGTCTCTATCATTTATTTTGGACTTTTTAAATTTGACTTTAACTTCCAAATCTATAAGTTTAAATATAGATTACCACTACTTAGTGAGATGCAAAGGCCGTGTTACCAAGTGGTCAGCAAAGGGACTGGACTTTGGGAGATGAGGGGTCTAATTCTCACTCTATCACCGGCTCACTCGGACATCTGAGGGAACTGGGCTTATTTAATCTGCAGAAGAGAAGAGTGAGGGGGGATTTGATAGCAGTCTTCAACTACCTGAAGTGGGGGGGTTCCAAAGAGGATGTAGCTCAGCTGTTCTCAATGATGGCAGATGACAGAACAAGGAGCAATGGTCTCAAGTTGCAGTGGAGGAGGTCTGGGTTGGCCATTAGGAAACACTATTTCAGCAGGAGGAAGGTGAAGCACTGGAAAGGGTTTCCTAGGGAGGTCATGGAATCTCCATCCTTAGAGGTTTTTAAGACCCGGCTTGACAAAGCCTTGGCTGGGATAATTTAGCTGATGTTGGTCCTGCTTTGAGCAGGTGATTAGACTAGGTGACCTCCTGAGGTCTCTTCCAACCCTAATATTCTATCGTTCTATGACCTTGGGCCAATCATTCAGCACCTATGTGCTTTTGTCTTCATGGGTGAAATCCTGGCCCTATTGAAGGTAATGGGATTATTTCTTCAGAAGAACTCTGTATAGCTCAAAAGCTGGTCTCTCTCACCAACAGAAGCTGGTCCAAGAAAAGGTATTACCTATCCCACCTTGTCTCTCTAATATCCTGGGACCAACAAGGCTACACCCACCGCAGTAGACAATACAATAGCGTTCACAGAAAATGCAACTAAAAAATTAGCATCTCCTTGGACTTCTCTACAGTAAAAATGTTATAACCCTTCTACATGTGGCACTAAGCTAAAAAGCACGTTAGTGGGAATAATGCCCTTAACTACATTTCTTTAAATATAGTAATGTGTCATGACTGGCAAAGATAGTAATAGGAACCAGGCTAACTTTTTTCCATTTCAAATTTACTAGCTAATTTTATAGAAACAGATAAAGGAACCTGCATATTGTAGATGCAATAACGACAAAAGCATAACTCTAAAAGAACCGCAAGACAAATCTCTCACCCTCTTTCCTCCCACCCCCCTTCCAATTTTAATTTATATACTACAAAAACCAGTGTCTTTCAGCTGTGCTGTGGAGCCTCCCTTATTCCCCTCCAGTAGCTCCCCATCTAGCAACTGCCACATGTGCAGCCCAGCTGTACACATCTAACACACAGGTGCTGGATTCTATATTGCTGGATAGTATTTTGAAAGGTCGTGGAGGCATTTACCCACAGTTCTTTCACAGGCAAGTCCACCACTGTTGATAGGTTTTTTTAAAAAACAATTTTAAAAAATGTAAGTCAAAGCATCACAACACGGTGTCAACAGGGGATGTTTGGAGGGTCACTTTAGACATGGTTTAAGCAGTTGCACTGGTAAATGGCATCAATGGCTTGCACCTGCTTTTCTCAAGGTGTGAATTTGGTCTAGGAAAAGCTCTGGTGATTCATTTCATGACAAAGAGTCCTGTGGCACCTTAAAGACTAACTAAAGTATTGAAGCATAAGCTTCCGTGGGCTAATACCCACTTCGTCGGATACATGCCGCATCCGACAAACTGGGTATTAGCCCACTGAAGCTTATGCTTCAATACTTTAATTAGTCTTTAAGGTGTCATAGGACTCTCTGTCACTTCTGCAATTCCAGACTAACACGGCTACCTCTCTGATTTGTGATTCATTTTGTTATTGTATTAGAACAAGTTCAAAGAAAGAAGTGTCCTGGGACAAATTAGGGGAGGGGTGCTGAAAGGATAATACCATATCATCACCATCTTCTTTAGAATGAGAAGAAAAATTAGTTCTTGCCAGACATCAACCCACCACCAGTTATAAAGGCCTTTCCCAACACCTATGAACATTCTTTACATCAGTAAAAAGAGGTAGATTGAGTTTGCCTAGTTAATTATGCTTTCTTTCAGGATAGCACAGAAATCCCAAGTCCATCTATGTACTTTAGAGCACTCAGAAGTGGAACAGGTTCACCAACATTTTAAAACTGAGGCCAATTTGGCTGTGTCTTTACTGCTGAACTCTTCTACACTCCACGAAGTTCCAGGAAAACATTCTTGTTCACAAAATTAATCTGGTCCGCACATGGGATCTGGATAAAATGAGGTGGTGGTACAAGACAACAGCACAACCTTCAGTATGTTGTTTATAGGAACATCTTCAATGATTTAAGTCTACATGGGAGGTGGGGGAAAGTGTGTTGTCAATTCTAACCTTGGGACATGAATCAAGACAACATGTTGTCAATACATTTGTTTTTCAAATGTTCCACTTATTCTGGAGTCTCAGGACTGCTAAGTAACTATGTTTTGAGTAACTGCTGCACCAATTACTTTGCTTTTCACTTCATCTTGCTTTCCAGGGAGAGGCATAGATGGCAAGCTATCAGAACAGTTATACCAGTTCATCTTTCTTAATAGCCCATTATCTTCCTTGAACTTCTGTTGGTCTTAGAAATACTTTTTCAACAGTCATTCTCAGACACCTAACCTCCTTCAATTCACACTTCTCTGGAAGCCTACACGTGTTGTCATATTTTTTTGATAAGTAAAGAAATAAAAATGCATATGAATTTTAAAAGCTGAGGGGGAGGGTTAAGTGTGGTTGGTCAGCCCAGGAGGCAGACATCCTCTGAATCGGTAAACTATGAGCAGTGGTACTGCCTAAAGACTTGTGTGAAGGGACCACTAGTATTCATGGACAGTCATTCATTGTTGTATTTTCTGCTGTTATGACAAAAAAGGATGCTAATAAGTACCAATTCAACTTGTGAATTTTGTGATATGAATAGTTAGGATCTAGACCAGGGGTAGGCAACCTATGGCAGGGGTGCCAAAGGCGGCACACGAACTGATTTTCAGTGGCACTCACACTAACTGGGTCCTGGCCACTAGTCCGGGGGGCTCTACAATTTAATTTTAAGTGAAGTTTCTTAAACATTTTAAAAACCTTATTTACTTTATATACAACAATAGTTTAGTTCTATATTATAGACTTATAGAAAAACGTTTCTAAAAACGTTAAAATGTATTACTGGCATGCAAAACCTTAAATTAGAGTGAATAAATGAAGACTCGGCACACCACTTCTGAAAGGCTGCTGACCCCTGATCTAGACTAAGCAAAGTGACAGTGCATAAATTGTATGTAGTATCTTTCATACCAAAGCTAGCCCAGAGCACTTTAGAATAGACTGCTACCGGGAATACAGTGATTGCATACATGACCACAACAACTAATATTAAGCACTAGACCACATGACTGAGATTGACCTTTTCTGGAGACTTTGAACTGTGTTAACTGATTCTGTAACTTGCAGTTTTATAAGTATTCAGTGGGAGATTCTTCAATGCGGTAAATTTCAGAATCAGGTTTCTAAATCATTACCAACTTTTCCTCTTCCTGCTAGCCTTGGTGACAGTAAATTCATTACTATTTCCTTTAACTCTGAGGTGCCACTGCCTGATTCTGTACAAACTGCAAAATATTTTGTTGCTAGAAAATCCAGGAGTGAGAATCAAGTATTTACTGTGAGTGAGAATCAAGTATTTATGGTCTTACTGTGTGCCATTTATTAGTCCATAAAATAAGGACTAAAGAAAAAGAATATCAAAATATCAGTCTTTTCCAATCATGGTGGCAGAAAATGAGGCTGCCTTGTGATGTTCAGTGAAATGATTTTTTTCCTCAAGCTGGTAACTCACAACAGGTTGGGTCTGCCGATAGTGTACTTTAAATGGATGAAGACCCAATGACACTAAATTTGCAACCATAAGCAACAGCAGTACATTGTTGTCTGTCAAGTAAACCAACCAAAAACTCCAAAGCCTATTAGAATGGGACTCGAGACGAGAGAAGAGGGATTGTTTTGTAACTAACTGGCGTTAAACTAAAAGTCACTATCTGGGATCTTTCTTGGTCTGCCACAGAGCTCCTCTTGGACCTTGGGCAAACCCCAAACGATGTCTTCCTCTATTTTTCCATTGGTAAAATGGGGAGTAATGAGACACAAATCACTGATGTTCGCAAAGTGCTATGAAATCCTCTGATGGAAGGCACTCAAGTAGTATTAAATATGATTTAATCTCAACATCTGGCAGGTCTTTGAGCACCTGACATATCTGCTCGCTACGTGTCTAAGTCACATTTATGAAAAGCAAGTTTCAGCTTTGGTATCATGAACAATTAATGTTCATTAATGTTAACTTGATGGGCTCTGCATGGTGCGGAAGAGCAGGCCAGACTGTAACTGCCTCATGCATTGACAGCGTTCAGCTGCAGAATCTGTATCACTGGTGACTGGCAGGATGGAGAAAGAGCACTGCTTGATTTGCTCCTGAATTTACAGCCCTGACACTGGCACAAAGCATAATCTGCAGGGGAAGTTTGCTGTGCAAATCACTGACAGCGCAAAATATGGAAATCCTAGTAATTTTTTCCAGGGTAGAAACACGCTTTGAGGATTTGTATTAACTCCGTAGAACTACTGCAACTAGTTATAGAAGATTAAGCAAAACAATCACATTCCATCCAACACACAGAGTATACAGACAATGATTTCAATCACTGCTTTGCTAATTGTTGTTCTATTCAACCCAGACTCAACTTAGTGTGTGGCTAGTAAAATGTTGACTTGATCTTTTCTTTCTTCTGCTGTTATTTTTAAAATACACAACAAATGCTAGCATCATGCTTGGGAAGTACGTCTAGAATCAACTGTAGGTGGGTGGTTTGTGTTTCTGGGGGGTTTGTTTGGTAAATAATTGGAACTTTTTGCCTGGGCAGATTTTCAGATGCAACAGTTAATTACAAAACAAACAAAAATATGGCTTTCCAAGTCTACTATGGTGGCCAAGCTAGCAATCTTGCTTTGCTCCCAGACTCTCAAAAGCTGGGATCACTGCAGACAGCCCATTTATTTTCTCAGGGAGGAATGACACCTAATGAGTCTTTGAAGCTGTTAGAGCATCAGAATCAGCCTCTCAGAAGCCACTTGTGCAGGGACAGGCTACTGAACTTGGATCAGTCCTCTAGTCAAATTATATAAGAGGAAAAAGCCAAGTTTTGGCTATGTGTCAGAGACATCAAAAATCCAGGTTCTCCATAACCATCCTGAGATACAAGAAATCGTTTCCACTTGTCTCTGTACTTTTCTTAGCCTCCCAGAAGAAAGGCGTCAACAAGGTTGCTATCCCAATGAACAGAGAATACATATTTCTAGTGTTAATGGATCTCTACTTACAGTAGAATAGAGAAACCGCAGGTGTGATAAATGAATATATTACAATGTTACCCACATTCTGATAAATTACCTAAATACTTGTTGATTGAGGTGCCGTTTCTTATCATATAAAATCACAGAATATCACGGTTGCAAGGGACCTCAGGAGGTAATCTAGTCCAACCCCCTGCTCAAAGCAAGATCAATCCCAACTAAATCATCCCAATCAGGGCTTTATCAACCCTGACATTAAAAAATCCTCTCAGGAAGGACATTCCCCCACCTCCCTAGGTAACTCATTCCAGTGCTTTACCACCCTCTTAGTCAAAAAGTTTTTCCTAATATCCAACCTAAACCTTCCCCACTGCAACTTTATTCTGTCGTTTCCTACCACTAAGAACAGTCTAGATCCATTCTCTTTGGAACTTTTCAGGTGGCTGAAGGCAGCTATCAAATTCCTCCCAGCCCCATTCTTCTCTCCTGCAGACTAAACAATCCCAGTTCCCTCACCCTCTTCTCATAAGTCAAGTGCTTCAGCCCCCTAATCATTTTTATTACCCTCCGCTGGACTCCTTCCAATTTTTCCACATCCTTCTTGTAGTGTGGGCCCCAAAACTGGACACAGTACTCCAGATGAGGCCTCACCAATGCCAAATAGAGGGGAATGATCACATCCCTCCATCTGCTGGCAATGCTTCTACTTATAGAGCACAAAATGCCATTAGCCTTCTTGGCAACAAGGGCACACTGACTCATTTCCAGCTTCTCACTGTAACCCCTAGGTCCTTTTCTGCAGAACAGTTGCCTAGCTTTTCAGTCCCTAGTTTGTAGCAGTGCATGGGATTCTTCCGTCCTAAGTGCAGGACTCTGCACTTGAACCTCATCAGATTTCTTTTGGCCCAATCCTCTCATTTGTCTTGGTCTCTCTGTATACTATCCCTACCTTCCAGCGCATCTACCACTCCTCCCAGTTTAGTGTCATTTGCAAACTTGCAGAGGGTGCAATCCACGCCATCCTCCAGATCATTAATGAAGATCTTGAACAAAACCAGCCCCAGGACCGACCCTTGGGGCACTCTGCTTGATACCGTCTGCCAACTAGACATTGAGCCACTGATCACTACCTGTTGAGCCCAATGATCTAGTCAGCTTTCTAGCCACTTTATAGTCCATTCATACAGCTCATACTTCTTTAACTTGCTGGCAAGAAACTGTACCAAAAGCTTTGCTGAAGTCAAGGAATAACATGTCCACTGCTTTCCCCTCATCCACTGAGCCAGTTATCTCATCATAGAAGGCAATCAGGTTAGTCAGGCATGACTTGCCCTTGGTGAATCCATGCTGACTGTTCCTGATCACTTTCCTCTCCTCTAAGTTCTTCAGAATTGATTCCTTGAGGACCTGCTCCATGATTTTCCCATGGACTAAGGTGAGACTGACTGGCCTGTAGTTCCCCAGATCTTCCTTCTTCCCTTTTTTAAAGATGGGTACTACATTAGCCTTTTCCCAGTCATCCAGGACCTCCCCTGATTGCCAGGAGTTTTCAAAGATAACGGCCAATGGCTCTGCAATCACATCCGCCAACTCCTTTAGCACCCTCGGATGCAGTGCATCCGGCCCCCTGGACTGTGCTCATCCAACTATTCTAACTAGTCCTGAACCGCTTCTTTCCTCCAAAGAGGGCTGGTCACCTCCTCCCCATATTGTGCTGTCTAGTGCAGTAGCCTGGGAGCTGACCTTGTTCATAAAGACAGAGGCTTCATACTGAAACAGCAGAGCCAAACTGCCTAGGTAAACCAAGACAACATAATCCAAACACACTAGAGGTACATCTACACTACACATCAGTGTCAGCAGCATACAGGGTATTGTGACAGCATCAGACCAGATGGCTACAGGAGAGTCATAAAAGGCAGATATATTAGTCCCAGATTAAGCAGGTTCCTTTTCCCTGGGTAAGGTAACAGGGGCTGTTCCAGAACAATCAGGAACTTGCTGGAACCAATTAAGGCAGGCAGGCTAATTAAGACATCTGGAGCCAACTACAAATCTCCTAGAATCAATTAAGACAGCAAGCTAATCAGGGCACCTGGTTTTAAAAGGACCTCACTTCAGTCAGCAAGGGGTGCTCAAGGAGCAGAGAGTGAGGGGGCATGCTGCTGGAGGATAGAGGAGTACAAACGCAATCTGGCATCAGGAGGAAGGTGCTGTGGTGTGGATAAAGAACGTGTTGGGAGGAGGCCATGGAGAAGTAGCCCAGGAAGTTGTAGCTGTCACACAGGTGTTACATGAAACACTGTAGACAGCTGTGATTCACAGGGTCCTGGACTGGAACCTGGAGTAGAGGGTGGGCCCAGGTTCTCCCTCATCTTCCTTCCCCCACTGAATATAAGAGGAGTTGACTTGGACTGTGGGTCCCACCAGAGGGGAAGGTCTCTGGTCTGTTCCGTGACCCACTTGGTGGATCAGCAGATACTGCCGGGATTATTGTTCTTCCTTTCCCCCATGCTAGCCAGGGATGAGGTTAGCTGAGTGAACGGCAAATTTGAGTTGCGAAAGTGGCCAAACTGCAGGCTGCCATGAATCTCTGAGGCAAGCAAATCAGCCATTAAGCGTAGGACCTACTGAGGCAGAGGAGGAACTATGTCACAATATGTGTAGCAATATACCACAGTGAAAAGCAAGCTGTGTCCACACTCTGGTACAATCTACACATGACAGTGAAAGGCGCCAGCATTCAGGGGAGGCTTCAGCAGCTCCCCCTTGTCTGAGTCCCTCCCCACTACCAGAATCTTTCCCTGCAGCGGGGGAAGGATCCAGCAGCCAGGAGTCAGGGGGACATTACACTGCTAAAAACAGAAGTGTAGACGAGGAGTTATGGCTTGGGTGAGCATAGAGCTGTTAAATAACAATTAGCAAAGAGAGTTGTGTAGGGTATAGGCTTCATGCAAGTTTTTACTAACCTAAGTCATGCTTCACCATCTGAACAGCTATTTATACCTGTTCTGGGGGAGCAAAACGGGGCATGTGCAGTGTCTGTACTCTTTGCCCCTGAAAGAAGCATTCAGTGATGACACACCTAAGGACTGGGGGTTCTCTATAATCTGAGGCTTGAATAGCAGAAATGCAGGGTGAACTGCTTTCCTTTTCAGTCTGTTGAAGTGAAAATGTTTCCGGCTCCTTGACATCTTGCACTGCAAATATACTGGTTTATATAGGACCTTATTCAAAGAGATTGCTGTCCTGTTGTTACAGGGTCCATATGGGATCCGACAGCAGACCTCACTCGAGAAAGGGAGCAAGTTGGGTCCACAAGACCTGTGATTTCCTGAAATTCACCAAAGAGTTTGTTCTCAGGCCAGGAGCCCTGGCTGACCTCTCTCTTGTGGTCTTCCATCAAGTCGCTAGAACAGACCCAACCTATATGGGTCTAGGTAATCTAGGGCTGTCTCTGGGGCTGTAGGCACACCCTTGGGGTGCAGATCCTCTATCTAGAACCCTTTCCTAAGAACTTAAATCCCACTGATTTAGATCAATGAGATTTAGACTTATAAGTGTTTAAATCCCTGTGGAAAATGACACTTGGACTCCTCAATCAGTTAGGGATTGCAATGCTGAGCACAGCAACACCTAAATACCCTTAAAAATTTGGACCTAAATCTATAAAAGAGAAAGGACTCATCTGGTGGACAGATGGGCTTAATACAGAACTGGAAGACACAGATATCACTGATACCTGGCAGTCTTGCTTAACAACAGTTTGTCACCTAAAGTTTAGTTGCCTTTTTCTCTTAGAAATCTTTTCTTCCTCGTGGCTACCAACTAGAAATCCTCCAGATATTTCCTTTATTCCTTGGTAAAGTCAAGAGCACATTCATTATAGCATATTTCGGAGATTTAGAGAGTTGTAGTAGGATGTCTTGGTTTAGACATTTAACATATTGAGGATCAGGAAGACTTTTCTAGTGAAAAGTCCTGGTTACAGGCACTACATTTCTTTTTTAAAGGGTTGGCAGGAGCTATTTGTGCTTGTTTTTTCCTGTGTGGTCTGCATTTTCAGCCTTCTGCAGTGTTCTCTCTCATGTCAGAAAGGCCCCTTTACTTCACAGTTTTAGGACATTCAATCAGCAAACTTCTAGCAAGCCACTCAAACTTCTCATTAGGTTCAGCCCATAAGATACTAATGTGGAGAACTGAGAAACATCTTTATTATTTTTACAACTACTGTATGCCTCTAGTGCATCTGTGTGATATGGCCCTGCCTAAATACATAGTTAGCTCAGAAGGGTTGCTAAAGAAACTGGCCAGGAAAGGGAAAAACAATGACATAGGTAAGGAGCATTCCCTCAAATACAACAACCAGGTTCATAACCATGCAGAGGAACTTCTCAGCCCAACAGGGATGCTTCCAAGGCTGAGAACCTGAAGGTCAAAAGAGATGGATCTGTTGAAGGATCTGCTCTACACAAAGGGACGGGGGGAAGCAGTCCGCAGATGCAGGCTGTCAGACACCAGGAGGCAGGGGTCTGCAGCAAGAAGGCTCTAATATGGTGCCCTGGGGGAAGGTAGGGGCACCAGGGCTAAGTCAGGCCTACCCCAGGGCTCATGGGGAATGTCAAGCATTGGTACAACAATATGCACGTAGGGCTCGTTTTAAATCCCCTTATGGCAAAATAAACCACACTTTGTTTTAAAGAAGTTACTTCTGTGTCACTAAATGCTATTACCGTGCACTGTTTTCCCCAAAGGAAAACTCGTTGGGCCAGTTAAATAACAATTAGCAACCAGAAGGGGTATAACACCTGGAGACAGAATGGCTGGATTGCAGGATCCCATTCTGAAGAGAAGTGACCCGCCACTTAAAAGGGCTGCACTTGAGGGACTGAAAAAAGGTCTTAGAAGCCTAGCCAGACAACAACCAGGGCTCAGAAAACAATTCTGATTTACAATAATCCTACATTTGTTTCCCACAAAACAGGCAAGTTCAATTTTGTACCAAAGATAGTACAAAAATATATTCCCTTAAATACACCTCAACTAAAAAAAAAAAAAAAAGCCTAAACGCTGTAATTCACCGTTAGCCAATGGGATTTTGTGAACGAGGAGTAAAAAGAAAAGCACTGTGGTCTAGCTCTCACTGGACTCTGAAGACTGTTCAGAAATGTCTACATTTGCAACTGAGATACTTGTGCAAAGATCTCTGTAATGGCATACATTTACAGAGTATACATAATATATAAACAAATGCATAACATACTGGCAGAGCCTTTGTGCAATCCTTCTGAATTGGGAAGTCAGTAACAATCAAAAACAGAAGTTCCCATGATAAAGCAAATGGCAGAAATATTCAGACACCCCTGCAAAAATATTCTTGCACTAAGATATACAGTAGGTTTTAATTAAATTGTAATAAAGAGCTAAATGCATTGCACATTTTTTTCTGATTTACTCTATCACTTCTTTTAATTATAAGCTATGCTCTGTTTTAAAAATTCATTTTTTAAACAATAAAAATAGAAACAGCACTGTGGCAAACATTTGGAAAATTTTCGGAGTCAATTGCTTATTGGAACTATAGCTGATTTTAATGAAAAATATGGTTACAATTTGAAAAAAACAGCGCTTTTATGTTTTGCATAAGGAAAGTCCCTACAATGTAACCTCCAGGGCACTTTTAAAAAAAATCCTGAAATGGTCACAGGATTCTCTGGCCAAAAGCCCTAATCGAAAAGCAAAAGATGTGGGTTGCAAACTATTCCAAGTATCCACAACAAGTGAAACTGGATGTAGAAAAATATGTTCTCAACATTTACTTCTGTTTATGATGAAACTGGAAACAGATGACCCAAAACAACATATTGTGTGAACTGGTAATTAACCATCTACAGATGGAGCACAATTGCCGATCATTTCCATTCGAATCAAAGAATAGGTCAGATAAAGGATAAGCAAGCACACTCATGCCAATAGGAAACCATCTATAATGTGCTACCACTTACTGGAGATGGTCTGCCTGCCCTGCTCAATACTGGTTGTAAAAAGGAGATAACCACCTGCTTTGAGAAACTTTCATTCTGTCCACGCACTGGGGGATGTAGTTCAGGTTTCGGTAAGAATGCTCATGGCCAACACAGCCCCTTTAACAAGTACCAAAATTACTGAAGGAAAATTAAAATCTGATTTGACTCCAAAGTCTGTTGACAGCACATGGCATACTGTTGGCTGCTGAGGCTCCCCCAATGATTGAGGGAAGACCTATAATTCTCTCCCCCTTATATAATAGTTAAAAACTTTATTCCCCTTAGTCCCATCCCTCCCCCCCACTACTCCTGATGCTCTCTGCCTTGCAAGCTTTAATGGTCATGCTTGTTTGGTTTCACCTCCCCTTTTCCAGTAAACGAATGTTTAGATTCTTCAGATCTCTCAGCAGTGCTTAATTAAAGCATATTGGCTGCTTCTTATTAATTGCATTGGTCTCTTTTCTAGAAATTGTGCTTGCACCTTAATTATGGCCTTGCTTAGAATGTTCCAGCCTTCCCACTGTACCACACTAACTAGCAATCATAAGAGATGCTGAGCACCATTGGGACACTTGTTTTGAACCTATTCCTTTTACTGTGATTTTTCCCTCTTTACTTGTTATTTCATGAATATCCAGATGACCAACACTGTTTACTCCTACTTCAGTTTGAAATGTGTCAGAATCGCCTGCATGAACAAAGGCACTTCTAAAGCCAGAAGGAAAGCAGCTACCTTGCATTTGGGTTTTTTAGAAGTTAATATTAAGCAAAGATCCTCACCTCCAGCAAGTGGTTTGTACATTATAGTGCAAATTCAATGGCAGTAAAGGGCTGTCAGGACCTCACAGAAGCAGGTCCTAAATGCGGAGTGTGACAGGATAGCCAATGTTAGTATGGTGGGTCCTGCACTTTTCTTGGGGGCGGGGGGGGAGATGCTAAGATGCCACCCCTTGCCCCTACTCTTGGGGCACCAAGGGCCCCACTAGTAGTCCAGGAAGGAGGTAAAGGAGGGAAGCGGGGGAGGGGTCTGGGTTTGCTCCTCACTCTGAGCCCCAGCCCCTGTCATCCCCTGCAGGGTTTTACTCTCTTCCCCCGGGGGTGGGGTATCTTCGGTCCTTAGACACTGGGGAAGGGAGCCTCCCTTACTTTGGCTGTCTGGTCTTTCAAATCTCACACCACACCTCCAAGCTCCAGTCCTCTCTCCTTCCTCCTCCCCTCTGACTGCCTGAAGCAGAAGGTTTTATTAGGCTCCTGACAGGGCCTTAATTGACTTCAGGTGCTCCAATCAGCTTGTAGCCACCCTCCCTAGTCTACAAAGAACCATGCCTTAATTAGCCTCAGGCTTATATATTTCCCCTGGATCATTCTCCCACTGTTCCCTGGCCCACCTGTATCACAGGAGGGAGACCTAGGAAATTTTGGGAGCTAGCTAAAGAAGTTACTTTACTATTAGTAAACTATTGGTTACTACAGAGAATTCTTTACTGGGTGTCTGGCTGGTGAGTCTTGCCCATATGCTCAGGGTTTGTGATCACCGTATTTGGGGTCAGGAAGGAATTTACCTCCAGGGCAGATTGGCAGAGGCCCTGGCGGTTTTTCACCTTCCTCTGCAGCACAGGGCACGATTCACTTGCTGGAGGATTCTTTGCACCTTGAAGTCTTTAAACCATGAGCTGAGACTTCGCTAGCTCAGTCATAGGTTAGGAGTTTACTACAGGAGTGGGTGGGTGAGATTTTGTCACCGGCATTGTGCAGGAGGTTGGACTAGGTGATCATAGTGGTCCCTTCTGACTTTAAAGTCTATGAATCTATGTAGGCAAGGGTGATCCAATGGATAGGTCTCCTAATTCATAGTCCAGTGATCTATTTTCTAGTTTAAATTCTGCCACCAGTATGATGTGTGACTTTAGACAAGTCACTTAAACACTCTACCTTATTCACCCACGTCCCCATTAAAAAAGAAAAAAAAACGTGGAGAATAATGGTATAGACCCACCCTTGTAAAGTGCTTTGAGACAGGGGTCAGCGAAGTGTTTGTGGTAATTTTTCAAAAAATTGAATGACTGAATGACATCACCACCACCACTCCCGTCCTTCAATGTCTGTCACTAAGTAATTTTGTCAAGTGTCCATCGTGCCATATGGTGGTGGCAACCACTGTTATGAATCAGAAGTGCTGTATACGTGCAAAGATGTTAACCGGGAGGTTGCAGAGGACTGAGAAAGCATTGCATCAGTTTTTACAAAAAAAAAAAAAAAAAAAAAAAAAAAAAAAAGGATCCTGAAAATTGCCATCCATTGAATGTACCTGCCAACCTTAGAAATATAAAGGAACAAACAGTGAGCGAGGAAAAGCTTTTAACCACAGAAGATAAAAGGAATAGATAAGCAGTATAAGTTAGTAAAAGAGAAATCATATCACACAACTTGACATCGTCAACTATGAGATGATGAAACCTGTAAGAGCAATTGCGGATGCAGTGAAGGAAAGATATCAATGAAGCATTTGATAGCGTGCCTCAGAAAATCTTCCTCACCTAATTCATTCAAACTGATATGGATTCAACTTTGACAGTCACCATCTTTGGCAGCACCAAGGAAGGAACTGGGAATCTCCAAAGCTGAATACATTTAACTTATCTAAATATTCTTTAACTAATTCTCTCCCTATTCGATCTTGTGATTCTTCTCCCTTATTGTTAATATTAATTGTGTTGAATCTCTGGTCACCATTAACCTTTATAATGAAAAATGAAGCAAAATAGGCATTAAAAACCTCAGCCTTCTTGATGTCATTTGCTGTTAGCTTTCCTTCACCATTTAATAATGGACCTACTTTCTTTCTTCTTTCTCTTGCTCCTACTGTATTTATAGAACCTTTTCTTGTTTTTTTTACCTCCCTTGTTAAGTGTAACTCATTTTGTCCCTTAGCCTTTCTGATTTTGTCTCTACATGTTTGTGGTATTCTTTTGTACTCATCCTTAACAATTTGACCATGTTTCCACTTTTTGTCAAATTCCTTTTTGATTTTCAGGTCACTAATAAACTCCTGAGAGAACCATAATGCATTAAAAAATACAGAATTCTAACCTGCATATACAAAAATTGCAAATATTAATGCTCAAAAGTTTAGCAATTTAACAGGCCTCTTCAAACAACTTGTTTTTCTATCTTTAATGACTACAAAACTAGCTTTAGCTTCAGCTGTTTTTGAATGATGAAAACATTATAATTTAAATTGAAGCCTGTACAAAAAAGGGTTGGAGGGGAGGCTGTCATGCATATACAACTCAAAATAATTGAACTGATGTTGCTTAAACTTTCCAAGTAAATTCACTTTTGGGATGAATGCAAATGTAAGCCTAGAGGTACTTTGTTTGAGAAAGTAGTGAGAAGTGAGTAGTGAGAAGTAAAAATGGCGGGAGAGATGGGGGGAGAAGAGAGGGAAGGTCAGGAGTGGGGGACCAAAACCACATCTCATTCTTAACTATAATGTTTGCTACTGGGAAATAATGTAATAATACAACAATAAATATATGCCAAAGACAATCAAGGAAATACTTTCCAAGTAATCAAAACTCTGGTATGTTTGATTTCCCCCCCCGCCAAGGTCAGTCATCCTCAACTGAATCAGTTCATTTTCCCGTAACACAGCAAATTTAACTATCCAAGAATTTTCTAGTGTCATCAAAATCCATAAACACGTTTTATTCTGTCCAGAAGAACACTGAACTTGGCGGCATAAAAGTACCACAGCAGTGGCCCCCATTCAAGAAAAATCCTCTCAAAGAATCAAAAGTTTCCTAGGAATGAAATGAACTAGGTCTGGAAAATGTCTCTCTACACTAAACAAATATATTCTCTCTTGCTGTATAATATTAATAATACATATAAAACAGGTTTTGTCTTTGAATTACTTTATATTAACTAGCCTTCACATAATTCAGTGAAGTTATCAAATTATCTGCATTTTACAGATAGATCCTCTTTGTGCCTCAGTGTGTCTATAACCTACCGAAGGCCACACAGTGAGTCTGATCAGAGCCAGGATCGCAACACTGGAATTTCTGGCTTCCAAGTGGTCTTCAGACTTCATGTTATTTTTTCTACCATTGACACAACTTGGTTATTACCACAAAATGAGGAAAACACCATGATTGATAGTTTCACAGATAGGTTTTAAGGCCATAGAGTCACAGATTTCAAGGTCAGAAGGAACCACTGTGATCAATCTAGTCTGACCTCCTGCATTACACAGGCTTTAGAACTTCCATGAATTAATTAATTCCTGTTTGAATTCGAGCACATCCTCCATTATCAAATTTCTGTTCTCCATATACGTAGTTAGACTGATCGAGTCACACAAACCTTTTTCTTTGATAAGTTAAATAGATTGAGTTCCTTGAGTCCATCACTACCAGGCGTGTTTTCCAAACCGTGCATCATTCTTGTTCAAGATCAAAGTTTAAATTTTTCTACCTTTGTAGAGCAGCTTCATCGGTCAATCTAGAAACATTTGTTCAACCTCAGAGGGAGCCAAAATTTCTAAATAAGAGAATGATGTTAAGGAGGTATTATGCTGCTGAAGTGCCTTTCAGATAGAAACTAAGAGCTTAACTGCTTGTGGTTACTGAATATCTCATGATCACTTTCCATAAAGGTAGAAGAGGAGGGACAGGTGAACCCTGGTGTCTCTGTCAAATTACAATTTAGACAGCAAAGCTCTGCTTTCTCACACCTCTGAAAGTCAGGATAGCCACACTGAGTTTCTCTCTCACTGGTCCTTACTTCGCATCCAGCTCTCACCTATTGCTCCAAGCAGCTGCTAGTATGCAGAAATGTCCGCATCCCAGGATACTGCTTTGAATGGCAGACTAAATTAAGTAGAAGGTGGCTATCAGGAGAAATGCCTAGCCCCAGCATTTCAGGTGGAGGAAACCTCTTAATAATGGAAAGGCACTGCAACACTGTATTATGGAATATGTAAGCTCGCGAAGGCACAAATGACATCAGTGGCTATCCACTACAGCTACCGAGGTTCCCAGTCCGTGCAATCTTTCGTGCTACCAGTCTTTGACTTCAGCAGCCAAGAGAGTGAGATTGCCCCCATGCAACAATCTTCTCACTTAAAAAAACCTCACACACAGGCATTCACGCGTCATTAACAAAGTCCCATGGCAATGGGGGAGTGGGGAAGTGACAGGTGTAAATGAACACTGCATCACAGTCACAAATCTGCCAGCAAGTGAGCTGGCATGCTGGTCGTTCAGCCTTAAATCCTGGACGGCAAGGATGTTTGGTAACACCCTTGGCGCCTGAAGAGCACTTTTTCACGATAGCACCCTTCACTCGAATAAGGGAAGGGGCTAGAAAAGATGCCCTAAACATTGCCTAACCAACCTGAATCTGGACAGTTCACTGTGAAACCCAGCAGTCATTCTAAAAGTAAAATAAAAGTTGTCACTGTGGCAACATGGAACATACAGACCTTAATGGACAGAGGCTTGAAAGACATACAGCATGAATTGCAAGGGAACTTGCTAGATACAGCATCCATATAGCTGTCCTCAGCAAACCAAGACTTGCAGACAAAGGCTCCATAAGGGAACTAAGAGATGACTATGCTTTCTTTTAGAAAGGAAAACTAGCAAAAGATGACAGAATTTATGGCATTGGTTTTGCCATTAAAAATAACATTCTAAAATCACTAGGAGACTTAACTGTGGGCAAAAATAAATGCCTAATGACTCTACGACTTCCCTTTGGAAATAAACACTTTGAAATGTTTATTCGTGCTTATGCTCCAACCATGAACAGCACAGAAGAAATAAAAGAACAGTTCTATTATGACTTGGATGACAATCAAATCTACATCCAGTAAAGAAAAGTCTGGCTGTCCCACCAAATTTGTTGACATCACTTGTCAATTCCATGAACACATGACTGGTCAAGTACTCTCCAAGCGTGGCCTCTGTAAAGCATTCGCTGTGTTTAATGGGGTGAAACAAGGCTGCATGTTGGAACCAGTCGTCTTTGGTCTCTTTCTCACAGCTGTTCTGAATTATGCAACTGACAACCTTCCAAAGGGCATGTACATTAGCTACAGAACTGATGCAATTTCCAAAGACTTTTTGCAAAGACAAGTTTTTGGGGAACTCGTATGTGAAACCCTTTTTGCAGATGATTGTAGTCTACTTAGTGACAGTGAAAGTGACCTATACCCTATCCTTAACAGGTTCTCAGAGGCAACTGAACACTCTGGACTCACCAACAGCCTGGAAAAAACTGAAGTCTTCTTTCAACCATCCCCATCAACCACAAACTAAACACCACCATCAGTGGTAAAAAACTAAAGAATATGAATCACTTTATATAACTAGGCAATACAATCTCAACTGACAGATCCCTGGATCATGAAATATCAAACAGAACAGGAAAGGCAAGCCAAGCTTTCAGAAGACACAGGACACTAAATCAGCACACCATCAAAATGTCAACCAAACTCGTGATATACAGTAGCAGTGACAAAAATCCCTCTTATAAGGGTGCAAAATAGGGACAGTTTATCACAGACGTATCAAGCCCCTTGAAAAGTTTCACATGTGCTGTCTCGCTCTGTTCTGAAGATCTGCTGGCAAGACATGGTCTCAAACATGAACACTGAGGCAAAGATCATCAAACCTCAGCTTAGATGAGCAAGCCACATTGTCAGAACAGAGAATGATAGCCTCCTCAGAAAAATCCTCTAGAGTGAGTTGAAACTTTGAAAGCACAGGAAGGGTGGTCAACATAAATGCTTTAAAGACACCTGTAAGCAGAATCTCAACGCATGTGGCACAAATATTGATAATTTGGAAGACAAAATGAAGAACTGACCTGAATGGAGAGCAAATATCAATAAAGGTTGTCAACACCGACACAAAAACTGATCAAAAAAATAGACAAGTGTCCTGCCAAGTTTTTAGTGGTAGCTTCAATATTTCTATGTATCATCTGTTCACAACCTTCCTCCTCACAGATTGGACTAGAGTCACAAGAGAACATATGAGATACTGTGACGTCGTCGTCAGATAGGACAGATACATGCAGAAGTTTACTTCAAAGCTGGAAAGTGGCAGCAGTGATTTGAGGGGGGAAAACTATATTTTTAAAAAAGACAAAATTAAGTGCAAGTCAGGTTCCCCATGGGAAACATCATAAATGTCCCTTGGCACAAGTTAAAATTAGGTTAATCTCTTCCCATGTGATTTTGGCAAAAAATAAATTTGGGACACTCGTAGGGCCACTGTAATACAGTTCATGTCAATCAGAGCTTTGTATTCACGGTCCATTGAGGCACTATTTGTATTGGGCAGTCTCTCTAGCTCAAAGGATTTAGGGGAGGATTTCTCAGATTGTAGTGTTTGGGTTTCTTTTAAACATGTAAGCAGATCTGCAACAGTGGTCCACTGTAATCCTCTTGGCATGCCATGTTATCAATTTATTCACCACATTTTTCAATGCTGATTGGGAAACTTATGCGAGGCAAAAGAACATGATCATAACAAAATTCAAGAGCAGAGCTGTCCAGGACTTGCATCATTAGGCACTTTATCAATAACTGGGCTACAGGCCCAAATAGTATGTGAAACTGGCATACAAAAATTCTACCACTTGCAACCACCTACAATATTTTCTTGCACACTTATCTTCCTTGGTAGTGGAATAAAAATGGCTAGTCCCAGAGTACATAAACTGTAAAAATCAGCTGTACTCTCACTCTGTGTACAAAGTAGCCAAAAGATGCAGTTGAACATAGAGCCCAATCAATTTGCACTCTGTATTACAGGAGAATGAATTAATCTTATTTCACAGTTCTTTATTTACTAATTATGAGACAATATAAACTGCACCAATAGCTCATTGAATTAGAGGCAGGTGGCTTTAACCGAACAACCTCGGACGGTCATGGAGGAGATATCTAAAAAACTGAATTGTTGGTCATAGAACAAGTATGAGCACATCACTTCAAACCTAAATCTAGACAAAAAAGGAAACAAAGTATTTTTTTCCATTATTCAGCCTCCGGAGAGGTTCCAGACTGATTTAAATCTACTTTGTCCACATTTCTACCTTCAACAACAGAAAAAGTTCAAAAAATGTCACCACAACTACAGTAAATTCAGAATTTCAGTCATGATGCCTTTAAACAATTTTCAGTGTACAACATCGCGATGCCCCAAGGCATACGTGTAGAGAGAGCAAAAGGGGGAACACGCACAAGTTTTATAAGCAATCAAACAGCTTTCATCTTCCCTGTAGTTTCCCTTCCAAATCTTCAGGAGAAATTTCCTCCCCTCTCTGGATACCCCCTAATACATCTCGGATACAATTTTTTTTTTACCAAAATCTCTAATATGCCCCAAGAAAATGTTCCATGGATCATGAATTACATCCATCTTCCTTCAATATCAAGATACAAAAATGTCAACACTAGGCTTAAAACAATTGGATTTTAGGATCATCTGTATGGTTTATTCATCCCATTCAGTTACAAAACCACGGCAGGATGACTTCCAGAGATCTACCTCCCTGAATGCAATGACCTGACCTATGGTTCACAGTTGGTCAACAACTTTAACAAACAATAAAGGTTTCCAATTGGTTTTATTGTGGTCTCCAACTGAAATATAATTTTCCATTCTTCAAAGAAACTAAACCTCCTTTGTGTTATGGCTATCCTTCAAGTTTTCACTAAATCCCATTTCTACAGTAGCCCTTCTGTTACATCAGTCCTCCTGCTGCAGCAAAAATATACTTTCCACTGTTATTTTTATCATGCCCTGGAAACAGAATAAAACGCAACTGTAAATAGAGAAGCAGTATTTCTCTATTGGGACCCCACAGGGATTAGTTCTTGGCCCTATGCTATTTAACATTTTTATCAATGAGTTGGAAGAAGAAAAAATTATCACTGAAAGTTGGCATTGTCTGCAAAGATTGGGAAATAATAAATAAAGAAGAGGACAGGTCATTGATACACAGTGATCTGAATCGCTTGGTATACTGGGTATAAGTAAACAATACGGTTTTTAATATGGCTAAATATAAATGTATATATCTAGGAATAAAGAATATAGACCACACTCAGAGGATGGGCGACTCTATCCTGGGAAGCAGTGACTCTGAAAAAGATTAGGAAGTGATGGTGGAGGATCAGCTGAATGTGAGCTCCCAAATGAGATGCTATGGCCACAATCTTTAGATGCATAAAAGGGTGACCAGCTGTCCCGATTTTATAGGGACAGTCCCGATTTTTGGGTCTTTTTCTTATATAGGCTCATGTTACCCCCCACCCTCTGTCCCAATTTTTCACATTGCTGTTTGGTCACCCTAATGCATAAACAGAGGAATCTCAGGTAGGAGTAGAAGTTATTTTACCTCTGTATTTGGCACTGGTGCAACTGCTGGAATACTGCATCCAGCTCTTTTGCAAATATTTTTTTAAAAAAATATTGATGAATTGGAGAATGTTCAGAGAAGAGCCACAAGAATAATTAAAGGGTTGGAAATATGTCTTATGCTAGATTCAAGGAGCTCAATCTTTTCAGTTTAACAAATAGGGAAGGTTAGTTGATTACAGACAATAAGTACTTACATGAAAAATTAATATTTGATAAGGGCTTTGCAATCTAGCAGAGAAAGGTGTAACACGATTCAAGAGCTGGAAGTTGTAGTTAGACAAAATCAGACTAGAAATAGGATGCACATTTTTAATAGTAAGGGTAATTAACCATTGGAACAATTTCCCAACGTGTTTGGTATAGTCTTTATCACTGGTAGCTTCCAAATCAACATTCAATGTTCTCCTAAACAATAAACCCCAGAAATTATTTGGGGGAAATTCTCTGGCTTGTGTTGTATAGAAGGTCAGACTAGATTATTACAATGGCCCCTTACAGCCTTCTAATCTATGAATCTATGCTAGAAACTAAAATTGAAAATACATCTTTATCATACGGGAAGGACAAAATGTTACATAACATATCAAAAGCTTAACTCAATCAGCCTTGCAAAAATGACCATGAAAATTTACCAGCCAAAAAAAAAATCTCTCTATACTTCCCTATTCTACTCATGATGATGAAAGAATGTATTTTCACTTGGCTTTCGGGAAAAAATTTACCCCAGCAGAGCAAACAAATAGAACACTGCAAGACTGAATAAACAGCCTTCGTATTTCTCACAAGAATTTCCCAAATTACAGCTTGGGAAGCCCTTCCTTGTGGTCCACAAAACCACGATAACAGAGAAAATCATAGGAAAATAGAGGATCGGGTAAAGGCCCAACAGATTCTCTCTCTCTTCCAAAGAGATTCACAGAATGAAAAGATTAAAAAAAAAACCCACCTAGTTCTCACCCCTGCAATTACAGGTAGAAAAAAAAATCACATTAAAAGCACAATAACCCTGCCTTTTGACTACATCTAGCAGAATGAGGAAATAGGGCTGTCAATTAATCACAGTTAACTTGCCCGATTAACTCAAAAAAGTTAAGCACAATTTAAAAAATTAATCACAATTAATCACTGCTTTAATTGGACTGTCAAAAAAAGAATGCCAACTGAAATTTATTAAATATTTTGGATGTTTTCCTATATTTTCATATATATTGTATTCTCTGTTGATTGAAATCAAAGTGTATATCATTTTAAAAATGATAAACAAAAGAAATAGTATTTTTCAATTCACCTCATACAAGTATTATAGTGCAATCTTTGTCCTGAAAATAGAACTTACAAATGTAGAAATTTTTTGTTATATAACTGCACTCAAAAACAAAACAATGTAAAACTTCACAGTCTACAAGTCCACTCAGTCATACTTCTTGTTCAGCCAATTGCTAAGACAAACAAGTCTCCTCACATTTATAGGCGATAATGCTGCCCTCTTATTTACAGTGCCAACAGAAAGCGAGAACAGGCATTTGCATGGCACTTCTGTAGCCAGCATTGCAAGGTATTTACATGCCAGATATGCTAAAAATTCATTTGCCCCTTCATACTCTGGCCACCATTCCAGAGGACATGTTTCCATACTGATGACACTTGTTAAAAAAATTGTGTGTTAATTTAATTTGTGACTGAACTCCTTGGGGGAGAATTGTATGTCCCCTGCTTTGTTTTACCCACATTCTGCCATATATTTAACGTTATAGGCATCTCAGATGATGTTCTATAGGAAAGTTGTTCTTGTTAAGAACACTTTCACTGCAGATTTGACAAAACGCAAAGAATGTACCAATGTGAGATTTCTAAAGACAGCTACAGCACTCGACCCAAGAATCTGAAGTGCCTTCCAAAATCTGAGAGTGGCGGGGTGTGGAGCATGCTTTCAGAAGTCTTAAAAGAACAACACTCTGATGTGAAAACTACAGAATCTGAACCATCAAAAAAGAAAATCAACCTTCCGCTAGTGGCATATGATTCAGATAAGGAAAATGAACTCACGTCAGGCCACTTTGTTTTGAATTAGTATCGAGCAGAACCCATCATCAACATGGACACATGTTCCCTGAAATGGTGGTTGAAGCAGGAAGGGACATATGAATTTTTAGCATATCTAGCACGTAAATATCTTGCAATGCTGGCTACAACAGTGCTATGAGAATGCCTGTTCTTACTTTCAGTTGACATTGTGAACAAGAAGTGGGCAGCATTATCTCCTGCAAATGTAACCAAACTTGTTTATCTGAGCGATTAGCTAAACAAGAAGTAGGACTCAGTGGATTTACAAGCTCTAAAATTTTACATTCTTTTATTTTTGAATGCAGGTTTCTTTGTACATAGTTCTACATTTGTAAGTTTTACATAACAAGGACAGGTCATTAACGGATAAATGATGGCCAAAGAGAGGAAGGACAAGAGTAACAATAAAGATCATGTAGTACCTCAATTAGGCACATATATGTCAAGAGTGCCACTATTTTATTTTGACAAGATGACAAAGGGAAGTTTTTAGGAGGGATCGGAATTATGCAAGAGAGAAGGGTTGTCATAAAGGTGGGACATCATCAAGGTTATTCAATGGAGTTAGTGTGGGGAGACAAAAGCCTGATGGAAAGAAGAACTTGGAGGAATTTGAAAGGACTGAGAGAGACCAACGTGAATGTTTATAAAGTATATGGAGAGGGCAGATGGAAGACAATGAGACTTTTACTACTTGCCTCTTTCACCAGGATGTAGATAAGAGACATGTTTAGAAAGCAAAAAGTTCTACAACAATGCTAAGTCATTTTACTCCTTGGTTTAGTAATTTTAAATAAATGCAATGCACTGCAGCTAGAAAATACATTGAAACATCCATCTTCTAAGCAATGCTACACCAGTGACAGAGCACATTTGATGTCTTACAAAGCACCAAGAGCTAGGTGTTACTAGCTATGCATAGCAATTTACAAGAACATAATTAGCACTCACATCGCAATTTCAGTTTTTCAAACACCTTACAAACTTTCATTAATCCTCCCTGTGAGCTAAGGAGTGGATGCATTTTCAAGCTGGGGCAGCTGAGGCAGAGTGAAAAAGAAGTTTTGTGCAAGACTACACAATAGTTTCCTGGTCTCTAGCACTATTCCCCAGCCTTCAGGCTCCACTAATGATCAGCAGCTTCAAATTACAGCCAAAAAATTAACTTTTGAGTTGCAGTATTAGAGACTTACAAAGAGATCCATACTTTACAGGGTAAGTCAGCCCTCTTCAAGAAGTTCTTCAATTTTAAAATGGATCTGTTCTGTTAACGTATCATCAGTTGTCTCAGAAGTCTGCTAAGCTTGGTTTGATTGTTGAAAACATCTACACTACAAACTGCAAGTTATTACATAATAAGGCAGGATCCTTTGATGTGGCATCAGCAAAGGGGGCCCCATCTAACGTGAAGAGCATTTAAAGCATTTTAGGTTTTCAAGGTCCTGAAATCAAATACAGAAAGAATTCAGTTTACCCCGAACTCTCAGCAACTTGAGAAGACAATTCCCACATGGAAAGATGGGCAACTTTATATGCTTGGCAGCTGAAGAAAATGTGATCTGTAGAAACACTTATGTCTTTTATAAAGGTTCTGGGCAGTGAATGAATTTTCCCCTTTTTTCCGGAGGAACACGTAAGCAACAGATAAACTCACTATTCAAGACTAAAAACATTACCGTGTTTCTCCTATGCTTGCTGTTGCTTCCACTTATGCCTCAATTCCCTCCTTTTCTCTTTCCCTATAAAGCAAGGATCTTTCTGTAAATCTCTAATACTGTCCAAAAACATAGGAGGGTTTAGATCTAGAGGTTCATCTCTAGACAGTTTTGCTATAGGGGAAGAGAGGAAAAGATGACAGGCTTGGATGAAAGTAACAAACTTTGCTCGTAATTAACAAGCACTCAGTGCTGCTGTTCATACATACACTGGTGCATACAATGAACGTCCAATTAACACACGCATATTTGTAAAGATGTGTGAAAACTGTATATTTGATTTAAATGTGGTTTTAAACAGAACAGGGATTGCACCTATCAGAATAGAGCCCTCAGCCTTAAAGTAGTACAAAAAAAAAACAACCCCAAAGCATTTTCCATACATCAACAAATTAAACCTCACTATATGCCTGTGAAACAGGTAAATATTAGTCCCCTTTTACAGGTGAGGAAATTGTGGCAAGAAGAGGGATCACATGACCTGCCAAAGCTACCCATTAAGTCAGCGTTAGACCTGGGACTACAACGCACAAGCACTGGAATATACAGCCTTCCTTTCAAGTACAGGTTTAAACATTACAGAGGAAACCTATTAGCGGTAATTTTATCTGAGCCCTTTTCCTTCCCTCAAAAGAAAGTCTCTAAAGGATTGCTCCAAACAGTATATTTTACAGTGATGTAATTGAGTACCACCATCCTATACCTGCCCCCATTGAGTACCCACTTGTAAAATGCTATACAGGATGAGGACACACAGCAGCAATATTGATACCAAAAAAAGACACTTTCGCTGCAAGTTCATCTCACATAGGAGTGGCATGCAGGCAAATGTAGCCTAGTAGGCAGTGCACTGGACTAGAAGCCAGGAGACCTAGGTTCTAGTCCCTACTCTGTTACTAACTTGGGAGAGTTGGGGGAAGTAACTTCAACATTTTAATGTTTTTAGAAGGTCTCTTTCTATAAGTCTATAATATATAACTAAACTATTGTTATATATAAAGTAAATAAGGTTTTTAAAATGTTTAAGAAGCTTGATTTAAAATTAAATTAAAAAATGCAGAGCCCCCGGGTCCGGTGGCCAGGACAAAACTGTGAGAGTGCCACTGAAAATCAGCTTGTGTGCCACCTTTGGCACACGTGCCATAGGTTGCCTACCCCTGATTTAGACCGTGAACAGCTTGGAGCAGGGGCTGTCTTCTCAGCAGGTTTGCACATTACCTAGCATAGTGAGATTCTGATTGGGGTCTCCTGGCACAGCTGTAACATAAATAAGCCATGCTATTTGGGTGAACATTACTCTACATATGCAGCATTGTGCTGTGTGTCAGTTACCACCACTAACAAAATTAATAAGCCACCATCCATGAAGTTAAAAAGAAGAACACTAGGGTTTGTGGAACCACGTTTACCAGCATCAGCAGCTGGCTGGTGGGAAGTTCACCAGGAGTTTAAAAAAAAAATTGGGGGGGGAGGAAGGGGTAGGAGGGTCTGCCTCTTTCGCTCATGTCCACTGGCAGAAAGTTAAAACAGCTTTGCAATTCCATTAGATGGAGCAATTTACGTGGCTTTATAAAGGGGCCCCTAGCCATCAAACCACCACAGAGAAATACAACCACCCCAGTCAGACCTGCAGGTCTTTATCACTCCTTTCCCCAAAGATATGCTCAGGTTTCGGGCTTCAGGACTGGTCCCAGATGATCTCCGGATTGAAGTCACGGTTCCTGACTGAACCCACAGCCAGTAATCTGATGATCAACCAAACAAACTGGTCATCAGCAAGACACAGGGTTTTACAGTATTCTTGACCAACCGGCTAAGTTGTATGCAAGGGTGTCATGAGAGAACCAGCCTGTGCACCTGGATGGGTCACAACCTCACACCCTCAACCTTCCTGCCATGTGTTAGGTTCTCTTATTACTTCTCTGTCCACCTCAGCCTTTATTCAGTTCTTGCTGTTACTGTATATGGCTTCTCCTCATTCTCTCCCTCTCCACCGGAGGGACCCCAGGACTGAATCTGATCTCTGAGGGAGCCAATATGTAGTTTCCCATAGTTTTCTGCCCCTAATTCGGCCCTCCACTATGGATTTGCCCCACAAGCAGGTTCTGCTATCTTCTACAACACTGCACAGCTACATAACCACTTTTAGTTATTACGTCCAAATAGACGGTCCCCTACCACAAATCTATAATCCAAAGGAAGAACACACATGAGTTGCCCCCTCAGCATGCATATGCCGAGGGGGCTAATGCCTACCGGTGTTGAAAGGGGAAGGCTTCATTCATCTTTTGCAACTCATTTATAATTTTTGCATATGAAGCACAAAGGCCCAATTTACTAGCCCTAGTGATTGTAGGAGCATGTGTAATGACTGCCAGCGTGTCACCTCAGAAGTAGACACAAGCACTTAAGTCTGACCCCCCATGAAAGGGAACACAAAAACAGCACCCAGGTTCCCACCACAGTCTGAGTTACCAGCACACAAGAGTCTGTATCAAGTTCTGCCAAAACCTCCTGCCCGGTTTAGCTTTGCATCTGGGGCCAAGTAAAACCTCATACCACATACATCTTTATGTACATCCTGGCATTTGGCATAGGCCAAAAATACTTCCGAGCAATTAAAACATCTCCTGGACATCCCTACAGGCCTAATTCCCAGCCCACCGAAATCCAAATACCCAAATTGGAAAAAAAAGAAAAACTATACTGATTATTGCCAGTAACCTCAAGAGTGAGAAAGCCAAGCCGTTCAGAATCTGTGTTACCATCTGGCTACCACATAGTATCTGGGAAAATATTATTGTTCTAACTGAGTTTGATTTACTTGTCAAGTTAATTGTTTCAGTATTAATTAAATGTGCCTCTCTGCAGCTGCAGAGAAAGCTCACATGGATAATGTACCGACCACATAGTATTACACCTCCCTTCAACCACCAGAACCGGGGTCACATTATCCCCTGGGTAGTTTAGAAATATTTAATTTTAACATTTAAAAAATTTGATACCTCTGCAGTACCCATTTACTCTAGGGAGAATTAGGCACAGGACACACATTCAAAATAAATACACGTTTCAAGAAGCATAAGCGTTTCCTTACTAAAAATTCACTGCAGAAGTCACCATTGCAGACCTGGTTCAGTTATATCCAAGTATAACATTAACCAACAACATTTGGCATTCACAGTGCTTTTCTTCTGTAGATCTCAAAGCACTTTACAAAGTCACTGCCCCAGGGGGAAATTTTCTTCTAGCACTGAGGAAAGCAGCGTATTTCCTGAGGGGCACAGATTTCACACTCACTCTCTGTTATATAAAAAGAGAGAGCGAGAGAGAGACAGACAGACAGAGGCCATGGTTACACTGGCACTTTATAGCGCTATAAAGCCCCTACGAGCGCTATAACCTACTCTCCGTCCACACTGGCAAGGCACTAATAGCGCTATAACCGCGGAGTTATAGCGCTATTATAAATCCACCTCCTCATGGGGAATAAGGGCTGTAGCGCACCTGCTGTAGCGCTACAGGAAGAATGTGGACACCCACTGCGTATTAATTGGCCTCCAGCCTGTCCCATAATTCCCGTTCGAGCCACTCTGGTCATCACTTGCAAACTCTTTTGTCCTGTCCTCAGGTGACCACACGTCAGACCCGCCCTTTAAAGTTCCAGGGAAATTTGAAAATCCCCTTCCTGTTTGCTCCAGCCAAGCGTGGCGTGCTCTCAGGGAACCCTTGCAAGTGATCATTCTCATTGATCAGATTGATTGCGTGGCGTGGTCTCAGGGAATCCTTGCAGGTGATCATTCTCATTGATCTGATTGATTGCGTGGCATGGTCTCAGGGAATCCTTGCAGGTGATCATTCTCATTGATCTGATTGATTGCGTGGCGTGGTCTCAGGGAATCGTTGCAGGTGATCATTCAGATTGATCATCATGACTCCACGTGCCATGCCTCCTCGCAATAGGCGATCCCCAGCATGGAGCAATAGTGAGGTGCTGGACCTCATCAGCTGCTGGGGGGAAGAGGCTGTTCAGTCTCAGCTGCGGTCTAGCCGCAGGAATTTTGACACCTATGGGCAGATATCACGGGCCATGGCAGAAAGAGGCCATGAGCGGGACACTCTGCAGTGCCGTGTTAAGGTAAAGGAGCTTAGGAATGCGTATCGCAAAGCCCGCGAGGCAAACGGCCGCTCTGGGGCAGCCCCGGTGACTTGCAGATTTTATAAGGAGCTGCACGCGATACTTGGTGGTGATCCCACAGTCACTCCATCGACCACCACGGACACTTCCCAGCCCACCAGTGAAGGGGGGGGTGAGGAGGAGGACGAAGAGCAGGAGGATGAAGAAGAAGAGGAGGATGAGGACGAGGCAGCAGCGATCCAGGGCACGGAGGAGTCCCTGGACGCATGCAGCCAGGAGCTCTTCTCAACCCAGGAGGGCAGCCAGCCACAGCGTCCGGCGGTTGCAGGAGCCAGCTCAGCAGCGGATTGCGGAGGTAAAGCTGCTTTTCTATGGGGAAGGCTGGCAGCTTGGGGTGGAAAGGGATGAGGGGGGCATTCCACCTGGTGCTCTGTTCAAGCCAGGAGGAGGGAAGGGGGGCATGCAGCCAGGAGCTCTCCTCTAAAGCCAGGAGGAGGGCGGACAGCCACAGCGTCCGGCAGTTGCAGGGGCCAGCTCAGCAGTGCATTGCGGCGGTAAAGCTGCTTTTCTATGGGGAAGGCAGGCAGCTTGGGGTGGAAGGGGATGCTTGCATGCTTGCCTACATGTGGAATAGTGCATTGATGTAGTCTATCACCTCGCGGTAGTCATCATCAGTAATCTCTTCAAAGGTCTCAATAAGAGCACTTGCAATGCGCCTGCGCAGGTTTCCCGGGAGAGCCAGCGTGGTCCCCGTCCCGGTCACTAGTCCCTGCCACTGTGCTACAATGGGTGGGGGTAGCATTGCTGCACATAGGCACGCTGCATATGGCCCTGGGCGGAAGCCGCATCTTAATAAAATCCCTTCCCTTTGCTCCTCAGTGACTCGAAGCAACGAGATATCTTCCAGGACAAACACCTACGGAGAATGTTGGAACAGTGTTCAGAGTAGGGCTCCTGCCACTTCCCGGCACTCCACTCCCCCCCCCCCCGCGACAGCTTTTCAGGGCAGGGAAGAAATCCTTCCCCCTGCCTGCTGCTCACACTGTGGCTCCTGCAACGTACCGGCACTCCCCACCCCCTCCCCCACCACAGCTTTTCAGGGCAGGGAAAAAATCATTTCCCTTGCCTCTGGAGTCCACTCACCATGGCAGGGGCTCCGTTGCTGTATCTGTGCTGTCTGCGGGACAGGCAAACGGGGAATGCGGGGGAATGATAGGCATGTCTGCTCTTTACAAGGGAACCACTGTGAAATGTATGTTTTTATTTTAGAAGGGTCGTCCTTCACCCCTTCGCCATCGCTCTTATCAACAGCTGAGAGGCTCAGGCGACTGAGGAAGCGGCCACGAACGAGCAAAGAGGATCTTGTACAGCAAGTAATGCAACAGGCTGTAACGGAGAATCGAGTTGCACAGAGGTGGAGGGAGAATGAGAGCAAGTTGAGGGAGAAGGCGCGGAAGGAGAATGCGATTCACCGCCGGAAAAGCACCGACAAGTTGCTCTCATTACTGCAGCTTCAATTGCAGACTATGCAGCGGCTTGTCACCCTTCAGGAGGAGAAGCTCCGCACCCACCACCCCAATTACCGTTTGCCCCAACTCCCTTCCCCTTCTTCCCCACTATCATCAGCCAAATGGTTATCACCATCCACAGCTGCCTCCAACCCCTCTGTCTTCACCGGACAACCCCCAGACCCCAGACTATTATCCACTGCAGTCTACCCCTAATAACATGCCTTACTGGCCACCGCAAATGGGGTTCGGGGGACATGGCCACTGTGAGGGCACTGGAGACTCAGAGACCCGGACATACTCCGATCTCTGACTGACCCCACGACACCCCCATTGCACCTCCCCTGCCTTCCCCCTCACATGCATCACAATATTTTCTTTCAGCAACCGAAGTACCTGTTCAATAAATGAATTGTCTTCTTAATAAATGGGTTTTTTTTATTAAGTGTACATACATTATTACAGGCTACAGAAAAGCAAATGCCTGTTCCTATTAAAAGAATGCTCCCTCCCTCCCTCCATCTGCACCTCACTTTAGAACTGGCTTTCAGCCTCAAAATGCTCCCTCAAGGCTTCCCTGATCCTAACAGCCTCGCGCTGGTCCCCTCCATGAACCCTGCTCTCTGGCTGGGCATATGTGGCCTCCAGGCGTTGAACCTCAGAGGACCATGCCTGGGTGAAGCCTTCGCCCTTCCGCTCACAAAGATTATGAAGGGCACAGCATGCGGAAATAACCGCGGAGATACTACCCTCGGCCAAATCTAGCCTCCCATAAAGACAGCGCCAGCGCGCCTTGAGACGCCCAAAAGCACACTCCACAGTCATTCGACAACGGCTAAGCCTGTAGTTGAACCTTTCCTGACTGCTGTCCAGGCTCCCTGTGTACGGTTTCATGAGCCAGGGCATTAAAGGGTAAGCAGGGTCACCAAGAATCACTATGGGCATTTCCACTTCCCCCACGGGGATCCTCTGGTCTGGGAAAAAAGTCCCGGCTTGCAGCTTCATGAACAGGCCGGTGTTGCGGAAGATGCGTGCGTCATGCACCTTTCCAGACCAGCCAGCGTTAATGTCAGTAAAACGCCCACGGTGATCCACAAGCGCCTGGAGAACCATGGAGAAGTACCCCTTTTGGTTAACGTACTCCTCAGCTAGGTGGGTGGGCGCGAGAATGGGTATATGGGTCCCATCTATCGCCCCACCACAGTTAGGGAAACCCATTTCTTCAAAGCCAGCCACGATGTCATGCACGTTATCCAGAGTCACGATTTTTCGTAGCAGGATGCGATTAATGGCCCTGCACACTTGCATCAGCACAACTCCAACGGTCGACTTTCCAACCCCAAACTGGTTGGCCACCGATCGGTAGCTGTCTGGTGTAGCCAGCTTCCAGATCGCGATAGCCACCCGCTTCTCCACCGGGAGGGCAGCTCTCAGTCTGGTGTCCTTGCGCCGCAGGGCAGGGGCGAGTTCAGCACACAGTCCCATGAAAGTGGCTTTTCTCATTCGAAAGTTTTGCAGCCACTGCTCGTCATCCCAGACTTGCATGACGATGCGATCCCACCACTCTGTGCTCGTTTCCCGTGCCAGAAGCGGCGTTCAACAGCCGTGAGCATGTCCGTTAATGAGACAAGCAGCTTTGTGTCGAATGCATTCACCGCTTCGATCTCGTCTTCAGAATCATCACTGTCATCCTGCATGTCAAGGAATAACTCCACTGCACACAGAGATGTGCTGGCGACAGTCGTCAGCATGTCCCTCAGCAGTTCTGGATTCATTGCAGCACTCGACAATGGAAGACGGAGCGTGCCTTGCTGAAACCCTTGAAAGATGGCGCCGGAGGTGGAAGGAAACACAGGGATTGCTGGGATATTCCAAAAAGCATCATGGGTAGTTCAAACAGGATATAGAATGCCCCGCAAGTGACGCCCCCCCTACCACAAGCCATTGCGCCAGATCAGGAAGAGGTGTACTGTGGGATACCTACCCTAATGCGCTGCTCTTAATGCCGTATTAAGTGCTGCAAATGTGGCCATGCTATAGCGCTGGAGCAACTCAGTGAGGACATACAATAGCGCTATTATTATTGCTGTATAAGGCGAGCGCTATAAGCAATAGCGCTATAATTTTGTAAGTGTAACCATACCCAGAGACAGATGGACAGACAGAGTCTCCCTAAAGCCATTCCTTCCTCTGGGTCTCCCAATCTATTCTGGCTTTGTCTTCCAGGCTTTTAAACTCTATTGCACATTAAAAAGCATCCAGAAGAAACCCACTTAGGTTTTCCTGAAATACTAACACACACTAAAAATACTGCAGACAGTCAAGAAAGCTACATAGGATTTTATAAAATCAGACACATGCCATGTGATTCACTTCCTAATTAGTTCTTAATTTAGATATTTATATAAAATATTTGTCAATTCACCTCATACAAGCACATAAGTGGTGGAATCTCTTCATTGTGAAAAAGCAATTTCTAAATGTAGAATTTTTTTTTTTTTTTACATAACTGCACTCAAACAAAACATTGCAAAACTTTAGAGTCTGCAAGTAGAAGGATGAAGGGGCATAGGAATGTTTTTAGTATATCTGGCACGTAAATACCTCACAATGCCAGCTACAACAGTGCCATGTGAACACTTGTTCGCACTTTCAGATGACAGTGTAAACAAGAAGCAGGCAGAATTATTTCCTGCAAATGTATACAAACCTGCTTGTCTGAGTCATTGGCTGAACAGGAAGTACGACTGAATGGACTTGTATGAGGTGAATTGAGAAACATCATTTCCCTTTATCTTTTTTACATTGCAAATATTCATAATCAAAATAATATCAAATAAGCACTGTACACCGTATTCTGTGTTGTAATTGAAATCAATATATTTGAAAATGTAAACATCCAAAAATATTTATAATAAATGTAAACTGGTATTCTATTTTTGTTTAACAATGTGATTAAAACTGCAATTAATTGTGACTTTTTTAAATCTATTTTTTGTGTTAATTGCATGCATTAATTGCCATTAATTGACAGCCCTAATACATACACATACATGCATACAATAGTATTTGGATATAAATATATTAATTTACTTGCTTTTTTCAAGCCTCTGTCCTACTATGAAATTTCAAACAGCCTATTTGAATGTCCTTAGAACACACTATTCTGATGTTCAGGTCTTTTAAAAATTGACCAAATTCTAAGTTTTTTTACTTTACTTCCACAATTTTCTGTCATTTTGATGCAACAAACTGACCACCTCTTTCACAAAAATAAATGTAGTGTAGAAATTTAAATTCCTCAATTTTCAATACTAAAAATGATGGAACAAAATCGAGACTATGCTCCCTCGGCCACATTTCACCCTCTTCCTTTTGTTCTGTATTCAATTTATGACCACTGTATTTGGATTGGAATAACCTGTGTTGCTAAATAATGGAGAGAGGTTCACAGCTTCTGGGAACTACTTTTGATTTCTTCCTTGCCTGGTTCTACTTCTTTGTTGTTAATTATATCAAGCCAGTTTTCCATTGACACTACAGGCTGATTATATTACCATTTCAATACCTGAGTATCTCTAAAACCTGTAAATGTACTGACTTTTTATACAGTCCCATGCTATGCAAGTTTGCGCTGTGTTCTGATCAAAGTCATCCTCATGCTCAGAGAAAATTTCAACACTTATGGAAGTTGGACTCTCTTATCAAGCTCAAATCTTGCCTTTCATCACTAACTGCTCTTTGGAATTTTTTGGGTTTGATCAGATGCTGCTCCTAAGTAAATCTGATGTTACAAAGCTGCTTCAATGCCTGGGACAGACACTTATAATCATCGTAAATGTGTTTAACTATAACATTGAAAATGTCTGAGATGGAGATCAAACTTAATGTTCTGTTCTACCATTCAAATAGACACATTCAATCTTGAAGAATCTAAGAAAGCAAATTTACTGCAGTTTTTTAGATAAGTGTGAATTCTATTTTACCAATTAAAATTTTTGACAGTGTTTTTATTTTACTTAAGAAGAATGATCTATTTTCATTACTTTAGCCCATTCAATTTTTTTTCTCATTTCTTTAAACTTCAGGCATGCTGAGCTAGATAAATTCACACAATGAAATTCTATAATTACTCAGCAGTAATCATGGATTTTCAGTACTGATCAAGCAACAAAGAGTCCTGTGGCACCTTACAGACTAACAGACGTATTGGAGCATAAGCTTTTGTGGGTGAATACCCACTTTGTCAGATGCATGGGTAATCTACCCACAAAAGTTTATGCTCCAAGACATCTGTTAGTCTATGAGGAGCCAAAGGACTCTGGTGCTTTTGCAGATCCAGACTAACACGGCTACCCCTCTGATATTTGAGTATTGATCAAAGGTTTCAAATTTATGATGATTAGCATAAGAAACAACCACCTAGTGAATTCAGCACTTTAAAGACTGAAAAATAAGATGAGCTAGCCAGCTTTACATAGAGACACTTTACCAGATGCCCTGCTCAACCTTCCAAAAGTTTTCCAAAAGACCCTGCCTCCTAAAGTTCCTTCCAGTTGAAACACCCTCCACAATCAAGATACCTCAATTTTATTTCTTTAAATTACAGACTGTGTTAAATATAATTAGAGAAAAAACGCACACCAATTTCTCCTACTGTAGAGCATGGGGAATTCCTATTAAAGAAACAAACACACATCTTTGATTGTCAATTTCCAGCTCTGTTCTGGCTCATCCTTGTGTCTTCAGAGAGGATTGGATCTCCAGACCTCATCATTTGAAGAAAGGACATTTTCAGGTAAGCACAATTAAATTTTTCTATTGATTGTGCTGTAGCCATTGATGGACCTATCCTCCATGAACTTATCTAGTTCTTTTTTGAACCCTGTTATAATTTTGGCCTTCACAACATCCCTGGCAAAAAGTTCCACAGGTGACTGTGTGTTGTGTGAAGAAATACTTTCTTTTGTTTGGTTTAAACTTCCTGCCTATTAATTTCATTGGGCGACCCGCGGTACTTGTGTTAAGTGAAGGGGTAAATTAACACTTTATTCATTTTTGCCACAACAATCAAGATTTTATAAGACTACCATATCCACTCTTAGTCATCCCTTTTCCAAGCTGAAAAGGTCTAGTCTTTTTAATCTCTCCTCATATGGAACCTGTTCCATACTCCAATCATTTTTGTTGCCCTTCTCTGTACCTTTTCCAATTCCAATATATCTTTTTTAAGATGGTGTGACCAGAATTACACGCAATAGTTAAGGTGTGGGCACGTCATGGATTTATATAGTAAAAGTGGAGGAGCTTGGTTTGCCAGACTGATCAGCTGAGCCAATACTGACAACCTATATGAAAAGGCTGCAGACCACCATGCCTCTGGACTGCCTCAACATGCAGAAAGCCTTATAAGCCAGTCACTGTCAAAGCCAATTTTAGAAGAACTTAATGAGGCTGTTCAGAATGCTGGAGACAAAACTTAGTTTATGTGAATCAACATGGCTATTGCATCGTACTTTCTATTCAAGCAAGAGATACCACACACTACAGACTAGAGGCCTATGTTAAGTGCATTGTCACTTGTTAATCCTGAAGTTGAACATTGGTTCTGAACAACACTGGCAAATGCTCGCTCTCTTTCTGAAAAAAAAAATCAGCTGTCTCTCTTGAAACGTGTGGTACAACAGGGAAAGACTCAGGAGTTGAAAAAGAGAAGAACTTTCTCGCCATATTCAAAATATGTGCATACATGGCCGACGAATGCACCAATGCAAATAGGCATCAAGTATTAAGGCACTGCTTATGTTATCTTGATGTCTGTGGTAGGCCAGAAGATGCATTCTAGATGTTCAGGTTATAGAAGATATCAGCTGCACCTGTGACATCTTAGAAGAGTTAAATGCTTGTAAACTGAACCCTAACAGATGGCTGTTTGAGCACTTGATGGAGCGACAAATTTCTCTAGAAGACATAGTGGAGTACAAGCTTTGCTCAGAGAGAAGTGTAACCCTAATCTCTCCTATACACACTGTAGACGTCATCTACTCCAGATAGTACTAGTACAAGCTGCAGAATCTTCAAAAGACATTAAAAAGCCACAAATGTAATGGCTCTTTTATACTCTTTTTTTCAGCAAGAGTCCAAAAGGACTGAACATTTTGGAAACAACAGAAGATAACCTGGGATTGAAGCTCAAATGAGTCCAGCCTGGGGAAACCTGCTGGCTCTCTCGAGTGATTCTTAGCAGTTGTCTTAAAATTACTGCAACTGTTATTACTGGCTTTGGAAAGTATCCACCAAGATAGGACAGATCTAAGTAGTGAAGCCAGTGGACTACTTTTGCCACTAAGTTCAGGCTACTACTACTACTAAGACTACTTTTGTTACTAAGCTCAGGCGGTTGGGGTGAGGGCTCTATCTGGGGGGTGCAGGCTTCAGGGTGGGGCCAGAAATTAGAGGATTGGGGTGCAGGAGGGGGGCTCCAGGCAGGGGCCAAGGGGTTTAGACTGCGAGAGGAGGAGATGTGGTGTGCAGGCTCTGGGAGACAGTTTGGGTTTGGGAGAGATCTCAGGGCTGGGACAGAGGGCTGGGTTGCGGGAGGGAGTGCAGGGTGTGGACTCCAGGCCTGGGTAGGGCTGTGGGAGGGAGTGCAGGGTTCAGGTTCTGGAAGGAAGTTTGGGTGTGGGGGGGGGTTCCAACTTGGGGCAGGGGTTGGGGTACAGCTGGGGGTGCGGGGTCTGACAGGGAGTTAGGAGGCAGGAGGGGGTTCTGACTTGGGGCAGGGGTTCAGAGTGGGAGCTTCGGCTGGGCGGCGCTTACCTCAGGCGGCTCCTGGTCTGTGGTGCAGCAGGGCTAAGGCAGGCTCTCTGCCTCCACACTGCTCCCAGAAGCAGTCGGCATGTTCAGACCCAAGACAGAGGGCCATGCCCACAGGTGCTGTCCTGGTAGCTCCCATTGACCATGGTTCCCGGCCAATGGGAGCTGCGGAGTCAGCATTGGGGGTGGCGTTAGCACTCTGAGCTTCCCTGATCATCCCTGCGCCTGGGGGCCAGACACGCCAGCTACTTCTGGGGAGCTGCGCAGAGCCAGGGCAGGCAGGGAGCCTGCCTCAGTCCTGCTGCACCGCCAACCGGACTTTAACGGTGCTGACCGAAGCCACCAGGGTCCCTTTTCAACCAGGCATTACAGCCAAAAACTGGACACCTGACAACCCTGGTAGGGGCACCAACCACTGCAAACATCTCAGTAGAGGAAGCAGATCTAAGGGACAATGTCCCCAGAAGGTAAATGCAACCCTGAAACTTGGCTGGGAATCGGATGGGCACATTACAGAGCCAAACTGCGAATTTTAAGTTTGGACTTTCCCTCGGAAAAGCTCAGTAGCAACAAATGCTGGGTTAGCTGCCAGCAACTGGTAAAGTAGACGAAATGGAGGGAACTTCAGGGGGAAGAGGATTCCCCTACTGCCAATGACCAGAAGATCTAGTTTTGCCCCCGGGCTGCATGCAGACTGAAGTGCCCATTCTAACAAACCTGGAGACCACAGCGTAATGAAAAACAGTTAATGCTACCCATTAACCATACCTCCCCTCTCCAATTACCAAGGATTCCACCCATTCCCCTTCCCCTTCAGGCTTCTCCACAGTTCTACAATGTTATTTCCCAATAGACCTAATAAGAACCTCGAGGCTCTCAGCATTTCTCTGAACTTCTGACAATATAGTTTTCATTCACAGACTGAATCAGAGACTAAAAACTTTCAAATGCTATTATTGTGTAATACTTCAGAATTGCACAGAAGTTCAAACAAAAGGATAAACTAGGGGAAAAAATTGTGAAGACCTGGTAGGATCTTCCTCTCTAACAGTAAAAGCAGAGCAAGGAGTTGCATTCCCCGTACTGTGTTAAATATCACTAATATCCATTTCCCAAAACAGACCATGAATTTCAGTAGTTAAGTAAAGGTGGCAAATTATTTAATGCTTTGTTTTAAAATGTATTTGTAGTTGTAAGGGACCATTTAAAAATCATGCATTGTAAATAATACTAACCACACTCAGATTATTAAAACTGATGATTTTAACAGTCCAACTGATTTAGCAATATTTGTGGGCTTTTTGCATTTTCTTTTTAACTTGGAACATGAAAAACAACTAAATCAATATTACTCATTCATAGGATTTCAAGGTTCGCAAAACTGCGTGTTGGGGGGCTTTATTAGTTGCAAACAATGCAGTAAAATGCTTTATTTTTAAACAGTAGTTTCCACCTTAATTTAAATAATTATGAAAACATTTCTGGTAGTTCTAATATTTTAGAAAACATTGCTTTCTGAAACAAAAATCTAACTCAGTGCCAAATCTGAGCTGACTATTTTCCAGCACTACACAACAGATAAGACCTTGGACTCCAACTCAGCAAATCACTTAATGTGGTTAGCTTTAAGCACATGTTTAAATTTTCATTAGTGAATGAGCCGTAAGGATATGTTTAAGTGCTTTGCTAAAAAGGGAGGTATTGCTGTAGCAGGACCTTGAACAGTTGTATTTCAGAACGTTACATTCCCTTTTTAATAGTGACTTATTATGGTTTCTCTTCTAACTGAACGTGAAAAATTAATATGGATGCAATGGTATTTTTCTTGGTAACTAGCATGTTTTTCCAGTTCTGTGCATGTTATTGCACTCCATTTTACATATAAGCATTATTTATTCAGCTGAACTATTTCCAGTTTATCCTGTATGATTCAAACATTAATTTGATTTTTGGACAATGGTGACTCCTTTCAGAAATCAGTAGGGATTTATGTACAATACACCAGATATTTTTACTGTAGAAGTATGTTTTGTAAGAGTTACATTGATCTCAGATTAAAAACCAAATTTGAATCTGTTTTATACCAGACCATCACCATACGTACCTAAGCCACAGCACACTGCAAGAGGTTTAGAAAAATAAAATCTTTATTAAAGCCTCTTAGGAACACTGAAAATAGAAACTTAAAAGGCACTGGGCCAAATCCTCACCTCAAAGCTGCAAGACCAGCCCTAATTAACTTCAATGGCAATTGTTCTGTGTGTGTATCTAAGGGCAGAATTTGGCCTAACAGCTGTAGGATATGAACCTAGTACAATCACTTGATGCTATTTAAGCCTATCAGAATGAAGGCAACATATTAAAAGTATTTTCCAGTCTATAATGTTTCTAAATCATCTCAAGTTAAAAAGGGACATCGTGAACTTGAATTCCGGTCAATTTCTAAAAGAGTGGAAATAAGTCTGTTAAAAAATGGTTTTGCTTTCCTCTTGCTTTGCAAAAGACCTATACAGTGAAACCAACTATACACAAAATGGTTTTGAATACACAAGGTAAACATATTGAACTAAAACAAATATATGTTTTTCTCACTCTAAGCTGGTTCCATTACAGTCATCTTTGTGTTGTTTGGTTACAAAAGGATGCAACCTTTTCCGACTGGTGTATGTTTTTTAAATTGACAGTGTCACTTGAAGATTGCAAATATAAATGGTACAGTCATCCACTGATATTTTGTGTTTCTATAGCATTCTCCATCTAAGGCTATGTCTACACTGCAATAAAAAACTCACAGCACCTAGTCTCGGAGCTTGCACACACTACCACTTACTTCGGTATAAGTCGCTCAGAGGTGTGAAAAACTCACCCAGCTGAGTGACGTAAGTCACACCGATCTAAGCACCAGTGTGGACAGCCCTACGTTGGCAGGAGACGCTCTCCCCTCAACATAGCTACTGCCGTTCGGGGAGGTAAAGTAATTAAACTCTCCCGTCAGCACAGAGCACCTGCAGCTATAGCACTACAGCTGCACCGTTGTAACTATTCTAGCCTAAACTAGCCTTTACAGTCCAGGTCAACTGACTCAGGCTTGCAGGGCTCAGGCTGCAGGGCTAAAAATTGCAGAGTCAACATTCAAGCTCAGGTTACAGCTCGAGCTTTAAGACCTACCCCCTTGATGGGTTTCAGAGCCCATGTTCCAACCCAAGCCCACACGTCTAGACTGCAATTTTTAGCCCCCACAGCTCCAGTCTAAGTCAGCTGACCCAAGCTAGCCACAGCCATGCTGCAGGTCTTTCACTGACACGTAGACAGACCCTCAGCAACTATGTATTTGACAAATTAATTCTCAACACTTGGCATAGTAAGGAAGAATGGGGCAACCAAGGTAAGGAAAAAGGAAGTTCTACACTCCTCACGTGGCAGAGATCAGAATAGAATAGAGACAGAAATTCAGCACTGACCAGGCGCTTGGGAAACAAGGAGTCTAGTCTCTGCACTGCCCCTGACCTGTGTAATCTTGGGCAAGTCATTTCCCCTCTCTGTGCCTCTCTTTCTCCTCCCATCCTTTTTTTCCTCTTGCCTGTGTAGACTGGTGCAAGCACATGTGTTTTGTGCCTAGAACAGTCGGGCATCCACATCTCAGTTGGGGCTTCCAGGTGCAACTGTCATACAAATATTTGCTAAAATCTCTTTCCCTTGTCCTGTGCTTTAATCTGAACAGCTCCCCTTTCTCTTATTAAATCAGCTGATAGTCTTTCAATAATCCAGGTTAAGTTCAACCTCCTTATCCCAATATGTATGCATGATGGACTGACTACTAGCAAGATAAAATAATTCAATTCAGGTACAGACTGCACTCTACAAGGAATAGGTTAAAATACACACAAACACCAGCATCAGAGGTCCCCAAAGTGTGGTCTGCGGAGAGCTGGCGAGACTCGTGACATCGGTTCTTCCCCATGTCCAGCTACTGCTGCGTTAGCATTATGCAACAGCAGTGTTTGAAGCACTTTCCTAACATGACTTTGCCACATAAGTAATTACTATAGATGTCATGGGGGGTGTTGCAGGATCCCGAAAGGGGCATGTCATGATCCACATAATCACAAAGTGGAGGGCAGGAGTTCTATGAAACTACATTGGTATTAAAATGTGGTCCAAGCTATGACAGGTTTTGGGAACCCTGGAGCTAGATGCAGCAGCTCCCAGATTTTATTGGTTCATATGCTACTGTCTTTAAAAATAACGTTGTGAAGTGAATGGATTGAACATCAACCTCACAGACCAATGCTTGGGACCCTTAATCTAGGGGCATTCCCTAACATTTCTGAAGGCTTATATGCCTGCAGCAAGAAACACAACCTCAATCGCTTTTCCACAGCTGTGTCACTCTGCAGAGAACTCCTTATATTCCCTAGGGGCAAGGCACATGTCTAAAGCAACTTCTGAGGTTCATTTGTTAATTATGCTCTTGGTTAGGATTAACTAGCTTAACCAGCAGAAACCCTAAGGAAATTGTCCAAAATTATTTTTTTTTGACTGGGGAAGGGTAAGGGGGAAGAAGAGGGGGTTGAGCTGAGGAGACTTCTGTCCTGCCATTTGGAGTCTATGTCTGCTGGTTTTGGCTCTTCAAAAGGAAGGAAATTAAATGAACAAGTTCTTTTTTATCCTTTCCGAATACGAGAATGTTTAGATGCAAAGCAAGGGGGGCAGGGGTTGCCTTTTCTTTGACCACACAATTATTTGTTAAAGCTCCTTTTAAATTCAGAAGTCCCTCAAACATAATGCCCTGCAGCTGTTATCACCCACACACCAGGTCTCCAATCAACATTCAAGCCACAAATCTCCCTCAGCAAAATTAGTGGGTCATAGGATGTTACAGGTTAGCAACTAAGGAGAAGATAGGCTGCTTTTTGTGGTAGCCAGACAGCATCTGAAGCCCAAATCCTGCAGAGGTAGCCCCACTTCTACAGTGCTCTACCCATGTGAATCAATTTGCAGGATCTCAGACCAAGTGTCCAGTCCCAAGTACTCCTGCACAATTTACAATGCCTGACTCTGGGGAGGGCATTATCACTTGAGTGGCAACAGCACGCCGAATGCTCTGCAATCACAGATTGAGATGAAGTCCCTGCTCCAAGGAGCTAACAGCTTACTTCAGACAAAAACCAGTTCAATCTCCTACAGGTCTGCAGCAAGGATATACAGGTATAAGACATAACAGTAGGGCTCATAAAGACTAACGGAGATCAAAGAGGAGGATGGCGACATGCATAGGAAAATGTGAGATGTAACAACACGCTCAGAGCCCTGAGTAAAGATTTAAGCTATTGCAGATGGAGAAGAACTCCTGGTAGTTTAACACAGAAGATATGGTGGATCACCTCTCTTGAGGTGTCCTACAGGAAAATAAAGTGAAAGTGCAAATGTATTTGGATTATAAAAATATACACACACCCCTGTACCCCAAAAGATACACACACTATAGTCTGGCATCAGCTTCCTATCAATAAGATATATTCCTGTTCTTTTGTATTTTACATCATTTATTTCTTCTTTCTTGCCTCACTTCTCCAATCTTTCCTTAGCCTTCCCCTATCTAAATATACACTCCCTTTGCTCCTCACTCTACCCTTGTTTCTCATTGGTAATTTATATTAGGAAAAACAGAAACAGGTTTAAAGGCCATACAGAAACAGGGAGAGATTTAAAGATATGAAATAGAAATGCAGTGTGTCTATTAACAACAGAAACAGACATTGGCTCCTAAAAAAGAAAAGAATTTAGGACAATCAGGTTGTGCCCACTATTAGAGATGTAAGGGAAAAAGTTTATTACTGTTACTCTCATGCTTCCTTCCCCATTGTTTGTTACACTCACTTGTTGAGTCTTCTCTTAAACTAGATCATAGACCCCTTGGCTGCATTTGTACAGCCTCCAGCATGAGGTGACTCTGAACCTGAGACTTTGGGTGCTATTGTACTCAATATTTCCAAGATGTCCCTTTTCACATCACCACCTACCTTCTTGCCCCCTGCAGTACAACCTACAACAATCCAGGCTACACTTTCCCAAGCTCTAGAAATAGTTTCTGGTTCACAACCCGACAAACCACAGAACAACATTACAGGCACAGACCTCAGCCACACAGCCCAGCTCACACATCACCCAACCAAACTGGGGGAGCTCGTTTCATAAATACAAAGGAAGTCTCCTCAATCATTTCAGCTATTTTAATGCCAACTTCTACCTCAAAATTGGGACATTAATCACTTTCCATGAAACGATGGTTTGCAGCAGCCCAATTCTGCCCCCAATTAGAGAGTTAAAGCCAGCAGCATTCAAAGGCTAAAAGTACTCATTATTTTTGCAGGCAGAGATCAGATTGTGAGCAAATATAACTGTTCTAACATATGCATATCAAGAGATAAAGTTGGAAATAAGTGGTGAAGCACATCAATAAAGCAAAGACTGGGTCTCTTATTTCTCCCACGAAGGGTGGAGGAAGAGCAGGCTGTGAAAGACAGAAATGAAAGAGCCCGATCAGTAGTAGAGATGACAAAATTAATAAAAGTAATCACTGGAAAAGGCAGAAGTAAACTAGGGGTACAGAGATAGGGCGGCTCACTGTACAGGAGATAAGTCAAAGTAGCTCCTCCTTACCCACTCACAATACAAAAGCATGGGGTGTAATTCAACAACACTGAAAGACTTCAAATTTATAGCTGATAAAATATATTTTTAAACTAGAGTTGCCAGTTTTGGATGGACATATTCCTGGAGATTTCATCCTATGAGATACTCTTTAATTAAAGATTCATCTTTAATTCCTGGAGACTCTAGGACAAACCTGGAGGGTTGGCAACGCTATTTTAAACACATCACATGACAGAATCTGTAGAACTTGTTACCACTAAATAACACGGAGGCTAAGAACAAAGGACTGGACATGTGCCTGGCTGACTATAACATCCAGTTATATTTCAGAGGATTTTAATGAAATCTAAAGAATATAAACTTTCAAAACCTCCGGGTTTTAGCCAACCTCAGGGTGGCTGGTAAAATTATTCCATAATTGTCCATTCTGCACCTTCCTCTGAAGTATTTGGTATTGGCCACCATCTGACTGACTAAACTGGTCTGATCTGCTACGGTAATTCCGACAAGCACCACAAACAATTTCCCTTATTTTTCTTGGTTGATAGACAATTTTATGCTGTTACTTGAATGAAAGTTGTGTACGTTTTCACAGTGACAAGTGACAGTTAAGATCCAGTTGTGACCAGATAACATGTCAAGGCAAAGAAATACAAGCAAGAGAAAATATTTCTGAATTCAAAAAACACTCTTTGGCGTATAAAAATTAAATAAATCTGCACACAGCTCCTCAAAATCTTCCAAGAAACCTTCACAACACTCGTTCCGCGAAGACTTAAGAGAACTTTTAGACCTTTGTGTGCTGCTGCCTCTGTTTACCTTTTGGAGAGTTTCATAGTTTCCATATATTAATCTGGTATTAATGTGCTTGTAATTATGGATTTTAATACACAACAATGTACGATACCATATTTTCATTAAACGACGACCATAAACTCAAGCATTAACAAAACTATTATTTTTTAGCACTGGAAGGGCTCCAAGACTCTGTCAATTGGGTGGAAACTACTCAAGTCATTCTGTTTGTATGACCAATGGTTTGAGAGATTGCTCTCCCAAAAGAATCAGATTGATTCCTTCTGGAATATCTGAAAATAGCCTTGTAAACAAGTTCATTAAATTAAATCTTATGAGCAAACAAATAAATTGTTGGCGTCTGGCATTATTGCAGTCTTACAGAATTTATAACAAATCCAGAGCCACCTAGAACTTCACACTGACCACAATGCTGCTCACCATGCCTCAATTTCACATGGCAGCGGGGACAGAAATATGTTCCTTTTGTTCCAAAAGTATAAGCTTCGTACCACTTGAACAAGAGAAGAATCCCCTTTAGCTACGAACGATATAGGGACTTTAGGCACACTGTTGAGCAGTACTGGCACTATCCAGTAGACGGCACTGCCATGCACACACTCATTCCGGGGCACCTGGCATTGCCAACTGTCAGTAGACAGGATACTGGGCTGGATGGACATTTATAAAAGCACTGTGGGCTCAACCTTCATTCCTTTGAGAATGCAACCCTTGGCAGAAAGGTACTCCAAGAGGTGTACCCAAAATACATTAATGCAGCTAGTTTCAGGGAAGGGAGAACATTCTTCTGAGCTATTTCTCTCCCACTCCAGACTAAATTTTCACTACTGCTCGCTGTCAGAAATCTCTCTTGGAGAAAGAAGACAGCAGCCAGAATGGAAAATTGGTTACCTGATTATTTCCTTTCAGACACTGACTTCCTTCCTAATCCACCCTGCCTGAGGAAGGTCTTCGGGTATCTTTTTGTACTCAGTGCCAATATGTAATACGACTGAATAAGCCACTAAAACATCTCAAAGCTGCAGATTGAGACAAATTATGTGCTGTAAAACAATTAACTAATGGCAATGCACACTTCAGAAAACAAAGGAGAGATGGAACAATTGCATTCTCTGGCTGGGAAATGACTGAACTTTTAGTGCCAGGAAATGTATTTGATGGGGCTAAGCGGGAATGGAGGGGGGGTAATCACTCCATAGCAAATAGATCACTGCTGCTGTTGCCCAACCACCCCTTAAGACCCATGCCAAGCCCAACCAGGCAGACTTCAGTGTATTCTCTGCCGACACTACACTTCCTGTCAGCACATCAGCATCAGTGATTCTTCTGTTTATGCAGCTAGTTTGAGGTTCTTGCTCACTTCCCAATACCTTACCCGTGAGAAAGGGAGTGAGAGGAACCCGTCTACAACTGCATTTCATTTGAGTCCCCACAAGCCTCCGTGAGGTCCTTTATCTTGTTATTCTAATGCAAACAGACTTCTGTGATTTTTTTTTCACATCCAAAATTTCACCATTGCCATAACCGCAATCCTGGCAGACTCTCCCCAGCCTGGAAAGGGAACACAATTTCAAACCGTTTATAAGTAACCATTTCAAGAACACAGCTTTTCTTCTTTCAGCCCACAAAAGGCAGAAATTTCGCTCGGAACCGCAAGCTGTCAACTTCCCACCAAACCCAAAATCCCACTTAACTCTCTATTGTAAACAGTGTAGTATCGAGCTACCACATCAATAAATGAAATTCTTGAAGGAATTCTTTTTGTGTTTGATTCACATTTGTTCTGCATATGCCACTGAACCCAAAGTATTCGTAACATTCAACTCCTAAAAGCCTCAGCCTTTCCAAAGGACCATGCACTAGGGAGAAGAAGTAGCCTTTCCTAATGCTGTCACTTTAGCTTGCTCCATAAAGCGAACAGCATGCAGAGATGAGGTTGACTTTACACCCTCTGCTCCCTCCCCCACCACCTTTTCAAGCTGGTTGAAACCTGCCACTGGACCGAGGTGTAGGGAATTCAAATGCTCAGTCAAACTCTACACCTCCATCATGCACCTTGGGTGGCCATGATCATGTGATTACTCTGAATCCTCTGATACAGAGGCCCTGGGTTTAAGCCAGAGGTCTCAAACATGCAGCCCACGGGCCGCTTTCGGCCCACGAAGCCCTTCCCTGTGGCACGCCAAGTTCCCTGGCGTTCCCCCATTATAGCAGTTTCTGCGAGGGAGGGGCCAGAAGCAGAGGCTTCTCTGCTGCCTGGCTCGGCCACTGCTGGGCCCCAGCTTCCAGTCACTGCTGCTGCTGCAGCTTCTATGAATGAGCTGGGGCGGCGCTTCCCAGGAGCCCTCTGCAGTGGTGGCCAGGAGCGGTAAGCCAGGATGCCTGCCTCCCTCTGCGGGAGGCTTACCGCTCCTGGCCACCACTGCAGAGGGCTCTTGGGAAGCGCCCTGACTGAGCCGCTGCCGAGCCTCAGCTTCCAGTCGCTCCTGCTGCGGCCTCAATGAACAAGCTGGGATGGTGCTTCAAAGGAGCCCTCTGCAGCGGTGGCCAGGAACGGTAAGCCTCCCGCAGAGGGAAGCGGTGGGGAGCCTGGCTTATCACTCCTGGCCGCTGCTGCAGTGGGCTCCTGTAAAGCGCCGCCCTGGCTCATTCACTGAAGCCGCAGCAGCGACTGGAAGCCAGGGCTCAGTAGCGGCCCAGCCAGGCAGCAGAGAAGCCTCCCCACCTCCGGGTGGGCGCCGCTGCCCTGCGAGCAGCCAGAGATGAGCACCATTCCACGGTTCTCTGGCCGGCTGCAGCTGCCTGAGCTCACTATGCCACCCCCTGCCCGCCATGCCCCACTACTGGTATCCCTTGCAGAAAGTACCAGACTCGGGCAAGGGGTGGTGGGGAGGAGAGTACGGGAAGGCTGAAAGGAGACGGAGAGAGGAGACGGGGGGGACAGGGAGGGGCAGCTTAGGGGTGGGAGGGTATTGAAGCTGGGAGGCTGGGGGGAGATTTGGGGACAGGGCGCTGGGTTACAAGGATGAGTTGGGGGACATTTGGAGATGGAGAACAGGGTTATGGGAAGTGAGTGGCATGAGAGTTAGGGATGTGGTACAGGGATCTGAGTTACAGGGGGTGAGTGGTGGAGATTTGGGGATGGGAGCAGGGTTATGAGGGTGAGTGGGGGAAATTTTGGGATGGAACACAGGGAGCTGACTACAAGCATGAGTGGGGGGAGATTTGGGGAAGAGGGAGCTGGGTAATAGGGGTGAGTGGGTGGAGATTTGGGGATGGAGCACAGGGAGCTGAGTTACAGGGGTAAGTGGGGGTGGGGATAGGAAACAGGGTTATGAGGATCAGTTTGGAAGAGGGAGACTTTATAAAATTATAATTGATAGTAGGCTGAGATGGGCTGAAATTTCTGTCACATTTATCAGCATATTACATTTGAAAAAAGCTTGAATCATCTGAGGCTGGTCATTTCTTGTTAAATTAGATTTGTTTGCTTGTGTTTCCAGCTCTGGACTTCCTATATTGTTCTTGCTTTGTTTGCCAAATAGCTATTGGTCATGCTCAGCGCTTACCAGGAGGGAGCGGGGAGCTGCGTGCTCAGAGGAGGAGGTGAGGCAGGGGCGGGACCTCATGGAAGGGGTGGAGTGGGGGGCGTGTCAGTGATGCAGCCCTCAGGCCAGTGCACTAGTCCTCATGCGGCCCTCCTGGTCATTTGAGTTTGAGACCCCTGGTTTAAGCTCTGGCATCACCACCACTGTACGTTTGCTTCCTGATATCTGGTGCTAAGTTTACAGTTTGTGACCTTTCCAGAGAGAGGAAGAGGTGGCTCTTGAAAAGGAAAGCAACAAGAAAAAAATGACTCATGACGCTCTTACTGTCTAAAGGCCAAATGAACCATTTCTAGTAGTTGCTGACCATCCCCCAGCACGTATGCTGTTGAACAGCTACCTCGTTTCTCTCCATTTCATTTCACCAATGAGTGAAGTGATTCCCGAGCAGGTTTTAAAGAGCTCTGCAAGCCTGCAGCATATAAGGTGTTAACAAAAGATATTATTGGGAGAGGGCTGTACTCTAATTACTTGAACCAGGGCCTAGGAATCAAGAACTACTCAGGTTTCAGGTTAGTAGCTGCGTTAGCCTGTATCCACAAAAAGAACAAGGAGTACTTGTGACACCTTAGAGACGAACAAGTTTATTTGGGCGTAAGCTTTCATGGGCTAGAACCCACTTCATCAGATGCATAGAGTGGAACATACAGTAGGAAAGATCTATCTATACACGTACAGAGAACATGGAAAGGTGGAGTTTGCCATACCAACTTTAAGTGGCTTAATCAATTAAGGTCAGCTGTTGTCAGAAGAAAAAAACTTTTCTAGTGAAACTGCTTGAAATGGGCCAGCCCTGACTATGACTACAAACATTTTTTTCCTTCAACTGATAATAGCTCACCTTAACTGATTAAGCCACTTAAAGTTGTATGGCAACCTCCACCTTTTCATGTTCTGTGTGTGTATATTCCTACTGTATGTTCCACTCTATGCATCTTGTGAAGTGGGTTCTAGCCCACGAAAGCTTATGCCCAAATAAACTGGTTAGTCTTTAAGGTGCCACGAATATTCCTCATTCTTTTTGAGGAACTACTCAGGAAGCCTTGCTTCAGGGCACACTAGGAAGGCTCTCTCTGCAGACTCAAGCCGCCAGCTAAACACAAAGGCAGCTCTCTTCTGCAAGCTCCAACAGGTAGCACTACCCAAGTCATGCTGGGAAGGCTCTCTCTGTTGCCACAAGGACCAAGTTGAACGTAAGTTTAGGGTCTGCAGAAACTGATGGAAGTGATCCTGCTACTTCCAAGCCAGGGAAAGCTTCTCAAGTAGAACTGGTGCCTGGACAAGTCATCCTTATGAGAATTAACATTGGCTAAGCACTTTGAAATGAAAAATCCCCAAAGCAAAATGCTTCATATCAACCACCACTGTAAGCAGCTCAGAGTTCAGCAGCAGGAGAGAATTTAGATTGACCACTTCAACTTTCCACAGTGGGCGTCTGTCTCATTGAAGTAATAAAGAATTCCTCAGGAAGATTTCGGAAACAGACAGATTATTTAGCCACCCACATACTGACAAAATTAACCAGTCATGGAAATTCAAGATAATAAATGCCATAATTTTGCCTTTAACTTCATGACTTTTCTTTCAGAAGTGAATGTTTCTAATTTATTGAGAGAGAAAATCTTTCATTAGTTTGTTTTTCCATGGGTCAGAACTCTCAAAAATACAAGAAATTAACACTCTAATCTAAACACGCCACTAACGTCTGGTCAGCGATCAGCCCTGCGCTTGTGTTCCTGGAACAGAATTATACAGACACCAAAATTGGATTCTCCACACCATTTAATAACCTCAAGCTGAAGTTTACAAAGACTCTTTTTACCCATGCAAGTAATTTATAAAATAATTCTATACATTTTTATAGCCTGCGCAGAGCACATTGAGTTGTTATTTAATATTAGGTGCTTCAAAGCAACCAATACCACTAAGCTCCAGTTTTCAGTACCCTAAACAAAAAAAAACCAACAAAGACTTTAGCATGCATTGCCAGGACCTCAGCGAAGCATTGCAGGAGAGTGTGAAAAGCCACTGTGAAATTGGCCCTAATAATTATGATTCAAAGTTGAAAATAATTACGAGCCAAATCAGATGAGAGGAAGAATTTAACCAGAAAAATGTGAATGATCATTGGAAATCATTGAAGAGCACCATACTAGGTGCCCAAAAAGACAATCCCACAATCAAGGAAGAAGGCAGAACTGTTTAAAAATAAAGGATCTGGTTTGGAGGAGAAACAAAGGCAGCTATAAAAATAATATATAACAAAGGGAAGAAAGAGGAAGTCAACAGTAATTAATATAAATCAGAAGTTAAGAACTGAGGAAAATGGATCAGGGAGGCCAAGGGACAAAAGGAGAAATCTATGTTCAGTAGAGTTAAGGACAATAAGAAGGAACTTTTAAAAGTATCAGAAGGGTAGCCGTGTTAGTCTGGATCTGCAAAAGTGGGTATTAGCCCACGAAAGCTTATGCTCCAATATGTTTGTTAGTCTATAAGGTGCCACAAGACTCTGTCGCTTTTAAAAGTAGGAACAGAAAGAATCCTAACCCAAGTATTCATCCATTACTATATGGAAATGGTGGAATTATCAATAGTGCAGAAAAGGCAGAAGTGTTCAGTAAAAATTTCTGTTCTGTTTTGGGGGAAGCAAATATAGTCTCATCATATGGTATTGATAACATTTTTCCCACTGCACTCATATCTCTGGAGGTTGTTAAACAGAAACTAATAAAGTTAGACATTTTTAAATCAGCAGGTCCAGCTAACTTGCATTCAAGAGTTTTACAAGAGCTGGCTGAGGACCTTGACCATTAGAACAATGCAAAATTAACATGACATGCATTTACTGGATTGAAAACTGGCTAAATAAGTCTCAAAATGTAATTGTAAGCAGGGAATCTTCAAGCGAGTGTGTTTATAGTGGGGTCCTGGAGGGAATGGTTCTTGACCCTAAACTATTTCATATTTTTACAAAAGCCCTGGGGAAAAAGAACAACTATCATCGTCACTGATAAAGTTTGCAGATGCCACAAAAATTGTGGGAGTGGTAAATAATGAAGAGTACGGGTCACTGACTCAGCGATGTAGATCGCTTGGTAAACTGGGTGCAAGCTAACAATATACATTTTAATTCAGCTAAATGTAAATGTATAAAGCGGAGAACAAAGAATATCGGTCATATTTACAACATGGGGAATTTTGCCCTGGGAAGCCGTGAATCTGAAAAAGACTTGGGGATCATCTGAACATGTGCTCCCAATGTGATGTTATGGCCAAAAATAGCTAATGAGATCTCGGGATGCATTAACAGGGAAACTCAAGTAGGAGTAGAGGATTTAGTTTACCTCTGTATCTCTTACTGGTGCAAATGCTGCTGGACTACAATGTCCAGTTCTGGTGCTCACAATTCATGAAACATGTTGATAAATTGGAGAGGGTTCAGACAAGAGCCATGAGAATGATTAAAGGATTAAAAAAAAACCTTATGGTGATAAGCTAAATAGACTGAGCAACTGGAGTCTAACAAAGAGTTTAAGGGGTGACATTATTATAGTCTGTAATTCCTATATGGGAAATACATATTTAATAATGGGGTTTTCAATCTTGGAGAAAAAGATATAACATGATATAATGGCTGGAAGATGAAGCTGAACAAATTCAGACTGGAAATAAGATGTAAATTCTTAACAGTGAAATTAACCAACCACTGGAACAATTTACCAAGGTTCATGGTGGATTCTCCATCACTGAACATTTTTAAATCAAGATCAGATGTTTTTCTAAAAGAACTACCCTAGGAATTATTTTGGGGAGTTCTCTGGCCTGTATTATACAGGAGGTCAGAACAGATTAACACAGTGGTCTTTTCTGGCCTTGGAATAATATGCAAAATACAATAACTGGATTTTCAGTTTTGCACTAAATTAAGAACATCATGTTTCTCTCTAGTTATATTTCAGGTTGACAAACCCAAAATTTTCATTTGTCTCTCTTCTACTTACAAGTCCATGTGACTCTTTCAGTTTGATGGTCACCTGGTGCAGAGGGCTCATGGAATGCTCAACGGATCACGGAAGCCAGAGGTCGCTTTGTGATGGGGGAGCTCTGGAAAAAGTAGCTGAGCAGGATGAGGTCCAAGTGCCCTCTTCAAATGCTCTTGCAGAAGCAGGATGGGCTGGATCAGAATAAGGGCTAAAGGGTTTGTAACTACATGGATCCAATGGCCCCAAACCCCAGGCAGGAGACTTAGGGAACCAGTCACTATTCCAACCTATGTTTTTTCCATACACAGAGGTCAGCCATGAGTTATTTTATGTGAAAGGGGCGGAGGTGGGGAAAGAAAAAGGAAAGAGCAGAATTAGAGCCTCAGTAAAAGTGCAAAGAGTTGTGTTCGCATGCCCAGCAATCTCTTCTGCTGCAGTTGCCTCTGAAAATGAAATAACCGCTGTACAGAACAAATCGGCACTGGCAGAGGCAGATGGATGGGACCATGATGGCAAAGACCAATTTTTTAAAAAAATGAATGAGCTTCATACTGCACGGAAGTGAAACGGTGATTAGGTGAACTTACTTCATGTACGATAGTAAGAACCTACGTGTATTGAACGGATCATATGTTAGCTAGTAATACACAAGCTCATGTGTAAGCAATATATAAATAATATAATTGTTGGTCTTATTTAATGTAGTCAATAAGAACTCTGAATAACCCTTTTGGGAAGGCGTGCAAACAAAGCCTTCACAGCTTCCTAAATATCCTGTTATTCACTTTTTGGAATGTCCCTAAATGTCCCTGAGTTGGGTATAGAACAAACAAGAAGTTATTGTGACCTACTAAAAATGATCAGGGTAAACAAGGGAAGTCCCTGCCAAATAAGACGAACAGCTTTGTTACTGTTAATAAGCAGATCAACATGTTATTTTATGTAGGGTGTAATGCAGAATTTCATACTTGGGCATAAATATTAATTATTATTACATAACAAATTAGAGGGGGCATTGATAGAAGTAGGATATCATCTTGGGATAAGAGTGTACTGAGACGTCAATCTTTGCCTTTGTTTGTAGACAGCCTTTGTTTGTGTACATGCAACCAACTCATTGCCATGCTACATCTAACTGATCACTGAGTTGTGGTATTCTATACATTTACCGAAATAAACCTGTTCCTTAGATCTGAACAAGGAGTTAGCAGTAGTTTTTGCCTGCTACAGCAGGGGTTCTCAAACTGGTGGTCGGGATCCCTCAGGGGGTTGTGAGGTTATTACATGGGGAGGTTGTGTGTGGTGAGCCTCCACCCCAAGCCCCGCTTTGCCTCTAGCCTTTACAATGGTGTTGAATATATTTAAAAGGGTTTTTACTTTATGTGGGGGTCACACTCAGAGGCTTGCTATGTGAAAGAGATCACCAGTCCAGAAGTTTGAGAACCACTGTGCTACAGTAAGCAGTGTCTGTCTGACTGCGAGGTACACAGGGTAACCTGTGGTCTTGGCTGGTGGCCTGAAATGTCCTTACACATTCTGCCCCTGTATTGAGATCTTCTCCAACTTGCCAACAGTTCAATCCTTCACAGGATGCATGCTTCAACTGTATTTTCTGGGTTTAAGTTTCTTGGGACTGGACTGTTTTTTGCTCTAAGTACTATACTGAGCAGATCAGTAGTGCTAATAATTTTTAGGGTTTTTTGTTTTGTTTTGTTTTGTTTTTTAAAGATTTCTAGTTCAACTTTAAACAGCATGTGGTACTTCTCTTGGTGGAAAGTCTGTAGCAAACACAAATTCTGGCTTCCCAGGAATCAAAAATTTAATCGCAGCTGTAAATTCCTCTTCAATTCTAATCCTTATTTCCTCCATTTCTCTCCCAATACAATAACCTGAAGGAAAATATTATAACTAACAAAATACCTTCAAGAAAAAGAAAGATCACAGCTCCGTTTGAATCGTTTTTAACCTATTGCTAGAGTACAGACGAAGCAGATGAGGTACTTCTATTCATCATCATAATTAGGACCCTACCAAATTCATGGTCACGAGATTTTAAAAACACCAAATCAAAGAGTTTTTGAAGAGTTATAAACTCGGCTACTTCACAGATTACATGCCAAACTCTAATGAGGGTTAGAAATAAACTTTCCTATTATCAGGTGTTCCTATAATCACCTACTGCAGGATTTCTGAGAGGCAGTATGGTTCAGTAGACAGGACTCTGGACCTAGATTCCAGATACCTGAGTTCTATTCCCAAATCCACTAATGACCTGCTTTGTGACGTTGAGCAAGTAATTTCACATGTATGTACCTCCCATTTCCTCTCTGCTCCTTTGTCTATCTTTGAGGTTGTGACTGTCTCTTTCTGTAAGTCTTTATAGTGCTAGCACCAGAGGACTCTAGGCAAAATAAATAGTTTTTGCACTTTACTTTGCAGCAGCTAGTTAGATGATACTGGACTACATGACCCACTTGTACGGTAATTCCTATAGTAAAATGCACATCAAATATTACTATAGCTGAGATTTGGGGGCAGGGAGAATATATTATTTCAATGTATTATATGTATTTGACGGGATATTGAGCATAAGTTGGAGAAAGTGATCAATGACACCAGGAAAGCAACGTGTGCGTTGATCTTTCACACCACAGCAGGAAAGAGAGAAATCATTACAAACGATTAGTGTAAACCTCCAAAAATGAGCGCTGCGGCTCAAGGACAAGTGTAGGATATAAAACTTGTTACTCTTTTTTTTCTTCAAATGGACTGGATTTCAAGTGGACCGTTTCCCTTTCATGCGAAGCCACGTTTGTCTCCAAATTCCATCCATGCAACAATAGCATTTGGCAGAGTGATTCATTTTTCCACCCATAGAAAAACAAAGACATTTTAAAAACACCAGTTGATTCCATTTGTAAAGTCAGTCCCCGGTCTTTGGTGAAATGGTACATAAGGGATTGATTGCTCAAGTCTGAGAGTTTCTTGGGTCTCTACTTAGATAAGCTTTATAACTCACAGGATCCATTGAAGTGGTTTCCAATAGCAAAATCCTCAGATGCTTGTCAAACGTCAAGACTAGTAAACTCACAGCACAAGAAGCAAAAATGCTGAGTGTAACTCTGCCTTCAACAAATACAGCAAACACAAAAATATTAATAATACACAGTGGCATAATCATGCATGCTGCATAACCGCATAATTTCATTAAAGTCAATTCTCCTAAAGTTCCTTTTCACATGAAAATTTTTCAGTGGAATAAAATTTCACACACACACTAAACCGTGAATGTATTTAATAAGGAACCCAAACTCTTGCAACAGTCACCAAACTCATGAACCAAGTGTTTCCTATAGCCTAGCAGGGATCAAAGGGGATCATTTATGCATGGACAGAAAAACAAAAACCCAGCAATACTAAACAAAACACAAGACAACTTCCCTGACTGCAAAAATTTTACAAAGCAACTCAGACAAGTACAATACACAGGGACAGAGAAGGGAATTGTGGATTAAGAGGTTAATCCAAATGTATCACAAAAAGGTGTGAGGCATTTCAGGGGAGGGAGCACTAAGGTGACTGAAAAAGTCTTGTGACTGGGGATGCAGGCAGCAGAAATGCAGGCAAGAACGGAATTGTGAAGAGCCTTTAAAAAAGTGGTTCAACAAACGGGAAGATTCTCTGTCTGGCACTTGCTTCAATCTGACTTTAGCAGCAAAACTAGATTTTTCATCCAAACTCATGGCAGGGAGAAGCAAACCATTAATATTTAGCATATTACTCATTCTGATTCTTTCTTAAGAATATTCTGGCACGCGTGAACCCTAAATGTACATTTCAAATAGACACTAGAAGAACAGCTTCAACACTACAAACTATTTCCTTTAGAGAGATGCACTTTAAATACTTAAAGTGCTACCTGCTGCATCAAATATTAGAGAAATATTGTAAGCACTATTATCCCCTTCATACCAGAGGACAATTTCAACCTACAACACTTCACATTTGTTTCAACAGTGGTTTGTTCTTTTGTCTGGAAAAGTAATTTTTCAAACAAATGGTTCAGTTCTTTATCCCTCAGTACAGCACACTGAAAAAACATCTTTCTTGCACAAGTACTGTACACAATAGGCTTTGTCTTGTTAAACAAAAGAACATGGACTTTCTTTCAATTATTTCCAGCTGTTTGATCGACATCTTATGGGATCTGAAGTCAACAGCAATCAGCATCTGGCTACCTGCACAAAATGCACACATAGAATCTGAAGAATTCAGTACGATTAACTAATCTAATTCATAGATTCAAAGGCCAGAAGGGACCATTATGATCATCCCATTTGATCTCCTGTATAGCACAGGCCAAAGAACTTCCCAAAATAATTCCTAGAGCAGATTTTTAGAAAAACTCCTACCTTGATTTAAAAATTATCATCGTTAGAGAATCCACCATGACATTGGTAATGGGTTAATTAATCTCGCCACTGCACATATTATTTCCAGTCTGAATTTATCTACCTTCAACTTCAAGCCATTGGATATTATATCTTTCACTGCTAGATTGAAGATCCCATTAAATATGTGTTCCTTATGTGTAATTACTTATGAACTAACCAAGTCACCCTTAACCTTCTCTTTGTTAAGCTAAATAGATTGAACTCCTTCAGTATATCCCTATAAGGCATGTTTTCATAAGAACATAAGAACGGCCAGACTGGGTCACACCAAAGATCCATCCAGCTCAGTATCCTGTCTGCCGACAGTGGCCAATGCCAGGTACCCCAGAGGGAGTGAACCTAACGAGCAATGAACAAGTGATTTCTCTCTTTCTAATCCTTTAATGGATTCTTGTGACTCTTCTCTGGACCTTCTCTAATTTATCAACATTCTTCTTGGGCACCAGAACTTGACACAGTATATCATCAGTAGTTGCAACAGTGCCAAATAGAGAAGTAAAATAACCTCTCTATTCCTACACAAGATTCCCCTGTTTACACACCCAAGGACCGCATTAGGTCTTTCGGCCACAGAGTCACACTGAGAGCTTATGTTCAGCCGATTATTCACCACAAACCCCAAAATCATCACTCCAAGAAAAACCTACACCAAATACTTTCTCCATAACAGGAGCTATTGCCATCTGTCCAGTAGTCATGGCAGCCAAGTCATATAATACCAAAGCCATATGAGCAGATGAACTTCCTCAGGTGTTTTGTAACTCCTGGATCTGTGTATATTTAAGTTAAAATCACATGCAGGTAGTTCTCCAGTGGGAGGATTCCAAGGTAGATATATAGACATTTCCAGGAAGCAAGAAAACCTGTGTTTATTGGGCTATTAGTACAGGATTGGATTTAGATCCTGAACTTCTTCATTATGAGTGCCAAGGAGGGATGTGGAAGGACTCCTGAAGGAGAATACATCTGTGGCCTACCAGGCTACAAATCCAGACTAATAAACAGCTGTGCCATCTCTGCCCTTACAATGCTTTGGTTAAAACAGCTCTCACCTGGGCCACTCAGAAACAGCCTTCCAGCATGCAAGTCAGACTGCTGAGCATTTGTATGAAACTACAGACTGCCAGCCACATCTGGATTACATTCTAGCTCTGACCGACCTTGATTATATGGCAGGGTGACCCCAACACACCCCCAGTCTTAGATTTTCCTCCAGAAACATATGTTCCATGCTGCCCAGCCCTCTCCTGGACAATACAAGTTATATAAAGTTTGTTATTTCCCTAATAGAAATAACATGTGCACAATGTGTCACCACAAATGAAGTTTTCCAGGCACTTCAATTTAAACACACTAAATTAGATAAAACAATACAGCAAGTTTATGAACTAAACAGAGAGATTTTAAGGGAGTACAAGTTATGAGGCATAAAAGTCAGAAATGGCTACAAGAAAAATAAAAATAAAACACAAATGGCTTCTAACAAAGTGTGTTAACATCCAAGCAAAATTTTTTCACCACAGGCTTTCAGCCATCTTACTGGCCAAATTTATTAGGTTTGCACTCCTCCTCCAATCTCACGGTTAGTTACTTTGTCCCTTCAGGTGCAGTGAAATCGATAGGAGAGAAAGAGAGGCAGGTACCTGGGGTGTTTGTCCTTCCTTTTTATAGTATTAGTCTCCCTCTTGAAATACCTTTTGTCCCCTGAATCTCAGCTGGAAAAGTCCTTGGAAGGATATTCTCTGCTGGTTTTATCCTGTTTGAACTTCGTCTCCCCTTCCTCCTGGATGATTTGTTTACTGCTTAAATGCAAATTAAGCAAGGCACGCATTCCTTCGTTTAGGACAGACCTTTTGCCAGCTTCTGCTTGGGTAGAGCTATGGTTTGGAACATGTGTAAATAACATCATACATGGGACAGTTATAACACCACAGGCAATGTTGCCACACGTATTTTACCAGGACAATACTGATGAGCAAGTTGTGCGTTTTCAAACGGTACACTGCAAGACATGCCTTGCAAAAACATTATTACAATAGTGGGTAAGGTGTGAACACAGCAGTACATTCTGTCACAGCATCTTTAAGTAGTTTTGTTGCTCAAAACAAATAAGTCAATGAGAAGTTCCTCATTTCCGGAAGATCTCATTTAGGGATCCCTCAGTTTCATATTCTCCCACCGACTCGATCTGGTGCTAAGACAAGGAATTAATCCTGGAATCTCATCCGGTACAGTGATCGCCAGTGAGAAAGGTTACATTGGAGTATTTACCTTCTCAGACTTGGAGGAAGGATCACTGCATTCACCACGGAAAGTTATTGTCAAGGACCATGGTGAAAACAAATACCACCACACGTTAAATGTTCAGCTGTTAATGACATCCACTGCACCTCCCATAACAAATGGTAACAACACCCTAAGAAAATTACTACAAAAAGCTGATCTGTACACAAAAGCTTAAGACCTATTTTTATAATGTAACTACTTGTATTGAAGAAGACTTGAGAGATTAATTTTACGTACAATATTTAGATATGCGCTCTCTCTAATGTTCATCATCATCAGAGTATCTGAGCACCCCAAAATCTTTACTGTATTTAATCTCATAACACCCCTGAGAAGTAGATCAGTGCTTTCATCTCCACTGTCCCTATGGGGAGCTGAGGCACAGAGACTCCAAATGACTTGCCAGAGGTCACATAGCAAGTCTGTGGCAGAAAGCAGAACTGAATTTGGATCTCCCAAGTTCCAGGCTAGCTCCTTAATCACTGGACCACTCTTTCTCTTTGAATGACTTTCAGGGTTCCACATAGGGAACCAAAAATACTATTTTTAACAGCATGGCAAATCCCAAAGAGATGCAGACTCCTAGCAAGTCAAGTAGCACTGCAACGGGGTGAACTCACCCTGCACCAGACAGCGAAGGGTTAACTCCTCACTGTGGTTAGAGGAAGCCATGCCCCCACATCCCTACTGGGCACATTCAAGGTAGCAGCAGTATAAGAGGGAGCTGCTCAGTTCAGTCTGGGCTGACAGCCAGAGAGGAAGGACGCTTTCTGCTGGTTCCTGCCCTTGAAGCACTGGAGTCCTGGACCATTGAAGCCAGAGACACCGAGATCCACATGGATGCCCAGCTATCTGTGGACACCCGAGGGAGCTCTGAGCTACAAGGAGTTTCACCAGCCGAAGAACCTAGAGACCCCAGACATGCAGAGATCACAGACCGGAGTGACAGGGTCAGAGGTATCCTGTGGGAGGGGCACCAAGCCATTGTCCCGAGGCTGGTTAGCGTGTTGCAGACGGATCCCCGCTGACCCAGTGGCAGACTCACTTGCCACTGCAAGGGCCCTGGGCTGGGATCCGGTGGAGCTGGGAGGGCCTGGGTCCCCCTACCTGGCTGTCACCCCTCCCCCACACCCCGAATCATGGCCCACACCTCCCCGCTCCAAGCAGCTGCCTGATCATACAGTCCCGCTCGGAGGGCAACTTTATTGACTCCGGCCGCCAGGCCATACAGACCCATCCAGAAGGGTATCTCCATCGACTCAGGCCACTAGGTGAACCCAGTGGATCATTAATGACTCTGGCCTCTAGGTCTTACTACCCTGTAGACCCAGGGTCTCTCCATTGACTTTAGCTTAGGCCTTACTGCCTCGCAAACCCCGGGATATCCCTATGGGCTCTGGCCACTAGGCCTTACTGTCCAGCAGAGAAGGGCTATCCCGGACGCGGGCTATGTGATCATATTGCCCCATGGAGCAAGGCAATTTCATAGACTCCTGCCAGTGGTTCTTAAAGCCCTGCGGATCGGGGCATTTCTATGGAAGTTTGCTCTTAGGTCTCGGCCTGGAGACCGAGGGCAGTTTGAACTATGGGTGAACTCACCCCACAATGGACATGGTCTCCTGTACCTATTCACAACCATGCAGATCAATCGCTGGCAAAGTGCTTAAGTGGTCTGATAGTGATAGATATAAACTGAATAAACAGACAATCCTGTCACAAACAGAAGCTTCTGGCACCCATGTGATCACCGGTTGTATAGCAGCATTCCTTGGTACACACACTTCAGAATTCGCTGGTCTTTCGTTCTGATAATAAGTCCATTCCAAGAAACCCACAGACACCAAACCGGTGCTGCTGGGGCAGTTGTTATGTTCGACTTTGGGTAAGACTACAGTTGTGAGTTAGAGCGCCTTGAAGCAGCCCCAGGCACCCTAACTCACGACACATCCACGCTGACAATCCACACAGATAAGGCACATACAACTCCTGGTAAAGTTAAAGAAGTATGGGCTGGATGAATGGACCATAAGGTGGATAGAAAGCTGGCTGGATCTTCAGGCTCGATGGGTAGTGATCAATGGCTTCATGTCTACTTGGCAGCCGGTATCAAGCGGAGTGCCCCAAGAGTCGGTCCCCGGGCCGGTTTTGTTCAATATCTTTATCAGTGATCTGGAGGATGGTGTGGACTGCACCCTCAGCAAGTTTGCAGATGACACTAAACTGGGAGAAGTGGTAGATACGCTGGAGGGTAGGGATAGGATACTGACGGACCTAGACAAATTAAGAGAATTGGGGCAAAAGAAATCTGATGAGGTTCAACAAGGACAAGTGTGGAGTCCTGAACTTAGGAAGGAAGAATCCCACGTACTGCTACAGACTAAGGACTGAATGGCTAAACAGCAGTTCTGCAGAAAAGGACCCAGGGGTTATAGTGGACCAGAAGATGGACATGAGTCAACAGTGTGCCCTTGTTGCCAAGAAGGCTAACAGCATTTTGGGCTGTATAAGTAGGGGCATTGCCAGCAGATCGAGGGACGTGATCGTTCCCCTCTATTCAACATTGGTGAGGCCTCATCTGGAGTACTGTGTCCAGTTTTGGGGCCCACACTACAAGATGTGGAAAAATTGGAAAGAGTCGAGAGGAGGGCAACAAAAATGATTAGGAAACTGGAGCACATGCCTTATGAGGAGAAGCTGAGGGAACTGGGATTGTTTCGTTTACAGAAGAGAAGAATGAGAGGGGATTTGATAGCTGCTTTCAACTACCTGGAATGAGGTTCCAAAGAGGATGGATCTAGACTGTTTTTAGTGGTACTAGATTACCGAACAAGGAGTGATGGTCTCAAGTTGCAGTGGAGGAGGTTTAGGTTGGATATTAAGAAAAACTTTTTCACTACAAGAGTGGTGAAGTACTGGAATAGGTTACCTACGGAGGTGGTGGAAACTCCTTCCTTAGAGGTTTTTAAGGTCAGGCTTGACAAAGCTCTGGCTGGCATGATTTAGTTGGGGTTGGTCCTGCTTTGAGCAGAGGGTTGGACTAGATGACCTCATGAGGTCCCTTCCAACCCTGATATTCTAAGTTTCTATGAGTTGCTCTCCACTAAATGGCAGGACAAGATCAGAAACAAAGATATTGAAAGGGCCTGGTTACACTTGGTGATGTAAAGCACTGAGAGACTAAACCAGCCTCGGGAGTAGGAAAAGTGCTGCAGTGTGTTTATACCGTCAGTTGTAAGCGCACTGGCGTGGCCACATTTGCAGTACTTGCAGTGGTATTGGAAGCGGTGCATTATGGGCAGGTATCCCACAGAGCACTCGTCCCATTCTGGCGCTGTGGCTTGTGGGAAGGAGATGGGGGGATGCGGGGCATTCTGTGTCCTGTCCAAATGCCCCATGATGCATCGTTTGCATCCTAGCAATTCCCTGTGCTTCTGTTCACATCTGGAACCATCTTTCAATGTATTTTGTACTGCGCATGTTGTCTTTCCTTTCAGTCTGCGGGAATGGACCCCAAAGTGCTGAGGAATATGCAGATGGGTCTCGCCAGCACGTCCCTCCCAAGAGTATTTGCCCAAATATCACTATCTTTTTCTAGCTACGCATTAAAATCACCCAGGATCACAATGACATCTCTTCTTGGAGCTTCATTAAAGACTGACAAACTGATGGTCAAAATTATCTGACACTGTATCATTGGCTTTGGTGTTGGTGAAACCACACAAGACCTTATCATCATCTTGGGTGCCTACAGTTGGTTGACACCTTTACAGTGCTGCCCTCGAGTCACAGAATCTACTTTATTTTTTTAAAAGGACCCTGTTATTCTACTGGCTCTTTTGGAGGCCGGACAAAGGTGCAGGGAGAAATGAATATCCAGTGGAAGCAAGAACTATATTTACTTTACAACTTTACATATACATGAAAACCTGCTACACTTTAAAGAAAAAGAAACACAATGAACACATTCTGAAGATATACACAGTTTATAATGAACCCTCCACATCAGAGACTCCTGGAACAGATGCGCAGATAAATTGTTTTGCTAAGTTGACATGACTAAAAAATGCAATTAAAATAGATCACCAGAGTTTTACCACTCCCAGCTCTTATCTGCTCCCTGGAGCATCCAGAGTCATTAGGTTAAATATGAAACCCAGGGTCACAGCTGCTAATATTTTACCTGAAAAATCCTTTGAAAATTCATATGCATTAGCAGCTGTTCACACTTTCTAGCTCTCTTGTCATGAAACCCGAGTTGCTGAACATCTGCAAATCAGTTGCCAGCTACCAATCGGAGGATCTAATATCTTTGTCACCACTTACGGACAATCTGATTTCACTGCACAGCCTACCTTGAGTTATGCAAAAGAACGGGTGATCAGGTACTAATGGAAAGTGACAGCAGAGAAGCAATGTTGTTTTACATGTGGTCAGGCCAGCTGTCAACTCTTTAAACTATTTCTACCTAGTGTATGATGTCCAGTAAATACCAGGGAAATCAGATAAGGGAGGAGGAAAAGTGTTAGTGACAAAGAAGAGAAACTGTTAAGAGTGAATATTTAGTGATTTCACATTTGGCCTCATGGCATAAGAAGTGTAACTGACCCAGGAAATTTCCACGAAGAGAACAAAAAGCCAACTACTGAATATATTACGGCCTAAACCTTCACATCTGTACAACCCCAGGAACTTCTTTTGCAAGAGATACACATGCATTTTCCAGAAGCCTCTCTCAACAGCGGGGGAGATGGAGAATCATAAAGGACTGCTGCGTCCACAGCCAAGGAGAACTTTGCTCCAGAAGAGGATTTTAGTGGTCTATAGGGAAAGGTTATATAGATATTGGGTGATGTTTTGTAACAAGACACATGCATGAAAACCAAGTAAACACAAGGCCTCATTATTGTAACCCTTCCTGGCACAATCTACTATATTCCCCCAGCTATCATTAGATTAGAAATAAAATGGCAGGGCCTGGAAAATGAATTAGTACCGTACACTGCAGTGATGGAGGATTAAATAACCTCAGGAGTGTTAGCCTGCTCTAGAAGAAAGATCAAAAAGTTTAAGAGTCAAGAGCAACTTCCAGAGTTGAGAATACCTCATTAAGAACAAGGAGTACTTGTGGCACCTTAGAGACTAACAAATTTACTGGGCATTATTTGTCCAAATAAATTTGTTAGTCTCTAAGGTGCCACAAGTATTCCTTGTTCTTTTTGCGGATACAGACTAACACAGCTACCACTCTGAAATCTGTCATTAAGAATAGAAGAATGACCATACTGGGTCAGACCAATAATCCATCTAGACCAGTATCTTGATTTCAACAGTGGCCATTGCCAGGTGCTTCAGACAGAATGAACAGAACAGATAATCATCAAGTGATTCGTCCTATGTTATCTACTCCCAGATTCTGGCAGTCAAAAGCCAGGGATATCCAGAGCATTGAGTTGCATCCCTGATCATCTGGGCTAAATAGCTAATGATGGACCTGTCCTCCATGAACTTCTAATTCTTTTTTGAACCCAGTTAGAATTTTGTCCTTCACAACATCTGCTAGCAATGAGTTCTACAGGTTGACTGTGGATTGTGTGAAGAAGTACTTCTCGTTGTTTGTCTTAAATCTGCTGCCTATTAATTTCATTGGGTGACCCCTGGTTCTTGCATTATGTGAAGGAGTAAATAATATTGTTATTCACTTTCTCCACACAATTTATAGTTATATAGACCTCTATCAAATCCCCCCACCATCTGAGTCATTTCTTTTCCAGCTGAAAACTCCCAGTCTTTTTAATCTCTACTTATTCAGAATCTGTTCCAGATCCCTAATCATTTTTGTTGCTCTTCTCTGTACCTTTTCCAATTCTAATATATCTTTTTTGAGATGGGGAGACCAGAACTGCATGCAGGATTCAAGCTGTGGGCATACCATGTGTTTATATTGGGGCATTATGGATATGTACTGTTTTTATATATCCCTTTCATCATAGTTCCTAACATTCTGTAAGCGTTTTTGACTGCTGCTCATATTGAGCAGATGTTTCCAGAGAACTATCCATAGTGACTCCAAGATCTCTTTCTTGAGTGGTAACAGCTAATTTAGAGCCCATCATTTTGTATGTATAGTTGGGATTCTGTTTTCCAGTGTGGATTACTTTGCATTTATCAACATTGAATTTCATCTGCCATTGTTGTCCAGTCACCCAGTTTTCAGAGATCCCTTTGTAGCTCTTTGCAGTCTGCTTTGGACTCAACTATCTTCAGTAATTTTGTATCATCTGCAAATTTTGCCATCTCATCTTTTTCCAGATCATTTACGAATGTTGAACAGCACTGATCCTAGTACAGATCCTTGAGAGACGCCTCTATTTACCTCTTTCCATTCTGAAATCTGACCGTTCTACCTACCCTCTGTTTCCTGTCTTTGAAATAGTTACTGATCCATGAGAGGACCTTCTCTCTTATCCCAGGACTGCCCACTTTGCTTTTGGTGAGGGACCCTGTCAAAGGCTTTATGGAAGTCTAAGTACACTATATTCAGTGGAACACCGTTGTCCACATGCTTGTTGACCCCTTCAGCAAATTCTAACAGATTGATGAGGCATGATTTCCCTTTCTAAAAGCCATGTTGACTCTTCCCCAACATATTGTGTTTGTTTATGCGTCTGATAATTCTAGTGTTTAGGATAGTTTTAACCAATTTGTCTGGTACTGAAGTTATGCTCACCAGCCTGTAGTTGCCAGGATCACCTCGGGACCCTTTTTAAAAAATTGGCTTTACATTAGCTATCCTCCAGTCATCTGGTAGAGAGGCTGATTTAAGCAATAGGTTACGTAGCACAGATAGTAGTTCTGCAATTTTATATTTGAGTTCCTTGAACTCTGAGATAAATACCATCTGGTCCTGGTGACATATTACTGTTTGATTTATCAATTTGTTCTAAAACCTCCTCTAATGACACCTCAATTTGGAACAGTTTCTCAAACTTGTCACCTAAAAAGAATGGCTCACATCCTTTGCAGCGAAGACCTTTTCAAAGAATTCATTTCAATCCTCCACAATGGCCATATCTTCCTAGAGTGCTCCTTTAGCACCTTGATCGTCCAGTGACTCCAGTGACTGTTTGAGGGGCTTCCTGCTTCTGAGGTACTTAAAAAAAAATTGTTGTTAGTTTTTGAGTCTTTGGCTAGTTGCTCTTCTCTTTTGGCCTGCCTAATTATACTTTGACTGGATTTGCCAGAGTTTATGCTCCTCTCTATTTCCCTCCTGTCTTTAAAGGATGCCTTTTTGCCTCCAACTGCTTTTTTTACTTTCTTGGCTAGCCAACATGGAACATTTTTGGTCCTCTTACTGTGGTTTTTTTTTAATTGGGGGTTTAATTTGAACCTCTATTATAGTATTTTTTAAAGTGTTCATGCAGCTTGCAGGCATTTCAGTTTTGGACTGTACCTTTTAACTAGCTTCCTCATTTTTGTCTAGTTCTCCTTTCTGAAGTTAAATGTTATTGTGGTAGGCTTCTTTGGTATTTTCCTGTTCACAGGGATGTTAAATTTTATTATGTTACAGTCGTTATTACCAAGCGGTTCAGCTTTATTCACCTCTTGCACCTCATCCTGTGCTCTACTTAGGACTAAATCAAGAACTGCCTCTCCTCTTGCAGGTTCTAGGACTAGCTGCTCCAAGCGGCAGTCATTTATGATGTCTAGAAACTCTCTCTCTACATCTCATTCTGAGATTACATGTACTCAGTCAATATGAGGATAACTGAAATTCTCCAATATTACTGAGTCTTCTGTTTTGACTGTCTCTCTAATCGGAAAACACCATGCCTCCAGCCCCCTGCTACTTAAACTTGAAGACCCAGGGAGAATTCTTATCTGGAGCATCTCAACTGATCTCAGCAGCCACATTACCATACAAAAATATGGAATGCTTCAAGAATTTGCGAGATAGAGGTCTTTTTCCAAAGTAGCCAGAAACCAACTTCAATTCTAAAATCCCGTAGATTGCTACTCTCACTAGAAGATGAAGAAGCCATGAGGTTGGGTCTCCTCCCTCACCTCCAGAAGTGATCCCTCCACACTTAAACATCAGCAGCCTTGCCGCTTACTTTTCTGCGCAGCTGCAAATAGGATTAATCCTTCAAGGTCAGCATTCTAGAAATTTCAGCCACAGTGAATTCACGTTAAGAGGCAGACATGCACCCATATCTTCCGACATTTTATTCCGCCTTCTGCTGCAAAAAGGAAGAAGCAGCATCTGTTAGGTAAAAATCAGCTTGTCCTACTCACCGTCCCAACACCCGGGTAGTGCGGAGTTGGGCTATAGCTCGAAACTGTCAGAGACCATGTAAGAAACACACTGAAGCCAAGCAACTTTGATCAAAGGGCACGCACCCCCCTCAGGCTAGTACCTTCGAAGGCGTGTGGCAGCTTTATTAGACCAACACATCGGTATTTATAGGTTTAAGACAGACAAAGTTATTTAATCAAGCAGAGAAAGAGCAGGAGGGGGAACAAGGCAAAAATATTTGAACAAGATAAGGAAGTTAAGCAAGGCCAGGAGGAAGTTATTGCAGGGGGCCCCTTTTATCGAACACATCCTCTAACACAGTGGTTTGCAACCTCTCCAGACTACTCTACCCCTTTCAGGAGTCTGATTTATCTTGCATACCCCAAGTTACACCTCACTTTAAAACTACTTCCTTACAAAATCAGACATCAAAATACAAAAGTGTCACAGCACACCTATCACTGAAAAATTGCTGACTTTCTCATTGTTACCACATAATTATAAAATAAATCAATTGGAATATAAATATTGTACTTACATTTCAGTGTATAGTATAGACAGCAGTATAAACAAGTCATTGCATAAAATTTTAATTTGTACTGACTTCACTAGTGCTTTTTCTATACCTGTTGTAAAAGCAGCCGAATATCTAGATGAGTTGATGTATTCCCCTGGAAGACCTCTGCGTACCCACAACAGTATATACACACCCCTGGTTGAGAACCACTGCTCTAACACCCCACAACTTTGTGTCCTAGCTTGAGAGATTTACAGAATGTTGAAGATATTAAAATGTTCACTTTCTCTCTCAAAGGAAAGAATGTAGACCTATAAACAATGTAACCAGGGCATTTCAGCAACTTAATCCATACAGGGCATGGGGTATTTTTACATCAGTCTAAGACTGGTGGGTCCATGAAGCCATATGTAACAAGAAGTTGGCTTAAGAGGGAGGAAAACAAATATTTTAATGAAAATCGCTTAACATTTCAAAGACTTATTTGTTTGTGTTAAAGAATGCAAGGCTCATTGTACACAAACAGTCTGGCCCATACACAGACTACTACCATTTTATTGCAATGGTACCCCAGACCACCAAAGGAGGAGAGCAGTCAACATTTCCATCAGCAACAACTGTTCAGGGGTTTAGAAAGTAGAACAACAAACTTTCTCCAGACTGGTTGATGTTTAACCTTCAAGGTCTCTGCCTAAGAGGGAATTATTAGTATTTTTAAAACCACATCATATGCAAGAGTGGTTTTGGTTTTGCTCTGGGGAGAGGAGGGAGAGAAAGCAACATCCAACTTTGTAGAACAGTAGGAATGCAAATCAAAAGACTAAGTTGTGTAGGATGCATTGAAACGCCAACAAATTTGGGCTCTGAAATACCAAGGTAGAGTGCAAGATAGTAGGTCTAGGACGCCCAATGAATAACCACCAGACAGGAGGGTCTTCTCTTTCAAACAAAGGGACTAACTGTTTTAGTATCACTTTATACATTGGTCATATCACACGGAGACACAGACAACCCCAAACCAATTTGAGCTTTATAAAGAACAAAATCAACGCACTGAACTCCACCCATTAATCTGCACCTAGTGCAGATCCCAGAGCGTAGGTATAGCATTTTACATGAAAAGCACTGCTCACTAAGCAGGCAGCCACATTCTTTTTTGACTTAACAACAACTAAATGCACTTCTTACACAAGATTTATGAGGAGACTGGCCAAACCACTGGATAACATACTGTGGGACACAATCCTACACTGAGTTATGACAATAGACTCTGTGCCCTACAAAAGTAGATTTCCCTCATTCCTAAATTTTAATGAGTCTACAAAATAGACAAAGGATTATGCCCCAAATTTCACAGGAAGGTCCATACTCTGGTCACGTATATGTATGAAATACCATTTACGGACAAATCACTGTGTGTGCACATTTAAGCACAGATTTGGATCCAATGCGTTGAGAAAGTTCACCAATAAGAAAAAATCTAAGATTAAGAACATCAGAGCCTCCATAATGGGTCAGACCATCTTGCCCAGTATCCTGTCCTGGTTTAGGGTCCGCCCCAAGCGTTGCACCCCGACCTCAGTACAAAATACATTGAAAGATGGCGCCAAATGTGAACAGAAGCACAGGGATCAATAGCAACTGATAGACGTACCCTTCATGAACTTATCCAGTTCTTTTTTGAACCAAGAGATACTTCTGGCCATCACACATCCCATGGCAATGAGTTCTGTACGTTAGTTGTGTGAAAAAGTACTTCCTCTTGTCCGTATTAAAACTTCTCCCTGTTAATTTCATCATCCCCAGGTTTTTCTACTGGGTGAAAGGAAAAATAGCACTTCTCTATTCACTTTTTCAAAATTTCAAAGCTGTATTAAGTCAATGTTCAGTTGTAAACATATGAAAGAATCACCATACCATTTTGTACAGTTACAAACAACCTCCATTCCCAACATGTTCGTAAGTCTGAGATTGTACTGTAAACAATATCTAGCTTTTATATGGAGTCATTATGTGTTTTATAATGAGGGCTCCGTATTGGACAAGGAAGTGGTGGAAGTCAGGGATTCTGTGACTTCCTGCAACTTCCCTAACTTTTGCAACCACCAGTGTGGCTGACCCCAGGGCCACTCAAGCAGCTACCTCCAAAGCCAGATGCTTAGGTGGTCCCAGGGACAGCCATACCGGCCACTGCTGGAGCAGCTCTGCAGCCAGCCACACCGGTTGTTGCTTGGGCAGCCCCCGGGATCACCTGAACAGCGGACAGTGTAGTTGGCCCAGGAATACCTCGAGCAGTCGCTGCTCTAGCAGGCCTCAGCAGCGGCCCCCCGGAACATGCCCCCACTGGCCCCAGCAGCAGCCCCCCAAGATTTTTAGCACAAGTCACGGGTAGGTCACGGGCGTGAATTTTTGTTTACTGCCCGTGACCTGTCAATGACTTTTACTAAAAATACCTGTGACTAAATCAGAGCCTTAGTTATAATCATTTAAATGTGTATCATATAGTGTACACTGGATAGCAAAAAAAGTGCTACATTTAATGTAAAGGCTATATTTGATTTCAGATATTTCACTGGTTATATCAGCAGGGAGAATGAACCTCTCTGTAGGAACATAACTAAAAAATACAAATGTTAAACAAGATTAATTACTTTATTGCTTGCTGACGTAAATCATGTTTAAAAATCAGTGATTTAAGTCAATTCACACAGTACTGATGTGATCTTGTAGCAGCCAGAAGCTAGTCAATGGCCCTGATAGCTATTAACTAGCTAAAAAGGCAACAGTAGCAACCCAATATTTCCTCTGTTGAGGGGAAACTCATCAGAAGGGTCCCTTCAGTGAGTCAGGCAAAATAGTGTATTCTGCCATCTCCTGTTCTACTCATTGGATTTGAAATTGCATTTTATTCAGTGATTAGGCTAGGACTATAACATGATTTAAGAGAGAACTGGATAAATTCATGGAGGTTGAGTCCATTAATGGCTAGTAGCCAGGCTGGGTAAGGAATGGTGTCCCTAGTCTCTGTTTGTCAAAGGGTGGTGATGGATGGCAGGAAAGAGATCACTTGATCATTACCTGTTAGGTTCCCTCACTCCAGGGCACCTGGCATTGGCCACTGTCGGTAGACGGGATACTGGGTTGGATGGACCTTTGGTCTGACCCAGTATGGCGGTTCTTATGATTTTGTTTTAAATATGCAAGAGGGTCAGGAAACAACTGTCAAACCATTATCTCCGCTCCTTTAAAGTGCTGTTTCTAAAAAGTTGAATGTTTTAACCTTCCAGGCTCACATTCAGTCTCCAAAGCTTCAATGGTGAGTGAATGTACATCACAAATGCCATACCTTGTTCAGCTTTTACTCCTGGAGACACTGAACTGGGAGACTTACAAATGTTGTGTGGGTATACATAGCACAAACACAAACTTAACTCTGCAGTAGCTACAAAAACAAGCTATCAAAAGTGCAGCTGCAACAACATTGCACTCGAAAGACACTTCAACAACATCTGATACATTCAATTTTTTAAAAGTCAGATTTTATAGGGCCAATGTCCCTATTTAAAATAAAACACACACCGGTGGCTAATAAAACCAGGCTTTAACAGCCTCGCTTGCAAAAGAAATGTTTTTAGAATTAGCAAAGCTCATAGCCTTTTAATCACACGTCAAACACCGAGCTCTCAAGAACAAAGCCTTTTTTCTGTACTCTCTGCCAAGTGCTCCTAGATATTAGATCTCTGACATCCTGCAAACCCCTCAGAACCTACGGGGTTAACGCAGCCTCTGAAAGCCCACCAAAAACTTATTAGCTTCAAGGCAATGCCACCAACTCTGAAATAAGATAAAACGGAAAACAATTGTGTTTGCCAACTTGGCTTGATATAAAAAAGCTTATTAAAAACATTCACATTTACTGCTAATAGAAACAGTGCAAGTAAAAGACATACAAGAACTGTTTGCACTTGTTATTATATAAAATGTATAATATACAACAAATTTATTTGATCCATAGGATCCACATTCCTTTTCCTACCAATTTGTTCATTAATATTTTCAGCTACAGAATTGCACTTGCCAGGAATTTTATGATGAAAATACTGAATGCAAATATTTACAGCCTTTATTTTGTAACTAATTCCTCGTAACTTCACAGCAGGCAGCAACTGCAGCATGCTTTACCATACAGAGAGATCCCATTCAGGGACCCCAGATTGCTTTCCAAACATCAGCTAATTATGCTTCCATACCCCAACGGTACAACATGGGTGGCAGGCCCATTTCACAGAAAGAAAATGATGTTATCAAACTGTTAAGTGACTTGTCCAGTCACACAGCAAGTAACAGAGCTGGCATACAACTCAAGGGTCTTTTGTAGGTGACAAATCTGAGGAATTGTCACAGATTGAAGTGTCACTAGAGGAGATTTTGGAACTAATTGATAAACTTAACTGTAACAAGTCACCGGGACCAGACGGCATTCACCCAAGAGTTCTGAAAGAACTCAAATGTGAAATTGCGGAACTATAAACTAGGATTTGAACCCGTCCTTTAAATCGGCTTCTGTACCCAATGACTGGAAGATAGCTAATGTAACGCCAATATTTAAAAAGGGCTCCAGAGGGGATCCCGGCAATCACAGAGCGGTAAGTCTAATGTCCGTACCGGGCAAATTAGTTGAAACAATAGTAAAGAATAAAATTGTCAGGCACATAGAAGAACATAAATTGTTGGGCAAAAGTCAGCATGGTTTCTGTAAAGGGAAATCATGTCTTACTAATCTATTAGAGTTCTTTGAAGGGGTCAGCAAACATGTGGACAAGGGGGATCCAGTGGACATAGTGTACTTAGATTTCTAGAAAGACACTGACAAGGTCCCTCACCAAAGGCTCTTATGTAAATTAAGTTGCCATGGGATAAGAGGGAAGATCCTTTCATGGGAGTGAGAACTAGTTAAAAGACAGGGAACAAAAGGTAGGAATAAATGGTAAATTTTCAGAATGGAGAAGGGTAACTAGAAGGGTAACTAGGTCCCCAAGGGTCAGTCCTAGGACCAATCCTATTCAACTTATTCATCAATGATTTGGAGAAAGGGGTAAACAGTGAGGTGGCAAAGTTTGAAGATGATACTAAACTGCTCAAAATAGTTAAGGCCCAAGCAGACTGTGAAGAACTTCAAAAAGATCTCACAAAACTAAGTGATTGGGCAACAAAATGGCAAATGAAATTTAATGTGGATAAATGTAAAGTAATGCACTTTGGAAAAAATAACCCCAACTATACATACAATATGATAGGGGCTAATTTAGCTACAACTAATCAGGAAAAAGATATTGGAGTCATCGTGGATAGTTCTCTGAAGACGTCCATACAGTGTGCAGTGGCAGTCAAAAAAGCAAACAGGATGTTAGGAATCATTAAAAAAGGGATAGAGAATAAGACGGAGAATATCTTATTGCCCTTATATAAATCCATGGTGCACCCATATCTTGAATACTGTGCACAAATGTGGTCTCCATATCTCAAAAAGGATATACTGGCATTAGAAAAGGTTCAGAGAAGGGCAACTAAAATGATTAGGGGATTGGAACGGGTCCCATATGAGGAGAGATTAGAGAGGCTAGGACGTTTTAGCTTGGAAAAGAGGAGACTAACGGGGGATATGATAGAGGTATATAAGATTATGAGTGGCGTGGAGAAAGGGAATAAGGAAAAGTTATTTACTTGTTCCCATAATAGAAGAACTAGGGGCCACCATTGAAATTAGTGGGCAGCAGGTTTAAAACAAATAAAAGGAAGTTGTTCTTCACACAGCACACAGTCAACCTGTGGAACTCCTTGCCTGAGGAGGTTGTGAAGGCTAGGACTATAACAGGGTTTAAAAGAGAACTGGATAAATTCATGGAGGTTGAGTCCATTAATGGCTAGTAGCCAGGCTGGGTAAGGAATGGTGTCCCTAGCCTCTGTTTGCCAGAGGGGGGTGATGGATGGCAGGAGAGAGATCACTTGATCTTTACCTGTTAGGTTCACTCACTCTGGGGCACCTGGCATTGGCCACTGTCGGTAGACAGGATACTGGGCTAGATGGACCTTTGGTCTGACCCAGTACGGCCTCTCTTATGTTCTTACGTCTTAATTCCCAGTAACCTGCAGATCATACCTAGGTTGCTTCTGCAAAGCCAGACAACTGGAAAAGTAATCTAATGTCAATGGCAGAGGCACATGCCCTACCACAGCATCTAGGGAGCTAAGAGAAGTCCAGGGCCCCCACTGCGTGCTGTCTGATATACAATCAAGTAATAACAAAATACACCAGTTGTGTGAGAAAGGAGGTGGTTGCAGAGGGTTTGGAGGGGAAGGATGAGTTTCCCCGAAAAGCAAGTTGAGATCTCAGCTAATGACCAAGTTATCCACAAGCAGAAAGAGAGTCCCTGTTTCCAGAGAGAACAGAACTGCTATAATGGGCAAGGGACAAATCTAGCAGAGTTCTACATGGTCTCGGCTGACTACCCCAGAACATGTACACTGCAGTAGGTTCCCCAAAAAGAGAAATTCATCCCATGTTTCATATGTTAACTCACACACATACTCCTATCAGGAGCAATACCACCGCATTTACACACGCAGAGCTTCCGTTACTATTGCAGAGTATAGAAGTGGCACCTCAAGTCCAGGGGACCAGATTCTGCAGTGTGGCCTGGACAGCACCCTCACCTGCTCCACTTGTGAATACTCTGCTAACACAGCCAACTTAAAAGATCAGAATACTGAAACTGACTGCATTTTACAAAGCCCAGCAAGGTGTGGCCCTTAAACACTGATTAGCAGCCTCAGAACTGAAGATTCGTGGTCTGGGAAAGATGGCCTAGCTCAAGAGAATTAAGATCTAACATTTCTGGATTGCCTCCTACTCCTGTTTACAGTAACTGTTTCTTTCATTTTCAGGGTTGCAAAAGAGAACCATGAGGAGTAATTCATTGCTCAGGAGGATGAACTGGAGTTTATTTTAGGCACATGAACTTTGAGTGTGGCACACAGGGCACAATATTCTAGCATACGTAGCCAACAGGTAGTAGCCATGATCCAAATAACCCCCTTTCCCTGAATTCTTTTCAATCCCAGGATGGAGTGGGAAATCTACATTAGAACGGAGGCAGAGAAGAGCAAAGAGGGATTCCAAGGCATGGGGAGAGTAGCAGCAGTGCACAGGGCTTGGAAGGGAAAAAAGGGGACAGAATTAGCAGCAGAGGGATGGAAAGGTTAAGGCCAGGAGCAGCAAGATAGAGCTGTGCTGGGAAGGGGGAAAGCCAGGTAGTGAGAAAATAGGTAGAAGGAAAACTGAGCCACCGGAGAGGTAACCAGATTAAGGCTAGGCAAGGTGACCATCTGCAGAGGCACCTGTTAGCCCAGAGGAGCAACAGGAGCTGTCTGGAAGGGCTGAGGCGGTAGCTATAAAATGGTGGGAGAGAGAAGAATTTCTCTAGGAATAAGTATTGCCCCAGTATTTCTCTAGGAATAAGTATCCCTCCACCTCTGATTTGGGCTCCACTGATGTATACACATCTCATCCATTTTAAACTGTACGAGGAGCTGAAACTTTGCTAATTGATCTGTGATGACAAACCTGATGTATTTTGTGGTGTGAGGGTTTCCGCCTCCCACCCCGTCATCAAGAGCCTGGAAGGAGACAAACAAAGTAGTTTGAATAAAGCACAGCTGAAAACATCACAGCCCTCACTCAATACAAAGAGCCAGAGAAAGGTGTCTGGGCATGCCAGCAATCACAGACAAAAGAGAACACTGCATGCCCCACACTTGCATTTGACAAAACCGGAGAGAAACACTGAAGCCTGAAAACAAAGGTTGGGGCTCCTTAAGAAACTCTAGGAACCTCAAGAACAGAAGACGCACCAAAAACAGCTAGCAGAGGAGGGGTGGTTTGGGCTCTTTTTAATGAGCTTAGAGAAAAGGAGGAATTTTGCTTATGAAAACTGAAGCGAACAGGCCACAAAAACTTTACCTGGATGACTTAACATCCCCTGTATGTTTCCAGGAACTGGCAGGTTAAAGAAACTCACTTTAAACCTACTTTAAATACCCCCTTTGAAATAGAAACCTGAAGACTAATTGGTCTCTCCGGTTTTGCAGCTTGTTACTAATAAAAGACATTGTACATACAGCCTGTACTGGCTGTTCACCTGCAGCATTGGGGAAAAGCATCAAGCCAGAGTCCTGGTCTGGAAATCTACACGTGCCGTTTTCCATTCACTGTCTAAAGGGTCAAGGTGACATAGGTAAAGAACTGCTGAATACTCAGGAATGGAAGTGCATGCACAAGTGATATGCTCATACACGCTGTATTTTGTAGCAACACATTCACCCCATCTCCCCAGCAACACATTCCCTAGTGCTTTCTCCAATTTGCGACTTTCTTCTGATTGTTTCCTAAATTCCCACTATACCTAGAGGAACTTTCTGTGCCCAAGAACCCAGACCTTGCCATCCCCCACATATCCCCAGAGCATCACAATCCCATTTCCCTATATGCCACACACACACAGCCCATGGTCCCTGAAAAAGACCGCAAATTGGCCCCTTCACCTCTCTTAGCCATACTTCAATATATTTTACTACAAATACTTATGGATTGGGCACCTATTTAGAAATCTAAAGCAACATCTCACCTAACAGTAGTTCCTGTTGTAGTGCAATTAGTTGGGAGTAGGCTGACCAGATAGCAAGCATCAAAAATCGGGACAGGAAGTGGGGGGAAGGGGTGTAATAGATTCCTATGTGAGAAAAAGACCCAAAAATCAGGACTGTCCCTATAAAATCAGGACATCTGGTCACCCCAGATGGGAGTACTGAGCATGAGTAGTGATTAGAGGTGGAAACTGGATGTCGGGACTCAAGTTCCACTCTCAGTTCTGCCACTGAGACATGGTGAAACCTGGGTCCAAACAATCAAACCCTTGACATTTCAGCTTCACCCTCTATAAAACGGAAATACTAATCTTCACCCACTTTCCAGGGACCTTCTGAAAGTGAAGCTCAACTCCTTGCAAGGCACTTTGAGACCCTTATTTTAATTTTTTTTTAAAAAAAAAAAAATTAAAAAAAGCAGCAGCAGACACTGAAGAATATAAAGCACTCAGCCACTTAATCTCTTAAGGATTTGCAATCAGCCTGCACCTGTCAGGACCAGATCTCCTGTAATGACTGATTGCATACAAGGTCTGTTACTATCCTGAAGGATAAGTTTTGCTCCATCTCATCAGTGGGTCTAACCAGGGTTTACAGTACTTGTGTTCATTCAATCTCTCACTTTTTTACATCTGCTCCGAGGGAACACAAAGTTGAAGGACATGATAAAAAACCCTATTATTTCCATATGGGTTTCCAAATAAATGGCTTTCAATTGAAATACCATATGCGCAAAAGGACTCACGCAGGACTTGTAAGCAGTGCTGGGTACACAGGACACATATGTGTCCAGAGTCACTTTTCCCTTTTTGGTGTTCGATTCTGCTAAAACAAATACTTTAGCCCCTATCTTGTAGCAAGACATTTCCTTGCATGTCATTTAACAGATGCAATCGTGGGGCCCTGCCAATTCACCCTGAAGCCCTCCGTTTTAATCAGCATCACATAAAGTTTAACACATGCTTTGAAATGTGCACCAGATTCAGTGTTTCGCCTCAAGGGGGTCCTGCTGAATAACACATACCATCCCGGCCGCTGCTCCTCTAGCAATTATCTTTCAACTTTGGCCGAACCACTCGAACTGTCAACGCCAACACACCGCCAACCAGAGGAAAGGTTGTGGGGTCAGAACTGAAAAAAAAAAAGACTCCTAAAGGCTGGAGCATACTGAGGACACTGGGGGGCGGGGGGAGAGGGGGCGTTTGTTTATACTGCTGTCTGCTTGTAAGGAGAACCCCCAAGGCACTTGTTTCATGGGTTAGCAGAACTATAAACAGCATTAAGAGGGGCTAAAAAAGGTTAGCAATGACAGAAGTGTCAGTATCTGCTAAGCCCTTCCTTCAGAAGTTTGAGAAGTTCAGGATGTTTTCGCATCATAACAGGCAACCTTCCCTGGTGATCAGAACATAGGATGAGCAAGGAACTTCCAAATTCTAACCCCAGTTCCATCACGGATTCCCTTTGTGGCCTTCATTAAATGAGGAACCCTCCCGATATTCAGAACTCATCACCTATAAACAGCAGATAATGCACACCTGCATCACCCGCCACGCATTGTGAGGGCTCCTGTTTGTAAAATGCTATGAGGACAGAAAGCACTAAGCGGTGTTATGATTATTGTGGGATTAGGAGATTTAACAGAGTCGGAAGCAAGAGCAAAAACAGGGATTAAACAACCCAAGTGTCCATCTGCGGCGTGCTGGATTGTCAGTAGCTTGACTAGAAAAATCCCCACGCAATTCCTACTAGAGACTAACAAGGAAACCCCACCCTCTCAACCACAACTAGGAAGGTGGGTGTGCTGGGGCTACCGTCTACCATTCAGAACTTGCTTCATTTCACTCCATCCACTTCCTTCCTCCCACAACTTTCGTGAGTTGCATCCACCAGTTACATCTTGCCATACAACAAGACTGCAAGTTTTTTGAGCCAGACCTGTCTTTTTGTCTTCGTGACAATGCCCGGCACACAAAGGTGCATCAATCTCTGATTCTATTTGTAAGACAAAAAGTAAATAATAGTTTTGAGTCAGAATTATGTTGCTCCTCCCAGGCCAGTCTTGTCAATTTGTTTATGTGCCCACCTGGCGCTCAGAAAAAAATCTCCTCTCCAACCTCTTGTGCCCTAGATTCTCAGTCATCAATATGATCATATGATGCAGCTGTTCTTACTTATTTTTATGCAGTTTAAAAATTGAGGTTGGGATTTTCAGAAATGCTCTTTAGGTATGTCTACATTACCCACCAGATCGGCAGGTAATGATCCATCTATCAGTGATCCATCTATCCATCTTAGGCTGGGTCCGTTAACTCAATGTCTGGCTTTACTCATCTCTAGTCATTCCTTGTTTTCACGACAGCTAAATTCATGCATGATTTTTAAGAGGAAAAAAATGTTTAAAAAACACAAACAAAAAAAAACCCCAAAAACAAAACACTAAGGCTTTCTCGCCACTGACCCCACTTGCTTGTTACTGTGCATCAGCCATCTTACCAAACGGATACTAAGCCACAATCAAAAAATTAACTGACACAAAGAAGATGCCCCCCCTTCCAAAAATCTTCATTACATAAAAACTTTAAAAAGCTCCTGGGTGATGAAGAAATCATTCTTAAGGTTACATATGAAATTAAAATGTTACTGTCACATGATTTCTGGACCTAAATTCACTAACTCCCAATTTAAGATCATCAGAGGTTTGGGCATGATTTATTTGCATTCTTCCTACTCATACAGTCTTTACAAACAGCCATGCAGAAAGAGCTACTTCCAGCAAGGAACAGATCTATCCACTGCACTACTCTTTTTGGGGAGACCCGTACGAAGCAGCACCTCTCTGCAGCGACAGAAAAAGCCATTGATTGTGCACGCACAGTTCTGGAAAAACATCTTGTTTGTGACAAAGACTCCAGAAGAACCACCAGCACTACACAACCAATAGGCCAGATTCTCACCTAGTATAAACTTGAGTAGCTCCTCAATTTCAATGACTCTATACACCAAGGGCCCTACACTGGGGCTTGGAAGGATTAGATTTTATCAGTGAAAGCTGAGAAACTTTGATCTCACCATACACACACAAACCAGCCAAAAATGTTTGCATCGATATAAATCAAAATTTACAGCTAAGCAAAGAAAGTTCTATTTGGGGACTTATTAGAGCCCGATTTAAGGCTATTTACTTGGGATATTTTGACATATAATGTTGACACTGTGTTTACTGGTCAAAGATTTAACTTTCTGAATATCAACATCTATTGTCTGACCTCTCCTAATTTCCCACAACTGTGAAAATTCAAATCATTACAAATCAAAAAATTGCTTAAAAGTAAACCAATATTATCCATAGAAATTGTATAAATAAAATATGAATTCTGCCATGGCCACCTAGCTTAATTCCCTAAGGCTTGTTACCTTGAAATGCCCTTTTATTGCCGTGCTCAGTGTCACTATGTGCATTCCTCTTTATGCGTCTGACCAGTGGCACGCTCCTCTCACACTTTCCACCAGGTCCTGACTAAGAGTAAGCGGGTGGTCTTTTGCTGTAACCCTCACTCTCTTCACCCCTTCCCCACCTTTCAGTCTGTACCCTTTACATGTTCTGTCAACTGTTAAATTTACAGTACAAGATCTTTGGAGCTTTTTCTATGTCCTCTGTGAAGCATCAACATAATTTGGGTGCCAGTTCCTCTATACTGATAAAAAACGGTATACCCAAAGTTAATTCTCTGTAGCTCTATGACAGGGGATAAAGCTGCCTTGTGAGTGCCTGAGGCACAATGTTGGATGCCATGTGTTTGGTTGTGTGTTATACATATGTAACACTGACAAACCCCAGTCATCAGCAGGTGGGTTTGAACCTGGGCCCTCTGGAGCTTAGTGCATGAGCCTCTACCACATGAGCAAAAAGCCACATGTCCCTTAGCTAAGGGTGTGTCCTAACTACGTTAAAGCGCTGCCGCGAACATGGCTGTGCAGCTGCTGTAAAAAACCACCCCCATGAGGGGAGTGGCTCCCAGTGCTGGTGCACAGTCTACACTGCCACTCCACAGCTCTGAAACTTGCAGCGCTTGAGGGGTGTTTTTTCACATCCCTGAGTGAGAAAGTTGCAGTGTGGTAAAGTGGCAGTGTAGTCAAGGCCAAAGGCTGTAGAGCAGACTCATTAATCTCTCTCTCTAAGTGGTCTCCGTGCCACTGAATAGGACAGAACCCCACACCCATGAAGAGTGTGGGTTACACATACACATCCGGATAGTTACATTTCCGTAGATTCAAATACCACAAAGACTGCTCCAGATTCACTTTTCCCATGTCGCTTTCCTCCAGTCCCGATGGCTTGTGGCAAATGCCCATTGTAGTTACGCCCTTCGTTTTTCACTTCTTGTATCATTAAACCAAACTATTTCACTATCACACTTTCTATTGTAAGATTAAATCTCAATCGCCGAGTAAATCCCTGAGGAAGTGCTATCCTGCCCCCCACGCAGAGAGGTCTGAAGTACTTTTGAACAACATAATGCTACTGAAAAACAATCTGCGTGGCCTGGAAGCAAGTAGTCTGAACTGATGTTGAATCGCCAAGTAGTCTTGAAGTCAAAGCTTCATTTGTAAAATGTGGATAATATTTTCTAACCTCACAGGGATATGAATATTTAAGTACCATGCAAATACTGAGTATTATTGTATATCTTATGGCCCAAGCAAAGACAGTGCATCAAAAGTTCTATCCTTTCCTGTTTTCCTACTTACCACTTACCTTTTGAAGCTAAGAATGTGTTATACTCTCTAGAGCACAGTGGATTTCTCCTTCCATCAATGCTCTATATTCCATGGACCAAATTCAAACCTGCCTTCAAAAGAGAACTGCACCTAAACCCCAGAGCCTGATTTAGTTCCTTTAATTTCCTAGTAACTATTTAATAGGAAATGTCCACAGTATTCTGCAAGCAAAACAAAGTCCCTACTATAAAGATCTTACACACTATATCAGGCAAGTAAAACAGAAGAGACAAATTTAGGTGAAGGAAGCAGGCCGGGGTCTGAAGTGGGCTATAAGGAGGTATTTGTTTGAGGAGAGGAAAGGCAGTTGGTACCCAGTAAGTGGGAAAGTGATCCAAGCATAAGGAAGGGCACGTGACAGAGAAAAGCTATAGTAAGACACACACACAGGAAGCAGCTAGACAAGATTCCCCTCGTTTCTAACCTCCAGTGCACATAATGCATGGCCTTTCAATCTCAAGAATGGATTTCACATGGCCCAACACAACCCAAAAGGGTTCATCTCACTAGTCTCTGGTACTGCATTATGATACTCGTATATTGCCCACCACCATTCCCCCTCTCTTGTCCTGAGAGAAGCTTTGATTCCCCATAAAAATAAGCCCATGAGATACCTACAAAAATAAATAAAGTTATCAGAGACTTTGCATTGCAATTACAAATTGCATTCAAAGGCTGCAATGCTTGGGTGATTCCTGAATTCAAATACACGCAATCATGTGTCTGATGAAGACATTCTTTCCCCTCATCGGCCTTCTCTATTCGTCCATTCAACTGGAGGGGGGCAAGATTTAATGTAAACTGAAGTGATTGTTCAGTAATTAAAAAATGGAACGCTGGTCTAAATTTACTATACATGTGAATTTTAAAAATATGTCAGGAGGCTTAAATAGCTTGAATTTGTCAGCAAAATCATTTTTTTAAATTTGTACAGCAGTGTTCTACAAAGTGCACTCTATGAGTTAGAGGCTATGGAGACTGCTCCCTTAAAATTAATCACTAAGATCCATTGTAGAGTGTAAAAGTCCCTTAATATGTTCTACTAGAACTCATTTCCTCCTCATTAGCCCATTAGATTCCAGAATTTCCCAGTGAGCTGAAATGCTTTTGCTGAGTTTCACAGGACGCACCTTTCCATATTACTTATGATCTGCGCAGATCTCACAAAGTGAAAAGGGCTGGCCCAGGGTCAATTATTGAGAACACCTCTAAAGGTCACCTGGTAACAATGGTGCCCAACGGGATGTTATGTAAAGTGGACAACATGCAGCCAGAGGAGCTATCTTTCAGATGAATCATAAAATGCCAGTCTTGCCCACTGGTGGTCATTATAGATCCACTGCCCAGACCAAACTCCAACATAAACTCTCTAAAACAAACCTCTGCAGTTTTAAGTGGATACAAAATTCTAGGCAAGTCGGGGATCTATCCCTGACATTGTGAAAGAGTTACTGTGTGAGCTCAGACAAGTCACTTAACCAGTCTGTACTTTACTTCCTTCATTTGCAAGTGAAATGAATGGTCATCCACTTCTGTAAACTGTTAACTTCTGCATATTTATGCACATATTCTGCTGCCCTACTATGTTAACATGGGCTCCTAGAGCCTTATCAATGTTACTTGTAATCTCTACTATCAGCCTTGGTCCAGTGACTAGAATATCCACTGCTACAGACAGAAAGGGGAAGTTACAACAGATACACAATACAAGCACCTAATACAGAAAACTTTTAAAGGGACTTTTAAAAATAATTAAAGGCTGATTAATTTGGGAAACTCTTAAATGTTATTATATTAACACCTAGAGAGCACAACCAAGTCTGGGGCCCTACTATACTAGGTACTGAGATTGTGCCCCAGCAATAAAGCGATGTATGTAAACTGAACAGTACCCTTGAGCTCACTTCAGTGTAGTATTCCAGATATCCCATACAGCTACAGTTCTCTGGCACAATAAGTAGAAACAAGGGGAATTAAAGATGGCTGGTTTCAATCTGGTATTTCGCTGCTTTTGTTATACTTTTTCAGTGTAGCTTGAATGTTATGAGAGTTGGAGTATGAAGGATTTATTTTGAGGAACATCCCTGTGTTTCAGGAGTTTAAAAAACCTAAAAAGCAGCTATAGGAAAAGCTGCTCCAGCAACTATAGGGTTGCCCTATAATTAACTTTTGAGTTTACTCATGAATGATGTAGCCACATCTACGAACAGTTCCATAGATCAGCCTACTATGCTAAAGGAATACTATAATCCCTGTGGCCATTAGTCATAGATGCACTGAAATAAATAAACTCTGTGATTTAGCAGTTTAATTTTGGAGGTCATAAAAAATTCAGAAGAATCCCCATTAGTTGGTAAAATTTCTATAAAGTATAAATGTTAAACACAGACTTAAAGGCACAGAGTTCCTCTTAAATAAACAAAAAAACATTCCATGGAAAGCAAGGAAACATTAGAATAAAAGTTCTTTTTTGATAATAAGCACATTTGTGCTCAAATCTTGTGATGTGGGGAAAAGCACAGGAAAGCATACAGACCTCAAACAACACGTCACAGGAACAGAAACGTGCTTATGTCGGCAAATGTACCTATCACCACCTCCACAGCACAGCCCAAATGTGCTGCTGGCCTCCACGGAAATCCTCGTCCATGCCTTCATCTCCTTCCTCCTTGGCTGTTAACTTCCCCAAGTCCCAGTTCACCAGACTCCAAGCCTAGTCAGAATGCTGCAGAACTACTTCCTCACACATACAAGGAAGCCCTCCTGCATCACATCTACCTTCGGCCAACTCTATTGGCTCTTCCATCCATTTCAGGATCCACTTTAAAGTCATTCTTAAAATCTTTCCTTTAGTTATGCCAATTCCCTCCGCTTGTGTCTCTGTGCCATCTATTCTTGTAACACTGATCTCCTGTTTGGTTCTCCACACAATACCTGTATTGTCAATGCAAGAATCTTCTCCTCTGCATCACCTGCTATCCTGAAAAGCCATTTTTGCATCTTCCTACTTCATCTCTTTTTCAATCTCAATTCTATACAGATCTTTCCCTGTATCAGCTATTTGTGTAAACTCTAAAGCATCTTAGGTACAATTCATATGAAAGATCCCACTGTTTGGAAGGTATTACACCAATATTTTTGCCTCTGTTTTGGATGAAAATAATGCTCATGAGAGAGATATACAGACAGGCTAGCATCAACACTAGCTCACTAGTGCCTACACTTCTGCTGCTTGCACATCTTATCCAATGCACCTGTCCTAATTTGCAATAGCATCTGATCCTTTACTGTCCTTGAGCCCCAATGCAGAGATGGGCGAACACAAGAGTGCAATTAATCACTGGACCATACTAGGGATGTGATGGATTCTCAAACATCCGTAGTTTTGAAAGAAAAGATATTTAGAATCCAGAGAGTATTTTTCAACAGTTTCTAACAAATTTAAAGAGGAACTGTAAATCTTTGAAGATCTCACCCTGGTCATAACAGAATGTGTAGACTTAAGTTACAAATACAGTACTTGGAGGAAGACACTTTACTGAATCTCTCCTAGGAAATTTTCAGATTAATTATATAGTGAATGGCAAGTGCTAAATGATCAACTCAGTCAATCATAAAATGGTTGGAATACAATTTTACATGTCAAATCTTAAGTAGCAGCCTAAGATTAGAAGGAAAAATTAAGGATGACATAAAAATGAATATTTCTTTTTACACATGCATTTTTTACTGAAATAAAAAGTAGACCCTGTTTATTTCCTCAAGCTATTTCTAATAGGGTACGGCTGACAGCAGAACGTGGGTTGGGAAGAGGGGCTTTTATGATGGCTTGACAGTTTAATAAATATTAATCCATTAAATTAGTCTCTCTCTGTCTGCACACACGTGCATTATATGGTTAACTAAAACATTTTAAGTCTTCTCATAACTGTGTGTTTTAAAATGCCATCTTTCAATTAAACAGCTCTTAATAGTAAAATAATCTACTACAGAAGACATCATGCTGTTTCACTGCTTCCTTGCCAATCCCCTTCCCATGTGTCTGCTTCATGCACCTGCTGCCTCTTGTCACAAGCCTACACTGCAACAGGGACTGTCTTCATAGCATTTGTTTGAAAAGCAGCTGGCACAAGGGGGTCCCTGAAGATACAGGTACTAGTTTCATGCAAACAACAACAATATCCAAGCTAAGTTTTATTGCAGTAATAGTATTTCAGAAAATTAGCTCCAAGTTACCGAACTACCCAGGTGGGGAAAAACAAGAGTGAAATTAGAATAGCAAAACAAAGCAGATAGTCTAACATTGTGCCATCATTAGATGACCTGGCTGGTCCTTTTAATGGGTTTTTTTCCCTTTAAAGTTACCTTGTTTCTGTCAGACTCAACATTATTTTAATTTATTGTAGTTTTTGTGCTTGTTAAAAAAAACATCTGGCATGGGACAAGATTAAAGCATTCAGTGGAAGCTCTGAAACCTGAGGAATACTTTATCAGTGCTCGGCCATGTCTGTAAAACAAGGTCCCATAATAATAAGCACAACACAGGGATCTGACGAGCACATTAAGAACTAACCTCAAATTTGGCATTGGCGTACGCAGCCCACGTGGCAGGGGATCCTAAGACTGAAACAAGGCAAGCACGAAAGGCAAAGCACAAGCAACGACCTTTGGAACAGATCTGCTCTTGCCAAGAGTCTGACACACAGTAGAGCGGGGACATTCTCTGCACAATGCATTCAGAGAAGTACAGTTAAATCTAATTTACTATAAAGTATACATACAAAGAAAAAACAACTTCCATATGTGTTACCGAAGATTATACAAAGTTGAAATATCTTGGGGATGATGATAATTAAAAACACTGCACACAATGCATTTCTTAACATTTTTCCCGGGCCATCGAAAGGCCAGCAATCAGCATCTGGAGCTCTAGCAGCAGTCTGAGAAAATGTCATTCTATCCCCCTTTCCAGAGAGGAATTGCTTTGCTCATTTGGCTCAGGACGGTGTGCATGTGTTTACATTTAAAACGAAGCACAGGGACATAGTAGGATTTCCCAATAACACTGAAATTGCCACATGCCACGTCTCAACTTATCACCATCAATTCAAATAAATTAACCAACAAGAACGTCCTCAGATGTTTGGAAATCTGTCAGCCATTGTGAAAGCAACCTGAAACAGAAAGCCAAAAAGATTCACAACTAGGTCCCAACCAGCCTTAGATCAGGGTCCTGAAAACCAGCTAACCCTTCACTCAGTCAGTGGTTCTCAACCTATTTCCCACTGTGGGGTGCATATGTGTTAATGTGGGATGCATCCAGTACTAACTATCTGTATGGCCCTGAGGATGTCACATGAGCCACAGCTTATGCGGAGAACCACTGATTAGCAGCATCCTATACAACAAGTCATCCTCTTGGCTTCAGTGGAATCACCCGTGTTAGGCACTATTCAACCTAAGGGCATCACACTGTCAACTTAAATCTAGTAAGAATGCAAGACTACTGAGGAGATCTCTCAAACTTACAAAGTTCTTATGATCCAGGGCACATAAATATTAGTTTTCCATGATCATCATGGCAAAGGGCAGGCAAGCAAGTAGATTTCTGCCTAGGCTGGTAAATATTCATGTGAATTCTGCAATTGCTATCCATTAAATTATTTGGCAAAGTATTGTGTACAGTAGTGTTGCTATATACATATAAATTTGTAAGCAACAATAAATGAACATGTCATTTACCTTCCACCATTTAGGTGTGCTATTATTCAATATTCCCAGACAAAAACTCTGTAAAGAAGCAGTTAAAGCTGAGAGAATACATCAGTAGTTTAAAATAAAAACCACACAGGGATGTTTGTCCCTTAAAACCAAGCATTAAAAATCTATGGAATTCAGAGTTCAGGTGAAATTTAAAAGAAATCCAAACATATTAGGGTACGGAAATGCAATGTTTGAATGCCTTAACTTCACCCTGAATGGATACCATGAATAACTATACAATTATAATTAATGGATATTAGCAATTGTGGTCTCAGATTAAGTGTTTTTTAAAAGAAGTTAGAAAAATATAAAAGAAGCCTGACGTCTTTTAAATAGTAAGCACAGCACTATGACAGCAACATACACGCAGATATACTTTAGTGATCTTTGTCTAAACCTTAGCAAGCAATGGAGTGCTGTATTATATAGAAAAAGGATGAAACCTAATACATAGCACTTTCAGAAAAAGATGCGGTCAGGAGATCTGTATTTTATTCTCAGATCTGCAAATGATATTTGCCCAGAGTCACACAGTGTAATTTAATCTTGATCAGTTTCTTGCTTACTTGCTTTCCCCACAAGGCTGTTATGAGGCAGTGTTTGTAAACGCCTTGTGTTCCTCAGATGAATGACACCAAGGAAGCGCAAAGTAATGTGTGAAAAGAAATTGCACTCCTATCAAACTCAGATTAATATTGATTAGGTTTGTATATCTCAACAGATTTTAAAAGGGTATATTCATTCATTTGGGTGGCTGATATGTTTTATCACTTTCTAGGAATACATACCCCCAAATCACACGTTACACCACCTCAAAGCTGTCAAAAAATGTTATGGGTCTATATTTTCACCATAAAATTGTTATATCTGGCTTGAAATAACAGGATCTGTGGCTAAAACAATTAAATATCACCTTTAAAAAAAAATATGACAAGAATACCAGCACATTTAGACTTGTAACAAGAGATCACTACCTACTCAATATAAACTGTGACAATTCATCCTACAGATGCTATGAAAAATATGCTTGTTTCCATCTGTCTCTGAGAAGCAGACTGAATATTTTTGGCCGTCCAGACATAAACTTTATCTGATAATGACTTTTGGATTGGTTATTTTTGGCCCCCTATGTCAAAACGCTCACAGTGCTCACACTGGATACTTAGCATGCAGCACCATTTTAAGCGACCTCTCTCACACGCCTGAAATATTTCAGATGTTAAGCTATATAAAAGAAATACATACTGGATATCATCAAGCGTTAATAAGATGTAATTCATTCCTAACAACCCTATAACTCAGATCTTAAAAAAACCCCAGGTTCACGGGGCCAAAGTCCAGAGCAAGTTCAACACTGAGACTCTTTCATCTGCCTAAATGCTGCATATTTTGTACAATATTTGAGGCAGCAGAGATTCCCATGGGATAACAGGTAATAAGGTTCTAAGTTAACACATACATATGCGGCAAAGAAATTAAAAAACAGTTTCTCAATGGAACACCACAAAAGCCTCCCAGTTCCTTCGTAAAACTGACCCCAGGAACTGTGTCTTGACTTCACTCCCCACTCTCAGTTTCCTATCCAACAGAGGGAGCCAAAGAACTCCCGGTATCTTTGAATGCCAGCCAGAGACACAGCTACAGCTTCCTGTGTTCCAAGACAGATCATTCTGAGCATCATAAAATGAGATTTTCAGCTCGTCATCATTGGCCTCAGATTCGTAATCCTAAAAAAACATCATTTCCTTCACCATCGTATCGAACTCTTTCTGCTCCCCATTGGCAAAATCAGAGAGCTGAACAGAATATATGCTATGCTCATTTAAACTGAATGCACAGTCCCTATCACAGCCCACTAAAACTGCCAATCACTGTTCAACACTCTCCCAGGCCAGATATTATTACAGAGTGACTGTCAACTAGAAACCGAACAGATGAAGCAATAGATATAGTGATGCAAGAAGTGCTGTTGTAAGTCAGCAGGGGGAGCACTTTCCTTCAGTTCCATCAATATAAGGTGAAGGGACACTGTGTGGCTGGCAACACAAAAGTTAGGTCCTTGGTCATTTTTGATCATTAAAGATCACATGGCACTTTTTGCCAGAGTAAACCCAGTGCACCAGGCAAAGTCCAACTTCCCTTGCAGTTTCAACTGGAAGTGGCATTCTTTGCATCCTTTCCTAAGCTGCTATCTAGCGCTGTTGTATATTTAAAAATCAACAGCAGGCCCCAACCCAGAGGTACATGCACTTCAGCAGTGGATGAAGCAATCCCTGTTTTACAGTTTGCACCTTAGTTTAATAAGCCCACAGAAATCTTTGGGATCCTTTTGTACGAAAGGCGTTATAGAAATGGAAGCTAGCAGTAGAGCATATTCAAGATTTCTAAATATTTGCTACTCAGTGAGTCATGCTGTCACATCTCCTCTGTCCAATAATCTGCTTCGCTGGCATTTTATTAGCTTCTGCCTAGAAGAAAAAAAAATCCTCCTTAAACTTTTCCCCAAGTAACCAAGAGATACTCAACTGATCCTGTGCAGCCTAAAAAGGGTCACTGGAAGAAAACCACCGCCTGTAATCCACAGGGATGTAATTCAGTTCAGAAGCCTTTAAGACCAAAAGAGTGGTGGATGAACAGGAAGGCAGCATGAAATCAAACACTACTGAAGCATGTGAGGCAGTAATCAGCAAGGAAATTTTCAAAGAGGGCGAGAGAGACAGCAGTACTTAATGAAGACCAGATCCAGGGAGTAACTATAACAATAGCCAAGACACTTTAACTTGGGATGAAGGTCAAATCAGAGAGGTAAGGGTGGAGAAGCCATAGGTAACAGGGTTGCATGGGTCTATCACAGCTCCAGTCAAGAGCATCCCCTATCTCGGGCACTCTTCACATCACTGTGAGGGGATCCAGCCACAGAATCCGTGGGGGATTTAAGCCTCTGGAGTCTAAAGAAGCCCAAGTGCTGCCCCTCGATACAGTCTCAAGGCACAGTCTAGTATGCTCCTTGTGAGAGCTGCAATCTCACTACACACAGCCCAGTCCATGGAACCAATGCTGACTCCTCCAGCTCACTACACAGCTCAACCACCATCACCCCCAGAATCCCAGCCCTGTGGATATTGTAGGCCCACAGTTCACCTGTTCAAGAATACATGAAGAGTGTCACACAGCACAGACTTTTCAGAGGGTTCTATCACCATTGCTCTTTACTTCATTGTACGAGAAATACACAGTTCTATACTAAAAGAATAAACCCCATATGCATTTTCCTGCCTTAGTTTTCTTACCACTCCAGAGCACTCCTTGGGATGGGGAGAGGGTCCACAGAACCTGGATGGCTCCATTCTGTTGTGGTGCACAGCTTGTGTTCTGAAAGATGGAGCCTTCTCCCCCCAGCACAATTTCTGGTCCATCCCCATCTTCTCTCCTGCCCCATGTTTCCGGAATGGCTTACCCCAGTCTCTCCTCCCGCCTACCACAAGAGACCCTTTTAAAACTCCAGCTTGGACACGTTGGTCTCTGTCTGGTTTGGGAATTTTCCGCTCTCTCCTCTCCCCTCTTCCCTCCCCTGAAACAAGCTGGAGGAAGTATCTTCAGCCCAGCTTCAGCCACCCTATTGCCATTCACGTGTTTCCACCTGTTGACATCAAGTGACATCATTATTAAGGCTGCATATCTGTCACAGAGGTAACAGATTCCATGACTCTGTGACCTCCACGATTTTTGGAGCAGCGGGTGTGGCTGGCTCCAGGAGAGCAGCAGCAGTTTGAGTGTGGGAGAGGGCTCAGGGCTGGGGAAGGGGTTGGAGTGCAGGGGGTCTCCCCAGAAGTGGCTGGCATGTCCCTGAAGGTCCTAGGCAGAGGGGCCAGTGGGCTCTGCGCACAACCCCTGCCTGCAGGCAATACCCCCACAGCACCCATTGGCTGCAGTTCCTGACCAATGGGAGCTGCAGAGCCAGTGCTCATGATGGAGGCAGAGTACCCCTGGCCTGCCTGCCTTCCTTCTAGGAGCTGCAAAGATACACTTGCCACTTCTGGGAAGCTGCACAGACCTGGGTAAGGAGCCTGCCAGTCCCTCCAATACTCCCCACCCAGCACTGGTCCCAGACCACACACATACAGCACAGCGCACCCAGACTGCCTCTCCAGAATCCCCCGGCCCAAGTTTTAATCAGGGGCATATAGAACAAGTCATTGACAGGTCACGGGTCAGGCAGCAAACAAAAATTCACGGCCCGTGACCTGCCCATGACTTGTACTAAAGCCTTAATCATTATCCCTGACCTGGCAGAGATGTGACACAGCCTTGTCACCAAGGGTGGAGTCTACATACATACAGGGGCCTCCCATGATACAGCAATTTCATAACAACCAAAACTCATACGTTGTACAGGCAGATTCCCCAAGTCACCACAGGGTGAAGGAACCAAGGCTGAGGGAGGAACAGAAGGTGACACACACATCTAAGTCACAGAAGAAAGAGGACAGTGATGGATAACAACTACCTGGAAGGGAAGAGGATGGGGAAAGAGAGAGACCCATTATGTGTAGTTTGAAAAGACTGAAGGTGGAAGTAACAGGAGGGCCAGTGTGTGAGAGAGAGGAGGAGACCCCACCATGAGAAATGCTGTACCAGATGGGAAGAGCCAAGTTTCAGTGAGTGCCCAGCAATGAAGGAACAAGAAACACAGATCAGAAGCTGCAGCATACAGTGTTTGAGGTGGCCCAGACGCTCCACTGGGAGTAGCAGAAATGAAAGGAGAGGTGGTGAGGGTAAGACGAGTCCATGTATGGGAGTAGAGAGGGTACAGGTGAAGGCTAGGGCAGAGTAAAATGTGTCCTCACTAGAGATGGAAGTAATGTGGAATGTGGCTATGCAAGGATGAAGAGATGGATTCATCAGACTCTTACTCGGCCTACACATCCCTCTGACACCAGACACCAACGCATACTGCTATGAGCTTTCAATATGCATTGACTAGCCTCGCCCCTGCCTCTCATGTCACGATGAAGACAACACTGGAAATTAAAACAATCAGACAGAACATCTGCAAGCCCTTATGTTCCAACAATTAGTAAGCCTTCTTAGCTGAACATGGAGCATATTTGAAGAACTGCACAATCCTTTCATTAGTTGGACCCCAAAAAGCAACTGAAAACTATTATTTCTTTCCACACACACAGCAAAGAATGACCTTTCAAGAAATGGGTTGGCTTTCATGGCCAGAAAAAAAGAGAGTCTTTCCATAAACACAGTTGGTGTTCTAGTAACTGTTAGCATCAGGTAAATTCAGAACAGTTAAGAAGACCAATTTAAATACCAGGAGACAAAAAAAAATACTTTCCAGACATTGTTACTATGTGTGCCTGAGTCTCTGACAGGATGAGATGATCAGAGCCATTTTCTTTGCAGATTCAGAGATGCTAAGTTGACTTAACATAAGTACTAGGTAGAACAGAAAAAGTTTGCTCTCCATTTTTCCCCAAAGTAATTGGGCTCAGAGTAGAAAGCCTAATCTATATTATGTTGCAAGAGGGTTATTGAACAAGGACAATAACACAGCAGACACAACATGAAGGAAACCACTTAATGGAAAAGATGGTAGAAAGAATGGCATTTAGAAGAAAAAAGCAAAAAAATCACTGAGAAGTTTTAAAGAATAGTGAGAAAAGTCGTATTTCCTAGCTGTAACTAGATTTGGGGGGTTTAAATACATATTTATGTACAATTGAGCAGGGATCACTTTCAAAGTCAATGGAATGGCAAGGTATTTGTAAAACATATAGTGTAAAAATGTACCTACTATTCTGCAGAAGCTCAGGATACGAAAAGAAAACATATTGCATGCTAATGTTTTACACTGACCATGGGAAATTGACATCGGCTTTCAGCTCTGTAATTTTTCACTATGCACAGCACAGCAGCACAAATGCCACGTTACACTGCTAAATGGGAGATCTGGATTATACAATGCACCTCGGCCTCCTAGACTTTGGGCTATTAGAAGTCTAGGGCAAAGTACAAAAAAATATGTCAGCACTTCGCAGCTGCATCAGAAACAGAAAACAGACTCTCCTAGCAGCTGTAGAATAAAGGATCATTCAGTTTCATATAGCAACACTTACTTAACAGTTAAAGCAGTTTTTGAAACATTGAACTACAAACATTAGATACCTTTGCATAGAAAAGAACAGTTAAGCTTAACATGCCTATTCAGTTTTATCAATAGGATGCAACACAAGACCCTACCTGTTTCATTGCTGTCTCTCCAATCTTGTCAGAGTGCTTACGAATACTTTCCAGGAAGTCTTTGAGGTCTGACATGGAAACATCTTTTATCTCTTCACGCAGTTTAGGGATATTATCCACCATGATCTTGCAGAAGCGATAGTGGCTCACCTGTGGCAGGTATGTATGCTCAAGGTGTTCTAATGTCTTCAACGCAGGATAATGTCTGAAAAGAGTGCAAATCAGATTTAGGAGTGTACAAGACTATTCTGCTGTTCCACTTGCCATCAGAGGAGGATGGCAATAAATTAGCACTTCTATATACCCTGCATCTGAAAACACTGTACAGGAGTACACACACTTCAATGCTCATGTACAATATAGGGGAGTATTCTTCTCACATTTGCAGATAGAGAAACTGAAATTTAGTAAAGTTAAAGTTTGGACATACTCTGAGAAGTGACTGTGTAAAAATGGCTCTGCTTTACTAAAGAGATATCTGTCTTGTGCGTATTGAGAGTCGGATCTGGCTACCTGTCTAATTCTTTCAACATTGCCGAGCCCTGTTAAAAGCTTCCCATCCTAGAAGGGGCTGCATTTAAGTGTGTGTTGTAGAAAATAAATCTTTTTTAGTGAAAATTAAGTGGATCTGTGTCTGACAGTTGATAAGAACCTGTAAAAGAAACTTAACTAACAAAATGCATTCAATTAGTGTAATGACAAAGCCATTCACAGTCCCTGTTTAACCCAATGAGAAGGTGAGGAACTGAAATTAATTTGCAAATTGGACACTATCAACCAACAGTTAAACAGGGACTGTGAATGGCTTTGTCATTACACTAATTGAATGCATTTCCCTAGTTAAGTTTCTTTTACAGGTTCTTAACAACTGTCAGACATAGATCCACTTAATTTTTTTTCCTCCCGCTGATAATGGCCCATCCAAATTAAACAGCCTCTTAGAATTGGTATGGTAATTTACAACTTTTTTTGCTTTCTGTGTATAGAAATGCATCTTACTTCTGTGTGTTCCATTCTGTGCATCCGATGAAGTGGGCTATAGCCCACAAAAGCTTACGCTGAAATAAACCGGTTAGTCTCTAAGGTGCCACAAGTATTCCTTGTTTTATTTATTCATTTAAGTGGCAGATCAAGTAATTCCTATATATCCCTTACCTACCTCGCATAGTGTTTGAGGCTTAGTGTTTGAAACGTACTTTGAAATCAGTGGCTAAAAGGCACCGTAGGAATGCAAACTGTCATTCGTACTCAGCTTCTTCATTTATTTATTTCACTACGGTGCCCAGAGGCCCCCATGAGAATCCAGACTAGTTGCTGCTCAGAAGACAATGTCCGTTGTTGGCCCAAAAAGCTTTGCTCTGATGCTGTTACTTCCATTCCTTTGTACGTCATATTTGATCATGAATTCACATTTGCATAGTACTTACCTTCCATCTAAAAGGACTAAGCTATGCTAGTTAATTGTGAACATAACATAGACCTGATGAAGGGAAAACCATCAGAACATTGGTCCATCTAGCCCAGTACCCTGTCTTGAAAAGTGGCTGATGCCAGATGCTTCAGAGGGAATGAACAGATCACAGTAATTTATTGACTGATCCATCCAGTCATCCAGTCCCAGCACGTAAACGTTAACTATGGAGTGTTAGTGATCTCTCTGAAAATTTATTTTGATCATCACTAAGATGTCTCTAAGGTGAAATAATGCAACCATAACAGGACACATTTTTGGAGAGGTAATCCAGAATACCATGTCCAAAGGGAAAAGCTGGGGAGGTGAAAATTTAAGTAGGAACACAGCAGAGATGAAATTTGGCCAGGAGAATGGGAGTAAAACTCCCCAATTCAAGCAAAAAATACGTGCTTAGGCAAAAAATATGCACTACCGTATCACTTTAAAAAATAACACAAATCTCTTTTCAGAGAAATTGTTATGTAAACATACAGTCAAGTCAGGGGAAATTATTTTAACTAAAAATTGAAAGGACCATTAAGAGCAGCAGAAGTCACATGGTTTCATCTTGCAACATGGGGCATTATTTATATTACAGTGGGGTACAAAAAGCTATTTGCAATAAAATGTAATCCCCTCTGGAGAGAGAAACTTAAGAGTGGATGGAACGCCATAGCTTAAACTGGAGGAATACACACACATTTGTTATATTTCAGGATATTGTTTATTGAAGTAGAAGATGCTAAAATGTGACCTGCAGAGACAGTGCGTGTTCGCTGATGAGGTCTATGACTGCCTGCCGAAAACAAAGTCTAAACTATCTGGGGCAGGGAGTAAGTGCAAAGGCCTTAATGAAGTAATGCAGCTTTAGCCCCACAGTCCCTGGTGAGTTCTTAGCACAAGCAAGGCTTCCAACTGTGTTCTGCTCTCTCGGACAAGAACAGCGGCGCCTCAACCCACTACAGAAATCTGATATTTTTGTATCTGACATCATCTTACATTAGGTTATCTTTCACCCCAAATGATCTCAAAGTGCTTAAAAAGCGACACACACCAAGGGATCGTTTCACCAATGAAATACAAATGCTGGGCAGACGGGTACACATATGGGCAAGAAGGCATTTTTGGTCAAGAATATTGCCCCGGTGATCTTTCACATACAAACCCTGAGCAAAAAGGTTCTCATACTTTACTGTCTTGTCTAAACTGGCCACAAACAATTTAGTGAGATTTTATTGGCATAAAAAGTTATACCAGTGTTACCAAAGCGGACATCTCTCAGCTATCAGCCAGTGGTTGGAAAAATCCCCTTATAACCACACTCTTCAGGGGACTCATCAGCAGTCTTTCTGCCAGCAGCGTTCAATACTAATGCAGTGACAGGTTCGTGTATCAAGTATTATCTCCGCCATCTTGGTTTTTTCCCAAGCTCAGGTACAGTTGTTCCTCGTCACTTTATAAAACTAATGAGTCCTGATCAGCTGAGGAAATCTCTCTTACTGCCTTTGATTCTGGACACTGGAGAAGGAAGTGTTGGGTCCCAATCTCTCCTGTCCTGTGAGTTGCAGTGTCAATCCTCTCTGGGTTTGGACTGTACTTTGCTCTTCATTTCCAGCACATCAGACACAGTGAACCAACTGAGCCTGGGTATTCAAACCTGAAGCTTACACTACCAACCCATCCCCTACAGGCTATCACGAAAAGATGCAGGAGGGGACAGATGCAAAAAGGGGTTAATTTGTTTTGCTGCTTTAGTAAATGGAGCCATCAAATCCAGAAAAAAAACTAAAGTGTTCATATTTTACTTAAATATGGCCCTCAATAATAATTTCTATACAAGTCAAAATGAATCCAAAGAAAAATTGAAGTGATTCCCAGAATCAGTTCATGGCAACACTATCTAGAATGAGGGAAATCATATGGCATATGAATTTCTTTCAGATCATATTACTGTGATCAGACCAAGCTCCCCCTGCCACACACACACCACCAATCGCTACGAATCCCAGCTACAACTAACATATTTTAATGAACATCTCATCGGTCAACAGATAAGCTCCTCGCTGATGCTATACACATAGTCAAAAATTAACAAACTAGTAGTCTACTTTATACCATGCTCAGACATACTAATGGGGGGAAAACCCCTTCCTAAACAGCTAAATAATGCTCTAACTTCCCCCCGCATAGTCTGACTTTCAGGTGCAAGGTGTATCAATTTACCCAAGGCTTTGAGGCATCCAGAAGCACAGGGGTAGATAGTATTTGTTGCGTAAAGGAATGGTGGGGGGAGGCATTTCATGTCTGGCTGACTATTTCTGGTTTGGAACAGCTGCTAGTTCAATGTTTTTTATGTGACTGAGTGGTGAGCTAAGAATAGGGATTTTTTGTGTGTGTCAAACCGAAAGATATAAATAAAAATGCAAGTTATGAACCTATTCACTAGAAAAACCTGGTAAATGAGGAAAGATTATACGTTGTTACAACTACTATTCTAATCTGCACCTGCATTTACTGAAGAGAGGGTGAGCAGAAGAATGGTTTGAGAGCTACTAATGAGAAATTAGATAGTTTTGAAGCTGAGCAAACTGCAGTATAGATCTCTCAACTCCTGAGAATCTTTTTTTTTGTTAAGTTTAACTTAGGCCTCCAGATGGGTGCTCTGTGATTCTTCAATATTCATTAGATTGTAAAATTTACCTTTTAGATTTCATTTGCTCTCTCAGTTTGCTGTACATCTCCAGAACTGGGGAGAAAAGAAAAAACATACATACGTAAAAACAAAATATATGAAATTAAATCTAGATGAAACCATACAAGTAGCAATGATTAATTTCAGATTCCTCACCAGGAAGACACAATGTTAGTTTATCGACAGTAGCAGAAATATTTCTCTGTTGTAGTCGACATTGCTTCAGCTCTTCCATTACTACTACCAACTTAAAGAGAAGAAAAGAAAATTATGCCAATAGTAGTAAACAAACAGCCTGTCCGTATATGTGTCCATGATGAACTCATCTCTCACCCAGTTCCCAACAGTAGGTCTACAACAATGCCTGCTAAGAATTCATTATTCACTCATGGAGTAGGGAAAAATTTCAAACCCGCAAGAAGTTACTGTGCAAAGTTCTATGTCTGTGTAGTGCAGTAGGTTAGACTAGCTCATTGTTTCCCAAAGGGATCACAATCTATGAACTGTACTCCACTCCACATATGCAAAACAGTATGGTCCCCACCCTCCTTGCATAAGGAAAGCAAGACTTGATGGATGCACAAAAGCCAGTAAACAGAGCTATAAACATGGGAGTTTGAGTGGGAGTCCCATTAGAGGAGCAGGGAGGAGGCAAGCCCCTGGTTCTTAGGGGCAGTAAGTGAGGATTCTGTGGGTACTGGGTGTTTTTTTTCTGTTTTGTGCTGTTTTTTTCTTCTCTGTTCAGTTTGTAGAGGCTGGTAGAGAGCAATGTGCTGTGAGAAGCAGAGCCATGATTAGGGGTGGAGCTTCCCTGTTTAGGGGGCCTATAAAAGCAGCCAAAAGAGTTAGCCAGTGGCAGAGGTACAGCAGCACAGGAACCAGCGAACACAGGTGTAAACAAGGGAGTCTGAAGGGGAGCTAGGGAATGGAGTGTGTATGTGGCATTCTGGTTTTGTTTTGGTGTTTGGGGTTTTGGTTGTTTTCTTTTTGGGGTTCTTGGGGATTTTTGGTTTCCCTCTTTGGCTGGTTGGTTGATTTGTTTGTTTTATGGAAGTGGTTTGAGTTTGTTTTCCCCATAAGGTTTGCCAGCTCTAATCTCTGTTAGAAGCATCAGTCCCACCCCCCTCAGCCAGAGACAGATTCTCTCTCTACACACTTTGCTAGTGGTTGTCAAATTTTAAATGGCCGAATATCACAGCCTCCACCACTTCCCTTGGGAGACTAGTCCTCACTCCAACAGGTCTTTCTTTTTCATTCTACATAGGTTCTTACTGCGTTCATCACTGTCTATCTTAGCACCTTTCAGTAGTACATCAAGAAACGGAACTAATGTGTCATGTGTTTCTTTTCTCATCTTCTGGCCAAGGGGAGAAGTGCATGCAGGGGAATGTTTTGCTTTGGATATTTTATTTTATTTTTTTTACACACGAACACACAGGGTTATACATTTATGTTAGAGTAAATGAGGGCAAAAAAATGCACCTTGCATTTAGCTCCTGAGGGAGTTCATTTCACAGTCGTGGGCTGACACCCAAGAGAAGCTGTCTCTCGCATAGAAGAGCTTTACCCTTATTGTAGGGAGTTCCATTGTGCTCAAAGAGCAGAGCTTTTGGCCATGGTCTTCCTCCCATAGGCAGAGTCTTTTTCTTTCCTGATACCAAGTCTGAGTTTTCCTTTTCTTAATTATATCCCTTTATTCTCCTAGCTGTGCCTCCCTGGATCAGCCTAAATAATCTCTCTCATTCCTTGGTGTTTTCCCCATTCAGACTCTTGTACCCTGATGTCCTCTCGGCCATCACTAAGTTATTACTTGGCTAACTCAATGTCTTCCTGAGCCAGTCCTAGGGATGTATGAACCGTGCACCCGCCAGCAGCACACTGTTGGGGTCAAAGGTTTTCAAAACACTGATATTTACCACAGGGAACTGTCCAACATTGGCAGGAAGGTGGAATAGGTCTTTTCCACCTCTGAAGCCCATAAGCCAAAGTACTTACTTTGGAAGTACTGGCAATAAAGTGAATTTCTTTGTGAAATAGGAAGATGGAAGAGATGAGAAGAGCAGAAGATTTCTATGGGAGTCAGGAACAGGTGGTGAGAGAACCTCCAGGAAGAGAAGATGATGAGTTGCAGGAATAGGCATTTCTACACACTTCTCATATATTGTATATATGCACATTACTGGCACTTAGCTTTCTTCATCTATCAGTGCCTCTAGTTCACTAATCAATTGTATTGCTATCCAACAACTTCCCTTCAATTTGTCAATATCCCTTTAGTTTTAAGATGTAGGAGACTGAATGCAGTTAAAGGGGAAATCACACCCAAAACATATAGAGCTTCACTTGCTCCATGGTTGGAGGTGTCCACCTCTGCATCTGAAGACCACGTTGACTTTTACTGCTGCCGCGTTGCTCTGCAAACTGGGAGCCTGATCCTTCAGCGTTTATTGACGCTAGTAAGGGGTGAAGGATCCAGCCCACTGTTTGTCCATTATCACTTCAAAGTCTTCATGCTTTCCAGGTTTCCCTCTCCATTAAGTTTTAATCCACAAATTATGGATAGGGATAGATCCAGCCTGCGGCTTCAGTTTGTCTGGCCCTCCAGCCAAGCAGGCACGTGGAGAAGCCGCCGCTGCCCCCCCTCCTCCCGCCCTCCACAAGCTATTGCCAGTGGCCCCATGTGTGGAAGGGTGAGTGCCCCCGCAGTGTGGCTGGAGGAGTAAAGGGATCAGAGGGGACGCGACAGTGGCTAGAGGAGCAAAGGGGGGGATTTTGCATATATTTACATATATTGAATTTTTTCACAGTCGCTTCGGCCCACAAAGCCCCTTCAAAAATCTAATACAGCCCTCATCTCAAAGTTTGGAGACCCCTGAAATAGATCATATAAGGGAGGTTTTTAAAAATACAAGGCTTACTTCCTTCCCTTCACTCTGCAGTTTTCTATTCGTGTCTGTCACTTGATGCTGTGAGAAGAAAAGAAAAAGAAACACATTAATTTTAAAATGTAATCTAGAGGTTTTTGAGTTGCTTCCACAAGAACCTTCTCTAGGGGTTTCACTCGCTTTCAGGCAATCTCTTACAATTTTCTTCTGCAGCCCCTAAAATAGATGTGATTAATTTGCTTTTTTTGGTCAATCAAAAGACATTCAGTGGATTTTCTGACATAAGGAAAGATCCTAAGAGCAGCACAGGTGATATGAAGTTGGCCATACAAGAGTTTCTTGCTAGTTACCACTGGAAAACAGCAAGGGGTAACATGGCTAGATGCCGCCTTTGAAAAGCTTTGCCCCATACCACAATATTCTGCAATTGTTATTTATGTAAAGTAGTAACTCACTACTTGAATTCTATTTTATGTGAGTAAAAGAGGCATAATCGGGTCCCTGAGTCAAGTGCATTTTTTTTCAGCAAGTCAATGGCTTCTTATAAACTGAATATCAATTAGCTCACGTTTCATAAGGCAGTTTATATGAACTGTTCAAAGCAGTTAACATGGATTCATCCACTTCTCCCCTTCCCTATCAACATGGTACCTGTTCTTGAAACAGATGTTCAATCCTGCAAAGTCTAAGTTCTCTGGATCAACAGTTATAGTTTTAAAGTTTATAGTTATAAAGGGCACTGTGCTTGCTCCTGTGCGACACACAAAAATTAAGATGGTTCCTGCCCCAAAGATCTTCCAAACTAAAGGGGCTGACATACTGGAAACAGGACCAGCTGCCTCCAGGGTCAAACTAGCAGTCTGCCTCAGTTTCCCCTCTTGAACTGTTCAAATACATTTTATTTCAGGCAATTACCCCTCATTGGCGACTGAGCTCATTAATATAAAATAAACTGCAAATAAAATTCAAACTCCAAAACAAAGTCCACACAACAAATGGTTTCTCTTCCTCCTCCCAGAACTTACTGCCTGGAGCCTTTGCCATCCTTCCCAGGCTTGGTGAGGTTCTCTCCCAGGTCTCTCTGCCCTGGAGAGCCTCTCCCTCTCTCTGCAGACACTATCACAGCCTCCTCCTTCATTGCAGCCACCCGCTGCCCTTTATAGGAAATTATCCAATTCACCGTAGGTGAACTGGATAATTCTACCGTCAGGATTGGCTAGCCCAAGCTCCTCAGCCTTTAAGGGGCAAGCCACCCTGTTACACATTCTTTGGACAGGGAGGAATACTTGACCATAAAGAATTTTGGGGGAGTACACATACAAGTTTACACAGTATTGCACTGATTTACTGCTGTCTGCAGGCTTCCATTGGATTTCAACTTCTTGCTCAGCTCTCTCATCGCTGAATTTTAAAAACGAATCATAACTTAAAATAATGGCATGAATTCATTGGATTTTATACAAAAGCAGCGAGAGGCAGGATCATCGCGCCCTGAGCCACCACAGAAAACAAAAGAACACGGTGGATTATAAGAGCAAGCAGCCAACCCTCATTACCTCTGTTTCCAGCAGAAAAGAAGTTGAGCTTATACCAGGGGTGGGCAAACTTTCTGGCCCGACAGCCACATCCGGGTACGGAAATTGAATGGCAGGCCATGAATGCTTAAGAAACTGGGGGCTGGAGTGCGGGAGGGGCTGAGGGCTCTGGCTGGGGATGCGGGCTCTGGGGTAGCACCAGAAATGAGGAGTTCAGGGTGCAGGAGGGGGCTCCAGACTGGGGCAAGGGTTGGAGTGCAAGGGAAGTGAAGGCTCAAGCTGGGGGTGCAGAAGGGTGTTCCAGGCTGGGACCGAGGGGTTCGGAGGGCGGAAGGGGGATCAGGGCTGGGGCAGGGGGTTGGTGTCGGGGAGGGGGTCAGGGGTGCAGGTTCTGGGTGATGCTTATCTCAAGCAGCGCCAGGAAGCAGCAGAATGTCTCCCCTCCTGCTCCTACCTGGGGGCGTGGCCAGGCAGCTCTGCGCGCTGCCCCATCCGGCCACGGTTTGTGGCCAATGGGAGCTGCAGGGGCGGGGCAGGGTGCGGGGCACGGTGCGGAGCCCCCTGGCTGCCCCTACGTGTAGGAGCCAGAGGGAAGACATGCCACTGCTTCCAGGAGCCACGTTGAGTGGGGAAAGCCCCCGATCCTGCTCCCTTGCTAGAGCACCGGAGCAGGGCAAGCCCCGGACTCCCCTCCCCAGTGGGAGCTCAAGGGCCAGATTAAAATGTCTGGAGGGCCAGATGTGACCCCCTGGCTGTAGTTTGCCCACCCCTGGCTTATACTCAACTCTTAACCTTGCCATGATTCCCTTATATGAAACCATTACTCACTACAAACTCTGGTGTCTTGACTAATTGCTATGGCTGCCATACCAAGAATCTACTGCTGTAGCGATGCTGAGGAAAAAGCAGCAACCAAGATTTCTGAATGAATTAGTACTAGTGAACCATGTCAGACTTACAGCCTAGAAATGAGGTCCTCTGCTTATCCACTACAACATGTATGGCAGTGAACATTTCCCCTATATTGCCCCACAGCGTACCGCAAACGTGACCTGCAATACTCTAATTCTAATGGTAGGAGGATCATTCAGTCTCCATAAGCCATTCAATCCTTTACATCTCTCACACGAACGCTGACAAGACAAACAATTATGATGTTGGGGGGAGGACCTGTGATCTAAAGAGGACCAAGACCCAGTGCATTCCACAGCGGCCGCTGATTGTCATCTGTTGACCAATGATTTTTGGCCACGTCCAACTTGGGTCAGATTTAAACTGGTTTCCCAGCAGTGAAAGGCTTTAAACAGTCATCCCAATACCAGCTGCCTGAACTGTCCAGCCCCTACGACGGCCAGACTTTTTAAACCACTTGTGCTTGTTACCATAAACTTATTGCTTTGCAGGCAAGAAGAATTCACCTCATGCCTTGACTTTCTACAACTTTATCAGAGCGGTCTCATAGCAGCGCTCCCCATACCTCTTGCAATAGGGCAGTCAGCCAGGAGAACTGAACCTACACAAAAACTGCTCATTTCCTTTACGATGTACTGAGATATTTCAAGTAGGAGCATGGTATCTCCTCTGAAGATTATTTTATTATCTTATACCCCAAAAATCCTACTAGGAACAAAAATTCAAGTAGGCTAATTTAAACCTGCTCCAAAAATGACACCATGTCTATACAAGTCTTCTATTAAAATTACATCTCAATCCCAGCTAAAGCAAAAACGAACAGGAATATGTTCCGCCCTTGTACATTTTCAGTTTTTTAGAGCCACAGACGATTATTTACACAGGAGTTTCCATAGACACAGAGCTTTTCAGACAAAGAGATTTGGAGATTTTATAATCTAAGACAGACAAGCACAGCAAGGGGTAACAGCCAGCAGGTGGGGGCATGGGAAGGATGAGGATATGGTAGTGAAGGATCATGAGAGAGGCTTATTTAGTTCATTCTTCTCTATATGGAACATGTGGTACCAAGTATTTGTTTAAATTAATTATAACGTAGGGACAATCAGATGGAGGGCAAGAGAAGAGCAATGAAAGGGCAACTGAAAGGAGTTATGAGCAGGAATATGAAGGAGAAGAAAGTGCAGTATAAGGTGCTGAGGTCATCCATGGTACAATATTTTACAAGCCAAATAAGCAAAAGCTTCTTTGACTTTTTTTAAGCTTTTTTTTAAACAGTTATAATCACAAAGAGGAAGAAGAAGTTTAAATGCTGTTATGATTAGAAATTTGTCCAGGTAAAAGTGACGCCTTTTTGAAGATCTGTTTCTGTGAATATTTAGTTACATCTGGGTTACTTTTCTGGCAAAATATAAGTTGTTGCTACTGTTAGCATAGCAGAGCCTATACAGCTAAGGTAGGGAGACCATAACAAATCAGGGTCCCAGTGGGCTGCTGTATTGTTGGAGATATCTTTGGATGAGTTGTAAAAAAAAAAAAAAAAAGAGTTCCTGACTACATGTCAGCCTTAATAAGCCCATAGTATTGCCTGAAAGTTAGAGAACTTAACCCTGTGTTCTTAGGCAAATTTCATCTTGAATTCTGACCACCTAGAACGGACACAGAATTTTTCTTCACTTTGTACAGTATACAGTTAGAGTTGTGCCACCTTTCACCCCAGCGGTGTCTGCACTTCAGTGGCGTGCAGGCAGATGGGGTTGAGTCCTGCTACTCAGAGTGCCTGAAAGGCAATATTGTAAATATAAGACTACACAGGACCCCAGAAACTTAAATGAAAGCATCTATAAAATGATAAATGCTGCAGGTGAAATACTGAAGATGTAGATTTAATGTATACGCTATAGAACTATGTAAGATTCAAACTATTGAGGAAAAAAACAAAAACAAATACTGTAGAGAATGAATAGTTGGAACAAAATGAACACTCTCCACTGGATCCATGGATGGAAACCCTCACGAGAAGAATTCCACTACTTTTCACTGACAGAGTCTGCATATTCTTCTCTTGGGCCATCTTATAAATCAGATGGCTATGGAAATCAAGGGATTCTAAAGGGTACATGAATGGACCTCACAGTGTGCCACCGATAAAGAAGTGATTTGTAGACTAAAACTAGAACAAGTCTTTTCAAAGAATATGGTATTCCTGGCTAGAAACGATGGTATAAGACTAGGCTGTTTCTTTCAATATGTTCTGTGGCCTTAATCCTGCAATTGGCACTGCCTATCAATGGGCCTCCGGGCGAGTGAGGAGGTTTCCCTGCATGCATCATTGCAGGACGATGGGCCCGTATGATATTCCTTACACATGCACTGCAGTAAAGAAATGTACAGTTACTTTTAAAACCTCAGCATATTAGAAGATGAAATTTTTCTTTACTCTCCAAAGAATTTTTCTGGGAAATGTTTAGTATTCTCCCCTGCCACATCTTCTGCACTTAGACTTCCATACAACCATCCAAAGGTCCCACGTCAGGCTGCCTCATCCTTCCAACTGAGAAAGGCTAGCTGTGTTACACTCTGGAGACAATCAACGTGTCTCGGGGGGAGGCGGGTTATTGTCACTAAGGAACCAGCAATTCACTGTCCTTGGATGGTTTCTGTTAAGCTATCTGTGACTCCTTGCTGTTGAAACTTGTAACGAAACTAGGCCTCAAGAATACAGTCATGCCCTACCACCCTCAAAGCAGATTTCACAAGAAAATGAGACAGCTTCCCCAATTCCAGAAACTCAGAAGAGGGGGGTTTGTTCTGGTATTACAGTTTTAGAACTGACAAAATTGTTCATTCTAAACATTTTAGGATACAGTGTCTGAAAGACAGTTCCGAGGTCACCTGTTACTCCACCTGTTCCCTATACCTAGAACAGACTCAGTCATCATCTGGGTTCTCCCTTTGCCCTCAGAGCTCGCCCCAGTTGATCTGCACTTAAAGCTTATTTCACTCAGGGAACTGGTATAAGCTATACTGGAAAAAAGTCTTCTGCTGGTATAAGGTGTGTCTATACTAGAAGGGTTTGCTAGTATAGCTATAGTGGTGTAAAGGACCAGAAAAGCTTTTCTAGTTTAGATGAGGCCTTGGTCCTTCTGACATTTCTCACAAGCCTCCATGTTTCCACGAGCCAAAATAATTTAGTATCATTGTCAAACTTCGACTTACAGTCTGCTACCTAGCTCAAATGAGTGCAGAACTACAGGGTATGGCTACGCTGTACTGAAAGGGCAGGGAGTGATTGCAAAACATAAAAGGCACAACTGAGCTGGCTTTATTCTAGCTAGCTAGGGTATCAATAGCAATGAAGCCACAGCAGCACAGAGTGTACACGCCTCTGTGGGACTCAGGTTATATACTCAAAGGGCTAGACTGCACTGAAGACCATGCTGTCCTAGACTCATCACTACCGGTATCCAAGCTAGCTATATCAAAGCAAGCTCATGTAGGTCTACATTTGCTGCAATTACACTCTCAACTGCAATGTAGACATATCCAGAGTGACCACACTGCAAAACACTCAAACTACACAGAGTGAATAAATTAGCAGCTGATCAGTTGTAACATGAACTACTGCATCACCAGCTTGAAGCTTCAACCCATCCCTCCTCATGGACTAGCTAGCTCAAGCTTAAATCACCCCTTAACTCAAGCTAGATTTGTGTGAAGGATGGGACAGGAGTCATGTTAGGAGCAAAACTAAAACTACACCTCATGCTAACATTGCAGTGAAGACAAGCCCCAAGTCAATAATGAAAATATTTCACTGTGCCACTATATTACCCTTTGATAGCAGAGAGATGTCTTTGCTAAATTTCTCTCTTACCTTAAGCTTCTGAGCTTCTCCCCTAACTTTCAGGAGCTCTGTGATAGAATCCACAAAGCCCTGGTAATGAAAGTTGCACATTTTCTCAATCTCTCGGTCATGGTTTCGAATTCGGGCTTCCAATTTCTCCATGAAACGACCATGCTCTTCGCCATCATATACAGACCTAAGAAAGAAAGTTTCCAAGGAGGTTAGAATTGTGTTACCTGTTTATATAATTACTCAGAATAAATTCACAAAATGCTAGTCATTAAACAGTGACCATAGCCTTTGGACCGAGTTGGGAGGGGGAGGGGAAAAGTGGTGCTTTAATTCTGGTTTTAACTCATGTTTGAGAATATTCTTGTCCCCACTCAGGTTTTTCTCTTTTCCATTCAACAAACATTTGCTTTAATTCCTGTTTCTCTCACAGACCACAACGTGTCTATTCAGAGCGCTGGTAACCTTCCCCGCCTTTTTAGGTCAGCAGTTCTAATCCACCTAGGCCAGGGGAGACCAAAACTAGCTGCTACTTCATGGGTGATTGGTGCCCTTTATGAAGCGACTCTGTGGGTTTCAGAGCAGCTCCAGAGGACAAGTCACACGAGAAAAGCACAGCCTCTGCCAACACATATTGCCCCCTTGTTAGCACCATCAGAGCTGCTGGAATAAGTGAGACACGGGACTGAATTTCCCACCTCACCTCCCAAGTGGCCCTTCACTGTCAGAGGTAATGAACAAAGGCAAGAAGGCCTGGGGGAAGCCTGCATTCAGTCTCCATGCTGGGGACAAACGAGTAATCTCCAGTGGCGTCAATTCAACATCATCCATTTGCGCTAAATTCACATACACGGAAGTCATTCAACATGACTTCTTGGGTTCCCATATTTATTCAAACAGAGAACTCCCATATAAGATTTGATTACTCCCTGCATGGAAAGCTCAGACTGTCACCTAAAAAAAACCAAAATCAAACAATATTCTTTTTGCTCCATACATTAGAGGTAGCAAACACTGTACCAACATTATCACCGACAATTCTGTGAAGCAGACTAGATTACAACTCAACCATCAGCAGATACACTGCCTTTGAGGGTCTAACAAACTTGATCTTGGCAGAAAAATAAGCAGATGTTATTCCAGAAAGATAAAAAAGAGTGATGAAAAGTATGAAAGGTACTTTTTTTTCTGATCATAAGCACATTAATTTTCTAGCGTGAGCGGAGAAGTTTTAAATACAGACCTAAAATCCACAGGCTATTCCAAAGACTGTGACAATTTTAAGACATCTCATTCTGAATTTAGCTTTCTTGACTGACTCGCTGATTTTCCTGCAACTCAACAAGTGTTTTGAAAAGTAATGTTATGTAATTTCAGAGACCGATTACCTTAATTCATTACTGCTGTCCAATGATTTGAAATGTTAGAGATGAAAAGATAAACTACAGAAATACAAAAAAAACAACTCAACAGATGCAACGGATATATCGAGCAATCCTTTAGAAGGGGAGGTCTACTAGGTGTCTCCTAGTGAACATTTTAAGTAATACAGGGGGAGAAAAGTACCTCAGTGGTTTAGGAACACAGGAATGGCTTTCAGAGGCATTTGTGCTCCTAAGTCACTTGAAAATTTCACACTCTGAATCCCAGATAGCACTCCTCTGTATCTACAGTAAAAATCAAAATGGGACTAAGCGCTGAGAGGAAAATGTTGAATAATTATCCTTATGGTGTATTCTTACAACTTGAGTTGTGCACTTTCAATCTCCCATTCTCAGAAGAGTCATCATAGGGTGGAAACCCTGCATATTTAGTGTCTTTACTTATTCTGCACTGATTGCAAAAGAAAGCTTTTAAATAAGTCCAATTCTACACACATTTCACGGTCATTGACAAAAAGCAGAGTAAAATGGCATGCAACTCTTTGAAGTTCACAACACAGCCTCTTCAGTGCTATCCAGTTTCTGCCTTTGGAATAAGCATCTGAAGAGACAGCGACTTGACATTCACGAAAGCTAGGATGTTGCCATAGTATTGATTATGGTAGTTTTTATTGCACTGTAATCAGGCAGAGAGTTTTGCCAAGAAATGACTATTTAGAACTTAGAGACAGACTGCCATCTAGTGATAGTCTATTTATTTGCAATGCTCTTTATATATACCCTAAACCAACAATGCACATCCTTTCTAATTACCTGCATCTTAGCTACAATCCAAAAATGCAAGTATAATAGCATATATATTATTCAGCTATATAACTCCTTGGTGGACTTCACTATAAATTTAAAAGAAAATGGAAACACTAATTGAAAAAGTTCCAAGCTGACATAATGTAGTTCCACCAAGGGAAAAATACTATTTTGCATTTATATAACACCTCTTATCCAAGAGTCTCAATATGATTTATGAACATTTAGCAAGCCTCACATCTCCCTAATTTCACAGATGGCAAAACAGATACAGACGTCCAGTGACTTATTCAAGGCCAAATAATGAGTCAGTGACAGGAAGCAAGAAATCCTAAGAGTCCAAATATCAATCAATCAGCTTAAATTTAACACAGCTAAAGCCAAATCCCTTGATTTCCCTTCCATACTCTCCTCTTTATCCATCACTATTTACACTACCACCATGCTCCCTGTCACTATAGCCCAGGGGTCAGCAACCTTTCAGAAGTGGTATGCCGAGTCTTCATTTATTCACTCTAATTTAAGGTTTCACATGCCGGTAATACATTTTAACGTTTTTAGAAGGTCTCTTTGTGTAAGTCTATAATATAGAACTAAACTATTATTGTATGTAAAGTAAATAAGGCTTTTAAAATGTTTAAGAAGATTAATTTAAAATTAAATTAAAATGCAGAGCCCTCCAGACAAGCGGCCAGGACCTGGGCAGTGCGAGTGCCACTGCAAATCAGCTCGTGTGCCGCCTTTGGCACCCGTGCCATAGGTTGCCTACCCTTGCTATAGCCCATAAGACAGGCATCATCTTCAGCTCCACTTGGATCTCCAAGACTCAAACATGCAAGCCAAATCTAAACCTTGCAGTTTCTTTCTCCATTAGCATCTCAAAGTTCCCGCCAGACTGACATCACACATGTTTGTGTGTTAGAAATCATTAAAAAAAGGCATAGAAAATAAGACGGAGAATATTTTATTGCCCTTATATAAATCCATGGTACGCCCACATCTTGAATTCTGCGTACAAATGTGGTCGTCTCATCTCAAAAAGGATATACTGGCATTAGAAAAAGTTTAGAGAAGGAAAACTAAAATGATTAGGGGTTTGGAATGGGTCCCATATGAAGAGAGATTAAAGAGGCTAGGACTTTTCAGCTTGTAAAAAGGGAAAACCGAGGGGGGATATAATAGAGGTATATAAAATCACGAGTGGTGTGGAGAAAGTGCATAAGGAAATGTTATTTACTTGTTCCCATAATAGAAGAACTAGGGGCCACCAAAAGAAATGAATGGGCAGCAGGTTTAAAACAAATAAAAGGAAGTTGTTCTTCACACAGCGGTCAGTCGACCTGTGGAACGCCTTGCCTGAGGAGGTTGTGAAGGCTAGAACTATAACAGGGTTTAAAAGAGAACCAGATGAATCCATGGAGATTAAGTCCATTAGCCAGGATGGGTAATGAAGGTGCCCCTAGCCTCTGTTTGTCAGAGGCTGGAGTTGGATGGCAGAAGAGAGATCACTTGACCATTACCTGTTAGGTTCACTCCCTCTGGGGCACCTGGCACTGGCCACTGTTGGCAGACAAGATACTGGGCTGGATGGACTTTGCTCTGACCCAGTACGGCCGCTCTTATGTTTGTAGACCAAAGTCCTGGCCCAACAAATGAACTGCGTGTAGGCAAACTATGGTACCTGTGCGGTGACCCACTGACTTAAACAGGATTCCATATGGGTGAAGGGACCCATATGAGCTCACTGCAGGATCAGGGCTCAAATCTTATTTAGGATCTTAAATATCAAGATTTCTTGAATAAAGGGAAAAGCTTCTTTTTCCCACTACAGCCTTTTAAACCAATTAGGGCCATTTCATTTAATTCTGGCAATATATGTGCCCCCTTTTAATTGATGAGTCACTAACCTATCGCCATCATATCATCTTGAGTATCTGTAGCTGCTTCTAGGTTTTAATAACAAAGAACCGTTATGATCATCTAGTCTAAGGCTTACCCAGGGCAAAGAACCTCACCCAGTAATTAATGCATCAAGCCCATAACTTCTGCTTGGACTAGAGCATACCTTTTAGAAACACACCGAAGCCTTAACTTCATATCCTCTAAACTCACTGCTGTCATATCTGCCTAGCAACCACCAGTTCTGACTCAATGCCAGTTCCAACACTCAGCTGTTCTCAGTTAAATACTGCCACTAACACATTCTTGCCATTTAAAATTATTGCAAATTATGAAAGACAAGATGGGGAGGTAATATCTTTTAGTGGACCAATTTCCGTTGGCGAGAGCCACTTGTAGAAGAGCTCTGTGGAGCTTAAAATCTTGTCTCTCTCACCGTCAGAAGTTGGTCCAATAAAAGATATTATCTCATTCGCCTTGTCTTTCTAATATCCTGGGACCAACATGGCTACAACAGTGCAAATTATTAGGTATTTTGGCGACACTACACACTGCCGTTGGATCACCTTTCTCCCCATACTGGGTCAGCTTTCTCCCACTACTATTTGCATTACTCCTGCATACTCTGATCTACACTCTTACTTGCCTCCTTATGCCTGTGAGCATCCATCAGCTAGGCTACATCCATTGTATCCAGTTATTCCTCTTGCCCTTGCTTCTAATCCTCTCAGGGACTCTACCCCTTTTGCATCCATGCTGAAACCTTGTAAAGCCCTTGGAAACGTTCCGACAGAAGTTCTGCAAAAGTGTTCCTTGTTATGTCTGCCCATTGGATGTTTCTGTTTACTGAGCATATAAAAAAATCAATTTAAAAACAAAAAATTCAAGACAACGTGACCTTGGATTGTGTCAGCGTGTTTCACAATGCCCATGTTCATTAAAACGAGGTTTGGTTTTGCAAAGGTCAAATGGAAAAAGTTTTCCAGATAAGTTATAAAAGGCAAATAATGTACCAGAGTCACACCAGATTCTGTCTGGCAGTCTTGTTTTTAACAAAGTTTATCCCATACAGCGGGGCAACCAAAGTTCACCCATCTGAGGCCCATACTGTCAATTATCAGGGCCCTCAGGGCCCCATCCAAGTGGCATGAATTGGAGCACTATGAAGCCACCTTTATCTTTAACATGGTCATAAGGATCTTTGAGACAGGTCTATACTGCACTGCACCATCCTGATTAACGCACTTCTCAGATCAAAAGGGAGTAATGCATACTGGACCCTGTCATCACTAAGCCACATCGTCATTCTAAAACCTGGATGGCTACAGCCTGCATGCGGCCCTTGGGATTCATTTTGACCACTCCTTACCATACATCTTAGTAACTTATTAAAATGCATTTAGGCACAAGCTGGGCGGGTGGGTAGATGGGGTGCGGGCATTGGGGTTTGTGGCCACCACTCCAGACAAGCCTGGAAAATAGGAGTCCAGGATTCTGTTCCAAGCTCTGCCACAAGCTTCCTGCATGGCCAAGCTAGTCACTGAGGGAAAGGGCATAGGAAAGCTGCGTGTAAAATAGGGATAAAGCTTCCTAATCTCACAGAGGGGCTTTGAGAGTTCATTCATTAATATTTGCAAAGGTCTTTGAGATCCCCAGATGGAAAGTGCTATGGAAGTTCAAAGAAGAGTTATGCAAGCACAGCAAAATACAAATGCAATACTACAAGAAACGCTTCCCAAGCCAGTATTCGGCCTGAGTATGAACTTCTATAGGTTTGTTCTGCATTCTGAAAAGAGTGGGTCCAATGAACACATGGTTATTACCACTCTAATCAGTTTCAAATAATGACAGATTAGAAACCTAACCCTGCAACCTTACTCCAAATGGGAGTTTTGCCTACTTCATGACTGCAGGATTGGATCTCCAACAGAATATAAATAAATTAAACTGAAATTACAGGAGGAGGAGGAATGGGGAGGGAGGAAGGAAATATCTCCCAAGGAATCTCTGGGGACAAAATGAAGAAAAGAATCTGGAACAGTGCAAGGACATTCTAGGGACAATGAACAGAAGTGTCTTGCTTTTTGTTTTCAATTAATATGTGGAAAACGTTCTTGGGTCTGGTTCCGGACTTCAATTTTTATTTTTTATTTTTTCCCTTCTTAATCTTCTGTAGTGGTTTTAAGGCCTCGGAAACATTTCTTCTCATTCGGCTACATAAAAGCACTAGCATTTTGTTTATTATGAAAGTTAAAAATGAGATGAAAAAAATTAATTATTGCCTAATATTAAAAAAAAGATTAATGCAATATGCCCATGGAAGGGGTCAAACAAAGTTTGACAGGCTCAGATCTGTTCAGTATACAATGTGGAACATCAAAATCTTTGAGTTCCTCAGTTCATATTCTTGCCATTTGCAAAACTGTGTAGCAAAGGGACAACAATGGATTACACTTCTTTTTTTAAAAAACAAACAATCTCCAGTTCTTACTCATGGTACTAATACAGTATCTGATTTTTTTTTTTCAACTGAAAATCTTAAGTATGATTCTTTTCATCTTGTATGTTTCTTTTATTTGTGCAGTGATGATCGATCAGTCAATCCGCTTTCAGGTTGTCCTGAACCAGCAGAGTGTTCTGACATTTGGGTAACACACACTGTCAGGAAACATTAAAGCCACGCCACTCTTGCATACTTTTAAATTAAAAATATTTTTGTAATCATGACAAATTTTGTATTAACAGTCTAGAAAGTGGATTCCTTTATTTGTATAAACGCAAAACCTGTATTTTCAGAGTCCCTTTAACAACTCTAAACATTAGCCAACTACTAGAGGAAGTGGTATTATGTTGTCATTAGATTCTACACTAGAAAGCAGCGCCTGAAAAATAAATCCTGCTCTTCGCAGCGCTCTAACACGGCTGAGTAGCAGTTAAAATATGGTTTGACCCTGCCCTTACAAGCAAGACCTAACCGTATTATAAGGTCAAGAAGTATCCCATTGCAACTGCAATCCCCACAATCAGTTTGCTTGTGTAGCTTGGATGCTAATCTTTGAATTTAACCAGCACACCATTAGATGCCACTGATTAACACCTTTCATGCAACATGGATTTCCTCAGCGCCTGCCTTCACCACTTACAGCAGGATATGCTGTGACCGCCAACTCTGTCATAGATGATGGTTCCTGCATGGCTTTGCTGAAATAGGAAGTAGATACAAGGACTTTAAGGTTCCAAGGGTGTCATTTAAGAAACAATACGACAGAGGCCAACCAAAGCAAGATAATGCAAAATTCAGGCAAGCCACCACTCTTCCCATGCTTGTCTAGGTGTTACAGATAGTGCACAGGTAAATACTGTAACATCACACCAGGACTTGGAACATCTCAAACACTAAGGCATACCTTAGTTATAGCAGCCTTGGATCACGAGGAAGATTGTAAAGACGACAACAGTATGTGGTGTGAATGCATGGGGTTTTTATTCAGAAAAACAATGATTTTATTAATGTCTTATGGATCTTTATTAATATGCTAAACTTCAGTAGCACTGTTCATTTGAGAATCTCAAAGCACCTTAGAGCCATGAATCATGTCTCAACACCCTATTAAGTAGGAAAGGGATACATATAGATCACTTCCTCTGCACAGAAGTGGGGCCACTTCTGGAGTGAATACAGCAGCTGCTTAATAAAATTACTACATAAGTTTAGAACAGGAAATTAAGAAATTGTAGGGAAAAATTTAGGGAGTCTGAACAATTATCCGAGCATGGATTTGGCCAAGAAACTACAGTTAATATCCCTACTTAACAAAAGTGCCATGGACCTGCTAATTACCATAAAGAGACAGGATCTCAATATTTACTTGACCTATCTATATGAAGATTTTTTCTAAAATTCCTTCCCTTTACTACCACCAAGTCAAGCTCTACCAGTTGATGCTAGTAACAAGTTAGGTCTTGACTACACAAATTATTCTGGAATAATTTGAGGTGTGAAATCTTTTATTCCAGAATAAATGTACTTTTCCCCCTAATTAGTTTAACAGATCTTGGAAGCAGATACTGGAATAAGTATTAACACATGAATTTGTTCTGAAACAGTGATTTCACTTCAAATTCCCACCCTACATTATTCCAGAATATCTAGTGTAGACTAGCCCTTAACCACCCTATTGTGGTTACCTGTTCCAAACAGAGTTAGACAGCACAGAGCCTAAAATACTAGTGTCCACTGTCTCTGTCTAGGCTTACCATTAAAGGAAGGCTAGCGCAGCAACAACTATAGCTTCTCAGAGACACACTGCAAAGTAGTACACTTAGATAAGTTTTGGGTCTCACTAGCATGCAGACACTTCACACACTACAACTGCTGTCAGTTCACAGTATCAAGAATTTACCAAGGCCTTGTCTACAGACAAAATGTCATTGGGTTAACAAGAGACGTGTTTTAAAAGCAATTTAGTAAAATCTGTACAAGTTTACATTTAGATGCTTATTTTGGTTCGAGTGGCTTATTTTGGCTTAGCTTAGTCCAGGAGTCGACAACCTTTCAGAAGTGGTGTGCTGAGTCTTCATTTATTCACTCTTATTTAAGGTTTCACGTGCCAGGAATACATTTTAACATTTTTAGAAGGTCTCTTTCCATAAGTCTATAATAGAGAAGTAAACTATTGTTATATATAAAGTAAATAAGGTTTTTAAAAATGTTTAAGAAGTTCATTTAAAATTAAAATGCAGAGCTCCCCAGACCAGTGGCCAGGACCTGGGCAGTGAGAGTGTCACTGAAAATCAGCTCGTGTGCCACCGTTGGCGTGTGTGCCTTAGATTGCCTACCCCTGGCTTAGTCTTATAAAAAAAGAGAAAAGTCAGAAGCCTCTTTGTTGAAAGATCATGGACACGAGCCACCTCAAAGCGGGTGCCACTTGTGTGCCACAAGTGCGGATTCTATAGAGAAAATGCAAATACCACTCCTTACGAAAATGCCAGTCCTAGACATATCACACCGTGGCAAAACCTATGGAATCACTTCACACAAAGATGAATTAAGGGCAAAGGATCATATTTCCTGCTGTTTTGTCATTGTTTTATTTCCTCACCATTCTGTATTTAATCAGGCCCCAATCCTTCTACCTTTGTTTTTATTTCATTTTTCACAAGGGGGCCCACCCAAGCACTGGCCACATTGTAATCACAGAATCATGGGACAGGATGGACCTCCAGTCCGTGCACTCATCATGATCAAACATACACCAAATAATGATCCGCAGCAGAGCATCTCAAAGGAACTTTTCACAACACCCGTTTAAGGTGGGAATTTTTATAATCATTTTCCATCGTGTGCCTCACTTAACCAGAAAGGAGATGTGATTTCCCAAGGCTACACAGGGGGTCAGGTACCAGAGCCAAGAACATAAGTTAGACAGAGAAACTTACCATACAAGAGGACTCTGGGTTCTACTTGGGCACTAAATGAATTAAGTGCATATTTATTCTAGTATTTCTAGATGCTAGAAAATAATTCAACCATCTGGTTGAACTGCTTCATGGATTTTGGTTTGGAGATTTCTGAGAGTCTGTATAAAACCTCAGAGGCTCTTTTTTATTGTGGTTAGGCAACTAGCAGTTTTTCCTGGTCAGTTTTTCATGCCCTCTCTACTGAGCTACTAACAATTCTCTTACAAAATCCAGAACAAAGATTTTCAAACGTGGCCTGTCTCACTTTGATGCAGACCACAGAGATCACCAGTGGAGCAGAGCTTAGTGGGCACGCCTCTATGGTCTAGGATACTGTTCTTCTTCTTTCCTGCCAGTTATGGATGTGAAAGACTCCCAGAGCTGGAATTTTTCCTCGTCTTCTCTTGAAGAACGAACCCCGGGAGCAAAACGCAGGCCCAGGAAATGAAGTGCAGCTTGTTGTCCCCTTTGCTTGCTGCAAGGAAGAATACTTGCTCCTCAGACACATCCTCTCTGGCCTGAAGCAGATCTTGGACCTTCCTGTGAACCTCCTAGTAGAATCTGGATGCCTGTGGCCAAGTAGCTTGAAGAATGGATGCCCCCACATCAACTGCCCTGACCACCATTCCACCTGAGTCAAAAGATACCCATATCTGGCACCAAGCCAGTTCTGCACTCCTGCGGACTAGCTTTTTAAGCTCTTACCGTTTTGTTAAGGGTTTTTTTTGGTGGGGAGGGAATCACCCAGGATGGAGGTCTCTTTCCATAGCTTCATCCTTTAGCTATGCAAGCCTGGTTTCCTCAATGCAAAATGCTGCAGAGACCACTAAATTCTTCCTCCAAATGAATCCCAGCACTACAGCTCAGGATTCTGGCATGAGTACCACAGGTGAAGTTCATCTAGCTACAACTACCTCTGCTGCCAAGGTCTCGTGGAGCTTGTGTGAGATAAAGCCAGCAACATCCTCGGCAAGGGGTACTTTTATACTCAGTGGTGTTGACATGCATAACAGCCAGTAGAGAGTCTGTACAGAATTCTCCCCTGCTATCTCTGCCCTCAAGAGCCAAAAACCCATCAAGACTGGTCAAGTTCCACAAGTGTGACATTAAGAGGCTAAGATCTAGGAGTGTAAATATGCACAGATTACAGCCTAATACTTGAGCTACAGCTACATAGGGCACAATTCTCTTTCAACTAAAGTCAACATCAACCCTCCCAATGGTTGGGCCCTCTGTTAATGTTTATTAAGTGCTCTGAAGCACCACTCAGGTGCTTATTTACAAGAGCAAAGTAATTTAAAGGATCCAATACAGGATCACTTGGCCACATCTGGGGTGGAACACAGGAGCTGCTTTGTGCCAGCAAGTCCAAACAAGTCTTTAAGAAGAGGAAGTCAAGAATAATGACTCCAATTTAAATTAAGTTTCAACAGTTTGGTTATAATCTTCCTATTAGGAAACAGGCCTTTTATCATCTGCAATCAAGAGGGAGAGCTTGAAAAAAGTTAATATGCAGCATTGAAAAGAGCCAGGAAATGTAGGGAGCTACCCAAAGCCAGGCAGCCAGCACAGCTACAGCCAACAAGAATCCCCCCAACTGAGGCACATATGAAGAAAACTGGCCATGAGCTAAGCTCTTAATTTCCCTCCTTTTAGAGAGCACAATGGAAACAATTCCCCAAGAACAAAAGCGATGCGTCAGTGGGACCTACTGTCTCAAACTCTTTCAAGTTGGAAGGACAGTTGATTTGCACCATGTGTAGGATAGGAATGCTAGCTAAAACCAAGCGAGATAAATTCAGTCCCTCCAAGCTGGTTAATATTAAACTGAAATGAATCATCTTTACAATAACGGTAAACAAAAACACTGGTTTACAATGGAAGAGATTAGCAATGTGCCCCAGTCACACTTCCTTTGCCGCGAGTCTCAGTGTTCATACCTCTTGTACTATGGCTGGCAAAAGTGTCAAAATATGGATCAGTCACACACGTAAATGCCAGAGGACACAGTATTAATGTCCTCAGCTCACCTCTGCTTGGCCTACCATGGTGTTCCAGCACATTCAGTTCTTTAATAAAGATAAACAATGGGGAACATAGAATGGCTTGGATGCAGTGTTTGTGCTACAACAGAGAGAAAAAAAGTGGATTATAGATATTAATTTTCCCACTTTGGTGGGCATAGCTCTGTCCTTTAATAAAACTACTAAATAAAAACTGCATTGTTTAAAATGAAAGTAGCTACATATTAATTGGAATATAATTTAGCTCCCTTTCCTTCCTCAAGAGCAGAGAGAGTCAGAAGGTGATTTTACTGCTGTATATTGCACTGGTGAGACCAATACTGGAATCTTGCACCCAGTTCTGGCATCCACATTTTAAAACGGATACTGAAAAATTTGGAGAGGCTACCAAAAAGACCCACAAAAATTATTTGAGAACTGAGAAAATGCCTTACATTGAGAGACATAAAGAGCTAAGCCCGTTTAACTTATCAAATAGAAGATCAAGAGGTGACTTGTTTACAATGTAAAGTATCTTTTTGGGGGAGAAAATACCAGGTATCAATGGGGTCTTTTTTTCTAGTGGAGAAAGACATATCAAGAACTAAAGGCTGGAAGCTGAAGCTGAAGCCAGATAAATACAAATTAGAAGTAAGGTACAAATTTTTTAACAGTGAAGGTGATTAACCACTCAAATGACCAAGGGAAGTGGTGGATTCTCCATATCTTGGTGTCTTCAGACCAAGACTAAATGTCTTTCTGGAAAATACATGTTAGCCAAAAAAGTTATTGGGCTCAATATAGAGGTGACTAGGTGAAATGTTATACTCTGTATATATGGGAAGACATCTAATGGTCCCTTCTGGCCTTAAACTCTATAAACCTATGAAATGCAGGCATTCTTAGAAGGGGACCAGCCTTCCTGTACCTCACTTAATCTGTGTCATTTTCAACTCAGATAAACACGTATTTCCCCACTTGCCTTTATGTCTTAATTTCACTCTCCTTTATTAACTGTCTAACCGAATTTGAAATAGAGATTGTATCCAAGAGACCACTAATTCAGAGGTGGACAAACTACGGCCCACGGGCCACAACCGGCCTGAAGAACCGGCCTGCCCGGCCCCTAAGCTCCCAGTGAAGGAGGCTACCCCGGCCCCTCCCTCATTATCCCCCCTCCCCTGGAGCCACGCCGCCACGTGAGCAGCACTCTGGGAGGCAAGGCTGCGCACTCCCGTAGGGCAGTGTGTCTGGCTCATGCTGCTGAGCGGTGTGGTAAGGGGGCTGGAGCCAGGGGGGCTGGATAAGGGGCCAGGAGTCCAGGCGCAGTCAGGGAGCTGGGGTGGAGGTTGGATGGGGCAGAGGTTCTGGGATGGAGGTTGGGAGGGTTGGATAGGGTGTGGGAGTCCTTGAGGCCTGTCAGGGGGTAGGAGGGTGGATAGGGGTAGGACAGTCACGGGACAGGGATTGGGGGGTAGGGGTTGAGGTTCTGGGGGAGCAGTTAGGGTGGGGGGTCTTGAGAGCAGGCAGTCAGGCGACAAGGAGCAGGAGGCATTGGATGGTGGGGGTGAGGTCCTGGGGGATGGTTAGGGGCGGGGGTTTCTCGAGGGGGCGGTCAGGAGACAAGGAGCAGGGGGGGCTGGATGGGTCTAGGATTCTGAGGGGGACAGTCAGGATGAGGGACGTGGGAGGAGCAGACAGGGGCAGGGCTAGTCTGTTTGGCGAGGCACAGCCTTCCCTACCCGGCCCTCCGTACAATTTTGCAACCCCAATGTGGCTCTCAGGCCAAAAAGTTTGCCCACCCCTGCACTAATTCAAGGTTTGAACAAACTTTATGGCCACCAGAATGCATGGTCCGTTCTCAAAAAAAAGCGGACACTCTACTACCTGAAGGAAAAACTTCACTAGATATAGTAGCATTTCAGTTTCTTTGGGTAACATTGGTAGTGGTGCACAAATGCAATCCAGTACATAGCAACACTGTGCAAAATACTTGCATTACAGTGAATTTATAGTTGTAGCTAATTCTCCATTGTTCACACCACACTATTAGAGGATTCAAAATTACATCCCTGATTCCCGTTGTCCCCTTTAGCTACCACCCAACAAAGCCATCTTTGTTTCTTCCATTGCCTGCAGAAATGATTTACTTGCTAACATTGGCAATAACTAACTCAACCCTTTCCATAGGGTTGAGGGTAACTTGGGCTCTTCTTTCAACGGGCTCTTTGGCAGCTGAGCACAAATATAGCATGTTCTATATAAACCATTGTTCTTGCCTGCAGAGAGTTGGAAAGGAAAACGGGATTATATTATATACAATAAGGTAGAGTACAATTCCCATTTAATAACTGTTAAAAGTGACAATAGAGATTAAGACCCTAAAATCTGACCTACCGTATCTCAAGATTTACAACCTGCTATAGAAAGTCTTGCAGCAATCGTTGGCGAAGAAAAACTATTCTCAGAGCAGCGATCAGTCACTGACACTGGGGCATAAACACTTACACTTCAGCATAGTCAAATGCCCTCCAAGTTGTTGAAAATGCAACACAAACAAAGCTTCCAATTTCAGTTCCATATAGAAAAAACTGGAGCAAACAGTATGCAAAAATATGCTCTTGGTTCAGAATATTAATAACTGAATAAAAAAATATTTTAAAACTTTTGAAGTGTTAATATTCTAGTCACTACAACTTTACAAAACAGATTAGAATACCCACAAAATTTAATATCAAACTTAAAAGATTCAAACAGGAAGCTGCCATTCTGGTCACCTGACAATGTAGATAAAGCAGCTCCCATGGGAAAGTATATAAAATCAAGTGACTCAAATTGTAAATTCTATTCCGTCTTCCCATAACAACTTGAAAGTCTCCTGTTCAAGCCATGCTCTAAATTACAAGAGCTCCATTTCCCGTGTCCTGGACGAACTTCTTGGAAGAATCTGTACAGCGGCAACTCTTATTTACAGACACACCACCAAGATAGATAGTTATCAGAGATTGAGAAATAGTGAAAAGTTAAAAAAAAATAAGTAGTGTTTTTTTCTTTTAAGCAAAATAAAATAAAATAAAGATTACAATTTGAAATATAGCTGCCAATGAAATTATTCCAGCTCTATAAATAATTTGTAATACCTACAAGGCACACATTGGATCCAGTTTGCTTCCAAGCTACACACTCATAACATCCTCCCCCTTTGACATTTAAGATTGCCTAATATTTTTAAAAATTTACCATGCAATTAATCTTTTAGCAACATACTATTATTTATTATTTGTAATGTGGTACCACCTAGTGGCCCCAATCACAGAACACAGCCCAGTTATACTAGGCTCTATATAAACATAACAAAAAGACAGTCCCCTGTCCTGTCTCCCTCTCCCCCAGTAACTAGATCCAGAGCTGCCTTCACAGTAGTTCTAAACTCAGTAACTATTTCATGTATTTAAGGCTCAGCTTTGTTTGCATATAAAAAGGAAGAGCCAGCAGCAAGATCAATACAGGTTAGACATATAGAGAGGCTTTTGAGTGCAGTAGCTAGAAGTTCTGCTGTAGTGCCTTCCAGAATCTAGGGCCAGATCCTGTATGAGATAAAAAGGATCATGAAACTAGCCATTGTCAGAATTCCTTCATCAGGTTAGGATTTCTCAATTTTTTTCCCCTCACACACACCAGAAATTAATCATGTCACCTTCATGCCAGGAAGGGATGGACTGCTATTGTTATTTCCATTACTGAATAAGCACAAAGCATGGGAGCAGTGGAATAAGACGTAGTTCACGGTGAGAACACTGGCCATCTGAATATAATTGCTTCATGCCTCAAACATCACACATTAGTACAATCAAGTTCAAAAAGCATCCAGACATTGGGAAATGTCTTCACTCCACTTACAGAAGCTCTGCAGTAATGGTGATAAGCTATATCTTCAGTAACTAATTTGTAAGTGTATGTCTATCTATCCTAAGGCATATCTTTAGTCCCCACTACCATAGTAGGGGGAGGGACTCACTATTATTAAAGTATTTATCTCACAATGCCCACAAGGTAGGAAAGTACAATTACCCCCAACAATCTTTTTAGTTTTTCGTATATTAATATACAGCAAGGAAACTGAGGCAAGAGAATATGCCCAAGGTAAAACAGCACAGGGAACTGTACTGGGGTTTCTGAGTCCCAGGCTAGCACTACTGGACGATGAAGTCAACTTTTATGTTGACTTACTGTGGGCCTTCTTTGGGTAAATCACTTAATTTTGTGCCTCAGTTTCCCCATTTGAAAATTGAAGATATATTTGATAATGATATATTTATATTAAGAAAGCACTCATCCTTAACCGGGATCAGTGAGTCAGGGGGTGAGTGCTGGAGAAACACAAGTTAAAGTCCTTGCTAAAACAGCTTACAATCTAGTTTAAGACAAGGCATAACAAGTGTGTATAAAACACTAGAAAAGAAAGGAAGAGTTCGGTGGCAGAATAAGAATGTGTGCTAACCGCGGGGTTACAGGACTCTGCAGCATCCAAGTTTCAGTCAAGTCAGACCCTGGGGTCCGAGCCCTACTGCTTTGCAGTGTAATCACAGCCCTGCTTGACTCAGGTCCATGGGGTCATCCAGAAGTATCCCACAATTCCATGGGCTGACTCTGCACACGACTTGACATTTCTGAAATCAAAAGTATGTCGTGGTTTTTTTATTGGGTAAATATCACTGGTTCTCTCCCCAGCTATAGCCAGCTGGCAGCTTCCGGCAACCATCAAAGTAGAGGCAAGTCACGGGAAATGATCTGAAGGACAAGGTTGTGGTTTTTCATACTAATTTAGGAATGGCGTTTCACGAATAAGGGGCAGCATGGAAGAGAGTCATGATGCTTGTGGGAGAAGTGGACACGTTGATAGAGAGGTAACTCAATAAAACAAACAGAGACACTGAAAAAACCTGGTGGCTCCTTATCCTGAGTAAACGAGATCATCTTATTCAACCAGACATTTTCAGTGACACCACCACCTAGCAGAATCACTGTGCCAAACAGCATGCAGCTTGATTTCGGCCTGAAGGTGACTAAAGTGAGTCCAGACTGATTACCCGGAAGGCCCCAAGTTGAACTTCAAGCACAGAGCAGCTGAAACCAGATACTGCAGCTGATGAGTGATTCAGACTCCAATTGCAGTGGATTTCATAAGGGTTTAAGCCAGAGACAGAAGCAACAAAGAGGAAAGTTCTCAGAAAACAAACCCAGACAGCAGTTACCAAAAGCAATCTGGAAATACTGTAACACCTTCACCCTGAATAATCTACTAGGGCAGGGGTGGCTGACTTGTGGCTTCAGAGCCACATGTGTCTTTTCTAGGGTGACCAGATGTCCCGATTTTATAGGGACCATCCCGATTTTTGGGTCTTTTTCTTATATAACCACCTATTATCCCTAATTCCTTGTCCCAGTTTTTCACACTTGCTGTCTGGTCACACCAGGCTCTTCAGAAGTTAATATGTGGCTCCTTGTATAGGCACAAACTCCAGGGCTGGAGCTACAGGTGCCAACTTTCCAGTGTGCCGGGGTGTGCTCACTGCTCAATCCCTGACTCTGCCACAGGCCCTGCCCCCACTCCACCCTTTCCCACCCTGTCCCGAGCCTGTCGTGCCCTCGCTCCTCCTCTCTCCGTCCTACCCAGAGCCTCCTGCATGCCACAAAACAGCTGATCAGGAGGTGCGGGGAAGAAGGGGGAGGCACTGACTGGCGAGGCTGCCGGTGGGCAGGAGGTGCTGGGAACAGGGGGGAGGGGGTGCTGATGTGGGGCACTGCTGACATATTATGGCTCTTTGGCAATGTACATCGGTAAATTCTGGCTCCTTCTCAGGCTCAGGTTGCCAACCCCTGTACTAGGATCACAATTTCACAAAGGCTATACTGTATTGAAAAGCAGGAAAGGAGCCTGAAAACTTTACCCCTGAAGAAATTCTGTGGTTAAAAAAAAAAAATTAAAAATTGTGGTAAAAAATTAAAATTCTGTGCACAAAATTTTAAACTTCTGCAAAATTCTGCAAATTTTAATTTGTCAAACAAACGTGGAGGCTCCAGCATGGCCATGGGGAGCACAGGCCATTGGCTGCACAGAGGTGGGAGATCACTCTGCAGCTTGTCCCCAGGACATGGACTCCGTCACAGCACAAGGACCAGGCCTGCCCCTCCATGGCAGGTGCAGGCAGGCAGGATCAGCCTGGCAAGATCCAAGTGTGGGGGGAGACAGGTGTAAGGTGAGCGGGCTCTGCGTGGGGCAATCTGGGTGTGGGCGGCTCAGTGTGGGATCTAGGCGTGGGCGGGGGGAGAGAATCTGGATGCACAGGGGCTTGCAGGCGTAGGGGCAATAGAACTCTGCAGCACGGTCCAGGCTAAAGTGGTTGGGGCTCAGCGGGTTGGGGGTCTGAGAGCAGGCAGCTTATCAAGGTGGCCCAGGTGCAGGGGAAATGGGGCTCAGCCAGATGAGGATTCTGGTTGCAAGGGGTGTGGTGGGGCTCAGCAGGATGGCCTGGGTATGGGGGGTCCCGATGAACAGAGGTTGGGTGGATGGGGAAGCAGTTCCCTGTAGAGTGATCTCTCCCCTCCAAGGTTGAGAAGTGGTGGGTGCAGAAAGCTGGGGGTGGGCGGGTTGCAGAGCTTCCTGCAGCCCGGGGGAGATTTCTGGGGGTGGGTCTGACTCAGATCTGGCTGCTCCGTGAAAGAGAAGAGGAAGTCCCATCCTTCCCAGCCTCTCAGCCCAGCTGGGACTAGCAGCTGAGCCCGGTCCAGGGTAGGAGCCACCTGCCAGGGCTTCCCTAGCCCCACCCCACCCCCTGCAGTGATTTACTTCTCTGCTGGCTGCTCTGGGCACCTGAAACATACTGCTGGGGAGGGGCACATTACCGCTCTTGCAGCTTCTATTTGCTTCCCTGTCAGAAAGTCATTTCTCTACAGGGAAGCAAAGAAAGCTGCAAGGGATATGAATTCTGCACATGCACAGTGATGTAGAATTCCCTCAGGAATAAAATGTTGGTTCTTGTCTTTTAAAGTACATCTGAAATGTGCTCAGTAGTCTTCTTGGATGTGTAACTTTTAAAAAGAACAGATAATTTTTTTTAACTATGTTTTATCAGAAAAGTACCTCTTTTTAAAGATATATACAGGAACCTGAAGCAACTGTTTGCCCTGAAGTACGACCTAGGCTAGATTACTCCAGGCCCCCAAATAAACACAACTCATTCATACTAACATGCACTGCAAGTAAAATTTTCATAAGCGCTGGTCTCTCAGAATTAGAGTCAGATTCTCAAAACAGTTCAGCAAACAATGGCTCCCACTGAGGATAATGGGAACTGCAAGGTGATGAACTCTTGTAAGGCTGGCCACCTCATGCAGGTATCTAAATGGGAGGAGACTGATGGAGAACTCCTTTGGAGAGCCTGGCCACATCTGAGACTATAAAGCCCTTGTGTACGCAGAATTACTTGCAAAACAAAAAGTGAGTCTTCTTATGAAGACTAGGGTGTTGAATAAAGTTAATTTAGAGCTGGAAATGGAATACCTGCCTTTAAAAAAAAAAAGAATTAGTAATGGTTACATCCATCAATCTTTATATTTACACACTTCACTATAAATGTAGAGTTTCGTCCTTTGTATTTTCAAAGTTAAAATATAGCAGTTGAAAACTCACAGCACAAAGCCTATTAACTAAAAGAAAATGGTCTTGACGAGTTAACTGTGGTAGTAAGATACAGGCTGATAAGATATTGCATGTATAACACAGGAGGCAATTGTCTTGCTCTATTCAGTACTTGTGAGACCTTTGAATACTGGGTCCAGTTCTGGGGGGCACACTTTAGAAAAGATGTGGACAAATTGGAGAGACTCCAGAGGAGATCTACAACTACAAAAAAAAAATGTTTAGAAAACCAGACCTATGAGGAAAGGTTTAAAACAATTGGGTATGTTTAGTCTTGAGAAAAGACAACTGAGGGGGGAATCCAATAGTCTTCAAATATGTTAAGGACTGTTATAAAGAAGATGGCAGCCAGCTATTCTCCATGTCCTCTGAAGGTAGGACAAGTAGTAATGGACTTCGCCTGCAACAAAGGAGATTTAGGTTAGATATTAGAGAAAAAACTTTCTAAGGATAATTATCCTTAGACAGCAGGGGGTTGGACTAGATGACCTCCTGAGGTCCCTTCGAATCTTGATATTCTATGATTCTATATAAAAGGATAGTTAAGCACTGGAATAGGCTTCCACAGTGTTTAAAGAACAGGACAAACAAAATACCTACCAGGGATGGTGCAGATATTGCTACTTGGTCCTGCCTCAACCCCAGAGGGCTGGACTAGATGACCTCTTGAGACTCTTTCCAGACCTGTATTTCTATTATTCTATGTTTAAACCAAGAAAAAAAAAATCAAGAGCCTGGAGTCACACAGCACTATTCCTTTGCAATGCTTCACTGGATGTAATTTAAGACATTTAATTCCAGGACACAGCTTTTTGCTTCCTGAGATTGCCACAGAGGTAGTGCGCTGGAATAAGAAGCAGCTATTAGGACGACGGAGAAAGCATTTGGTAATATTCATTGGCACTTCTGGCGCATTTACAAATAAAAGCAAAAATTGGGTGATCAGTGTAACCACAGATATTGGGTTGGGGAGCTACATCTACAACCGTACAGTCATGCCAGCAGGGGGCGCTTTCAGTTACCAAAAAAGAAACTACAGGCATGTCGCGTCTTATGCTGATTCAACTTACGCGATTTCCACTTTACGCGGTCTGCAAAAAACAAAAAAAGAAAGGAAGAAAAAAAATTAACTTCCTGCAGGGGGTGCGATTTCTCCTCCCATTGAAGTCAATGGGTTCTGGCTATACGCAGTTTCCGCTTTACGCGGTAACCGCAGAACGGAACCCTCGCACAAGACACGACATGCCTGTACCTCCATCCTCAGTGTGTTGTACAGAAATAACCATAAGGATAAATTACACCCACTGCAAGAGAAGCCAAGAATGACTTTGTTTGTATCCAAGAGCTGATTAATGTACAGAAGGAGGAATTTTGATGTAACTGTATTTACAAGTATACCTGCATTCACTTAGACTGGTAACGTGGCTTCTAAGCTGTTCCAACAGGTTCTATCCAGCTGTGCCACTAACACACTAACCTTTGGCAAGTCTTAACCACCATTTAACCCATTTGCAAAATGGTTAAGAGGCCATAATTTCACGTTTCCATTAGTTTGGGGTACCTCAGAGTCTGGGTTCTCAACCTGAGACATCTAGGGCAGGGGTTCTCAAACGGGGGGTCACGAGGTTATTACAGTGGGGGGGGGGGGATCACAAGTGGTCAGTGTCCACACCCAGGTCCCTCTTCACCTCCAGCATTTATAATGGTGTTAAATATTGAAAGATGTAGTTTTAATTGCTGTGTGAAAAGGGTCACCAATACACAAGTGTTGGGAACCCCTGATCTAGGAACTAACTGAAATCAAATGGAGCTGTAGGCACTCACCTCCCCTAAAAGACACAACCCAGGTTACTAGGGGGAACCAAGTAATGAAGCACCCCAAACTCAGGGCTCTTGTAAACCTTTACCATAAGAATTAAGCCATCTCACACAGCTGCAAGGATTCACTGGGGTTTGAATATTACCATACCTTTCATCAGAGGCTCTTAATAGCCTGCACAGCCTTAGCAGGCTAGATACTGATTGTCCTGGTAAGTCTTAAATGGCTCTAAAGCATTTACACACATCTGCTGCAGCTACATAAACTTGTTTAATCCTGCTCATTACCCAATCAATGGGAACAGCTCCAAAGGGAGTTGTTCTACCACCACCTTGGAGGGAAGCATTTCAAACTATAAGGATAGGCACAGGAAACATGATAATCCTGCACCTTTACCCAATGTTCAAGCTATCAGTTTCTCATAGACAGAAGCCAAGAAAATACAGGAAATTAAAAAAAAAATAAAAAAAATAAACTCAAATTTCAAAATACTCTAACAGGGTCACTATTTACATCCAAAATATTACAATTTAATAAGTGGAGCAGAATTTGACTGCTAATACTCAAACTTAGCACTTACATACATTACATCTTCAAAGGACTTTACAATGTGAATTAAGCCTCATCACCTATGGGAGGCAAGTATCCCATTCTGTAACAACAGGGAAACTAGGTACAGAGAGGTTAAGTATCTTACCCAAGGCAACAGACATAGTCAGCAGCAAAGACAGAATTAGACCTCAGCAGTTTCTGGTTCTCAGCCATGTACTTGAATCTAGCAGACTACGTTATCTCTTTGAAGCCATTGGGAGTAGACTGGTGGAGCTGGTGCAGATAAATATTTTACTCCCCCAGCAGTGATTCCATCCATGTCCACTTTAGCACACTGGACAGTACAAGTCAGAAAGCTACTTGCTGCTGGAAATCCATTGCTTGTCAGCATGGGACAATGAACAAGTATCAATCAATTTCTTTGAAACAGAGCCTTCCTGGTGGCCTAGCAGGGTGGATTGCAAGCGAAACTGAAATGGTGTCAGTTTCAGTTTGTGGTGTGATATTGGGGATAAAGGAGAGATTCGGGACACACAAAATGGGAGGGAACAATCAGTCACCAGAAATAATCCTCATAAAGGAGTATGATGGGTAGAGATACAGAGATAAAATACAGGCAATAACTTAAGTTGTACGGGAAAGGGATGAGTGAGAAGGGGCTGTGTGCTTGTGCTTCTTTCATGTACCAACCAGGGACGATTAACCAGCGCAGTAACCAAGAGAAATTTAGAAATAAAACTACTGGCTTCAAAACTTAGAATGTTAGCATTTGAATATATTTATGGTGGGAGGGAAGGAAATGTATGTACATGAAAATTAAATCAAAAGCAACATAGTTTTCTTGTTAAATACATGGACTGCAAACTTTGAAAGCACTGTTTTCACTTATGCATGAAGCTTCAATTTGGTGGTGGGTTTCAAGACTACAAACCCAATTAAATGTTTAAAGTGCTTTTAAAATCAAGTACAACTTGTTATTCGGTTTTAACGAAATACCTCAAATGAGTCCTGTGTGCTGTAATACAGTGGGTAGAGGGCTGTTGCTTTGGTTAGTAGAACATACTGTTGGAGAGCTAAATTTGAACTCTTACAGGATTAAGTGATATTTCATTACAAGACATTTGCTTTCAGAAAAGAATCAAATTTAATAGCTTTCTTTTGCTCTGGAAATAGCTGATCAACCTCAAAGTGATTGAGAACATTTACCCAATCAATCAAAATGAAGTGTGGTAATTTTAAGACTCTAGACAAAGTTCATTCCTGATGCAATACTTCACTAAACTTCAATAAAAGTGATGCCAGGGACAAATCTGTCATATTAAGTATAGAATGCCTGGACTGGATATAAAAACCAACCGGATTTGTAATTAATATAAATCAACTACTCTTCAGATACAAACCTTTACCCACAAAATGAAAACAAATTGCTCAGCTTTCATGAGGAAGGAAGAATAAAGAGGCAATTAAGCATAACACTAGGAAGCCAGGAGACCTGAGTTCCATGCCCATTTGTGCTACAGACTTACTTCTTTGTGACCATGGTCAATGCACCAACGTATTTATAATTCAGTTTCCCTACTTGTAAAATGAAGGGGTTTTTTAATCTGTATTGCATAAGTGCCTAGAGTCCCCAGTAAACTACACTTGCTTTGTGTAAAAGAATTAATTCCTTACCTGTTGCAATGCACTTTGTATGAAAAGTGTTATAGAGATGCAGAGTATTACTATGTTTTTATACCAGAATTAAGGTTTAGCACTCTTTGCATTCTCCAGCAAAAGTCCTGCAGTATTTGCACTTTTGCAACATTTTTTTCTGAGCTTGTCATACAGATTTTTTTAAAAGACTATCTGAGTTGAAATTGTAGGTGATCACTTGAACAACAAACATTTTGAACTGCTGCAAACGGGGAACCTATCAATAAAATACTGTGTGGAGAACAAAATACAATACTCTGTAGATTTACATCATGCTTTTCATGCTGATTGACTTACAACCAAACAACATAGCAATTTAGCAGAAGCAAAACAATCAGGATAGCTAGTACACAGGACAGTCGGCAGATGGCAGCAAAGTAGAATCTGAAATACAGTGCAGAAGAACAAATTAGTACAAAAGTTAATCCACTCAGACTAACTAACCTAGGTAGAGAGAGAAGTGCCACGCTGGGGCGGGGGGGGGGGGGGAGTGGAGAAATCACAAACTACACAGAGCGATTGGATTAAGAGACAAGGTGCAACCTGAAACTGCTGCATCGCTACTTCATTACTAGCTTGAGCATCAGCGGCGCTCAAGCGTCAACCCACTCCACTATTCACCAGGCCAGCTAGCTTAAGCTCAAGATTTGTGAGAGGACAGGAGTCGAGTTGGGGCAAAATACAAGTTATACCTCAAGTTAACAATGTAGTGAAGCCAAAGTCTTTGAATCTGAATTTATGCCAGCACAATTCAAGTTTCCCACTGCTGGTGGGTGTACTGGTATGAGCAAGTCACCAGCATTTAAGCCATCATACCATCTAACCCAGAGGTTCTCGCAACACATTTCTGGTGACCTCAGAGTGGCCTCAGCTCTTACTGGTGGCTGCATGGACACTTTTTCCTAAAATACTTAATTAACTTTAGGAAAAACAAATAAATACGTCCAAATCATTCTCGTTTATTTATGTATGAATTTGCAGGGTTTTCCAGACTCAAAACTAATGCTGTGAAAAGGGAGATTTGTATGTTCTTTTATATCACTTTTCACAGCAGACTGACCTGGCTGGGAGGCTGTGATCAGTAATATTAACAAACCTACAAGTATCACTGATCGAAGCCTCCCAAGCTAGCTAAGTCTGCTGTGAAAAGTGATACTTGCATGTTCGTTAATATCACTTTTCTCAGCAAGCCCCAGGACAGATTAAGCCCTGGATTGGGGGGCCAGAGGTGGAGGCAGTGGGGACTAAGGGAAATGGAGGGATGGATGCAACTGTGGGAGGCAGCAGGGACCCGGAGGAACGGGGGGAGGGAGGAAATGAGCTTACATGGTCAGAGCTGAGGGTCAGCAGCCACCACTGCACAGTCACACCTGGGGGCGACGCAGCTAAAGCCAGGGCTCGGAACCCGCTGCTGCGTGACCGAGACCAGGGATCAGCACCCAGGGTTCACTCCCGCCGCCATGCGGCCAGAACCCAAAGCTGGGCCCACATGGCCAGAGCCAGGGGCTGGTGCCCAAAGCCCCACAGCCAGGCTCCCAAACTCCCACCACTGGAGCTGGCAGCCCAATCACCCCAGGGCTGATGCCCGAACCCCACTGCCCCCTTGCCATCCAAGGTGGGTTGAGAACTCACCGTGCTCCGGCAGTGCTGTGCCCCATCTGTCTCCAAAGGCAGTGTAAGGCAGCACATCCAGGAGCAATAGAGATGGAGGGGGGAGGCCAGTACTTTGTCCCTCCCACCACCATCCAGGAGGCTGGTGGGGCCTCACAAAAAGCCCCTAGTGGCTGCATGTGGCCACAGTGGCTGCATTTGAGAAACACTGATGTAATCCTGATGTAAATAACGGGGCGAGGGATAGCTCACTGGTTTGTGCACTGGCCTGCTTAAACCCAGGGTTGCGAGTTCAATCCTTGAGGGGGCCATTTAGGGATCGGGAGCAAAAAATTTGTCAGGGGACAGTACTTGGTCCTGCCAGTATAGGCAGGGGACTGGACTTGATGACCTTTCAAGGTCTTTCCAGTTCTATGAGATAGGTATAGCTCCATTTATTATTATAACCCCACTCAAAGCAGTCCTAGATAACACAAGGCTTGTTCAGACTAGGAATTGGAAGGTGATAGTTAACACATGCTAAACTATACACAAAGCAGCGTGTCTAACATTTTAAACTGGTCCAAGTTAGCGCTTAAGTCCCTGGGTTTTAAACTTTACCATAAAGCTTGCCAAAAAATGTGTTTTTCCTCAAGAAAGCCATAATATTTTGGTTCAGTCATACTGCCGCGGAGCCTCATGGGACTTGTAGTTCAGGTCTCTTATGCTCCCATTCCCCTCTATGGCCCAGGCTCCCTGATCAGACTACTTCTCCCATAATGCACCAGTCTTCCTTTTCAGAGAGGGAGCCAGTGCATCATGGCAGATGCAAACCAACTGGAGCACCCAGCCCTGAGAGGAGTACAAAGACATGAAGCAACTGATCTACAACTCCCACAATGCACTGCAGTGACATATCCAAGCAGAACAAAGAGAAAAGGCCCTTGCTAGAACAGCGTGTCCAGTTCTCATGTCCACAAGTCCAGAAGGATTCTGATTACATCGGAGAGGGTTCAGAGAAGAGCCAGAGAATCAGGATTAGAAAACATGCTTTATAGTGAGAGAGAATTTTTTTTAACAAAAAGGTTAACAGGTAATTTGAACACAGCCTGTAAGTACCTAAAAGGGAACAAATATTTAATAACGGGCTCTTCAATCTAGCAGAGAAAGGTATAATACACTCCAATGTCTGTAAATTGAAGCTAGATAAATTCAGACTGGAAAGAAGATGTACATTTTTAACAGTGAGGATAATTAACCACTGGAACCAGTTTACCACCTCTCATGGTAGAGTCTCCAGCACTGTCAATTTTTAAATCAAGGTTGGATGTTTTTCTAAAAGATCTGTTCTAGGAAATGTTTCATGGAAGTTTATGGCCTGTGTTATACAGAAGGTCAGATCAGATTATCATTGTGATCCCTTCTGGCCTTGGAATCTAAAGAAATATTTCTAGTTTTGTCCCAGACCCTCGCTAGAACGCACATCTGTATAATGTGAGTTCTGATAGAACACGGTCACAGATCCCAAATCTAGTAATAGCCATTAATTTTTATTGTAACCCGGTCCCTGCAAAAAGGCGGGACTTGGCATAGATCCCAAATCCCATGTTCTAGCAAGGATCCGGTGTACTTGGGGTTTTGGGCAACCAGTTTTTCAACGAGTGTTTCCTCTGCAAAGCCAAGCACGTTTCATGAACTTTGTTTTGTTGAAAACCCAGTTTTCCATCGAAAAAGCAATTTGATGGGGAAACTTCAACCAGCCCGATTCGACCAGTTTAACACTCATTAAAGGCACACTGCCTTCTCTATACTAGGTTAACACCACACATTGGTAGGAAATTCCAATTCCAAGTCTAGACAAAGCAATGCTGGTCAAAACTCTAGCAACGTATCTAGCCTTGCACACCCATCACTATCTGTGGCAGAGCTGCCTGAGTAGACTTGCTACAGTGAAGGGGTCGGGGGAGATTAAAAATGCAAGTGTAGACAATTTTTATGAATTACATGGGAAAAAATCCCAACTAGCTGAATAGTTAGCAACTGAATCCAAATTAGGCTGCTGATTAAGTTACTTCTACCAGCATCAAGATCAAGTGTTATCCTTAGACAGTTTTCATTCCTTAATATTTAACCTCAAGGTGTATAAAGTATAATGGAAGGCCCACACAAAACTCCACTGCTCTATTTTCAAATATAATTGAAATGGCTTATGTCACAAGGCTACGTAGCTAAAACAAAGTTCTGTCCCTCTGAGAATGATGAAAGTAACCAACAACCACAAGTTATTCGTTATTTGTACTTCAAGAGCAGTAAAAGTTCCACTCATGGAGGACGACCCTTTGCGCTAGGCACCGTATGAACACAAAACAGAGTTCCCATCCCCAAAAGACCCTACAGTTTAAGAAGAGACACATCGGCTGGAGACATGCAGACAGATAGGGGACCACAAAAACAATGAGACAATATTGGCCAGCATGATAGCAGTCTCGGCACGCCAGCTACCTAATTGTTCATTTTTTGCAGGTATCATGGCAAGGGAAAATTTTAAGAAGGAATTGAAAAGACAGTGCAGTAGCTTTGCAGAACAAAGTCTTGAGAAACCCTCTACATAGTCTGTAAAGCACATTAGGATCCTGCTATATAAAATAGCAATTACAGTAATGAGCTCTTGCAACACTGGGAACAGTTTCACACATATACAGAAATGTATATTACTAAAGCAATATGTTTATTTTATATAACATCCACTTGGACTCTTTCAAGCAAACAGTAGCTGATCATTCTTATTCATTAAATTAAGTTTGGTCATGGCAGAATAGCATCCTGTTACCTATCTATAGGCCCACCTGTTTTGCATCTCATTCCGCAATAAAATTATTGTAGACCACTTTGTGCCTGTTGCTTAAAGTCTCAAGTTTATGTGAGTGCCTAAACTCTTAGGTTTAGGCACTCACATAAAATCTTGGCCTGAGCTGTCCCAATTAAGTACCTGAATCCTGCCTAAAGAATGCCTAATCAACGTATATGCAAGAACCCGCACCCAGAACCAACACCCCCCTACACACACACACAGCCCTAATACTTATGGCACCACAGGTCTACCAAGAAGTATGCAATTTGTGACTGTACCATACAAACAGGTCCCTATATCAGGAAGACTTAGCCCAAGATTTCAGTGTTGACAATCTACGTGAGCACTCCAGATTTCAAGAGTGATTTTAAGGGAGCTTGAAAATAAATGTGTCATATGGAACACTAATGGTTAACCCAGAGGTTGGCAACCTCTGGCACGTGCCAAAGGCAGCGTGCAAGCTGATTTACAATGGCACTTTGCTGCTGACCAGGGGTCCTGGCCGCTGGCCCCGCTCAGCCCGCTGCCAGTCTGGGGTTCCATCTGCCAGCCCCTGTAAATGTAAAATGTATGACTGGCACACGAAACCTTAAATTACAGCGAATAAATGAAGACTTGGCACACCACTTCTGAAAGGTTGCCGGCCCCGGAGTTAACTATTCCCATAACAAAAATTAACATACAGGAAAATATTTTTTACTTATCATGGAGACTCCAGTTGCAACTCTGTAACTCAGGTTGAACTGAGTTTTGCACTCAGCCCAGGGATTCAAGCTTTTTGGTACATCTGAAACGTACAGCATTTACTCTGCCTATAGAATTAATTTTCAAGTTAATTTGTTTGGGAGTTAAAATGAAAAGGGAATATTTTAAGAACTGTGGCATCACTGTTCTGTATTTTGCCCCACACTACGGACATGTACGCTCAACCTTAACTCTACCTTGATGCCTTGTGTTTCCAGCAGTTTATATTGCCAGAGCACCTAGAAGTCAGCGCACTGGCAGGCCCTGACCTAAGTGCTGTCCGAGTGTATAGAAAATGAAATCCCTGCCCCGGGGCTGTACGCCAGCCTTACATGGCCCATTTCCAGAAAAGAAAAAGTCAGGGACTTGAGTGTTTCCTCTGAATTCTTATTGCTCAGCACCAGTTTCATTCTCTCCACCAACTGACAAAATAACATGAAGCTCTTCAATACCACCCCCACTTATTATGTTATATGCTATCACGCAGTAACATCTGTACAGCCATTCTAGTATAGTGAGTTCTTTAGAAGCATATCAAACAAATTGCTAAACCTACTTGAAATTTATGCATTTGCTCAATCCATCTGCTGGCATACAGGGGGAGTCCCTCTATTTGCTGAAAACTGTGCTCGTAAAGTATATTTTACTTAAAATGAAAACGATAAAGGAGAATTTAAATAAAAATAAAGTCATGCCGAAAGTGAATGTAAATGGTAGAATATCACCGTGAAACTATAGCTTTGCAATCAGAGTAGCAGCTTTGTATTATGAAGTACTTTGCTTTATTTCTTTATTAGAAGCAGCCACACCAGATTTTGAAGTTTCCTATACCTTTATCAAATCAGTGCCAAATACACCAGGCAAAGCCTGCCCCCATCTTGCCCCCCATACCCAAACCACATGCACCCCCTATTCATGAAGGGGCCTAGCTCCAGGTTCTGATGGATCTTGTGGTACACGTGCATGCAGGACGGAGCAAAAGGATCACAACTACGGGAACCAAAGACTGTTCCCCACCCTCTCCCTTCTATCGAGCTAAGTTCTTAATCTCCATCCATCATCATAGAATCTAGTGAGCTCCCGATCTACCCTTTTGGGCAATTTATTACAAACATTTCTGGCTCAGTCTCTTGTTTTGGAGGATGGGTTGTTGGTTCTGTTGGCTAGAACCATTTGAGATATAAGTTTTTGAATTTGTGTATCAGATAAATCAGAAATGGAAAAAGGTTGGTTAGATCATGTAGTCTATCCACTAACTAGTGCAAAATTTGATCCTGATCTGTAAGTGCTTTGTCCAGTCCTGTTTTCAGTGCCTCAGGCAGGCTCACTTCACCATTAGAAAGTTTTGAGACTGACTTTTCTTTTGCTTCATTGCACCCCATTACTCCTAGTAACATTCTCAATTTCAAGCAACAATACTGAGTTTTGCCACTTGATGGCACCAAAACAATTGCTAAATTTTCAAAAAGACAGCAAAATGCCCAATTTACAAGGCTTTGCTGAGACCAAATGCTTTAAAACCCCAAAAGGGGACAACTTGTGGATAACCTATTTTACAGAGAATGTGTTTTAGCAAATAATTTATTTTATTTTCCTTAATTATAATTGGAGCATCCAACAATGCTGTAACAATTATCCGACTGTCTGCATTCTCAGCTGATAGACCCAGTTTCAGAAGAGATTACAGCTCATTTGCACCTGTGACCAAAACTAGCAATTGAACTTAGGTTCATTAGTCATCCACACCAATAGACTGACAGTAACTTCATGCGGAAGAATCAGCTCCCTTCTATGGAAAATGCTTTGGAAGAGAACTGTCACAAAGCAAAGGTTTAAAGAAAACAGACATGTATTTTGCACTTTTAGCATTAACACCTTCAGCAGTCACAGGGCACCAGGATCATTTTTGTTCTCCATTAAAACAAAGTAGTATCTTTAAAGACAACTCTTGTTTTCAATGCAAACATTAAGAGTGCAAGCAGCATTTACAGTAACAAGAATGAATTAGAGGTAGCCCTGTGGCCTGTGTTATTTATACAGAAGGTCAGACTAGTCAGTTACCATGCTCCCTTCTGTCCTTGGTAGCACCTTTCATCCCAGAGTATCCCAAGTCACTGCCTCATCACTGAAATGTACTAATGGAACACAACCATTTAGGACAGGAAGTAAATAAATTAAGTATAACTACAAGGTAGTCAAGCATTAGGGGAATGGGGGGCATTTTAGGATTTATAGCCAGGGTACCAAGGTAGTTTAGACACTCTTAACTGAAGCATACAGGATGCCTTGAGCTTTATTGATCTGTTTCAGTGTTATACTTAAAGATAGATACTGCAGTCCTTCCCTGGGCAAAACCCTCCTTTCAGTTTAGCAAATGATGGACTGCATTATGAGGCCCAATTAAGGGGGGAAGGAAATTTACTGAAAATACTTTATAAACCCCGCTCTCATTTCAGAAAACCTGTTTGTCCTCAAGTTATGCAAGTTCCCAATGGGTACATATAAATGAATTAGTGTCTCATTTGAATCCTAGTCTATGGAGAGAACTACCACCCCAAACACTCATTAGATGCCCTACACAGAATGTATCCATAATAAGTACCCTTGGGGAACCACATAACTGTACATTACAATACTCAGAGCTCCTTTAAATACACAATCAGTAGGGAAATCTTGCCTGAATAGGTTACAGTGGAAGAATAAAACAGGTTTGACTTTGTTTTTTAAGCATATGTAAGACTTACTCTGAACTATGGTCACTTCCTACTTATGCCAGGTACTCAAGAACCACACACCCACCATGCTAACTTTTGCTAGTTGTTTTTCCTCTGGTGCATCTGGTAGTCTCAAGGGTAAACTAACAGCACTTTTGCCTTTAAGTTATATCACTTTTTGCTGTACTGGATTTTCTTCTAAGGTAATCATTTTTTAATTACATGGGGTTTAATTAAAAAAATATGTTTAAGTCAAGGTTATAAATGAAGGTGAGTTTGATGGCCTCAATCCAGTTCCCAGGAGGCTGCTGGTCCAAACACAGAAACCGGTAGAGGGATAAACAACAAGGATGAGGTATTTCTACAGAGTGATCTAGATCACACAGTAAACGGATTCATTTGAACAGCATGTACTTTAATACAGCTGAATGCAAGACCATATCTAGGAACCACGAACGTAGGTCACGTGTATACGATTGGGGGCTGCATTTTGGAAAAATTCAGAAAAAGATTTTAGGGTCACGATGGATAAGCAACTGAACACGAGCTCACAGTGCCATATGGTGTCTGAAAGCAAAGGCTATCCTTGGATGTATAAGCAGGAGAATATTGAGAAGAAATATAGAGGTGTTGTTACCATTGTATATGACAATGGTGAAACCATTATTAGAATACTGTGTCTAGTTCTGGTGTCAAAGTTGGAAAGGGTTCAGAAAATAGTTACAAGAATGATTCGAGGTCTGAATAGCCTGTCCGAATAGACTGAAGCTCAACCTATTTAGGTTTAAGAAAAGATAGGAGGTGGATATAATCATGGTCTGTTGGTACCTACATAGGGAGAAGATTACAGGACTCTTTAGTCTAATAGACAAGGAGATGGAAGCTGAAGCTAGACAAATTTCAGGCTACAAATAAGGCACACATGTTCAACAGTGAGGGTATTTAACCATTGCAATAACTTAACCAGGGATGTGGTGGATTTTGCATCACTAATTCTTTTAGAAAGATATCCCGTCTGATTTTAAAAGAAATGGTCTCGCTCAGCCAGAAGATATGCACTGAATGCTGGAATTTCTTAGTAAAATTCTATGGCCTGCCTTACACATGAGATCTTGACAGTTTAGTAAAACCGGTATTACCACTAGCTGCCTCAGCAATCTGACCCCCTTGTTCCCAATTTTAGTAGATCAGTCCAGAATCTTCTCATGTCAGAACTGCTGAGAAATCCTGACTCACTAACCTTCAGTAGGGTCTGAGTAATATATGGCAGAAGAGCCTTTATTTTGTTGTTTCAAATCAAGAGCTCACGGTAGGTGCAGAATGGAAAGCAAGTAACTAAAGAAGGCAACTATTATATACACACAAGTAGACTGCAGATACACCTATTAAACAAGTCCCTTTTCTGGGCCCTTTTCAAGACTTTAGCAAACCCGACTCTAGCAGAACTAAGTCTGTGAGGTAAAAAACAGCAGGACTTGCAAACACCACGCATTCTCCTTATTGCAAAAGTAACTAAAAATCTAAGATTTGCTCTCAGAATTTAAAAGAGCAGCTAAAAAAAGGAAACTAAAACTACCGCTCTGTACTAGAGTTAAGCAGCCTCTCACACATCAAGCATCTGTCATACATTTAGTAAATCATCACTTGAAAATTGTCAGCACAGTGAGAAATATTTAACACCTGCACCAAGATCCACAATCCACCTAGAACAAACAAACTCATCCAATATTCCCTCACAGAGGAAAGTGTGTAAAGATCAACCTGAAGGCTAACAGAGGGAGGGCAAGCAAAGAGAGGAAGAATTAACACTGACTACACTTGTCAACGCCACAAAGATCAGCAGTAAAAGCCAAGAAAGTGTGAAGCCTAAATCTCAGATGTCACTTATGAACTTCCTTACAACCTTCGGTGGCAGGAGGATTTTACCCAACACTTCAGACATTGGAGGTGAACTGAAAAGCATTTATTTACATTTCTCCCCTCCCTTTTAACAAAAAGGTATTCTAAAAATGTTTCCCTCCATTTTTTTTTCCTTGATCAACCATCAACCAGTTTTTCCCACTCACCTGAGCTCACTAAATCTAGAGTTTCTTTCTAATGCTTTGTTCTCAAGTTGACAGCACTGGCGTTCAAGTGATACTGACTTCAATAGCCTAAACATTTTCAGAACTTCAGCAACAGTCGGGTCCCAAAAGCCACAAAGATATGTCGGTGCCAACTCATTTTAAAAAGCAAACAACTTAAATCAACCCTCCTGCTTTTCAACACAGCAGACAACAGTGGCCTTACATATATATGGTACTGTCACAGTTAAGGGAAACTGCACCTGTATTTCCTCCTCGTGGTCATGCAGGGCACCTACTTCCAGCTTCCAGCTACTCAGCCATCACTTCTCTTGGGAGAAGGCCCATCTGTCTCTCCCTCTTAGCTGGGGGGTTTTCAGGCTGCACAATCCCCTGCCTATACTGTGATATCCCAAGCAAGCCAGACTGCATAAATAGGCAAGCATCTGTGCTTTGCTTTCTCTCCGAAGGGCATGAACAGCTGTAATGGCCAGCAGTCACAAGTTACCACACAGCTTTCTAAAGCAAGCACATTCTTCAGGTGAAGCATTACAGAGAAAACATTAAATACAACCAAACGACCCACACACATGCTAAAAAGTTTACCAGAGATCACCCCAACTCCAGCATTGGGCTCTGTAGGTGGCAGGCCTTCAAAAGCCACAACTGGGTTTCCCCCATGGTTATAAGTTCATAATTATCTCAAATTTGGAATCAGAACAGCAATGAATAGTTCAGTCTCCTTTTTTATACAGCTGGAGCCTTTGATCTGCAGATTCCAGGAACAGGTAATCAGCAGACAGTGGTCTTTTCCAGAGGTGCAGCTTCAGAAGGCTGGGTTTTTGCATAACAAAAGGTCAGAAATTTGTATTCACCTTCTCCTAGAGATTCCCCTGGCAAATCCCTGAACACAGTCCCAAAAGTCCATTCTTGTCTGGTACATTGTTCAATACAGTTCTTTGAAGTTCATAACTAGGGCCCTACCAAATTCATGGCCATGAACAATGCATCACAGACCGTGAAATCTGATCTTTAGTTTGCTTTTACCCTATACTATACAGATTTCAGAGGGGAGACCAGCATTTCTCAAACTGGGGGTCCTGACTCAAAAGGGATTTGCGGGGGCGGCGTTCGCAAAGTTATTTTAGATAGCTCTCAGAACTGCCACCCTTACTTCTGCACTGCCTTCAGAGCTGGACAGCCAGAGAGCAGCAGCTGCTGGCCAAGTCCCCAGCTCTGAGGGCAGCGCCCTGCCAGCAACAGCACAGAAGTAAGGGTGGCAATACTCATACCATGCCATCCTTACTTCTGAGCTGTTGCTGGCAGTAGCTCTGCCTTCAGAGCTGGGCCTTCAGCCAGCAGTCACTGCTCTACGGCTGCTCCGCTGTGAATGCAGCACCACTGCTAGCAGCAGTGCAGAAGTAAGGGTAACAGTACTACAACACTCACCCCCACAATACCATGTGACCTCCGCACAACTCCTTTGGGGGTCAGGACCCCCACAATTACAGCACCGTGAAATTTCAGATTTAAATACCTGAAATCGTGAAATGTAGGATTTTTAAAATCCTATTAATGAAATTGAACAAACTGGACCGTGAATTTCGTAGGGCCCTATTCCGAACATTTCCCAGGGTTCATATCACATCATCCAGGGAGGTTGTACATAACCTTTGCACTTAATACAATGGATTCCTAAGATGCTTAAAATTAATCCAATAAGGTTTTTCAAAGATATTACAGGAAACTGTCATCTCTCTTTAACATAATTACTGCAATCCATTTCTTAATGTTAATTGGTAATACCAACTCCTCCAGCCCCCCAACACACACATGTTTGGAGAAGGAAAGATAGTAACACAAAGTTTTTGAGAGAGCACTGAATATGGTGTTCCAGAACACATGCCTTTTTGACAGGCATAGAGGATGTATGAAAGGTTAGCATGTGGCTGTTTGCTCCTCCAACATTCACTGTGTGATGCCAATCTAGTCTTAAATGTTCTGGAGTCCTGTAGGACCTGTCTCCTATCTTGTTCTGGAAGAATCACAAGGATAAAAGACCTGAACTATCTTTCACATTAAGTAAGATATCCTCCTAGGTTTCTATGGAGACAGTAAGGCTAAATTCTTTCTCCAATTTTTCAATACTGAGATTGAGAGGGTAATGCAAAGCACTATACCACCTATAAATAATTCCTATAAAGTGACTTTTGAGTCCATACTTCTTAACATCTTCTAGAGGTGAGACAGTTGAGACAGACCACTTGTCCCCTGTACTTGTATAAATCCTTTAACATAGCCACCAAAAGAAAGAAATGTGAGCCATCAGTAGATTAGATTTGTTAGACATTTAATCCAAAGAGGCCAGTCTATCATTTTGTATTACATCTTTTTGTTAATCCTTTTTCTATCCAAATTGTCTTCAGTGTGGAGATGATCCTGAGACACGGGGTTACCCTATATTGGTACAAGAAGAGAATAAGCAAGATTGGATTTTTCATTAAAAGGTATAGGTAGCCTCTTAAGGTTATTCCTGGGAGAATTCTGTGCCACTGCTCACGCACAGAATTCATGTTGTCCTCAGATTTCTTTGCTTCCCTGCAGGAAAATGACTTCCTGACAGGGAAGCAAGGGGAAGCTGTAAGAGTGGTCATGTGCCCCTCCCCAGCGTGTGGCTTCAGCAGAGAGGTAAATCACTGCAGGGAAGGAGGAAGCCCGGGGAAATGCCGGCCAGGTCAGACCCGCCTCCCATCTAGCCAATACCCATGCATCCGGACCACCTCTACCCAGGCCCCCACGCGGAGCCTCGCTACCCCACACTAAGTCCCCCACACCCAAATCCTCTCCACCGAGCCTTACCCCCTGCACTAGGAACCTCCTGATGAGTCCCTCTCCTCTGCATTCAGACCCCCTCCCCTGCATCCACACCATCAAGCCCCATCACACTGCATGGATCCACACACTAGACTACTCCCCACTGAGCCCCCAATACTTGAACTCCCACCCCAATGAGCCCCACTCCCATGCATCTGGACCACCCCGACAAACCCCACACATCTGGACTCTCACACCACCGACCCCATCAAGCTGCACCTGTACCCTCACCCCACCCAACCCCATTCCTGCCCCCCACTGAGCCTCAATCACCTTCACCTGGACCCCCTGCTCAGTCCCATTGCCCCTGAACCTCCCGCTGAGCAATCAGATCCCACACACACCCTGACCCCTCACTGAACCACATCCACCCAGACTGCCACACACAGAACCTTCTCACCTCATACCTGGATCCCGCTGAGCTGGGTCTTCCTGCCCACACTTGATGCACCTGATGCAGAGGGGCAGGGCCCGGAGGTGTTTCTGGGGCAGGCCCAGCCCTTGCGCTGTGTCAGGATTGGGTACAGCCTCACTACCAAGTCTGTGTCCCAGGGTGATGGAGACAGGGAGGGAGAGAGCTGCAGGGTGATCTCCCACCTGTGTGTCGTCAGTGGCCTGTGCTCCTCACTGCCACACTAGAGCCTCCACAATTATTTATTAACAAATAAAATTTGCAGAATTTTAAAACATTGTGTGCAGAATTTTTGTTTGGCACAGAATTTTTAATTTTTTGGTGCAGAATTCCCTCAGAAGTACAAAGTACATAAAAGAAGATAAGGGACCAACTCACATAGCTAAGCTTTTCTCAGTCTCAAACTAGGCTGGTGTGTATACTGAGATATTGCAAGGGAATCGCTTTACTACAGGAAGCATTTGAAATGCTAGATAATATAGATACAAATCTGGCAACCCCACACCTCAAGTTGCCCGGGATTTTTTAAGGATCTTGTGTGACAAGTGAGGCCATTTTTTATCCCATATAAATTGCATGGCAAGCATATTTATTTGAGCAAAGAGCAAGGGAAAGACCTTGAAAAACAACAGGCCAGTGATAAAAGTAATCTTGGGCAGATATTCATTTTGTCTATTTCTGTTCTCCCCAGTCAAGATAGAGAGAGGAGATACCATCTCTCTCATTTCTTCTAATATATAGTCCAGATTAATAAAAACAGTTTTGGGAAGATTAGGACAAAATTTTAACACCTAAATAAGTTATTTCCTTACGATTTATTCCAGTTAATGTGAAAACTAGAGATCTTTAAAAAAAAATCCACTATATTCAATAATGATGGGATCGATGAGGATGGATTCCTCAACAGTATAAAAAATGTCAGCAGCATATAAATTGATTTAATATTTTTTCCTATTTATAGCCACACCTTCAACTGCTGAGTGCTGATATATGTACACTGCCAGTAGTTCAAGAGACATATTAAGAAAGAGGGGGCAAGAGGGAACAGCCCAGGTATGTCCCTCTTTCTGTGTGAGAAATAATTCCATTAGTTCTGAGTGAAGCAAGGGGAGAGCTGTATAATACACTGACCCAATTCAGGAATATTAGTCCAAATCTGGTTGTGTTTTTTTTTAGGACAGCCATTAGATAAGGTCATTCAATCCTATCAAAAGCTTTCTCTGATTCTAGAAATAAACCTATGGAAGGAACATCTGACATCGGACTGATTTTTCTTATATTATCAGCAGCCAATCTTCCTTTAAGGAAACCAACCTGATCTGTATAATTGCTGGGATGATGGTGTTCAGTCGTGTCGCTAAAATTTTTGTAATCCGTATTCATTAGAAAGATGGGGCAGAAGTCACCACATTTACAATCGTCTTTGTTCTTTAATATTAAAAGTAATTAAAGAAGTTCTCATATCATGAGATATAGTGTCTTTTTCGATGTTTCAGTGAAGATCTTTGGAAGAATAGAAGATAGCTGATTACAAAATGCTTTGTAGAAATCTGCCAGAAAGCCTTTTATCCCAGGGACCTTGCCGCAACTCATTTTTTATAGCCTGTTCAACTTCTTGTGTTATGATAGCTTTGTCCATAAAACACTTGTCCTGAAGTGAGGATATTAGAAGGCAAAAATATTTAAAATGATCAAATTTATTAGAGTCAAATTAGTTGTCTGATTTATATAAAATCAGAATTGTTTAAACTAATTATTTATATCTATTGGTACAAGATAGTGTAAGAGAAAAAGAGTGCCAAAGAAAGAAATATTGTTGTTGGCTACTTCCATCTTAAGTCTTCTGGCAAGCAGTTTACCTGCTTTATCACCTCATTCATAATTTCTTCGTCCGACCCTGTTAAGTGCAAATTCAACTTGGCTGGATAAGCATTCATTATATTTAGATATGATCAGAGAATGTAAGAGGTTTTCATTATTTGGGTCACTCTTGTGTGTTCTCTGCAACTCATCTATTTTCTTGCCCAGACAGATTCTAGTAACTTGAGTCGCACTCTCGCGCCTTTTGGAGACATGCTTTATGCATTCACCTTTTTCAATGGTTTTCTGAGCTCCCCAGAAGATAATATCTGAGATAAACGGAGTGCTTATTTTCTTGTACAAAGTTAAGATGACTGAATCAACTGTGGAACAAAGCTTTGCATCTTTTAGTAGCAAAACCTTCCACCTGGAAGATTTTAATGATGTGTAACCAGCATCCATGGTAAGTATAACTGGAGCATGATCTGAAATTAATAGATTATCTATAACTGCTTCTAGGTATGCTGGAATCAGTTCTGAAGGAAAAAAAAAAAAAGTCTATTTGGAGTAAGATGAATATACTCTAGAAAAATATGTATAGTCACGCTCCTTGGGCCATCTCTGTCTCCATATATCTTTTAAACCAAGTTCATTCATTAACAATGAGGGTAGACCTACTGTACTTTGAGAGCTGGGTCTCATGTAATTGGATTTGTCCAGCTGTCCATCTAGCACAGTATTCCAGGAATATCTGTTGTATTAGAAAGAATATCTGCAAAGTCTTTGAAAAATTCAGAATTACCTCCATTTGGAATGTAAATATGTCCTAGAGTTAACTTTTTTGAGCTGAAACAGCCTTCAGGAAGAACTTATCTTCCTTCAGGCTCAGTACAAGACTGTACACATTGAAAAGTTATACTTTTATGAATTAACACAGCTGTGCCTCCACTATCAGGATTTAATGATGAATGATACTCAAAACCTACCCACATCATCTTGATTCTATTGGCATTTATTTCTGCTAGATGAGTTTCCTGCAATAAAGTTACTTTAAGATAATATAACCTTATAATAAAAACACATATTTCCCCATTGATACTGTAACACCAGATCTGTAAGATATGGTCTGTATTTATATATATTAGATACTGGTTAGTTTCTAATGAGTTTATGTCTTCAATTGAGCCTCTAAGAGGGGTCACATATACAAAAAGAGCTATAGTTGAACAACATGCATCTTCCAAATAATATCTGTGATAGAAAAAAAATTAGCAGACTTAAAACAAGACTGTGTGGGCATGTTCAGATTCAAGATGGTTTCAGTGCCATCTGCTCCTCCCCTCCCTATATTATCTAATAGCCTAAATATCTCTAAATGCAAATCTATTTTAAGTCAAGTGTTACCCTGTAAATACCACTGGGTTTTCTAGAACATGCACACTATATTCCTACCTAAAGAAGTTTTTATGTATGCATACATATATGTATATATACACACATACAGATAGACTCTTCACATGTAAATTTACAATTGGCTTGGTAAATCAAATCTAAATTACTACAAAATCTAAACAAAAAAATATATAAAAATAAATATGTATGTACGTCAAATGCCGTGCACAAATTGAATAACCGGTGCTATTTAAGGTTTAGGTTATAGTCTAATTTACATCTCAGAAGTATTCACTGTTCCAAGTGACTTGCAGTCAACACAACAATCCATCAGAGGCAGAGCTAGTGAAGAGATTCTGTCCAGCAGTGCAAGTTGTGATGTTTAGTACAGATAATACTTCAGTCAGTAGATGTCCTATAAACCCCAGCTTAGCATTAAACTGCTATTTATGCATTGCTATACAGCTGTTATTATTGCTTAATTTCAGTGGAGATCAATAGAAAAACTGAGCCTAGGAGAGGGACTAAGGGGTTCAGAGGGCAAGAGGGGGATAAGGGCTAGGCAGGAATTGGAGCGGGGGGGAGTGCGGGCTCCAGCTGGGGGCACAGCCTCTGGGGTAGGGCTGGGGATGAGGGGTTTGGGAGGAAGGAAAGTGTCCGGGCTGGCATCAAGGGGTTCGCAGGGGGATCAGGGCTGCGGCTGGGGCACAGGGTGGGTCCTGGAGGTGCAGGCTCCAGGTGGCACTTAACTGAAGCAGCTCCCAGAAGCAGCAGCACATATCCCCCCCTCCAGCTCCTACACAGAGACGCAGCCAGGAGGCTCTGCGCACTGCCCCATCCGAAGGTGCTGCCCCTGCATGGGTGGTAGTTGGGGAGGGGGCAGCATGCGGAGCCCCCTGGCTGCCCAATGCATAAAAGCCAGAGGGGGGACATGCCAGCTGCTTCCTAGGAGCCACGTGGCATGCAACCAGATAGTCAACAGCCCAATCAGCGGTGCTGACCAGAGCCGCCAGGATCCCTTTTCAACCAGCTGTTCCAGTTGAAAACCGGACACCTAGTCACCCTACCAATAACTCCTGAAATGGAGGGAATTATTCCTGAATACTGTGCAAGTGAACAGTTATCAAGCCCAACAGCATGTGGTGCCATATATGGATTTTCTTCAGTGGTACTCAAACACCCTGTCTTGTAATTTCACAATTAATCTGTAGAGGGGAGAGAAATTTCCATCCAGTCTCCTGGAACTTTTTACTTTCAAAACATTCTGAAGGCCCTACAATCTTTGCCCATCATTCACAGGAAACTGATAATGTGTGAGTATAAAACAGCTCACCCAGAGATTTAGAAAAAACTTTTCCGTATCTCCCTCCTCCATACCACATGGAGCTTAAAAAGCTGAACTCAAACAACATGGGAGATGGAGGAGGATGGGGTGTAAATTTAAGCATGTCATTCAACAGAAGTTTAGAATTTCGCCTTGAGAGGAAAAAATAAAGTCCTATCTCTTTTCCTGTATGGAACCATACAAGGAAAAAAATAGCAGTACATGGCTTCAATAAAAAAAACACAGGATGTGTAAAAATAGGGCGCCCGATTACAACAGGACACTCAACTATTTATGAGTTCCACTTCATATAAGATTACTTATCTGCCTCTCCCCCATTTCCAGCAGCTACCAAGGCTTCTATCAACACAAAGGTCTTAAATATTTACAATTTAAAATGAAACAGAAATCAGGCTTTGCCTACCCACAAACTTACAGCAGTTTAACTAAAGTGCTTTAAGTTATTTATTTAAACCACTACAGATCCCAGGGTGGACACCCTTTAACTGGTTTAAACATGGTATATGCAGATTTAGCCCAGTGCAGATTCTAACTGCATTCAACTACATCAGCATAAATTGAGTTTAAACCAATGTAAAGGTGCTCTACCCATGCAGGGATTAGCAGCAGTTGAACTAAATCGATTTGAAACTCATGCAAATTAAGCTAATACAAATTTGCATGTAGAGCTACATCACCTGTGGTTTTAATTAGGAACCAGACACAAGACAAGCACATCTTGACTTTAGCAAAGCTTTTGATACAGTCTGCCACAGTATTCTTGCCAGCAAGTTAAAAAAGTATGGACTGGATGAATGGACAAGAAGGTGGATAAAAAGCTGGCTAGATCATTGGGCTCCAAGGGTAGTGATCAACTGCTCAATGTCTAGTTGGCAGCCGGTATCAAACAGAGTACCCCAGAGATCGGTCCTGGGGCCAGTTGTGTTCAACATCTTCATTAATGATCTGGATGACGGGATGGATTGCACCCCAGCAAGTCTCCAAATGACACTAAACTGGGCAGAGAGGAGGATAAGATGGAGGGTAGGGATAGGATGCAGTGTGACCTAGACAAATTGGAAGATTGGGCCAAAAGAAATCTGATGAGGTTCAACAAGGACATGTGCAGAGTCCTGCATTTAGGATGGAAGAATCCCATGCACTGCTATACACTGGAGACGAACTGGCTTAGCCGCAGTTCTGTGGAAAGAGACTTCGGGATTACAGTGGACAAGAAGCTGGATGAGAGTCATCAGCGTCCCATGTTGCCAAGAAGGCTAACGGCATATTGGCCTATATTAGTAGGAGCACTGCCAGCAGATCTAGGGAAGTGACTATCCCCTTTATTATTCGGCACTAGTGAGGCCACATCTGCAGTACTGCGTCCAGTTTTGGGCCCCCCACTACAGAAAGGATGTGGAAAAATTGGAAAGAGTCCAGCGGAGGACAACAAAAAAGATTAGAGGGCTGGGGCACAAGACTTATGAGGAGAGGCTGAGGGAACTGGGGTTATTTAGTCTGCAGAACAGAAGACTGAGGAGGGATTTGATAGCAGCCTTCAATTACCTGAAGGGGGGTTCCAAAGAGGATGGAGCTAGGCTGTTCTCAATGGTGGCAGATGACAGAAGAGGGAGCAATAGTCTCAAATTGCAGTGAGAGATCTAGGCTGGATACTAGGAAAAGATTATTTCACTAGGAGGGTGGTGAAGCCCTGGAATGGGTTACCTAGGGAGGTGGTGGAATCTCCATCCTTAGAGGTTTTTAAGGTCAGGCTTCACAAATCCCTGGCTTGGATGATTTAGTTGGGGTTGGTCCTGCTTTGAGTCGGGGTTGGACTAGATGACCTCCCAAGGTCTCTTCCAACCCTAATCTTCTATTATTCTTTTATGTCTACTGGTCAGAGAAAGAGAACGAGCACCATTAGAGCTGGGATCTATTCCTCACTGCTACTGATTTGCTTTGTGACCTCAAGTAAATGTGTATGTACCTCAGTATCGGAGGGTTAGCAGTGTTAGTCTGGACCTGCAAAAGCCACACCCCCATGAAAGCTTATGCTCTAATACATCTGTTAGTCTACAAGATGCCACAGGACGCTTTGTCGCTTTTGTGTACCTCAGTTTCCCCATCTATAAAGATAATACTAACCCACCTTTGTAAACTCTTCTAAGCCATAGCTTAAAAATGCAAATTAACGGTGAAAAGGTAGAATGGCTTCCCAGCTGAGCCCAGTGAGAAATCCCACCAAAAGCATGCTGTGAATAGCAGTAGAATCCATTTCTCCATGGGGACAGCTACACATCAATATTGGACAAGCATCAGTGCAGCCCCTGCTAGAGCTGGCAATGGTCGAAACATTAGCATATCCTGAGACAGACAACCTAGTGGTTAAGATGTCTTCACTAGCACTTACACCATTGGTAGTATCAGTGCTAGCTAAACAGACAAAATCTGAAATCTTCAAATACCAACTCCCTCCATGGACTTGAGACCTCCCTTGTCAATTTCCCTATACCCACTTTACAGATAATACCTGCCTCAGAAAAATGTCCCCAAATCCTTGTGTGTTTATTAAACACTGTGAATCATCATTCTCCATGATATATAACCTATTTCCCTGCACATAACAATATCTGTCAATAGGTCATTTTGTAAGGGGCTAGCTACAAACAACCCTTTTGGAGAGTCACTGTTGTCAGACAGTTCAAGCTCTGAAGCACTCTCAGCAGAGGAATGATCATGGTATTGCTGCATCTGTTCCAAGCATGAGCTGCTCTAAAAATACAAGCCACGTTTAGGAGATTCAAAAAGCATGCCAAGAGCTCATAAAAGAGTGGCAAAGTCTTTCTAAAAGAGCTTCTGGCTGCATTTCAGAAGCTTGAAAACAAGGGAGGGGAAGGGCAAGGACTTGTGAGAAAAACCAAGGCTGCTAAAATTTCATATGTAAAAGTATACCTCAAAAATCAACAAGAAGCAGGCCTCAACATCTGTAGTGTCTACAGCAGTGGTGGGCAACCTGTGGACCGCGTACCGCACATGGCCCATCAGGGTAATCTGCTAGGGGGTCGCGAGACTGTTTACATCGACCTCCACAGGCACAGCCACCCGCAGCTCCTAGTGGCCACGGTTCTCCGTTCCTGGCCAATGGGAGCTGTGGGAAGCAGTGGCCAATGTAAACATACTGTCGCCAATCACTGGTCTATGGTATGAGTGGCAAATCGTCCAACGCTAAACCATCACCAAACATTCTGTTAATATCTACTGTGACAAAGCTCCAAGTTTGTACTCGTGGGTCCTGCGCTTCCTGGCAGATTTAGGGGCCTCAGAAACTCATCTAGGCCCCAGAGTGACCTCCCTTTCTCAGTATAATTGCCAAGAGTCACCACCTAGTGAGTTACCTTCATCACAGGCCAGTATGGAAGATGGAAAAGGGGGGAGCCCGGGCCCGCCCTCTACTCCAGGCTCCAGCCCAGGGACCCTAATAGTATCAGCTAAGATGGCTGACCTTTTAGGCACAAAACACAATACAATTCCCTGGGCTACTTCCCCACAGCAGTCTCCGCTTCTTCAAACTCCACTTCACCCTTACCTCAGGGCCTCCTTCCTTCTGGATGATATGTTGTCCAACACTCAGTCTCACCAACAGCATAACTTCCTTCCACAGCTCCTGACACCCACACCCACCTGACTAACTGGGAGGTTTTTATCTGGTTTCAGCCAGTCCCTGATTGGCTTCAGGTGTCCCAATTAGGCTAGCTGTTTCTACTCCTTTTAGAAGGTTCTTAATTGGCCCCAGGTGTCTTGATTGGCCTGGAGTAGCCTTTGTTTGGCTATCCAGGGAACAGGGACCTGCACATCCTCAGACTAATATACCTCCCTTCCAGCACTCTCCTATATCCTTCTGGTCTGACTCCATCACACTATACACAAGATACTATGGCCACATCTAAGAGCTGGAAATGACAAAGCCTCGTCACGAATTACAGTTACACACACATCTACGAGTACACAGCTCTTTCTGAAAAGAAAATTTAAAGCATGAAAGGAAATAAGTTGCAGCTCCTAGAAATCGCAACAACAGATGAGACCTGTGGTCCCTCTAGTCCAGAATCCTGTCTCTGACAGAGGCTACAGCAAGATGCTTCCGAGGAAGATGCAAGAAACCATGCAGTAGGCAGACGTGGGATAATCAGTCCCCAGGGAAGATCTCATCTTAATCCCTGATGGAGAATGGTTTACAATCTGAAGCAGGAGGTTTTATATTCTAGCAAAAATTGTTACCATTAACTATTATAACAACTCTAGTCAGTCTTGTTCTCAATAAAAGTGTCTAACTCAGAAGAAATAAAATGGGAGCAGAGTGGAATGGCAGGAGAGAAGGGGAAAGAGGAATAGCTCTTCTGGTCAGTGTCTAACGCTAATTCAAACCTCAGAAATCCCCTGATGACTGGAGACTCCACACAACTTTGGTATGATTGGTAATTATCCTATAAAATCACCTGGTTCAGCCAATTTGACATCCTATAAGCAACAGTTATAAGTGACTGAGACCTCTCACTGCCAGAAGCTGGGACTGGAGGACAGTGGATGGATCACTCGATAAAAGCATCTGGCACTAGCCACTGTCAGAAGACAGGACACTGAACTAGCTGGACCACTGGTCTGATCCAGTCTGGTCATTCCTATGTTCTAAGTTGGAGGTTTCCTTTTCTTTGCAATAGGCCTCATATACTAGCTGGAAGTCTATGGAACGGGTATAGGTTTCTCTTCTTTCCTGACTGAGGTTAAGTAGGGATTAAATAATTAATCTTACATTTGTATTAAAATGCAAAATTAACTAGCTTAATGCAATAAAAATGTGCAGGCCTCTGAGAAGTGATTACATAAAAAAACACCTTCTCTGTATATCCCCAGTGAGCAGTCTTACTCAACTAAAATAAAGTCATTTCAACACTGCTTTTACTGCAAGATCACTACAGCTATTGGAGAGGGAGTTGGATTCCATCCCTTTTCATGCCTCATCAGAACTGTTAGTGAAGAGTTCCAATTGCAGGATGAAATTATGCCCTTGTCTACACTTGTGCAACAAATTTGAAGACATGCTTATGCTACCCCAGTGAACACTATAATCAAACAGTTTAAATGGAGGAAAGAACTGCATATCCCCAGGGCCGGCTCTGGGCACCAGCAAACCAAGCACGTGGTTGGGGCGGCATATTTTCAGGGGCGGTATTCTGGACACTTTTTTTTTTTTTGTTGCTTCAGGCGGCAAAAGCCTAGAGCCGGCCCTGACAGCAGCAGCGCGTCATGCGCCCTGGGGTCGTTACAGTTTGTGCTGCCAGCGGGCAGCACCCACACCTTATAGCTGGGCCGGGCAGGCTCCGAGCGGGGGACACTCACCCCGCGGGCACATGGAGCCACTGCAGGTGCCACAGCGTGGCCGCCCCTCAGCACCGCAGCCAGGACTGGGCGAAATGGCCCGAGCCGCCCAGGGGCTGCGGCAGGGCGGCCAGAAGCAGCAGCAGCGGGGCCACAAAGGGCGGGAAGCTGCCGTGCAGGGCCTGAGTCCCGCTCTCTGGGAGCTCCGCTCCCTCTGGGGCTTCCCTGCCCCGGCTCCTCAGGCCTCTGCTGCGGCGGTCCCCTCAGCTCTGCCATCCCGGGTCCCGGCCGGTCCTGGAGGCGTGAGCCCCGGCTGAAGGGACCCTGAGCTGAGGTGCAGCCCAGGAGCCCCCTTCTTACCCCAACCCTGCCAGCACCAGACAGGCTGGAGGTGAGGGGGGAGTGGGCAGAGTCAGCACTGGTGTGGGGGAGCCCAAGGCTGGGGCGGCAGGGGATGCGGGTGGGATGAGGTCGGGCGGAGAGCCCAGCTCTGGAGTGGCAAGGGGTGCAAGTAGTGAGGAGAAGGGAAGAGAGCCCAGGGCTGGGGCGACAGGGTGTGCAGGTGGGGGAGGGGGTGAGAGCCCAGTGCTGGGGTGAGAGGCAGTCAAATATTTTTTTGCTTGGGGCAGCAAAAAACCTAGAGCCGGTCCTGCATATCCCTGGATCTAACCTTGATTGCTAGAGACCCTCGGGCACACTATTTATCATCTGGTATTTAACTGTTAGTACCTAAAGGCCCTAATCAGGATCAGGGCCCTGTTGCATTAGATCGTGTACAGATACGCAACAATACCATCCCTGCCACAAAGAGCCTAAAGTTTGAAACAAGATATGACACATGAGGGTCAAACAAGAGGATGAGGGTTAACAGCAAAAAGACTTCAAGGTTACAAAGGTTAACTGTGGAGACAGCTCAATATCTATGAATCCCTTACCAAAAAAAAAAAAAAAAAATCATCCCCGATAGTACACTATCCTGACTGCCCCTTATCACAGATAATTTTGTAATGCTCAGCTTTGCCCCCTATGCTTAATCAAAGAAAGGATCATCTAAAGATCTGACACTTAACGATTTCACACTAGTGAATTTTGGTATTGATCACAATGCATTGTGACCACACTGATTAATTCTGACAATTAGAGGAGAAAACTTCCATTCACACACATATCTCAGCAATCAGCAATTAAAGGGAACAAAATACTGAAAAACTGCACCACCGCAAAAGGATTTTGATAAAAAACACAGAAGTGTAGGATTGGAAGGGACCTCGAGAGGTCACCTAGTCCAGCCCCCAGCACTCAGGGCAGGACTAAGTGTTAATGTTACACTGGGCGGTGACAAAATGGCTCAGACAACCAGTAATGGGACAGAGCTATTTTCCTGTAGGTTGCCAACTGAACCCAAGCTCAAATTAGTAATGCATGAAAGTTGTTACTTATGAGTCAATGGATCTTAGCCTAGTTCACAGACGACTGACACAAATGACATTAATTGCCCAGTAGACTGACAATCTTCACAGAGACCAGCAGAAACTAGGTTGCTCTCTCACTCCTAGAGGTGCTCTTAGGGCTTGGCTACACTGGCGCTTTATAGCACTCTAACTTGCTGGCTCAGGGGTGTGAAAAAATCACCTCCCTGAGCGCAGCAAGTCTGAGCAATTTAAAGCGCCAGTGTGGACAGGCTCCGAGCACTTGGAGCTAATCCCCTTGTGGAGGTGGATTACCAGGAGCGCTGGGAGAGCTCTCTCCCAGCACTCGCGCGTGGCCACACTCGCACTTCAAAGCGCTGCCATGGGAGCGTTCCCACGGCAGCGCTTTGAAATTTCAAGTGTAGCCAAGCCCTTAGGCTGAGGAACACTGATGTGGCAGGGTGGGGACGCTCTCATTGTTTCTGGCCCCACTATTCCCGTCCTGTAGATCACAGGATTTTAGTCAGCTGTGCTGTCAGCCTGGCACCTTTCACCAGCACTAAATTCACACAAGAGTTTGAGAAAAAGGAAACCATTATCCAGTATTTTAAAGTATCCCTGAATACAAGAGTGGCTCTTCAAATACACTTAGCTAGTTCTCTTCATAGAGAGGGGAGAGACGAGGCTGTTCATATGTTGTTACTTGCAGAGTTAATAGCCAGTTTACTCAGCAAAGCCGCTTTTCCATGTTCCACAGCGAGAGTCTTGTTACATGTCACCCAGGAGACTGACTCAGACATTAGACATGGAAAGAGCCCTACTAGATCATCCCTTATTGCTGCTCTGAACTGATTTATGAAGGGTCACAGGCTGTACAAATAACTGAGGGGAGGGATAGGAAAACCAGTTTTAAACCTAGCCTATTCCACTGGCAGTGCTGCACTGTTCCTTACAGCAAAACTTACTCTTAGTTTAAGCAATGGAAGTTAGCGTTTTCACCTATACTTGTAACATGACTGACAAGGATATAACATTCTGCTTCAAGAGGGTTTACATGTTTTTACAAAGCAATTCTGTCAATTCAGTTCATACATATCATAGACTTAAAGGTCAGAAGGGCCCATCATGATCATCTAGTCCAGGGATGTGCAAACATTCTGGCCCGAGGGCCACATCAGGGTTGAAAAATTGTACAGAGGGCTGGGTAGGGAAGGCTGTGCCTCCCCAAACAGCCTGGTCCCAACCACTATCCAGCCCCCGACTCCCCCTGCTCCCTGACTGCCCCCTCCAGAGACCTCCCCACTCCAACGACCACCCCGGAACTCCACCCGCTATCCCCTGACTGCCCCTCTGCCCCTTATCCAACTCCCCAGCTCCAGCCTCCTTACCGTGCTGCCCCGCCGGAGTGTGCAGCCCCCTCCCCCAGAGCGCTGCCTGCACAGCGGCATGGCTCCGGGGGAGGGGGAAGGCAGGAGAGGGGCTAGGGGTAGCCTCCCCGGCTGGGGGGCCAGACACAACGGTTCCACGGGCCATAGTTTGCCCACCCCTGATCTAGTCTGACCTCCTGAATATTGCAGGCCACAGAACCTCACCCATCCACTCCTCCATCTTAAATTAAACGAATGGTTTCTTTGCTCTGGATCGCTTCCCTATTCCCACCCTCACCCCCCTCCAAAAAAATCAGAAAATCTGTCCCATCTTTTCTAGAATTTCTCTCTCCCCTCCATCTCCTCATTTTCTCCGTGCTGGCACTGTGGCTCCTGCATACAACAGCATGAGCAGCACCAGAATCAAACTGACAGCCATATAGTGAATTTCACCCTCAGCTTCTAGGCAGGTAGGGTGCAATTGATAGGAGCCTAATCTATGTCACTGTCTATGGTCAGAGGCTGAGGCATGGGAGAGTGAAACCAACTAGACTGTCATCAATTTCACGCTAGAGCTACAGCCCCGCAGGAATCCCCCCCAAACAGGGTTGTCCTGCAGAATAATTCTTTTTAACTGAATCTGGAAGGGGCTGAAAGAAAATACTGGATACCTGAACCCTGCAAACCATTGGGAGAGGCATAGGTTTAATTTATCAAGCAAGTTGGACTTCACTAGTACAAATTTAAAAGACTGGCATAACAGCTTCAGCAGACAACACTACAACCAGTGCTGAGAATCACTGCTTCTCTGCTCCGACATGCTGCTTCACTGTGTTAGAAATATTTTGTATCCCCACACAAGAGAAAAGCAGTGTGGCCCAGTGGATGTGGACTACACTGAGCCGCAGGACACCTGGGATCTATTCCTGCCTCTGCCACTGGCCTGCTAAGTGACCATGGGCAAGTCTCTGAGCCTCAGTTTCCCCATTTGTAAACTGTGCTTTGGAATGTGCTTGGAAATTTACTGATGAAAAGAGGCAAGTATCTTTGCTGCTGTTATATATTGCCCAAAAACAAAAAGGCCTTTATCTACTGCAATATCACATTGCAATCTCATATCTAATTTGCTATCTGCTACGAGGAATTATTAATGCTTTTCAAGTGTCTTCTTCCCATTAAGCATCTGCATTTTGGATTATTTTGTTCTTCAGGTGAAGGGGCTCTCTGTATTTGTGCAGTGCCAAGTAAATTATCATCATCAAAATTATGGCTCAAACTATAATACCTGAATTGGGCCATGTTGAGTCTCATTTCATTATTTCGTGTTCCTATTTCTAGCCTATTCATCCCTCTTGTATTATTTTTCTCTCCTTTTTAAGCAAGCATCCCTCCTTTGACTCCAGATGCACCTGAGTAGAGCAAGTCTGAATTTGGCCAGGTCTACACTAGGGGGCAGGGTGGTTGGAGGGTCATCTAAGATATGCAAATAGCATAGCTGAAGTTGACGTATCTTAAGTCAACTTACCCGGGTGTCCTCACTGCGGCGAGTCAACCGCAGCTGCTCCCCCATCGACTTCACTTCTGCCTCTCGCAGCGGTGGAGTTCCGGAGTCGACAGGGAGAGCGCCTGGGGATCCATTTATCGCATCTACAGTAAATGCGATAAATCGATCCCCGAAAGATCAATCACTATCCGCCGATCCAGTGGGTAGTGTAGACTTGCTCTCACACTCAAAAAGAAGTTGTACTCTAGACAGGAAGCAACACAGGCCCTGATATTGCCATCTACTCCATGTGGCTGAATCCCTGTGCTTACACAGAGCCCCACTGATTTCAAAAGGGCTCTGCACAAAGCAACTTGCAGAAGTGGGGCCTCAGTCCAAAGATTAAGTGCACACTAGCCATTATTAGAATGATTCTGCCAGTGTTTAGGGACTTGTTTGGGTCTATTTTAAAAAGACAACATTTTGATCTTTTTCCTACGAGATCCTATTTCTGTCATTTTCCTTTTAAAATTGTTATTTTAAGCTTAATTGGGATTGGTTTGTTCTGGGAGGGAAGGGAGTGCAGTTCAACGGTGAGTTTGTTTTGTTCTTGCTCCCCATACTTCCTCTTTTTTTAAAAAAAAGTATTAGGTCAAGCAGGTTAGCAGATGAAAGAGCAAGTTAATTTGTGTTTGCAGAAGCCAAACTAAAACACAGCAAGCATGTTTCAGTTTTTAATCTTTTGTCTTGTTTTTGACTATTGCAGTTATTTTGGGGATGTGCTAACTTTCTCCCTGGGAGTGCAACAGCACCTTTAGTGTCTTTCATTCTTTAAAAAAATCTTCAAAGACTTTACTGAAATCCACCTATCCTGTTGCACAGCAATTCTGTAATTCTATCCCCCACTCCCAAAAAATAAACAAATGTATAGTTGTCTGGCATACAACAAGTCAAAGCACAATATCGCTGAGACAAGAGCATTTATTCAAAATGGTTACTATACTTCCAAACCAGGAAGGAAACCCACAGGACTGATACATCACACAGCATGTGGTGAAGAAACAAAATAAAGGGTTGGGATTTACTTTTGTGGACTAAAGCGACCGACAGTTCTTGGCTACACATTCTGATCCATGGTTTTACCGGATCCAAGCAGGTCACAAAACTGATTCCTGGAGAGTTCATATGAAAACTAGCATGGTAGAAAGACATTTAATACTTACAACAATTTAGACCCTCTTACACATCATATTTTTATTTCCTAGATTGCAAGCAGGTGAGGGAAGAACACTGTCTACATCTAAGTCTGTTCTTTTATTGTTTGTACAGTACCTAGCTGAACAGGGTCCTGATCAGGAACTATCGGCGCTCTGATAATATAAATAACTAATAATATCTGTCTTTGTGCAAGCACTGCCCAAAAGGATGCATTTCATTCAGAATCCAGTTTCTGTTCTGCAGCAGCAGAGGATGATCATGACTGAAGATGCCCATGGGCCTGGAATATGCTTTACTTGAACCTGCCATGAATCTTTTAGAAAAACATCCAGTCTTGATTTAAAAATTGTAAGTGATGGAGAATCCACCACAAACCTTGGTAAATTGTTCCAATGGTTAATTACTCCAACTGTTAAAAATGTACACCTTATTTCTAGTCTGAATTGGTCTAGATTCAATTTCCAGCCATTGCATCATGTTATGCCTTTCTCTGCTAGACTGAAGAGCCCAATATCAAATATTTCTTCCCCATTCAGGTACTTATAGACTTTAACATGTCTCCACTTAACCTTCTCTTTGCTAAGCTAAATAGAAAGAGCTCTGTGAATCTGCCACTATAAGGCAGTGGTTCTCAAATCAGGGATACACATACCCCTGGGGGCACTCAACGTCTTTCAGGGGATATGTCAGCTCATCTAGATCAGCGTTTCTCAACCTGAAGGTCAACAGTGCAGGGCTGGCGTTATGGGTTGGCAAGTCCCAGGGCACCCTACAAAGCTAGGTTACATGCTTCAGCCTTGGGCAGCAGGGCTCGGATTTCAGGGCTAGTGATCTGGAAAGGTTGAAAAACCACTGCTATAAAGCATGTTTTCTAATCCTTTTAAATCATTTATGTGGCCCTTCTATGAATCTTCTGCAATTTATTGACCTCCTTTTTGAATTGCAGGCACCAAAACTGGTGGACAAAGTATTCCAGTGGTGGTCACACCAGTGCCAAATACAGAGGTAAAATAACTTCTCTATTCCTACTCTAGATTCCCCTAGTTATGCAGCCCGCATTAGAATTTTTGATCACAGAGTCACACTCGGAGATCACGTTCACCATGACCCCCAAATCTTTTTCAGAGTCACAGTTTCCCATGATAGAGTTACCCATCCTGTAAGTGTGTTCTACAGGCTTTGTTCCTAGATGTATACATATAGCCATATTAAAACGCATAGTGTTTGCTTGCATCCAGTTTGCCCAGCAATCCAGATCACTCTGATTTAGTGACCTGTCCTTTTCATTATTTACCACTCCCCCAATTTGTGTGTCATGTGCAAACTTTCAGTGATGATTTTATGTTTTCTTCCAGGTATTAGACAAAAATGAAAAACAGCACTGAGCCAAGAACCCATCCCTGCGGGATACAACTAAAAACAGATCCACTCAATGATGATTCTCTGTTTACAGTTACACTATCCATTAGTGAGCTTTTAAATCCATTTAATGTGTCATGTTAACTTTAATATCATTATAGTTTTTTAGTCACACTGTCATCCACTACCAAGTCAAACGCCTTACAGAAGTCTAAGTATATTACATCAACACTATTACATTTATCAACCAAACTTGGAATCTCAGTAAAAAAAAGTTTGTCTGACAGGATCTATTTTCAATAAACCCATATTCATTTGCATTAATCACATTACCCTCCTTTAGTTCTTTATTAGTCAAGTCCCATATCAGTCATTCCATTATCTTGTCTGGGATTGATGTCAGGCAGACAAGCCAATAACTAATGGAAGGTCATTCCATTCACCCTTTTTAAAAGCTAGTGCATTAGTTTTCTTTCAGTCTTCTTGGAGCACTGGGGAAGTCCCAGACTTATTAAAAATGAACATTAACAGTCCAGCAAGCTCCGCAGCCAGCTCCCTTAAAATTCTTGGATGCAAGTTATCTGGACCTGCTGATGTTAAAATGTCTCATTTTAGTAGCTCCTGTTTAACATCATCCAGAGATACTGGAATGGAAAGGAAAGAGTGGTATCACTATATGATGAGACTATCATCGTTTTTTCCCCAAATACAGAAATATTAATTGAACATTTCTGTCTTTTCTGCATTATTATTGATAATTCTACCATTTTCATCTAGTAATGGACCAAAACCATTGTTAGAATTCTTTTTGTTCCTAATACATTTTAAAAACTTCTTATTGTCCTTCACTCTGCTGGCCTTAGACTTCGCCTTGTGTCCTTTAGCTTCCCTTACCAATTTTCTAGAATTTTGAACATCTGGATTTATATTCCTTACTTTCAACCTCCCTTCTTCCATTTTTTATTTTATTATTAATTATTAGTAGTAGTATTATTTTACAGCTGTCTTCACATCCCTTCTAAACCAGGTCACTTTTGAACCAGCACAGCTTTCTTCCTTGACTGTGGCTTTTTTGGGCATCTAAGGCGCTCTTAAATGATTCCCAGTTGTCATTCACATTTTTCTGATTAAATTCTTCCTCCCACCTGATTTAGCTCATAATTGTTTTCAGAGTTGTGAAACTGGTCTTATTAAAGTACTAGGTATATATATTACTAGTCTGGACTTTATTCTCTTCTTGCACAATATAAATGCGATCAAGTCATGATCACTTGTACCTAAACTACCATTAATTTTTAGTTCTGTGATCAGTTCCTCTTTATCTGTTAGAACAAGGTGTAAAACAGCATTCCCCTGTGTGGTTGCAACACTTTTTGAGGCAGGAAATTGTCATCTATTATATTTAGAAATTACAAGGATATTTTACTACAGGCAGCATGAGACAACCAGCATGCGTCACTCAAATTCAAGTTCCCCATGATCTTGCAGCTTTCTTCCTACACATTAGAGATAGGTGCATAAGGGAGAGGTCATCCTGTTCCCTAGTGTGATTAAGTGGTCTGTAAGAGACACTAATCAGTGCCCTATCTTCTGCTTTATTTGTTACGATATTGATCCATAAGCATTCAAGATCATGTTATTCCAGGTTATGAGTGACTCAGAAACAGGTAATGCCATTTTTGACACAGAGTCCCAGTCTCTCTTCCCTTTTGCTCACTCAATTCTTCCTAAATAGATTTAAAGCAATTATTATAACATTTAAATTGTGCAAATCATCCCACCAGGTTTCAGTAATACCAACTAGCTCAAACTTGTGCTCATAAATGAGCGTTTCCAATCCCTCTTATTACCCAGACTCCTAGCATTGGTTTATAGGCAATAAAAGATTTTCTTCTCCTCTTGTCCTTCGGTTCCTTGATTAATTCTCTCAGCATCTCAATTTTGTGCCGAGTGCTCATATCTTCCCTCTTTTTACCCTCCCCTTTTGCTACTAGTTTAATCCTCTCCTGAGTACTCTAGCCTGCCTATTCCTAAGAAGATTGGTACCTGTATGTCTCTCTGTTTCCTTGGACCTGCTGGATTTTGAGAAGTTTCTTCCACAGTTTCCATATTGAGGACCTGGCATCGATTTGAAACTTTTAGCTGTGGGAATGCCTCCTGATTCTCTTCTCCCTTGTGGCCAGGGTCTGGCTATTCTCATGTGTCTCCAATCATGTGGAATGTTGCCATGACCTCTTGTCTCTGACGGGTACGAATGACCAGGCTTCCCCTCTGACTTCCTCTGTGTTTAGTCTATGCTGTTACTTGTGCAGAACTTAACAAGTCCACGTCTCTCCTCCTTTATTTCAGTCCTGATAATCAAACTGCTCATCTATAGCCTGATCACCTCAATACTGTTTATTGCCACCATCATCCCCTCTCTCACCTTCTAGATACCAATCCTGCCCCCACTCCAGTCCATCCAAAGTCATCTTACTTGTGTGATCATGTCACCCCTTCTATAATTTTTTCCATGGCTCTCCACTGCACATCAAGTTTGAACTCTTTGTCCTTGGCAAAGACCTACAACCCTCCCTCTGATTTTGTCTTCACTTACATTCCATCCTACCAGTAATATCAATCTTCATGTCCCCTTAGCTCCCTACCTCCTCCTCTGTTTCTCCTGCCATGCTGTCCTCTGTGTGTGAAATGCCTTCCATAAACTTGTTTGCCAAGCCACCTCCTTTACCTCAGTGAAATCACCTCTAAAAAACACTATTTTCCCATCTCACCTACAAGGAGTGTGGCAGGAAATACAAGAGAAGCAAGGAGAGTTACATTAATGGAGCATCAAGATACAGACATACCTTACTAAGTAGCTGTGCAGTAGTACCACCCCTGTCCTTCCCCGTTTTCTGTCCGTTTATGACCTTGGCTTATTGTGTTACACTTACATTAGATTTATGCTCTTCAGAGCAGGAAACACTTCTACACTTGTCTTTGAGAAGCTCCTAGCACATTTTGAGGTAATAAAGTTAGGAATCATGTCATGAAATAAATACAGAGAAAATTTGAGGTTGAATCTCAGGGAAAGCATCCCAAGAATAAAATCTATTATTCTGTGAAATAATCTCCAAAGAGGAGAAGTGGAAGCCCCATCTTTAACAGATTTAGACAAGGATAAAGTACTCAAAAATACACTGCAGAGAACAATCCTACACTAGACAGACCAGGGAGGGATGTATTAGCTGACCTGTTAAGTCTTTCTAGCTCAAATTTCTAAAATCTACCGTTAAAATACAAAGAAAGTAAAGTCTAGACTAATTCAGTTCTCACCCATACACACACAATTTCCTTGGCTAGGGTTTGAAAAACATCTAACCAAACACCTTCTACCAGAAGACTAAACTTACAAGCCAGAGGCCCATACTCAAGATGGAGCTATACCTCCAGCAGGGTGTCACAATTTCAGGATGACTGCATCTGTTTCCCTCTCCTTCCATGGTCCACTCTAGGAGTTGACAATCAGATCTCAGGTCTCCAACCATCACCTGTCTCTGGGTGAGAACCCTTGTTCCATTTCCTTCAGACTGGGACCCTAGCAGGCCAAAGTCTTTCCACCCTTTACAGAAGGGTATGGGCTCCTCTTGGACAGAATGTCCTGTCTGTTTGTTGGATCAGAAAGAAGGCATTGTGTCACTTTAAGCTCATCCTTTCATACTAAAAGCTCTTTCTTTTTGTTCTTTGTTTAGTCTCAGTGACTTGTCTTAATCAACCCCCGCTGTAGGTAGCTTCTGTAGGATCTGTGGTAACCCCTCCTGATGGAGCAGAACACAATCATACACAAAGCATCTACCAATTTAATAGAATGGCACCCAAAGATACTGCATGGAGTTTCAATCTCTGTCATGCAGGGTCCACGGCAGTACCTAAGAACTCCTCCCTCACCTTGATAGTGGAAGTGCACATTACCCTTGGACACCACAAAGCTTTCTCAATCTTCCCTGTCAGCCCCTGTGGAGCCCTCCTCTTCTCCTCTCTGCTGGAAAAAGGGAGGGAGAAAAAACAGTGAGCATTGATCTTTCCCAGCTAGTCTATCTTAAAGGCAGGGGCACAATACTTTGCTCCACTCTCATCCCTCCAGGGGAGACCTGATGGATCTCTTTCCTTTAGTGTTGTTCAGCTGTGGAGTAGAGACTGTTCACGGCAGTCACTGCTCTGCCTTAGGCACAAAAGCAGATTAGGGAGCAAAAGACCAATCACAGGAGCACTCTCTGCTCAGCTGCATCCTCAACATGTGTGCTTCTTCCAGTTTAGCAGACAGAACACTGAACTACAGGATAGGCAAGTGGAGAGGGGGTTTTTAGTTTTGCTTATGGCAAAAAGAGGTCTACGGGGAATTATTTTGAGTTACAAGTAATATTTGAAAATGCAAATGAAATATCACCACATGGGATTTCAGGAGATATCAGAAGTGAACCTAGCTATGGAGACTGATGGATCTTCGCCCTTAAACAAATTTGGTGTTTCTCTGTACCCAGAAGAAAGTGCAACATTGATCACCAGCACAAGAAATCTCATTAACTCTATTAATCCTGTGCTATGCTTTAAGAAACACCCCTTGTGCAGTTGTTTGGCTAAAGTCTTAACGATTAACACAGTGAGTGCAGCTTTCACTGGGCTTCTTCACAGCATAGCAAGGGCATGAAAGGATGTGTGCTGATTAGAGGCCATCAATTGTGCCATACATGTCACCACACCCTGTGTGGGTGGATCAATTGGCAAAAGTACCATTGTGAAAGTCCTGTTCAGCTGCAATGAATAGAGCATTCAAACCTCACAATATATAGTTTGCCTACTCAGATAATCATTTAACAGAGGTGTCCTTGCAAGCAACCTTCATATGCACAATACTGCCTTACTTGATTTCAATTTGCTCCAGCCCCACTGATTACTTCATGAAGCACATTCACCCCCTGATGAAGGCTCAGACTAGGAACACTCAATCACACAACAGCCTAGGACAAGCAAAACCTCACTTAGGACAAGTGATATTTAATCCCTTATTGCCTTACAGTCATAACGCTGACCTGAACTTTAACCTCCCGAGTGCACTATCCGACCAGCCTGCATGACCTGAGGTTGAGAAGTGTGAACTTGTCACCTGCCTCAGTCTTCCAGAAGATGCCACTGAGCAGCAGGAGAAATTTGTTCATCTGGCTAAATCTGCTACACTTAACTGGCACAGCTCAGCCATCCGGGCACCTGACTGCACATCCAGAGGAGAGCACAAGCATAGTTTTGGGTCTGTCTCCTCCCCCATCCCGCCCAAGCAAAAGTGTGGTACTGGAGATCACTGTCAGTTGGTGACAAAGAAAATGCTCATACAGGTGAGTTCCATAAAGGAATGGCCTTCTAAGAAGTCACCCTAACCCAGACAGGAAAGCTGGTCACCAATGGACTGACTTGAAAAAACGAAGCCAATTCTGATACTTGAAGAGGAGTTTCCAAAAGGTGTACAGCACATCCAGATTGTCTGAAGAAAAGTGTTTGGAAGACAATAAATTAGATAAGATGTTCCTTAATGCCCTGAAATGAGAACAGGAAAGAGTCTCTGGTTAAGCATCTCCTTATTCTCAGCTGATACGGAACAGTAACTTCTTAAAGCAATACTCCCCAGCAACCCATAAACAGATGCGTCTCCTAGAGCAACAGTAGCTAAGATGACTCACCCCCTTCCCCTCTCCCCAGTCACAAAAATAATCTACACACCAAACCAAAGTTGAATAATAATTCTTAGCACCCCTCATCTCCTCACAATGACCCTTTGGAAAGGTAGGTGCTGTCATCAACATTTTAGAGATAGGGAAGTTGAGGCCCAGGTAGGTGTCATGACTTGGCCATGGTCACCCACAAGTCAATGGCTGAGCCAGGATTAAAACCCTGCGCTACTAGCTCCCAGACTTGCATTTCATTTATTCGGATTCATATCATCATATAATCTAATAATTCAAACATCAGTATAAACTGTCCATGAAAAACCGTAATCACCAAAAAATAACCCTCATAGACCCTCTGACACAATTCCCACCCCAAAACTCTCCACTCACTCAGACCTTCCCTAGCATCCAGGAGTTGCACCATTTGGTTCTGCTAGAGGAGCACGTCCCTTAAAACAGTGCTAACTTGTAATACTGCCATCACTTATTTCATAATAAGGAACAAGATGCACCGAGAGGCGAAAATAAAAGTGAAAATAAAATAAAATAAAATCCACTCTCCTAGAATGGCCCAGACAAACTTTCAGGCCCCACCAAAGAAGAGCAGGTACAGGGTTGATAACTTTTGCAAGTGAATTTAATTCTAGAAAGGAAAATATTTTCCACAAGATTGACGAGGAAGTTAATACGCTCTATAAATAAACTAAGGTCTCTTAACATAGAACATAACGACATAAGAAAGACCATGCTGAGTCAGACCAAAGGTCCATCTAGCCCAGTATCCTGCATACCAACAGTGGCCAATGCCAGGTGCCCCGGAGTGAGTGAACCTAACAGGTAAAGATCAAGTGATCTCTCTCCTGCCAACCATCACCCGCCTCTGACAAACAGAGGCTAGGGACACCATTCATTACCCATCCTGGCTAATACCCATTAATGGACTTAACCTCCATGAATTTATCCAGTTCTCTTTTAAACCCTGTTATAGTCCTAGCCTTCACAGCCTCCTCAGGCAAGGAGTTCCACAGGTTGACTGAGAGCTGTGTGAAGAACTTCCTTTTATTTGTTTTAAACTGCTGCCCACTAATTTCACTGGGTGGCCCCTAGTTCTTCTATTATGGGAACAAGTAAACAACTTTTCCTTAGTCACTTTCTCCACACCACTCGTAATTTTATATACCTCTATCATATCCCCCGTTAGTCTCCTCTTTTCCAAGCTAAAAAGTCCTAGCCTCTTTGATCTCTCCTCATATGGGTCCCTTTCCAAACTCCTAATCTTTTTAGTTGCCCTTCTCTGAACCTTTTCTAATGCCAGTATATCCTTTTTAAGATGAGGAGACCACATCTGTACACAGTATTCAAGATATGGGTGCACCATGGATTTGTATAAGGGCAATAAGATACTCTCCGTCTTATTCTCTTTCCCTTTTTTAATGATTCCTAACATCCTGTTTGCTTTTTTGACTGCCGCTGCACACTGCATGGACATCTTCAGAGAACTATCCACGATGACTCCAAGATCTTTTTCCTGATTAGTTGTAGCTAAATTAGCCCCCATCATATTGTATGGGGTTATTATTGTTGAGGTTATTTTTCCCGATGTGCATTACTTTACATTTATCCACATTAAATTTAATTTGCCATTTTGTTGCCCAATCATTTAGTTTTGTGAGATCTTTTTGAAGTTCTTCACAGTCTGCTTGGGTCTTAACTATTTTGAGCAGTTTAGTATCATCTGCAAACTTGGCCACCTCACTGTTTACCCGTTCCTACAAATCATTTATGAATACATTGAATAGGATTGGTTCTAGGACTGACCCTTGGGGAACACCACTAGTTACCCCTCTCCATTCTCAAAATTTACCATTTATTCCTACCCTTCGTTCCCTGTCTTTTAACCAGTTCTCAGTCCAGGAAAGGATTCTTCCCTTTAAACTACTCTGTGCAGACTGTAAGGGTTCACCAAGATAGAACTGCTTATAGCAGGGGTTCTCAACCTTTTTCTTTCTGAGCCCCAACATGCTATAAAGATTCCATGGCTCATCTCTGCCACAAAAACTGTTTTTCTGCATATAAGAGCCAGGGCCAGTGTAAGCTGATCAGTGCCCAGGACCCCATACCACAGGGAGCCCTGTGAAACTAAGTTGTTCAAGCTTCAGCTTCAGCTCCAGGCAGGGTCTTTCTGCCCCAGGCCTCAGCAAATCTAATGCTGACCCTGCTTGGTGGACTCCCTGAAGCCTGCTCGCAGCCCCCCACTGGGCCTAGGACACTGGCTTACAGGATCAGGGCCTAACATTATAAAAGGAAGAGTTCACATAAAACTGAAAAAAGCACATCTTAGTAAATGTAAGATTACATCTGACCTGTCAGTTCCTTAATAGTGTGTTTAAATTTCCTCCACAGAAGGAAGGAAAGTAATACAGGTACCTGCTAGGGAGTTTTGCGCTGGACAGTATCAGGCTGATGGTGCGGAATATTAACAGAAATCAGGTAATACTGCTGTAAGCTGTCTTTTAAAAGATAACTATGGGCATATGAACAGGGCACATCTACTGGAGCAGTTTCATTCTCACTGCATTATGTTGTCAATCTGGGAGGAGCTGAGGTACACTGAAGATGCTACTAGAAGCTGAATAGGACTCTTTGGAGCAACTGACTGGTTATAAAGAAGCTTCCTGAGCGAGTTCAGTGAACAGAAGAAGTTAGCATCTAATCAGTCAGGCCTATATACTCATGACACATTCCTCTAGAGGCTGTTTGCATTTTTGTACAGTAAGTCATAAGATATGGGACTGATCTAGCCAACTTAGAATGTAACATGAGAAATATTATTCTTGTGGGTGAAAAATAAGAGGTAAAAAGGCTCATTACACATAGATACAAATTTTACACACACAGACGGTAATAGTAAATGTACACAGAGTTCATCTTCAAAGCACTGTACAAACAATGGGCCACATTCTTGGCTGTCTTCAGATCCTTTTGCACCACTCAGGCAGTGCGGGGAGAGGGGGTTTTCCTCAGCTGGGGCAGAGCAAAGTAGACATAGCTGCCCCAGTCACTCTCCGCAGTGGAGCCCCATGTGCAGAGAACATGTCAGTATAGAGAAACCGTAAGGTCAGAGTGCACTGCTCTCACAGCAATGCTGAGCTAGAGAATGGACCTTTAGCTGGCACAGGTCTAAGCAGCCCCAATACTGGGCTCAGGGGATACAGGTTCACTGCGAGAACCAGAGAGTTATAACAGCAGAAGCCATTAACCAGCGCTCAAAAAATTCCTGCAATAGAGATAGCCTCATTTTACAAACCAAGGCAGACAGCCAACATTTTCATCGTCATATACGAGGTTCCTCCATTTCTGAACACTCAACCCCCCGATACCTAGGGTCTGATTTCCAGAAGCATTGAGCACTAAGAGTTCCCACTGACGTGGGTTGTGGGTGCTTAGAACTTGTGAAAAACCAGGACCAAGAGGTCTCAAGTTAGGTACCCTAAAACTGAGACACCGAAGAGCAGTGGCCACCTTGGACATTTTTGGACTAAACATCTGGCTCAAAGACACAAACTAGAAAACCTCCCCTCCTAGGCCACTGGTAGTGGCAAAGCAGAGAAGCAGGATCTTGGACATCTATTATTCTTTTACTACAGTAGTATCCCTAAGGAATCAGGTCCCACTTAAGCATCATGCAGACAAACAAAAAGACAGTCCTTGCACCCAGAGAGCTTACAATCTAAGTCTATGATGAGTGTAAATGGTGAATTCTTTGTAACTCTCTTAAACCATGATTTGAGGACTTCAATAACTCAGCCAGAGGTTAGGGGTCTATTTCAGGAGCGGATGGGTGAGGTCTTGTGGCCTGCAATGTGCAGAAGGTCAGACTGGATGATCACAATGGTCTCTTCTGACCTTAAAGTCTACGAGACACAACACAGGAGCACAAGAATGAAATGATTATGAACAGCTTGATAAGTAGAATTATCGCACACCGGCAGCCTGCTCATCCAAGAGTTTTTTGCAGGCATCATCACAGAGAGGAGTTTAAGGAAGGATTTTGACATTTTACAGCACTTTCATAAACAAAAAATTTTGCAAGACAAATTTCATTACTTTTCTTGATCAAAGTACAAATATGATGGATGAAAAGGAATGAGACAGATGTAATATGCTTAGATTTTATTTGATACAGTGCTTCTCAAAACCTTGGCTTGAAAAGTTATTCCAGTTCATAAGAGAAACACTCATGAAGACTTAAAACTAGTGGCACAAAAAGGAAATTACATAGAACAACATAATGACTTAGGAAAAGATGTTTGGTGGGAAGGGGAAGGTTAACCACTTCTTTTAGGACCAATTCTAATTGATAAGGGAAACTAAAGATAAAAGGGAAAAAAACCATTGGGAATTGGTCTAAAGACAATAAGGATGGGGGGGGGGGGGTTAAGTATAATAGGAACAAAAAGTAATCCTAGAAATGGCATACACCTGTTACTAGCTGGAGATGGTAAAATTGTTAGTAATAATAAGGCAGAAAAGGCCAAAGCGATAATAAATTTTTCTTCTGTATTTGAAAAGAAGCACAATGGTATACTTATATATTGATGAAGTACTTTACAATCTATTAGTAAATAAGGTGGATGATAGACAGTGTCTACTAGAGATAAACATTTTTAGATCAGCAGGCCCAGAAAATGCCCTACAGGGCACGAGACTTAAGAGCTCACTCTGTTTAATTTAGCAAAAAGAAGATTGAGAGGTGACTTGATTACAGCATCAAAGTACCTTCACATGGAGAAAACACCAGGTATTAAAGGGCTTTTTAATGTAGGAACAAAAGGCATAAAAATAACTGCTAGAGGTTGGAACCTGATAAACTCAAATTAGAAATAAGGCACAAATTTTCAACAGCGAGGGTGATTAAGCACTGGAACAAACTACTAAGGGAAGTGAAGGATTCTCCCTCCATCTCTTGATGTCTTCAAATCAAGACTGGGTTCCTTTCTGGAAGATGTGTTTTAGACAGACAAGTTACTGGGCTAATTACAGGGGTAAGTTGGTGAAATTTAATGGCCAGTGTTGTAACAGAAGGTTAGACTAGATGATCTAAGGATCATTTCTGGCTTTAAACCTCTATGGATCCATGAGTCATTTATTAGGAATCTAGAAGAGTGAGTAAAGCATACATGAAAGGACATACACATGTGATAAATTGGAAGGAGGTACAAATGCTACTGAGGGCAGAGAAAAAAATACAAAGGGATGCGAAAATATTTTAAAGAGGCAGAAAGCAATCCAGCAATAAAAATAGTAAGAATACATCTATGCAAAGCAAAAAAAAAAAAAAATGCATCACATGCATTTATTGGGAAGAGACATTTGGAAAGGAATAACGCTGAAATGTTCAGAAATTTAGATACGAGCTTGTAACTTTTTTTTCTTTTTATTTTTTCTTTTATTTTTTTTATTACTACTTAGTGTGTTCCAGTCACGCAGAAACATCCAGACACAAAACTGTCCATACTGTTCTGGGGTGATTTCATATAAAATATTACCTTCACCACATCACCAGGAAGCTAGACAAACTGGAGGGAGTTCAGCAAAAAGCAACAAACATGATCAATGAATTGATTATGTGGAAGACTGAAAAACCAAAGTGCTAGAACTTAGGTGGAGATGGGCAGGGAGGCACTATTCTTCTTAAGGGTGATTAGCTACCACAATGATGGTATAAAAACCTGAATGGATAGAAGAGACAGGAAAATTGTCTACAAATAACTAAATAATATAAACAAAAATGGGAGGAGAGCAACTATTTAGGGTGGTAGGAGGGACTATATAACTAGGAGTGATTGGATATAATTAGTAAAGGAAGTATTTGGACTGAAAAGCAGGAAAGACATCCTGACATTCATTATTTGTATTCCAGCAGCATTCAAAGGACCTGCTCCAAAGAGTTTATAATCTAATTTGAAAAGACATGACAAGTTTCATATGTAACAAACAATAGTCCAGGAGAGGGAGTCCAAGTTAAACAGTGAGATAGCATGGTGATGATAATAGCTATTGCATAACTTAATAGCTCTAGCGACAAAGAGTCCTGTGGCATCTCATACACTAACAGATGTACTGGAGCATAAGCTTTCGTGGGTGAAAACCCACTTCTCTTTGTCGCTTTTGCAGATCCAGACTAACACGGCTACGCCTCTGATATTGATAGCTCTAAAGCACTTGAAAAGGTTTTCTTAAAAATAAATACTCCAACTGTTCGGACAGCAAGGGACCTATTAGGCCAGGAAACAGTTTCCCCAAAGGGAACTGGAGAAACCGCATGTTTAAACTAGACTGCACAAGACACTAGTAAATGTACTTCAGGAACCCTTATCCTTGTTTTTTCTATAATGCTCAGCACACATGTGCTGAAGTAGAGACACATTAGAGCTGTATGAGAACATCCACAGCGCATGCACTTCATTTGTTAAATGGAAGCAAGTCAGCAACCATTTAGTCCTTCTGAAGTTTTTCCTCCTAAATATTTACAGAACAACTCATGAAAATAAGTGACTTCAATGAAAGACAATGTCCACACAGGAATCAGAACTCCATAGCAATGACAATTTAAATACAACTGGAGCTAGTCTAAATACAGTCTTTATTATAAATATAATCAACGTAGAACCTGATTAAAGTGGTGCAACACCCCATTGTAGACACAATTATAGGGATCTGAATCATTATATCAGTATCGTTTATTCCAGGGAAGCACTTTTATACCATTGTAATAGCATCCACACTAGGAGATTTTACCCCTTTTAAATATGTTGAAATAGAAACTAGCCTAGCTAAGCAAGGCAAAAACTGTGTGCAGACAAGCCCACGTTGCTAGAAGGATTCCAGCACCATTTCCCTGTACCATGGGTAGACATTGTGTATCTGCACCATGTTATGAAACTATGTTATTCCTCAAGGGAGCTTAGCCTGTCTCCTGAAGACTCACTTCTTCCATGATGGCCACAAGTAGTGAGTCATTTTAAAAAAAAAAAAAAAAAAAAAAGTTTTAAATCTACTTCTTTGGTACACAGCATGTTTACTCTGTGGTGTAGAGTGAAAGCTCTTTGGAACTGGGACTGTTGGTGCTTGTCATTAATAATGCCCCTCATAAAATAAAAACAAGTCCCTCCCCACCCAGTTTAGAAAAGCCATTCTAGAAACACTCCTGTAACAACCATGTTTATACAGGTTTAAGAATAGCAGCCGTGTTAGTCTGTATCTGTTTATACAGTTGACGGTAGCAGAACCCTGAGCTCTCCCACCCCTCAGACACATACATAAATCCATGGTATAAAAGACATATATGAGGTCTGAAACCTCATTTGATCTCTGCTGAATATGCCAAGAATAGGAGACTTAAAACCTACTGCTGTCATTTTTACACAGTATGAAAAAAATGGACAGATGGCTCCTAAGTATTTTCACTATTTTTTTTTTTTTTATTAATAAACCAGACCAGTCTTCCGCATGTCCTTCCAATAACATCACATGGCCTAACCCTACAAGGTACAGTTACAGCCCTACTTCTGCTGGCAGAATATTTAAAAGAAGATTTCAAAAATGAGTCAAGAGCTGACCAAATTGTAATCTTACAATGTCACAAAACAAGGGTTACCTGCCACTACACAAATGCAGACACAGATCCTGTGACCATATTCAAAGACTACTGTTATCAGTCAGAAAGTTTATATATAAATTTGCTCATTTGAAGGGACACCGGCAGGTAGATTAACTCCAGAAGTTATGGTTTTGTAAAAACAAGAAGGTTTTCCATAGACCTGATATTAACATTAATGTTTGCCATTTTTTTTTTTTTTTAAGAAAACAGTTCTGTTTGGATTTAAATATCCCCCTTTACCACTGCAATTCTAAGCTCCACAGTTAGTGCACAAAAACCAAAACCCGATTACAAACAAAGGTGAAACTGAACACTATTTTCATTTCAAAAGAAGAATGAAATTGAAACAAGAAAAACTGTGAAAAGTAAAAGGAGAGTTTTAAAAATATCAGTTTTAATCTCAGTTTTTGGTAACATGAGGAAATTAATTGGTTTTTAAAGGAAACATTTTTAAAACAATGCTTCTGCTCTTTAATGTGAGGGATCTGAGTATAGTGGTCTATATAGTTATTTGTTTGGTTTTTGGCAGGGAGGAGTAAAAATAAAACTAGTTCCCATCAGGCCAGGGTTGTAAGTAATGTGCAGTCTGGATAGCTGAAATAGATTCCAAGTGGGTATAAATTTATCTAAACATTATAAAACCACACATAAAATCAGGTGATTCCTTATGGGAAACAGGCCCCAGCTACGCAGACAAGTATCATGTCTTCCAGATTAACAATGCAGCAGAAATCACTGCTGAGAAATTGTAAACTGCATCACAAAGGAAAAACAAAAGAACGAAACTCTGACTCCAGAACTTCATAAACTACCACAGAGAGTAAACAAAAAGCAGAAATGATAGCATTAACAGCCATGCTACCTCTTTCATTTACACCCTTGGGACAGAGCAAAAGTCAGCAACTTCACAGAGTAGGCAAAGAGTTTTACCAGTTGAAAGGTACCACAAGAACCACCAAAAGAGGATGTTTAATAAGGGAACAAAGAATCCACTAACCAAATAGAAGCTATATCATCATCAGGATGGTAACTGTACCCATACCCCCCAGGTTTATAATTAGTCATATTTTTTGTGAAACAGATAAAAATAAAAACCTATGAAACAATGGTTAGGAAAATAACATTCAGACAGTCTGGGGTTTGCGATGAAATCTGCACATTCTCCCTGTATGTACATATTGTCAAACAGGCATCCCCACCTCTAACGTGCCAGTTTGCTACAGTTACCAAAGAACAAACACACTATACAAACACTCCCTGGAGAGGTTGAGGAAATCAGAGCCAGAAGTGTGAGTTTAAAAATAATCTATAGAATATGGAACAGTCTTTCACTTTAACAACCCCTTAAAGCAAGACAGGACCAAAAGAAGAAGGGGGGGGGGGGGAGCCTAGAATAAGAAAAAAACCAATCAGATCTTAGTGAAGCCAAATTACGAGTCTAAACAACTACAGGCAAGGCCCTGGGGAATGGGCCACAGTTTCAGATTACAACATTTTATCTTCAGTTTCTTGATGCATCTCACCCCTGGCCTGATGAGAAATGCTTCAGCCCCTGCCAGAACTATGACGTGAGGCTGGTATCTGGGTATAATGGAGAGGGAGGGTGCAGGAAGGAACACAAGAGGATTTCATACTCCTCTCCAGCACAGAGGTGACTTCTGCAGAAAATATTTAAATGCACAGAACCAGGGACAGGATTTTCATAGTTATAAAGCAGAGATTCAGAGTGGCAGGTTAGTAAACTAATTTTCAATAAGAAGTGTCTAATTACCACCCTACCATCAATGCTCTGCCCAAAATTCACTAGTGAAAGGGCACCAGTTCCCAAATACAGAAGGTTTGAAGAAAGCCAGTCCCAAGGCAATACTAGCACATTACAGCCACAACCCTCCCTATCACCCTCAGTATTATGTTTTGCTCCACCATCCCCTAAATTCAAGGTCTTGCAGATCCCAATATTTTTCATGTCCATTCTTCCCTCTCCAGCACTACAGTTAGAACCCTGGCCTGTACCTTGGTCACCTCCCACATCTCACCTCAACCGTCCAAGTCTATTCAAAACATTGCTTCCAAAAATATAGTCTTCCCATCCCGCTGCTCCAATTATGTTACCCCACACTCCTTCCTCAAATCTCTTCCCTGGCTTGCCTTCCTGTTGAGTTATTAGCCATTGTTTTATCCAGTGCCACAAACATACACAGCACTTCACAAAAAGAAAGAGACAAGGCACAGGACAACCGTTTTAAAAAAATCAAAAGCATGGAGAGGAGAACAAAGTAGGAGAATTCCTGGCAGGAGATGGTTTTAAAGCAGGATGTGGAGAAGAGAGAAGGACCCTTGGTAAAGCAAGAAGAAATTAGTTCAGAGATTCAAGGGGCTGCAGCTGTTTAGGTTCAGCTGGGGCAGGGGAGGATGACGATGACTGTCTGCCTGGCAGTCTATGCCATGGAACTGTCATTCAGACAGAACAGCTGGATTATCAGGGTGTATACCTGGTTAAGGGGGCATAGGGAAGCCCCTTCTTTCAGGGATTTGGTATATTCCCAGAGCACCACAGGAGGGTCTTTGTTTAATCTGGGGGTTTACAGGTTCTATCAGCAAGGACACAGAGTGGCAATTTGGAGAGATAATCCAGTTTGGTGGGGTTAGAGGGCTCTCCATGTCTGAACAGGGAGTGGGGGTGGGGGAGTCTCCTTATTTAGTGGGAAGTGATATGGGAGCTGCGGGTTCCCAACTTAGGGGAGCCAGGAGTCTCTGAGTGGTGCTGAGAACTTCCTGTTTAGAGTCTAGGGGAGACAGGGGAGCAATAAGTATGTTGGGAGTTCCCTGTTAAGAGGGAAGTGATGGGGGGCTGGGGGTTCCCTATTCAGGGAGAAGTGATGGGGGTGCCAGGCTCTACCAGATGGCAGGCTGGGCTCTCCCTGATGGGGGGCTGAGAGTCCCCATTCAGGGGGAAGTGATAGCAGAGCTGGGGGTTCCCTGTTCAGGGGGTAGGGATAGGGGTTCCCTGTTCAGGGGGTAGGGATAGGGGGCTGGGCTCTCCCTTATGGGAGGCTGGGGGTTCCCTGTTCAGGGGGAAATGATGGGGGGCTGAGAGTCCCTGTTCAGGGGTGATGGCAGGGCTGGAGGTTCCCTGTTGAGGGGTAAGTGATGGGGGGGCTGGGCTCTCCCTTATGAGAGGCTGGGGGTTCCCTGTTCAGGGGGAAGTGATGGGGGACTGGGCTCTCCCTGATAGGGGGACGGAGGGTCCCCTGCTCAGGACCGTGGCGGGGGGCCCCTGCCCCGGGCCCGGCTGTACCTGAGCGTGGGGCCGATGCAGGCCGTGTCCGTGCTCTCGATCTCCCGCAGGATCCGCTCGTGCTCCGCCGCCGTCTCCAGGCTCTCCAGCTCCGCCATCTTCCCCCGCTCCATGGGCTCCGGGCCCGGCTGGGACGCAGCGAGCCTCGCCCACCCCCTCAACGCCGGAGCCGCTCTGCCCCAACCCAGCCCCAGGCTCGCCTGCCGCGCCCCCTCGCCGCGTCTCCGCCTCCTGCCGCGCCGGCATGCCGGGAAATGTAGTCCTGGGGAAAAGGGGGTGTAGCCTGGGCCCAGAGAGACTCCCAGCGCCCCCGACCCCGGTCAGACTTGCCCCAGACCCCTCATTGGGGGGGATTCCCCACTCCTGTCAGATCTGCCCCAGACCCCTCATTGGGGGGGATTCCCCACTCCTGTCAAACATGCCCCAGACCCCTCAGTGGGGACCTCCCACTCCTGTCAGATCTGCCCCAGACCTCTCGTTGGTTTGACTCCCCACTCCATCAGACCTGCCCCAAAGACCCCTTATTGGGGGGACTCCCCACTCCTGTCAGACCTGTCCCCAGCCCCTTCATTGGGTGACTCTTTCCTTGGGGGAGATTACCATCAGATATGCCCCAAGCGGGTGACCACCTTTGTTGAATAGAAATAGGGGGAAACCACATGAAAAACACAGGACAAAACTTAATTTTAAGGGGCATTTTAGGGAAACACCATTTTCCTCAGCATAGCATGTATTTTTCTCTCAAGTGTGCATTTGTACTGATACAATGCAATTATCATAAGCTTCAGTGTAATGTTTAAAATGGTCATGGGATGTCCCTTAAAATCAAGTCAAGGGATTTTCCTGAAAAGGGACAAATCAATAAATAAGGACCTGTCCCTTTAAAAAAAAGGGGATGGATGGTCACCCCAGTGCCCCTAAGTGAAAGAAGACACATACATCCTAGTCAGATCCACTCTGAGTGCCTGTCGGTAGGGAACACACATACACAGTATCTGACCTATTATCATTGTCTCTTCCTGGGGAGCCTCCAACAGTCAGAACTGCCCCCACTGCCTCTCTTTGAGGGAAGAGACCCTCTCAGGAGTCCTTTAATTGGGGGAGAGACTTTGCTCAGCCAAATTTAGCCCCCGAGCCCATCCCAACAAGGGGCACTGGGAATAGGTCTGACTGATGTGGTGTTTCCTCCAAATGAAAACATCCCATTGACTTCAAACTGCCTTTCACCTTGAAGGATCCTCTGATATCAAGGTCTCATAGTTTTGGTTCGCAGCATTTCTCTCTGATGACTACGTGACTGCTTGTTCTTGTTATTATTTATTATCGTTACAGCTGCGCTCAGGTTCTTCCATTACTAAGATGGCAGCATTGGATGTTGTATAAACACATAGGAAAACCCTGTCCCTGCCCCAAAGAGGTTACAATCTAAAAAAAACTGCAACAAGTAGGTGGAACAGACAAATGGAATGTGAGAAAGAAGGGCAAGGGTAACAATGGCAGGAACACAGAGTTACTTAAACTGTCTCTGTACACTATTCCTTGTTTTTGAGTCAAAGATTTTTGTTGTTTCAAATTTTAAGCTATAAACAAACAAGGAACACCCTACTGGTCACCTTCTTCTTTGACTGCTAAAAGATTGAATGCTACTGATCTGGATATAGCTTTGTGTCAGAATATCACCAGATTAAATGAAAAGGTGATAGAAGAAGTGTCCAAACCACTACACGTGTCCTGAAAGGACTGGTACAGGGAAGGGCAGGGGAAGCTCCAAAAAAAAAAAGATAGTGTTATTGCATTAGCTCTCTTAGATCATGTTTACAGTTGCCAAATGTGGTGTCTTATGGGACCAGATGGATGTCATTCTGGATCTGTTAAAACCAGAGAGGAAATCTGTACTCTGGTGGCAGTCACCATGGAGATCTGATATATGCTCCCAGAGGACCAAAAGCAAATAGACATGGAAGTGATATAATGAAAGAAGATAAAAATAGTTGGACAAATTTAGGAACCCAGCATCCTGGTGTTATCTCAAAACTCTGTAACAGACAATTAAGACTAAGCTCCAGACCCAGATAAATATCTCTATCACTTTTTAAAACCCATGAGGTAAGTAAAAACAACTCAGTGTAAAGATAGATTTACTAAGATTTGTTAAAATTAAACAAATTAACAAAAGATAACACAATAATAGCTCAGAGGTTTGACCCAAAAGGGCATAAAACCTGGCTCCCTTCTACACTTAGCGAGCTATGGGAACTCCTTTACTTGCAGGAGATGACTTTCACTGGCAACTCGGATGGAAAGGCAGACAGCTGGTCGTGACTGCGGACTACTGTGGCGGTTACTGGATTCCGGACCTGTAACTGCCCTAGATGGGATGACAGGAGACACACGGACAGAAGCTGGATCAGGATACCCCACAATGGTCTTCAGGTCGGTATCTCATGAAGAATCTTGCCTCTCGACGCATGCGCAGAAGAACTAGGCACGGACTACCTCTGTAGTGGACAGCTCCGGTACTGAACATGCTGGCCTTAAATCAGGGGTTCTCAAATGGGGGATCGGGACCCCTCATGGGGTCGTGAGCTGCCATTCTCCATCCCAAATCTTGCTTTGCCTCTAACATTTATAATGGTGTTAAACAGATAAAAGAGCGTTTCTAGTTTATAAGGGGGTCACGCTTAGAGGTTTGCTATATGAAAGGGGTCACCAGTACAAAAGTTTGAGAACCACTGCCTTAAACAGACTTGGGCATGAGACCATTTCCTGCACTTTTCTTCCTGCCATTGGGAGAAAAGGCGTCCAAGACCTAACCAAAAGGACCCACAAAATGGAGTCCAAACATATCTTGACCATGACCATTGACCCATAAGTTTCACAAAACAGTACATAAACAGCACAGTATATAAATCAGAACAATACCTAAATTCTAATAAACCCTACACTGGAACAAGGCTAGATACAGAATTCAAAAGGACATTGGAGCAATGTCTATTTGCATTCCCATTTAGGGGCTGGTCCACAAAAGTTATGTTTCTACTGATGCTACCAATCACAGAACCAATCATCTTAGCTCCAAAGGTAGAGGCTTCTGCTTTTAGCACTGCAGATTCAATCCCCAGTCTCAGACCAGGATGACAGTTACTACAAATGGGCACTCATTTGTGATTTGAACTGCAGTGGACATCAGATGCTTGGGAGGAACTTCATATCTTTGGGACGTGCCAAGGGAGGTATGTAATGCACTGTTCAGTGGGTATTATCTGTCCTCCTGCTAGTGACCAGTCCACAGAGGCTATAAGTCAGCTTTGGTGGTTACTCCTTTACTTCAAGTAGTAGAAGCTCATACTTTTACAGCCTGATCCAATACACAGTGAAGTCAATGATGAGCCTTATATTGACTTCAGTGGGTGCTGTCTGAAACACACAGAACTGGAGGTCTGAGGTTCAATCCCAGGTGACACCCATGATGGTGGTTGTTACGCTGCGATAACTATAAACCTCTATAGCAATACTTGACTCATCTAGAATCCCCTCCACCAGACTAGGTGGCAATACAGTGTCTTGAGATGCAGTGAAGTCTAATGTTTTCTTAAGGGGCAACTTCATTAATCATTCAAGATAAAATAATTGTTTTGCATTATTAGAGACACCTCAGGAGAGCTATTTCATGTGTTATAGTCTAGTCGAGAGGTGGGGCAGTTGGGTGGGGCAGAGGTTCGGGGGGGGCGGTCAAGGGATGGGGAATAGGGGGAGGGTTGAATAGGCGTGGGAGTCTCAGAGAGTCTGACAGGGGGTGGGGATGTGGATAGGCAGTGGGGCAGTCAGGGACACAGAGTGGGGGGGGCTGGATAGAAGATGGAGTCCTGGGGGGTGGTTAGGGTGGGGAGTCTCAGTAGGGGGCAGTCAGGGGACAAGGAGCAGGGGGATTAGATGGGTTGAGGGTTCTGAGGGGGGCAGTCAGGGGGCAGGAAGTGGGAGGGGTGTAGGGGGCAGGGACAGGCTGTTTGGGGAGGCACAGCCTTCCCTACCTCGCCCTCCATACAATTTTGCAACCTTGATGTGGCCCTCGGGCCAAAAAGTTTGCCCACCCCTAGTCTGGTCATATAGTTATTATTCATAATGCTACTTTGCCCTTAAAATAACACATTTCACATGTAGATCTGCACACAGGTACGTAAAACTTATTTTACAGATGAAGAAACTGTGGAAGTTAATTGACTAGTCCAACATCAAAGAGTAATCAGGGTCAGAACCAGGGTTAGAAGCCGGAGACCTGATCCTGCACAGCTTTACTCACATGGGTAATCCTTACTCATGTGAGTAGTTCCATTTATTTCAGCAGAACTGAGTATTATTCACATGAATAAGGTCTCCTAACAATTATGCCAAAGCCTGTTTCATGAGAGCACTAGTGCTCTGAGCATGGAAATGGGAATCAAAAATTCTGACACTGACTCCCTCTGTTGCCTTGGGAAGTCACTTTAGCTCTCTGCCTTAATTTCCCCATCTGTAAAACAGGGATAATCATACTTAATTGCCAGTGCTGTAAGAATCAGTTAGATAAAGGGGTAAATTAGTTCTCAGTTACATCCATGAAACCACTGATTTCCATGGGTCTGCAAAGCTGCTTAATTTGCCATAATGTGCTCTATTCATGCCTACACTGCATTGATTTCTGCATGCAGAAACCAAAGTACAGGGCCCCCATCAATAGAAATTCTCCCTGCAGGGGTTTTCACACTGGCACAAGCCACCTGCATCCCTCCTGCTCTGCCTGAGTAGCCCAGAAGGTTGGCAGGACCAGCCAAAAAGGGGTGTGGACTGGGCATCCAGAGAATGTACTGATTCAACAAACCCCGAGGCAGTCTCTGTGAACAGAGCTCCTAGGGAGCCCTAACTGTAAATTAAATGAAAGTTGCCCTCCCCTCACACAAGGATGAATGCCTCCACCGGCACAGTGACCTGCCCTCACCATTACGTCCCCATCAGGGAGGAACCAAGCTCAGTGTCTGTAGAGCGTTTTGAACATTAAAAGTGATACATATACATGTAAAGTGTTATCGAAGTGGCTATTAGCCCACGAAAGCTTATGCTTCAATATTTTAGTTAGTCTTTAAGGTGCCACAGGGCTCTTTGTCACTTCTGCAATTCCAGACTAACACGGCTACCCCTCTGATTATTGTTTTAATTATATAGTTTAGGCCAAAAATCTAGGTTTCGTAAAAAGAAAATATATTCTACGTAATATTAATATAACCTTTTCTGTGCGTCTAATCTAGCCATTTTCAGAGTGCCCATCACCATCGTATCTACTTGACATTCCCAGGGGCAATCTGGTTTGTTTGCATGTAAACTCCTGCAGTGTAGGGTTGCCAACTTTCTAATGACTGAAAACTGAACATCTCCTGACTTGCCTTTTCCCCCCAAGGATCCACCCCATGTGCTCTCCTCTCCCCGGTCCTTCTGTCACTTGCTCTCCACTCTCCCCGTCCCCCCACTTCCCTCCACTCCCCTCCACTCCCATCCTCCTGTCACTCACTCTCCACTCCCACCATTTCCTCCCTCTCCCAAGACTCACCTGCTACCCGCAGAGCCAGGCAGGTAGGTGCTGATGTGGAGCCTGCCTGCCTGCCCAATCAGGGCATAGCAGGTCAAAGAGGGGGCTGGGGCACAGTGGGATGTGGCAGGGGTCGGTCCCCATAGCGAGGGGCCAGGGCAGGGTAATCGGGGCACATCGAGGCAGATGTGGGGAGTAGACAGGATTCCCCACTTCCAGCGGCAGCACCTATCTTTTGGATCCTGGTCTGGAAGCCAGCCACTGCTGTCTGTCAGGCTTCAGCAGCTCCCCTATGTGGCTCCAGACGCAGCTGCTGCTCTTCCCCCCCAACCCCCCCGCAGTGGCAGAGACCAGTTACCGTGGCCAACAGGACTTTTAGCGTCCGGTCAGCACAGCTGACCCTTTTGACCTAACATTCCAGTTGAAAACTGAACACGTGGCAACTCTATTTGTGACCCAAACACTGAAATATTTCACTGCTTCACGAGAACCAGACACCAGAATGAGTGACCCCCATATTAACTGCCCCACCCACCAACCCTCACCAGAGACATTCTAGCTTGTTTGGGCTGTGCCCAAGGCAGGGGAAGAATGAGGCCTTATTTTTGGTATGGATGTTTGTTTATGTAGAATACAGTGATATTTATATCCTAGAATCGTGTTGACAACAATGTTGAATTGGGTGTTTTATTGAAAGGAAATGTTAAAATGAGAGGAATAGGCCACATTTTTCTAATCTGAATGCTTCCAATTATCCACTCCTATGTGGAGAATTAGGTATTTAAATCAAACGTTATATTTAAGTATCTAAATATGGGCTTAGGCATATGACTAGATGAAAATTTTCCGTCAAAACTGTTTTTGATAGAAAATTGGGGCTTGGATTAAACTACATTTTTCACAAAAAGCATCTGTTTTCGACAGAAAATATAAAGTTTTCATAAAAAAACAAATGCTCAAAAATTTTAGCCAAAAACAGAACAATTTTGATTGGGAAATTTCACTGCGGAGCCTCAAGGGAATTGTATCAGTTATCCTATGTCCCCATTCTCCTCTATGATCTAAGTTCCCCAGCTGGAATGCACCTTCCAAGATGCACAATGGCCAGGGATTCAGATGATGCATTGGCATGGCTGAGCAAGAGGGGAGGAGATTGTGGTGCATTGTGGGTGATGTAGTCCAGCCACGGAGCACAATCCATAGTGAAGAATAGGGGAATGAGGCATCCAAACTATAACCCCCATGAGGCACCGTGTCAGGATAGCTGAATAGAAATGTTCTGGTTTTAAACAAAAGTTTTAAGTTTTTGATTTTCTGCCAAAAAGTTGATATTTTCCTTGTGAAAAAACATTTTAATAAAGTCATAGATTTGAAGGCCAGAAGGGCTGACTGTGATGATCTAGTGTGCCCTCTTGCATAACATGGGCCATAAGACTTCCACGAATTAAGTCCCGCTTCAATCCAATTGCAGTGTTTGAACCTGAGCATACTTTTTAGAAAAGCACCCAGTCTTGAATAAATATTTCCAGCAATGGAGATTCCACCACAACCCTCGGTAAACTATTCCAATGGCTAATCAGCTCTACTGTTAAAAATGTGCACCATATTTCTACTCTGAATTTTCTAGCCTCAACTATCAATCATCGAATCCCTTTATATCATTGTCAGCTAGATTGAAGAGCCCTCTATTATTCAATTTCTCTTCCCCATGTAGTTACTTATAGACTGTGATCTAGTCATTCCTTCTCTTTGATAAATTAAATAGATTGAGCTCCTTGAGTCTTTCACTCTAAGGCATGTTTTCCAATCCTTTCATCTTTTTTGTGGCTCTTCTTGGAACCCTCTGTGACCTTGCAGCATGATCATAATAGTCCCTTCTGTACTGAAAGTCTATGAGTCTCTCCAATTTATCAACATCCTACTTAAAGTGTGGACGTGAGAACTAGACATAGTATTTCAGTAGAAGTTGCACCAGTGCCAGATACATAAGTAATATCACCTCCCTACTTATCCTCAAGATTCCCCGTATATATATCCAGGGATCACGTTAGGCTTTTTGGCTAACATCATATTGGGAGTTCATATTCAGCTGATTATCCACCATGACCCCCAAGTCTTTTTCACAGTCATGGCTACCGAGGATAGAATCTCCCATCCTGTAAGTATGACGTGCATTCCAAAGATATAAGATCTTACATTTGGACTTATTAAAACACATATTGTTAGCTTCTCAGCTGACAAAACCAAATGATGCAGATCGTTCTGTATCAATAACCTGTCCTCTTCATTATTTACCACTTCCTCAGCCTTTGTGTCATCTGCAAACTCCATCAGTAATGACATTGTCACACCCCAATGGCTCCCTCCCCCAAGTCCCCTGGGGAAGCAAATCAGTATTGTCTGTTGCTAATGCTGTTGCAGGCATTGCAAAGTGTTCTAAAAAGGGTTAAAGGTATGAAAGTGGAATGAAAGTTTCCTTTGCAGGTTTCAGGAGGTCGAGGGGGGGAAAGAACAGGTTAAGTGGATGCTTCAGCTAGCTCAGTCCAAATATAAGACGCTGGTCCCAGCTCAAGGTCATTGCACACAACAAATTCTCTGCTACCTGCCAAGGAAGAGGGGGTCTGAGATTTCAGCCCTGCCCTGCTGTAAAAAAAGAAATAAATCACAGTACAGAAGCTGCAAGAGCTGTGAAAAGAAGCAAGACTGTCTCACCTGAGGCTCACATGTTTTGGGGAAAGCTAAAAAGCCATGGAAGGCCAGCTTGAACTGGTACACCGAGCATAGGGAACAAAGATCTCTAAAGGAGAAGCCCCCAAGAGATCCCAGGACTTAAAAACCCTCCCAAGAGCAAAAGCAAGTTGGAGATTGACAGCAAACCTTGGATGACCTGTGCAGAGGGCAGAACTCCCATCCACATTCCTCCCTGCCTCTTATGTTACACCCAGGCTTGGCCAGCCTTTACAACCTGCTCAGGCAAGGAGTTCCACAGGTTGACTGTGTGCTGTATGAGGAAGAACTTTCTTTTATTTGTTTTAAACCTGCTGCCCATTCATTTCATTTGGTGGCCTGTAGTTCTTATATTATGGGATTCTTAATTCTTTTTCTTTCTTTATCAATTTTCTACCATTTCTACCCCCAAATTTATATTCATTGCTATTAACGTCCCTTTTTTTTATTTGCTATATATATTTTCTAACCAGCTGTACTTGGGAGTTTAATTTAACACACATAGATTTGAAAAATCTGTCCATACTTCCAAAATGTCCTTATCTGTGGCTCCCATCAGCATCACTGGGGCGGGAGGACAGAAAAGCTGAACTAGGATTTTTTTCTTTTTAAAGAAGAAATGAGAAGCAGGGACTAATGACAAAGGGAAATGACCAGGCCCTTCAGCATAACTGGAGGACTTTTCTGTTTGATTGTTGGAATAGTCAAATCCCAGTTCGAAGGAGGTTCAAAGAAACAAGAACTAGAAGCAGAAAGGAGAGTCCTTCCAGGGGAAAGGAAGGTGCCACTAGTAGAACTCATTGTAAGTGACAGTACAAGAATTAAAACAGAATAGAAGTATTTCAATCCCATTGTAATAAAAGTTCTGTTCAGCTTCCTAAGCCAGTGTTCCTGAACCAGTATATTCTCACGCTCAGATTCACAGATGCATAGATTTCAAGGCCAGAAGGGAACACTGTGATCATCTTCTAGTCTAACCTCCTGTCTAAAATATACCAAAGAACTTTCTTGAAATAACTCCTAGAGCAGAGCTTTTAGAGAAACATCCAATCTTGTTTTAAAAATGGTCAGTGATAAAGAATCCACCACTGCCCTTGGTAAATTGTTCCAGTGGTTAATTACTCTCACCACTAAAAATTTAAACCTTATTTTCAGCCTGAATTTGTCTATTTTCAACCTCTACCCTTTGGATGGTGTTATAAGTTAGACCTTTCTCTGCTTCATTGAAAAGCCCACTATCAAATATTTGTTCCCCATCTAACTACTTATAGACTGTGATCAAATCACCCTTAATTAACCTTCTCTTTGTTAAACTAAATCGATTGAGCTCCTTGAGCTTATCACTATAAGACTGCGGTCCTCAGACTATGGGGCAGCCCTCCCAAGGGAGGTTCGGGAGTGTGTCAAGGGAGGTGCGAGCTGTGTGTTTGGTTTTTTTTAAGGGTTCTGGCTATCACCCCGGAAGGCTGGATCTTATGCAGAAAGGCTGTGAGCATCCTGAGGGCCGGGATAAAGAAGACAACTGGAGCCCTCCACCTGGGGCTGAGAGCCGGAGCACCACCATCCAGCCTAGGCTCAGGCTCTCCACTCCCCACCCCCCAAACCAATCCTTCATCCGGAGGTGGCAGGGCTCCAGCTGTCAGTCCCAGGTGGCAGCAGCACAGAAGTAAGGGTGGCAATGAGATGCTAAGTCTGTTGTGAAAAGTGCTATTGACTAATATCACTTTTCGAATTGCCAGCCTTACTCCTATGCTGCTGCTGGCATGCCACTGCCTTCAGAGCTGGGCACCCGGCCAGCAGCCGCTGCTCTCCACGCTGCCTTCAGAGTTGGGCGCCCCTCCTTTCAGAGCTGGGTGGCAGTATATGTACTTGGCTGGGGCGGGGACGGGGAGAATGACTACAGACACAAAGAAGGGGCCCCTGATCAAATCAGTTTGAGAAGCACTTCTATAAAGCATGTCCTCTAATCATCCTTGAGACTCTTCTCTGACCACTCTCCACTCTATCAACATCCTTCTTGAATTGTGGACACCAGAACTGGACACAGTGTTCCAACAGTAGTTGTACCAGTGCCAAATACAGAGGTAAAATAATCTCTGCTCCTATTCCTACTACTTTACCAGTTTGTGCATCCCAGGATCTCATTAGCCCTTTCTGCCATAGAGTCACACTGAGAGCTGATATTCAGTTGATTAGCCACCATAACCCCCCAATTTTTTTCAGTCACTGCTTTCCAGGACAGAGTTCCCTATCATGTGGTATGGCCTCCATTCTTTGTTCCTCGATGTGAAATGAATATTGTTTGCTTTGCACTCAAAATGCATATTAAAATGCATATTGTTTGCTTGTACCCAGCTTACCAAGTGATTCAGATTGCTATGTATCAGTGACCTGTCCTCTTCATTATTTACTACTCCCCTGATTTTGTTTCATCTGCAAGCTTTGCCAGTGATGATTTTATGGATTGGATTTTCTTTCAGATCATATGTTAAACAGCATAGGACCAAAAACTGATCCCTGCAGGACCCCACTGGGAACACACCCATTCAATGATCATCCCCTGTTAACAGTTCAAAGAGCAGCAGCTGCGGTAGCAGTGGGGCGGCAACTCGCTGAATTTGGTTACTTTACTTCCTCTGTGTGTGTCTGACAGCCACCCCCATGGATCTGTCAGCTACTTGATTTCTGCATCCCAGGTTCCTCATTCTACCCCTCTCCTGCATTTCTCCTACCCCAACCAGCTTCCTTGCACCTCCACTTAGTCATTAACACATGGCTTCTTTGGCCCATGCTGGAGTCTTGGAGCTCCTGCTGATGTCTCAATGCCTTTGCTTTAGCCTCTTGAGCCTTTCCCAACCCCATGCTGCTTCTCACCCCTCCCTTCTGTCTCTTTCAGTTTTCAAAGCCTCTTTTGCCACAACTGAACCCATTTTAACTGCATATAATATATATTAATCTGCCTTTTATCTGCACTCCCCACCCTAAGCAACAACTTGAAATTTGACGATAAATGTATATGGTATTTCTAAAGCAACTAATTTTTAAAAAATAAAAACAGCAAACCCATAGTACATTGTGAGGTGAATACATTATGAACACAGAGCAGCTAATTACAGCCGTATTGTTTACTTTGGGCGTGCAGTGTGGTTTACTTTTCCAAGGATGACCTTTGGCATGCTCACCTTTAATCAACAGCCATGTTGACTTGTTAATTGCATGTGTGGTCTTAAACTATATTGCCTAGAAATGTGCCTACATTGCAAGGTCTTCTCTGTCAACCATTGGTCTCTTTCAGAGTTACTGCAGTACCCTCGAATATTTTCTCCACAGGTACTCACTTGCATATATTGATAACGTATGATGGACCAGTAACCCAGAATGTGCTTATAATACATGTAAATCCTAGTTTTCCAAACCCCATATCTCTGTTACCTGAAATTCACATCCTACCCTGTATCCAAATTTCTTATAAAAACTGAAATACATTTTTAAGACCTTCTGATTTTACTAAGATGTCCCCCATGCCCTTGTAAAATCAGTCTTTACATGTATGTCTACAATAATTATTCTTGACATTTTATTGCACTTTGGATACAAAAAGATTGAAAAAGGAACAAATAGTATTGACTGCGATATTGTAGAGATGGACTCAAGCCACAGTGTTTGGACTGATATCTGGTTTTGAGGTTTTGGATGTGTTGAAATCTGGCATTCTGGTTTAGTTAATTACAGAGACAGGGGCCTGTGATGGAGTGTATATATCTTTTGGCACCCACTGAAAGGCCTCCCAAAGTTCTGCCAAACCCCACACGTCAGTAGTACTCCTAAAAGAGAGCCCCATGAAGCCAACCGATGTTCTTGGATTTCTAAGTTTCATTCTGAGTCAGGATTCAAAGAAAAGCTCAGGGAGGCTCTACAAGCTGGGATCTAAGGAAGTACAGCTCAGGTAGTAGTAGTGAGCGTTGTTTGGAACCCCAAGGACAAGTAAACTCATCCTTAGAGCTCTAAGGCTTAATAGTATATGACAGAGGTGGGCAAACTTTTTGGCCTGAGGGCCACATCCGGATAGGGAGGGCTGGGGCAGAGGGTTGGGGTGCAGGAGGGCGTGCGGGGTGTGTGAGGGAGTGTGGTGTGCAGGAAGGAGCTCAGGGCAAGGGGTTGGGGCACAGGGGATATGGGGTACACAAGGGGGGCTCAGGGAAGGGGGTTGGGGTTCAGGAGGGGCACAGGGTACAGGAGGGGGCTCAGGGCAGGGGGTTGGGGTTCAGGAGGTGTTTGGGGTGTGGGCTCCAGCCTGGCATCACTTACCTGGAGCAGCTCCGGGATGGCAGCGAGGCCAGGGCAGGCTCCCTACCTGTTTGCCCTGGCCTTGGCCCTGACCCCAGCCCCCCACTGCTCCACTCCGGGAAGCAGTCGGCACCACGTAACTGCTGCCCCTGGACGAAGGGGAGCAGAGGGGCTCTGTGTCCTGTGAGTACCTCCCCTGAAGCTGCTGTTGGCTGCAGTTCCCTGTTCCCAGCCAATGGGCGCTTCGTGGGAGGCACCCACAGGCAAGAACTGCAGCAGAGTGTCTGCTCCCCATCCCCCAGGGGCGGCAGGGATGTGGTGCCGGCCGCTTCCTGGAGCGGAGCAGGACCCGCAGCACCTCGGGGTGGCAATCCTGCGGGATGGATCCAAAGCCCAGATGGGCCGGATCTGGCCCGCGGGCTGTAGTTTGCCGCCTCCCCCCCCGCCCAGTGTATGACATTGTTGCCCTACATGTCTGGTGGTGATTATCTCTGACTCTTATCCAGTCCCCAACCCAGTGACTTGTGTTGCAGCTCTGAGCTATATGGCTTGGCATTAATGATGAATTGGAACATCACAAAAAAAAGCTGCACTCCCAAGTTGAAGGGAGAAGAGACCTCAGGGTCTAACGAGACAAGACTTCCTATTGACACATTTTCCTTCTCATTATGGATATCAGCATGGTAAGGGGTTCCTGCTGTGCTCCCCAGCTTGTCCTCATTACTGGCATGAAAGGAAGGCATCAAGAGTGATGCACCTGGACAACAATACACAGCTGTAATTGATAAATGATCCACTGGCATTTGGGGGATATCTACCACCTTGAGCTCACCCATGAGTAATTAGGTGTTGAATACTGAGTGGATGAGTGTAATGAGGACTGCTCACACCAGGATGCCCTTGTGGGCCATGAAGAACATGCTGAGCAGAAGCATTGAGTCCTCCCTTCCAAGGGTTTGGCCCATTTATGCATGTAGTCATGGAAACAGTCAGGGCCGCCACATGTGACTGAGCCCTGCCCTTTCTGGGTGGTAGGAAAGAACAGAGAACATCAGACCCTTCCTAAAAATAGTGTGAGCATCTCCTTTGCTGAACATACTCCTTTAGAACATATCATGGTCCAACCAGCACTAAAGAAACTACTCCTCAAAGCTTGAGACCTCACAAACTACTGTCCACTCTCCAACCTCCCAAACCTACTCTAGCTAACAAAAAACAGACCATCTCCAAGGCCCCCATGTAGGCTGTCAGTATCCTGATCCCTCTCAGTCAGGCTTCAGGCCTTATTGCTCTAGTAGATGACTATCCATAGCAAAGGGAAATCCATCCATACTTCTCATGCTGGACTTCTCTGCAGCATTCGATTCCAGTGGTCACCCACTACTCCAGCCTCCCCTCCAAGAGGGTGCCGGAGCTAACAGAAATGTCTTTAAATTAGTCTGTTTCTTCCTCCCAAATTTGAACCAAGGGGGTTATTACAGGCAACTGCGCCTTCACCTCTAGACCTCTGTATGGATCAACATCTAAATGAAGGTGTCGGAAGCACTGATGAGACAATACAGGGTGACGTTCTATCAGTAGGGAGATGATACCCAGCTCTCCAGCTCCTTTAGCATCATATCTAACCAATATCACCTCCCAGCTTCCTCATTGCCTAGCATGATGCAGAGCAGCTGTGTAAAGCTGAATCCAGGCAACTCTGAGGCGATGCTGGTAGAACTGGGAAGTGTGCCAAAGAACTTTTCTCCAAGGGCACCATTTGCTGTAGAGCAAGGGAGGCAGTCCCTACTCCTCCCTCAGACCTCGGTTGCCCCAATTTTCAATAGGTCTGCATGCTCCATTATTTGTTTCCATTTTTTGTCTTTCCCCACACCCCCTGACTTTGCAGGATATAATGTAATCACATATAATGTTCTATATGCTGATACAACTTTGCCCACCCCCACCTCTGAATTTTTCAGAAAATGACTCCCTGGCTGGTCTCTTCTACAATATTCTTCATTGTTGAGGGCATCTGTCCTCTGTTGGTTAAGTCAGTCCACAGTTAAACGCAATGCTCTTGGATGCATAAAACTCCCACTTCCATCATCAACTGGCCAGAAGATTAAATCCTGTCCTATTAGTCACAGTGACCTGCTATCCTGATAACTATTTCCACTGCCTTGCACTCGAGCTTTTCAGACTCTGTTATATCTGGCATGAGGTGAGGCACTGAGGAGTGCAGTAGAAACACTTATATAGCTATCAGAGAGTCAAGCATCAACAGCCTTCTTCTGTATTCAGTGCATCAGTCACTGGGCTATTTCAGACACACGTTCTCAGCCCAGCAGTAAATATAATGATCAGATTCCCTGTTGGGGCACACCCAGCACATCTACTTTCAAATGATGCATGGCTGTACTCCATGAAAATCCTACTCATATGCCACTTATATCCCCATACAAGGGCCTATTACAGAGAAATAATTTCAAAATCAGTCTTGGCAAAAGGAATTTACCCTTTATTTGTTCCTCTGCTGGGATACACGAGTGATCAGTCCTGTCTCTTCACTTTCACCTTGTACAGCTGACAGAAAACAAAGTTTACTTTTGCTTTTTATTAGCTTTAATTTTTTGCATATGATTCCTAAGTATTCCTACCTCAGCATCTGACAGCTGCTTCAAAGCACTCCAGATTTTTAATATCACTGACATCTAGTGTTTGTTTTCTTAATTGCAGGCAGATTTGTAGGTGACGACCTAATGCTAAAAAGAGTTGCGGACTTTATTTTCTACACTGTTGGAAGATTTTTTATTAGAAAATATATTCCTTTCTTTTTTACCTTAACTATTGACTGATGTTCCTGATCTCTGTTAAACAGCTATTATGTCTTACCCTGGAAATAGCTGCATTTCAGAGATTGCTGAGCGATCCTCATACAGTAGTTACAATCCAGATAGTTTCTCGAGTACTTTTGAGGGCTTTGAAAGAAAAGTGCTATATCAGTGTCACTCATTATAATTAGTGGGTCCAGACATAAAGTCCATACTCTGGCAAATCTCAGAACAGGGTAAGGACTTCAGGATCAAATCTCTTGTGTACAGAAAGGCTTTTAGGAAACAATATTTTTGTTGCCCTTCTTTGTACTTTTTTCAAGTCTAATATATCTTTTTTGAGATGGAGCAAACAGAGCTGCATGCAGTATTCAAGGTGTGAGCATACCATGGATTCATATAGTAGTACTATGATATTTCTGTCTTATTATCTATTCTTTTCCTAATGGTTCCTAAAAGCATTTCTGTACACAAAGGGATGTTGTGAAGACCAAAAATATAACTGGGTTAAAAAAAGAATTAGATGAGTTCATGGAAAAATAGATCCATCAATGGCTTTTAACCAAGATTGTCAGGGACGCAACCCCATGCTCTGGGTGTCTCACTTTCAAAAGCTGGGACTTGGCAACAGGGAATGGACCAGTCAATTATCACCATGTTCTGTTCATTTCCTCTGAAGCATCTGGCACCAGTCACGATTAGAAGATAGGATACTGGGCTAGATGGACCAGTGGTCTGACCCAGACTTGCCGTTCTTACATTCGTATGTTCTCCTTCCAATCTGACAAACTCATGACTGCTTTTATTTATGTATTAGTCTGTTTCAAGTGTCCCATGATGATTCTGCTGAGCATCTGATTTCCTGATTCTTCCTCTTCTTTTGTTTTCTTCTTTTGATGAGCTATCTGGCTCATCCTCCCAATCTCATTGGTCACAAATTGATCCTGGCCCCGACATCAGAGGACTTAGCCAAATGTGCTTCCAGATTTCCCCCTTTGCCTGTGTCTGGTTGCGAAGGTGTCTGTGTTCCACTTGGGCTCCGCATTGCAGTCCAGAGGACACTGTTGGGAAGCTTTGATAGAGGCATATCCCCCTGGAGTGTCACATGTCAGCCTTTCATACCCCTAGTAGGCTTTGCATTGGAGCAGCAGGTCAGGAAAACCCAGCTTGCTGGCCCTAGGAGTTCTCAAAGGGGAGCCAAGATAACTCTGAATGTATAAAGTGGTGTAGGTATCAAAATAGAAAACAAGCCCCTGTTCCTCAAAAGAGTAGATTCGGTCTCTGCAATGGACTGGTGCAGATCTCCTCCCCTCTCCCCTTTTGTGGTGCACAATAAATATAACTGCCAAGAGATAAGGTTCAAAACAAACAGGTAAAAGTCTGAGGGGATAGAATTACACAGATAGGGAAGGAGTAAATGTAAATGACTCACAGCTATACAACAAACAGTGACACAGCAGCTCTTCCCTACCAGTGTGAAGCTCGGACCCAAGAATGAAACTAAACTTACCCTGGCATTCAAGAAATCTGACCCACAACTTTAGAAACCCTAATTGCTTTCTCCCTCCATTTCCAGCACTTCTGTGGCGGGATGAAGTCCAGGACTTCTACTCTGTAGGTAATTGAAATCCTTGGAGGAGGAACACTGGTGAATCCTTTGATGGATGTCAGGACAGAGACACAGACCAGGAACCCTTTGGATGGTGGCATTCCCCAGGCGCAGAACGGGTAAGATGGTAATGCATTGCCGTCTTTTCATTTCACTCCGGGAAGGAATGGTGTTCTTCACTGATGCATAAGTGCCATGAAGACCCAAAACTGCACACGCAGTCACTATGTTCCTTAGTCCTGTGACACTTATCCAGAGGGGTTTAGGCGTGTCTCCCACAATCTTTTCATTGCTTTTTGTAAGTCTTTCTAATGACCAGTTTTGATTCAAGCAGAGCATGGGGGTCGGGCAGTGGTATTTTGTGAGTCAGGTGGGTACCCTGGCTCCCCAAGAACACAGAGCTGCTAGGTAACAGCCCACAATAAGTTTTGACTCTTGTGGGCACGACAAAGCCAATTAGCTACAGACCAGTACATTAGATTCTGACATCTGCGTACGTTCAGCAGAGTTGTTAACTAAGAGGCATCACTGTCTGTGATGATGCTTGAGCCAGCATGTCTTGCAGATCTCAGAGCCAGAGTGCGGGGCTAGCAATTAGAGAGAAAGCAATTATTATTATTACTCGTAAAGTGAGCATATTCCCTCAGGATGTCACAGACAAAGCTGGTTGTTTATACTATGTCATTTCTCAGAGCAGAATCTCATTTATTTTGTCTCACATTTTTATTCATTCACTTTCATGTGATTTTTAACTGGATCTCCCTTTAACCAGCCAGCATACTTTCTCGTTCTCACACAAGCACACACATTGGATGGGTGGGCAGGGCAGAAGTGACAGCCAATCAGAAAGCGTTGATGGTGACTCCGAATTCTTAAGCAATGTCTTAGAATTCTGAATTGTGGTTCACAGAGCATTGGGCTCAGCTGGCTGGAGGAGGAGTCACATGGTGCTTAAAACCAGCCCCTTGGCCTTTCAGCCAGCTCCTCTCTAGCGGCAGCCAGATCAAGCAGATGGAAGCTGGAGATACAGCTGGGAAAAGGCAGCCCTCTTTGGGCAAGGCCGCCTGCATCCTCACTGGTGCATCCCGGGGCTTTGGCCGGAGCCTGGCCCTGCTGCTGGCTCCACGTCTAGAGGCTGGCTCTGTCCTGATCCTGGTGGCCCGATCCCGGGGGGCCCTGGCTGAGCCGGAGGCCGAGTTGCAATGCAATTTCCCTGTGCCGGCTGACCTGAGCGTGGAGGATGGGCTGCAGCTGGTTCTCCAAGTGGTCCAGGACAAATGGCCGGGAGTGGCTGATCTGGAGCGGCTCCTCATCATCAACAATGCAGGTAGAGCCTCCTGTGGGTGGCGCCCTCCAGCGTGGGGGGACAGTAGTATCTGGTGAAGAACAGACTGGGGGAAGGGACAATAGCGGGTGGGCTGGATGTGTGTGACAGGGACACAGAGGATGGGTGGCTATTAGGGAGTGTAGCAAAGCCGCAACTCACCCTGCGGCGCCTCCTGCTGGTCGTCCGGGAATTAGCTCATCTTCCAGCTCCAGAGCACCCTCTGCGGGCTGATGTCCCGCTTGCCACTGGCCCCGTGTCCCTCCCTGGACCCCGGTGCCCTCTTCCCTGGGGTGCTGCACCGCTGCAGTAACCCCACAGTCTAGCTCTGGTTTCTCCCCACCCATTGGGGGTGGAAACACTACTCAATATCCCCACCTTGCCTCAGCCTAGGCAACTGCTAATCACCACTTGCCCTCATTCACTGGGGCAGACTGCAGTATCATCACCAGTCATCACCGGCAAGGGGGGTTGGCCTGCAGCCTCTAGAGCCATGGGCTGCCCCCTACAACCCAGTACCCTTTGTTGGGCCATCCCCTATGTCCTGCAGCCTGGGGGTTTCCAGGCCGGAGCTCCCACAGTTCCCCTGGCCTTACCCCAGCCCTGCACCACTCTAGGTACCTATTCAAGGTCCCAGCAGCCAGGCCAGTCTACCTCTGCAGACAGAGGAGACTCTCTCTGTGTTTGAGCTCCACACTCTGAGCCCTTTTTATCCAGGCCAGCTGGGCCCTAATTGACCCAGCCACAGCTGTGGCTGCTCTGCCCTCAGCTGCCTTCTGTTGCAGCCCTCTGCTGGGCTGCCTTTCTCTAGGCCACAGCCCTCTACAGGGCTGTTTTAACCCCTTTGTACCTGGAGTGGGCAGCCACCCCACAACAGCTGTGGTGGAGGGAGGAGCAGGCACTACCAGGGCAGGGGTGGCCAACCTGAGCTTGAGAAGGAGCCAGAATTTACCAGTGTACATTGCAAAAGAGCCACAGTAATACTCCCTGCTCCCAGTGCCTCCTGCCCACCCGAAGCTCCTCCAATCAACACCTCCCCCTCCCTCCCCGTACCTCCTGATCAGCTCTTTTGTGGTGTGCAGGAGGCTCTGGGGGAGAGGGGAAGGAGCAAGGGCACGGCAGGCTCAGGGGAGGGCGTGAGAAGGGGTGGAACGGGGCAGGACCTGTGGCAGAGCCAGAGATGGAGCACTGAGCACCCCCCGGCACATTGGAAAGTTGGTGCCTGTAGCTCCAGCCCCGTAGTCAGTGCCTGTACAAGGAGACGCATCTTAACTTCTGAAGAGCCACAAGTGGCTCCGGAGTCACAGGTCGGCCACCCCTGCACTTAAGGATTTTGGGGTGAAGGGGATGCTGCATCTCTTACTCACTCTTAAGTTCAGGAGATAGACTAAGTGAGAATGGAGTGTCTGTCTATAAACGGTCGTAGAAAGCTACTCCAAACATCTTGTTTTTTTAAATGTAACCTAACATTACTCTTCTGGTGTGTGGATGCCAGCTGAAAAGGAAAAGCAGACTGGCAGAAAAATCACTGGCCTTAAGGAATGATGGATCATGAAGCTGGGGCTGTAAAAACAAAACACAAACTTGCTACTTTTCTTGGTCAATTCGGGGACAAACCACAGGTTTTGTATGTAAGAGGGGGATACATAAATGAGGGTCTCAAATGGGATGCACTTTTTACACCTGCGTATGGTGGAGGACTACGGACAGGCATACTGTATGCCATCCTGGATACGCGGCTGTTACCAGGGCAGTTTTTAGCAATAAGCAAGTGCTTAGAAAGCATCAACAAAGCTGACTGGTAGACTGTAACAATGTGTTTAATCCGATGCTTCAAAAGCAAGACATCCATCCGTAATGCTGCCATGTAGCTATCATTCCTTACAACCGCGAACCCAAACTGATCTTGGTCTCCTTATAAAATATGCTGGTTTTCCTCTGAAATCTAAAATCAGGGAGTGGTAATGAGTAACAGCAGTGTGGTCCTCTCACAGCTCCACAGCCCTGACTGATCTTCATGAGATGTTTGGCTTGAAACTGAATGTCATTTTGATTTAAAAAAACGCTAGAGTCATCAAGTGGGTGTGTTTCCAGTGGGATCCTCCAGGACTTGATTCTTGGCCCTACACTATGTAATGTTTATTATCAATGACCTGGAAGAAAACATAAAATCAGCCCTGATGAAGTTTTCAGATAATCCAAAAATTGGGGGAGTGGTAAGTAAGGAAGAGGAAAGGTCGCTAATTCAGAGCAATCTGGATCACTTGGGAAACTGAGCGCAAGCAAACAATATGTGCTTAGGGGGCACGTGACTCTTGCATTTGGGGAGGCCGGGCGTAAGCACCGGAAGCTCCCTAGGGGTGCGAGGGGTCACTGGTGCCTGGACTGTGGCCCTGCCCCCTGCTCTGCCACAAGGACCCACTCCTGGTCCTGCTTTCTCTGAGGTCCTGCCCCCACTCTGCCTCTTCCCCAGAGCCCCCCTCACTCCACCTCTTCCCCCAAGCCCCTGCCTGCCACTCAATCTTTGGTGCCCCCCACCTGCTTTTCTCCGCCCCTCCCTTAAGTCTCTGACTACTCAATCTTCTCCACCTCCTCCCCTGACTACCTGTCATTCACTCTTTCTGGCCACTCCTGCCTTAAGGGTGAGCAGTGCGGGGGACAATCAGAGGGAGAAGAGCGAGCGGCGGGCGGTTGGGGCCACAGAAGAAGAGACAAAGGCCTCTTCTGCCTCTGTCTCAGGGCAGAGCATGGGTGGGACCATGGTCTGGGCATTGGTGACCGCTCTCCCTTCTCGAGAGCTTCCATGGGATGGCGCTCCAAAGGCAGTGGGCCAGTGCTCCTCCAAAAGAAGGTGTGCTGCATCCAGAATTTCTTGCTCTCTGTCCATGAATATATGTTTTAATAGGGCTAAATGTAAATGTATACATCCAGAAACAAAGAATATAGGCCAAGCTTACAGGATGGGGTGGGAAGCAGTGACTCTGAAATCAATTTGGGAGTCCGTGGTGGATAATCAGCTGAACGTGAGCTCCTGATTTGACACTGTGGCCAAAAGAGCTAATGCGATCCTGGGATGCATTAACGGGAATCTCGAATAGGGGCAGAGAGATTAGTTTACCTCTATATATGGCACTGCTGCGGCTGCTGTAGAAATATTGTGTCCAGTTTTGGTGCCTGCAATTCAAGAAGGATGTTGATACATTGGAGAGGCTTCAGAGAAGAGCCAGGAGAATGATGAAAGGACTAGAAAACCTGCCTTGTCGTGATTGACTGAAAAAGCTCAGTCCATTTAGCTTAACGAAGAGAAGACCTCCAGGGGGAACAAATATTTAAGGATGGGCTCTTCAGTCTAATAGAGACAGGTACCAATGGCTGGTAACTGAAGCTAGAATAATTCAGACTGGAAATAAGGCATCACTTTTTAACGGTGAGAGTAATTAACAACTGGAACAATTTACCAAGGGTCATGGTGGATTCTCCACGTGGGCCATTTTTAAATCAAGATGGTATGTTTTTCTGAAGGCTATGCTCTGGGTATTATAATGAGGGAGTTCTCTGGTCTGTGTTACCCTTAAGATCAGACAAATGATCACAATGGTCCTTTCCGGCCTTGGGGTCTATGCAGCTGACTCATGCTCGCAGAATTCCTAAAGGTGTTGGTAATGCCTGTGTGCCAGTAGGACCATGCTGTTTTATCATAGTGCTGATAATACTTGTGGGACAAGAAAGTTGTGGGACAACCCTGCTTCTTTGGGGTTGGGGTGGGGGGACGGGACATGGAACAGCATCATCAGAGCCCTACCAGACCTCCCTTTTCACCAGACACTGGGGTATGCAGCCATCTGACAGGATCCTCACTCATCTGACCCACAGGGGGGATAACCTACAAGGCTGCTGCTCCTTCCTCTAGGTCTGTGGTGGGCAACCCACGGGCCGCATGCGGCCCATCGGGGTAATCTGATTGCGGACCACGAGACATTTTACTGACGTTAACCGTCCCCAGCTCTCAGCTGCCGTGGTTTGACGTTCCCGGCCAATGGGAGCTGAAGGAAGCGGCGGGCTGCTTCCCGCAGCTCCCATTGGCCACAAATCCTGGTTGCCCACCGCTACACTAGGTGCAGCAGGAAGAGAGACTGGAACAGTGGGAAGTGCAGTAGCAGGAAGATGAAGCAAGCCTACCTACAGCGCATCAGAAGACTGAAAGTCTATGGCCTGTATTACACAGGAGGCCTGGTCTCTTCTGGACTCCATATCTACAGAATTACTGCCATTCACTTCAACAGGGCTGTGATTTCACCCCTTGGATACATGAACTCCATCGTGCCTGTGCACAAGAGAGAGGCTGATCCGAGGTTAATGAGACAAAAGGGGAGAGTGGAATAGGCAAGGGCTGGAAAACAATATAAAGCATGAGGCTGGGCAGGACTGAACAATAAACAAAAATAGCACGCCAATAAAATGGCCCAGGGAGAAAATAACTGAGCAAAGAGAAGATTACAGAGGGAGTGAAGTCTTAAATATCTTTAAAAGTAGAGTTTTGAATGGTGCATTTTCTCTGTAGCCCAGCAAAGACATGTTCCTGCCCAAAAGAACCCTCTTGTGATTGTACCATTGCTCTCCTGCTCTTTATCTGTCCCCACTGCTGTGGGTCGAGGGGAAGATGTAGTCTGGACGCCCTAGAGCCAGGAACGTAGGAAGTTTTTTGGGTGCTGCAATGTTCATGCCTAGTAGGAGAGCTGATAATGAGATGGCAAGGCCCTTGGGACAGGGACTGGCTTTTTGTGTCTGTGCGTTTGTACAGTGCCCAGCACAGAGAGTTTCTGGTCTGTGGTTGAAGTCCTGAGGTGCTACCATAATACATATTAAATAACAACAATAATGCCTTCTTGCTCCCTCACCTCTGATTGGTTTAAAAAACATCCTATACCCCCTCCGTATATACGCTTGCTAATAAATGCAACCTTGTGTTCCCAATATTGTGTCCTTTGTCTCCCTCCTACTCCTTATAGTCTACACTCCTGCCTTGCCCTTTTGTCATCATTTATGCCCTAATCCTGCACTAAATTCCCTATAGAGAGATCCCAGTTGGAGGGGGCTTTGTTCAAACCTCGTTGCAGGATCCAAGACCTTAGAGTGTAAGCTGTTTGGATCAGGGATTTTGATTTATATTGTTTGTCCAGCACCTAGCACAATAAGAGCCTGATCTGACCGGGGCCTCTGGGTGCTATTGCAATACCAAATAATAGTTGTAAAATCAGTGTAAGATTAAAAGGATGTTAAGAACTGAGGTTTTCAGAACAGAGGAGAAAAGACGATTCACTCTTTGAAAGTCGTTGTAAACTGCAATGCTTCACTCGCTCACAATTTTATCCATGCAGAAAGGCTAGAAAGCCCGTTCCCTCTGGTAACTTTCGTCACAAAAGAGGATGTAGCCAGGCTGGTGGAGTCACCCAGTGCTGTGCCAGGGGATAGTTGAAAGGCAACATTCAAAAGCCAAATATTTACTAGAATCACATCTGCAGAGGGACAGCAGTGTCCTGGAGTGGGGAGTGCTTGTGTAGGAGTACCATGGCTGGTGGAGTTGAGGTACTGATCCCCAGCAGACCAGGCTCCCTCACTCTAAGGAGGTACCGAGGTGCCTTGCAAGCCTGGATACCCCCAAGAAGTGTCACACGGGTCTGCATCACTTGCATCTTCGTTGCTGACATGTGATACTAAAGCAGAAATTCTGCTAGCCAAGGATGAATAAATTTGTGTATTGATAGGTGAGTAAAACCTCGTCCTGTTCTTTTTACTAGCATGAAAATAAGTAAGAAGGGGAAAGAACAGAGATTGCAACTGGGCTGGTAAATTTGCATGAACTGTCTTGCAAGGCTGCATTAACGATACACGTACTAATCCTAATTCGTGGCTCGTGTTCGCTATGCTCTGAAGGGAATGCAGGACCATTCTCTGTTGGAGAATTAAGGGGCGGGGGGTGATGGGCAAGGACAGATGCAGGGGACTTCAGTGAGGACGGAGAGTGCCGTTGTGAGTCTCTGGGCCACATGGACTGAGCATGGGACCAGAAAGAAGGAACTCCCAACTGCTTTTCCTGGCTGTGCCACTGATTCTGTCTTTGCCTGCACCAGGCAGTTCTCATGGGGGCTTGCCCAGCATCACACAGAGGCCTTCTGTACATTGGGGCCGTGTTTTGATTACAGCCATCAGTGTAGCTGCACTGGTGCAAAGCAAAGACAGGCAAAGCTGCTCTTTGCATCAGTGGATCTTGTCCGTGCTTGAAATTAGGATAAGCTGCAATGCTACAAATATTGGCTTTGTTTGTCTATGTTGGGGCCGTGCACTGGTGTATTCAGATCACATCTCCAGTGTAGAGATTTGTGTGTGTTGGGCACATTCCCATGGTTAAGTTGCACAACCTCCCTCTGCCTCAGTTTCCCTATCTGTACAATAGGGATAATATTGCATAGGGATGTGATCAGATTAATTTAATTAATGTCTATCAGTCAACTGCCAATATTAAGTGCTATGTAATACCAAGTGCTAAATCAGAGGTAGGCAACCTATGGCACGGGTGTCGAAGGCAGCATGCGAGCTGATTTTCAGTGGCACTCACACTGCCCAGGTCCTGGCTACTAGTCGAGTGGGGGGGGGGTCTGCATTTTAATTTAATTTTAAATGAAGCTTCTTAAACATTTTAAAAACCTTATTTACTTTACATACAACAATAGTTTAGTTCTATATTAAAGACTTATAGAAAGAGACCTTCTAAAAAAGTTAAAATGTATTACTGGCACACGAAACCTTAAATTAGAGAGAATAAATGAAGACTCGGCACACCACTTCTGAAAGGTTGCCGACCCCTGTACTAGGTCTTGTTCTGTCCTCTTTTTAGGATCGCTTGGAGACATTTCCAAATCCTTCGTTGATTTCACCAGTCCAGCTGAAGTCAACAGCTACTTTGCCTTCAATGTCACCTCGGCACTTTGCCTCACATCCTCCATCCTGAATGCCTTCCCAGAGCGCCCTAGCTTGGGCAAGACTGTTGTGAACATCTCTTCACTGTGTGCCCTGAAGCCCTTCAAGAGCTGGACATTGTGCTGCACTGGGAAGGCCTCCCGGGACATGATGTTCCAGGTTCTGGCACTTGAAAAGCCTGATGTTAGAGTTGTCAGCTATGCCCCAGGTAGGGTCTCCATTTTGCTGGGGACCAGTCGTCCCTCTGATTTTCCCCACCCACGTGCAGAATGAATTTTGTTATGCGCACCAGTATGGAGGTGGTGTATGACATCCTCTCCATATTGGTGCACATAACAAAATTCATGTGGTGGGAGTGGGGCCAAGAGGTTCGGAGTGTGGGAGGGGGCAGAAGGTTGGGATGTGGGGGCGTGATGGCTCCACCTGGGGGTGCGGGCTCTGGGGTGGAACCAGGGATAAGAGTTTGGAGTGCAAACTGCCCCAAGGCTACAGCAGGGAGAGATGACTCCCCCAGCTCTCTCCCCACAGCAGCACCTCGGCTGGGGGGCAGGATAGGTGCATCTCCCCGCAATGGCAGCTCTGGGGCTGGGGCCATGGGAGAGGTGCCTCTTCCCCGTCCATGGCAGGTTTGGGTTGGGTCTGGGTTGCAGCCTCTCTCCACCACAGCAGGTCTGGGGAGGGCTGGGGCTGGCATAGAGGGACGCCTCTCCCAACCACGGCAGGTCAGGGCCTGGGGGAGAGACATTTCTCCCCGCCAGAGCCCTGAGCACCTGCGAAGCACTTAAGAGGCTGCTGTGTGAGAATCTGGTGAGCTGAATTCTCCATTGCCTCGTGTCATCATTTACACCAATGCTGAACGTAAAACACTAGCACTCTGACTTGGTGACATTTTTGCACTTTCTGCACAAGGGTAAACGTAAATGGAAAGTGCAAGGCAGTGGAGGAGCAGGTCTATTGATTTCAGCTGAGCTACTGGCTTCAATGCTTGCTCCTGATTGGTGTGCGGAGAATAGAATTTTGCCCATTGGCTTTAGGACCTATTTCACCCTCACCTGAGGTGTGCTTGCAGCCAGCCAGGTGCAGAATAGCAGAATAATTGACAAGCTTTTGCATTCCATTTGTCACATGACTGTCCTTTTCTTTTCTCCCTGCCACTCCAGGTCCTCTGGACACAGAAATGCAGCAGCTAGCTGCACAAAATCAGGAGACCCAGAAGTGCATCAGCAGTTCCTCGACATGAAGTACAGTGGGCAGCTGCTGGACGGCAATGTGTCAGCCCAAAAGCTAGTGAACCTTCTGCTGGAGGACTCACTCAGTTCTGGGGCACATGTAAACTTCTACGAAATCTAATCCATCAGCCTCCTTGCGTCTCTCCTCGACATCTAGGTTTCTGCTTCTACGACTGAGCTACAGATAAAATACCTTCTGCTTTTCAGAAATGCTTGTTGGATGTGGTTTAAATACCCCTGTAGCACCGAAGCTGCAATTTTATGACATATGAGGACTTAGGAGCACTTTATAAATTAAACCTCACAGCACGCCTGTGGGGATAGGAAAGAACCATCATGTCCATTAAGGTCAATTGAAGCAAAGAATGGTGGTTATATCTGGGCTGAAACAGAAAGACATGAAGAACTACGATCCCGGATCTTGCAGGTTGTTTTGCATGAGCCCAATTGAAGTGTATGCCCACAGAGAACAGCTTGCAGGATTGGGGCCTCAATTCCATACAGCAGAGGCAGACAGTGCAGAGGTGTTTCTGCGGGAGGTGGTTGGGCAAGGTATTAGGCTATCCTCAGTGATGGGGCTCAGAGCGGGGGAGTGACCTGAAGAGACAAGGTCAATTAACTGGGGAAGAAACTAAGTGGTCGTAAAGGGCCTTGAAGGTGAGGACAAGAGTCTTAAAGCTTCAAGGGCGTAGATCTTTTTACCAGAGATGCTGAGCAGTACCCACCACTACCAAGAGTTACAAAGAGATCTCACTGGGTCACTGGGCAACAAAATGTCAGATGAAATTCAGTGCTGACAAATGGAAAATAAGGTGTGTAACACTGCACCCCACATTCTTCAGAGTAATATTATTACGATCTGATTATGACAGCATAATAATGTATTTCGTGCAAGATAGGTCATGTGAGTTGTTATTGGAAAAGTTATGATTTCCTGATTGTGATTATCCTATTCGTATGCATGTATCATTTTTGTATCTGAAGTTAGGAGTATTGACTATATGTCTATATTACAAATGTGTTTACACCTGGGCAATACGCACTAGGCAAAAGACTCTCAGTCTTGATGGCTGGCTGGGAAGGGCCCATTCAGATTAATGAGCCACTAGGAAAAAACAATAGGCCTTAGAAGAAGCTTATCTCTAACCGGAAGCCTTCCTGAGGATGCTACAGCCAGGCTCCAAGTTATGGCCACTGTGACACTACAGGGACATGTGATCAGGTCACCTGGTGCTGGACTCTATCTTGGGATACCAGTATTTTTCCACTGACTGGCATGGGAACCAAGCTTTGAAACAAAGGTTTCCCCTCATATGCAAGAGGTTTATAAGGCAGGGGAGAGACATCACTGTGGTTCTTCATTGCCTCCCCAGTTCCCAAAGAGACTCCTGGAAACACCTGAGGAACAAAGACTGAACGCGAGGTGGGAAGCGCTGGACTCAGACTAAAGGGATTTTTAGCCTGCGAATGAAACACCTGGGGATTCCAAGCTGCAAGTTAGTGCAGCTGGCCCCTTAAGAATCTGCAGCCTGTTGGTACCATCACTTAGGGTGAGAATTTGCTATTCATATCCTATCTATTTAGTATATTAATCTTAGATTGTGTTTTTGTTTATTTGCTAGGTAATCTGCTTTGATCTGTTTGCTATCGCTTATAATGACTTAAAATCTATCTTTTGTAGTTAATAGACAAAACAAAAGCAAGTTTAAGACCAGAATGTGTGTGTAAACCATAACTAGGGCAGAAAGCTGTTGTGTATTCCTCTCCACATATCAAGGAGGGGGAGAATTTCATGAGCTTACGCTGTACAGTTCCCCTTCACATAACATAAGAACTAGGGGAGGGTCACCAAATGAAATTAATAGGCAGCATGTTTAAAACAAACAAAAGAAAGTACTTCTTTCCACAATGTACAGTCAACCTGGGGAACTCATTGCCTGGGGGTGCTGTGAAGGCCAAAAGTATAAGTTCATGGAGGACAAGTCCATCTAGGTTATTAGCGAAGATGGTCAGGGACACAACCCCATGCTTCAGGTGTCCCTGGACCTCCATCTGCCAGAAACATCTCGCACTGGCCACCATCAGAAGATAGGATACTGGGCTAGATGGACCATTTGTCTGACCCATTATGGCTGTTCTCATGGAACATTCACTGAAGTCCCTGGAGCAGGGGGTGCACAGCACATCTGGAAATCTGTCTCTAAGGGTAGGTGTACACCGCAAAGAAAGACCCACAGCTGGCCCTTGCTAGCTGACTCAGTCTTGTGGGCTTGGGCTGCTGGACTATTTCATTGCTGTATAAATTTTTTGGGCTCGAGCTGGAGCTCGAGCTCTGGGATCCTCCCATCTCCCAGGGTCCTACAGCCAGGGCTTCAGCTGAAGCCCAGAAGTCATAAGAACATAACATAAGAACATAAGAAAGGCAGTACTGGTCAGACCAAAGGTCCATCTAGCCCAGTATCCTGTCTACTGACAGTGGCCAATGCCAGGTGCCCCGGAGTGAGTGAACCTAACAGGTAAAGATCAAGTGATCTCTCTCCTGCCATCCATCACCCTCCTCTGGCAAAGAGAGGCTAGGGACACCATTCCTTACCCACCCTGGCTAATAGCCATTAATGGACTTAACCTCCATGAATTTATCTAGTTCTCTTTTAAACCCTGTTATAGTCCTAGCCTTCACAGCCTCCTCAGGCAAGGAGTTCCACAGGTTGTGCGTTGTGTGAAGAAGAACTTCCTTTTATTTGTTTTAAACCTGCTGCCCACTAATTTCAATGGGTGGCCCCTAGTTCTTCTATTATGGGAACAAGTAAATAACTTTTCCTTATTCACTTTCTCCACGCCACTCATAATTTTATATACTTCTATCATATCCCCCCTTAGTCTCCTCTTTTCCAAGCTAAAAAGTCCTAGCCTCTTTGATCTCTCCTCATATGGGACCCGTTCCAAACCCCTAATCACTTTAGTTGCCCTTCTCTGAACCTTTTCTAATGCCAGTATATCCTTTTTGAGATGAGGAGACCACATCTGTACGCAGTATTCAAGATGTGGGTGCACCATGGATTTGTATGAGGGCAATAAGATACTCTCCGTCTTATTCTCTATCCCTTTTTTAATGATTCCTATCATCCTGTTTGCTTTTTTGACTGCCGCTGCACACTGTATGGACATCTTCAGAGAACTATCCACGATGACTCCAATATCTTTTTCCTGATTAGTTGTAGCTAAATTAGCCCCCATCATATTGTACGTATAGTTGGGGTTATTTTTTCCAAAGTGCATTACTTTACATTTATCCACATTAAATTTCATTTGCCATTTTGTTGCCCAATCACTTAGTTTTGTGAGATCTTTTTGAAGTTCTTCACAGTCTGCTTGGGTCTTAACTATTTTGAGCAGTTTAGTATCATCTGCAAACTTTGCCACCTCACTGTTTACCCCTTTCTCCAAATCACTGATGAATAAGTTGAATAGGATTGGTCCTAGGACTGACCCTTGGGGAACACCACTAGTTACCCCCCCCCCATTCTGAAAATTTACCATTTATTCCTACCCTTTGTTCCCTGTCTTTTAACCAGTCTACACAGTAGTGAAACAGTCCCACAACTCGAGCCCTGCTAGACCAAGTCGGCCAGCTGTGGGTTTTTCTTTGCTGTGTTGACTTACCCCAAATGGCTTGTTCAGCTAGTCACAGTGAATCAATCAGAGGTCAGCTAGAACCCAGAGTCCTCACTCAGCTCCTCATCATTAGATCAGAGTCCGGAGTCCAAAGACCCTAGTATTGCCTTTTCATCCTTTGCTACCTCTGGAAGGCTTATGCTTTGATATCTAGGAAAAAATCTTTCCCTGATATCTTGAATGAGGCTAGTAAATAAACAACAAGCCAAACGTGGCTAGTGCAGAGGACATGTGTCTGTGCGTAGCCAACAACGCTGACTTGTACAAACCTCTAATGTTCTAACACAAGCAATAGGATGCATCAATTAGAGCGGCTGCAGCGCAGACCCTTCCGAACATCCTGTGATGGGTCCACAGCATGTTTTATGCCTCTGACCTTTACACAGTCTTTCTGGCAGCATACCCTTCTGTTACAGAGTCCCAAGGCCTGTGCTCTCTCCGCTCCATACGGACCCAGGGAGTAACCCCCTTCAGTGTGACAGCCCTCCGCTCCTTGGGGTTAGGTCCTCTGGCCCCATTGCCTCCTGGGACCACACCTCTCAGCCTCTAGCACATCTGTCTCTGTCCATGACCCCCGTCAGGGAGTCCATTTGCTCTGGACCCTGGGGTCTCCACACCCAGAGGGAGCAATGCAACCCCCATCTCTAGACTGCTGTGACTCTCAGCCAGCATAAAACAGGAGGGTTTATTGTATGTCTGAACGCAGCACAGGAAGTTCTCAGGACCCTTGGGCCTAGAAAGTCACAGCATTGTCCATCTGGGTCTGTCCCACATCCAGGTGGCTTGTGCTACTCTCCAGAAGTGTCCATCTTCCAGCCGACCACCCTATAACACCTTCCTGAAAGCCCCTCCTCCGTCCTTTGTCTTCATTCCCAGGCAAACAGATCACCTGGACCCTCTTTCTTCCGTCCTTTGTTCCCACAGGCCAGAACCAGCTGGTCAGGTCACCGGGGCCATCTCTTCCAAGCAATTTGTCCTCCTGCTGGCCAGAACTGGCTGGGGTGGGCCTCTGGGTCATTGGTTGCTAACTTCCAGGGTCCAGGTTGCTAGGCGAGGTCACACCTAGTCCTCTGCAACAAATACCCTCTCCTACCACCTTGTTAAACACTCAGCACACATAGAAGACACACACATCCAGTATTCATGCAAAACACTAAGAAAATCCCCCACTTCATCACACCTTCTTTAGTGCTAGGCTCTGGGCTCTTCTTGTTACAAGGGTGAACCCCGCTGCCACCCTGAAAGTGAGTTCCGGGCTTCAGCAACTCCATTTCTCCTGGTGGCTCCTTCAGCAGATCCAAAAGAGCTGTGGATCTCCCTGTGGGAGACTTATCCCAGTGGAAGCTATACAACAACAGGGCCGGCTCTTCAACACAAGCCAGCCTTCATTAGTTAGCTGTGTAAGCAGTATCAGGAATGAGATCTATTCTGACATCTGGTGGTGAATTATGGGAATTGCAGTGAGTTGTGGAAAATAATTTCGGGGCTGATCAATTTGCATAGGCACACCCACCGCGCCTAGCCTGAGCTCACAGCAGTCCACATGGCCACTTCGGCTGATGTGGGAGTCCCAGTTTCTATGTTATTGGGGCAGGAATGATAAAGTGATGTTACCTTGATTATGTAAATGAAGGACTATGGACATGTACTTGGCTCTTGTTATGATGGAGGGACTCGTCATCATCAAGGTAGCACTCACTGGGCAAGGGCCAGGCGTTTCAGAACACTCTGAAATTGAGAAAAGTTATGGACAGGTTTATATACCTTTTGGTGAGGGTTTTGTCTAAGGGGTTTACAGGCCTACTGCAACTTGCTTCTTTTTACTGTAGAATGTCAAAACTAATTTTTGATTTTTTTAGGAGTCTATATTGTTTGCTGAGCTGAATTCACTTTGGGTCCACTGGTGCACCTGTGCTAAAGCCCCCTAAAGCTGAAATCACTGTGTTAAGTATGAGAGCGTAAAGGTACCTTGATGGAACCAAGCAGTTTGTGTGGCTAGTGGAGCAGCAGACTCAGCCGAGCAGTTCCTGGGTGCAGTGTGTGGCACTGCAGAGCTGTTCGAGTGTCGGCTAGCAGGACGGCTAGCAGAGCAGTTTGTGCTGCCGGCGGAGTGGCTGGCGCAGCAGAGCAGTTCAAGTGTCGGCTGGCAGAGCAGAACAGTTTGTGGGATGGCTGGCGGAGCAGAGCGGCTTACGGTGAGGGCTGCAGTGGAACCTCACGGAGAGGCGGTGCAGTCGGCCCTGGACCACGTAAGGTGCCCCTTGCCCTACCCTACACTTCCACCCAGGCTGGGAGGTAAGACTCTGCAGGTTGACTCTTGAACTCTGCACTGACCAGGAACAGAGACTCTTGGACTGTTGGACTTTTGGGACTATTGGGTGATTTTTGGGGTCGTGGGACTCAAGAGCCAAAGGGAAGGACACAGCCTATTTGCTGGGAGGGGGGCTTCTGGTTCATGGTTTGTTTTTATTAATTCTGTTTGTGGTGGTTCCCCTATATAATGCCACATTGTTCCTCTCTGTTATTAAAAGGCTTTTGGGACACTCAGACTCTGTGCTTGCGAGAGGGAAAGTATTGTCTCTAAGAGACGCCCAGAGGGGTGGTACATGGTTGTCCCAGGTCACTGGGTGGGGGCTCGAGACGGTTTTGTATTGTGCTATTGGAATGGAACCTCTGGATACTGAACCCGACCCTTGTTGCTGCGAACTCTGATGGGCAGAAGGGTTACAGCTGGAATACCTAGTGTATGTTGTTGGGCCAGCTAGTAAGCTTATGGAAGACTAATGACCCACCAGAGTTTGGCAGAAAGCAGCAAGTTTATTATACTGAAAGCTAAGCTCCAAAGAAGGGTTTGGGGGGGTCACACTCACACACTCACACTCCCAGGACAGGCATAGCACTGGAGATGTCAGGATCCTTCAAGGCAAGTGTCCCACAGCGCAGCAATAGACAGGGCGATGGAGGTAAGTCTCCCCGAGGTGCGATGGAATGCAATGTGGCAAACCACTGGCCAGGCGGTCCAGGCGAAAGGTCTTCACAAGAGGTACAAGCTTGCGAGTGCCCTGAGAATGTGGCCTCTTCCCCTTTTAAGAACCTGCTCCTCATGGCCTGAGACTAGAGATGACCTGGCCATGTCTGGTTGGTCACACTCCACCTTGGGCAGTGACCATGCATTGGGTGTGTGGTTGCTGCCTAATTAGAGTCCCAGTCACCTTGTCTACCTGGGAGCTCTTCTGATCTTCCAGCTGTTTAAGCAGCCCATTCATCCCACAGCCATTCCAGGAGGGTGGGGTGGGGGAACGCCACTTCACGGGTACTCAGACTGGGGGAGGAGACAAAAGGGAGTGTAACAGACCTTTTGAACATACAGGTTATACACAGCACACAGATCATGGCTGCTCCTACAACATCCGTAGGTCAGAATGGTAAAGCAAAACTCGCCCACATATGCACCCTGGTAGCACAACCTGCTTCTCTGGCCCAAAGGGCCAAGATTCAACCTACCTGCCGCTACCCTGGGGAGCAGCATTCTTATCAGTCCACTCATAGCTCGGTTCTTTGTTGTCCTGGGCCCCTGGGATGGCAGGCGGTAAAGGTCACGGCTTCCATTATCTCTCCGAGCTCAGAAGCTGGTCTCTCTCCCCAACGGAAGCTGCTCCAATAACAGATATTACCTCACCCATGGGTGCTCCACACCCACCGAGGGACCCCACTGATCAGCTCCTCCCCTGCCCTCCCAGCGCTTCCAGCTGGCCATGGATCAGCTGTTCAGCGGTGCACAGGAGATACTGGGAGAAGGGGGCCAGGGGAGGGTGAGATGTGCTCAGGGGACCTCACCCACCTTGCCTCTCATATCCTGGGACCACAACTGCACTCCATTCTCTCCCCCAGGTCATTCCAGCGAGGTGGCTCCATGAGCCACGCCCAGGTACTGCCTTGCTTATCCGTTGGCACTGGCGGGGGGGTGGGGGGCGGCGGCACATCGCCTGGGAACTGTGCAGAGGAGTGACAGGTGGCAACGCGCAGCCTGGGACCCCACTGGTGCTTGGGGCGGGGAGGCTTGATGGGGCTGGCAGGCTCCCTACCCGGCTCCGACCGGCGTGTCCCTACAGCTCCTAGGGGAGGGGCGGCCAAGGTGGCTCTGTGCACCAATCCCACCACAAGCACCGGCTCCGCAGCTCCCACTGGCCAGGATCCGCAGCCAATGGGAGCTGTGGGGACGGCACCTGCGGGCACGGGCAGCATGTGGAGCCCCCTGATTCCTCGGCCTAGGAACTGCAGGGACATGCCGGTGGGAGCTGGAGATGCCCCGCACCCCAACCCCCTGCCCCAGCCCCGAGCCCCCTCTCCCACACCCAAACTGAGACCGCACCAGACGCTGCAGAAGTCCCAGATAGTCCTGGAATCCATCACATCTGTGACCTCGGTGACAGACACGCAGCCTTACTAATCAGTCCGGATTGTACTGTAGGCGCGTTCATTGTTGCATGCTCTCTTTGTGTGTTTTTGTTTCATGCCGGGAACACACTCCAGTTTAGCAGAGTGCACCCATTGACTCATGAAGCTAGATCCACCCCTGGATAAAACTCCCCTCCCTGCGTGTATTCATGCTGAGATAACAGTGTGAGCCCCTAACCCAGGGCTGCCTGCTCCTTGGGGTGCTCCATCGGCTCCCTTCTTTCCCTGCACTGCTCCCTGTGCTTATCTGAGTGGGGTGGGAGGATAGGGCATCCGTGTCTCTGCTCTGCCTCCCGCAGTCCATAATAAGGGGGGAGGGTCTCATTCTCCCCTTCTCTCCTACTGATCAGAGCTAGTGCGGCAGTGGCTGGGCTGAACAGCCAGTGTGGCACTTCTCCCTGGACTGAGCTCACTTTGGCTTTCACACACACTGGAAGAAGCTGGCTGTTGACTCTGAATTCTGTTAGTCGCACCTGCTGGCTGCTCCAGCCCTGAGCTGTGTCATCCCCTTTCAACCAGAGGTTACAGGACCTCACTGCAGGAAACTGGAGTGAACCAGCTGGTAGCAGCATCACACAGCAGCTGAGTTTTCACCAGGTGGATCTATTTAGACAGACTCTCAAGGGAGGGCTGTAGCAGTCTGCATGGATGCTGGCTGATTTCAGGCCTGTAGAAAACAAAGCTTGCTGGTGGAATTCCCAAAGGAGCCTTTGGAAGGGAAATTGTTACATCAGGAAAGGTACAATTCCCAAATTTGCATTTGTGGTAAGTTGTAATTTCTCCTCCTGTTTTTTGTTAATGAGTCAGTGATATAACTGTTGTATTTAATCACGGTCTGTAAAACTCATACAGACTCTGCAACCTGAGAGAATTCACATTACTTTGAGAAGAACCCAGCTTCCTTACTTGCTGCCTCTGGATGCATTAATCCTACCCTAGCTTTGATGTTGCAGGAATGCAGGAGTTTCTATGATACAATTAAAAATTCTAGCGCAGTCGAGCTAGGTGCAGCTTTAAAACACATCTGGTACCAGCTACATGAGCCCTTTGTAGGGTGACCAGACAACAAATGTGAAAAATCGGGATAGGGGCTGGGGAGGGAGGTAATAGGAGTCTACATAAGAAAAAGATCCAAAAATTGGGACTGTCCCTATAAAATCAGGACATCTGGTCACCCTAGCCCTTTGTGAAGAACACAGCTGAAACCTGGAGTGTCATTCTGCCAGTGTGAGACTTCAAACTCGCTCCCTTTACTCCAACTGGTGTCTCATGCCCAGATCCTCAAAGCTGGTGATTTCTGCTCATACACAGCTAAGGGGAAGGGAGCTGGGTGGGTTCTAGAACTGGTTGCTTAGCTCCTCAGTTCTGTCCTGAGCTCTGCTGGTTGAGCCCACCTGCTCATGCCAGCTACCGTGTCTACATGGCTTGATCCTTCTGGATTCTTCTGCTGTAGTGCTGGTCTCAAAAGGCAATCCTGTGTAGTCCTCTTCGCCCATTGCTGCTCCCGTCTTCCTGGACGGAGATCCATCGGAGTCACAGGGCCAGCCTACTCCTAGAGAGAGCCACTGCAGCAGTGGAAAAACAGGTGCTGCATCTCACCTGAAGCTGCTGGGCAAATAATGGGCTAGTTTTAGTGACTTTAGGCACAGCCTGAGCAAGGAACGATGTCCCTGGAGATGCTGGCTCAGACAGGCACCCATTTCCTCCTTGCTTCTGAGGGCAGAAATGTACTGTTGGCCTCTGCCAGGTGTAAATTACTAGTCCCGCCCCTGCTGACTCAACCGCACTATCTAGCATGCCACACAGCAATCTGTAAAAAGGCAGTGAAGAATTCCATCCCCAGAGTGAAACTCCAGGGCCATCTTACATAGGCTGAACGGTATTAAACAAATACTTCTATAGTACCCTATACCTTGGAAAATGTATCATCCAGATTTGACGTGACACAACAAGTGAGAATGATAAAGGAGACACTGCTGCCAATCCCAAGTGTTCAAAAACCACAAGTTATCTCTCCCCTTCCTCTCCCAAACATCAGAGTTTGGACTTTTTTTAAAAGAACAATAAATGTTTCTTTGGCTTTTGAGCTTTGAGGGACAGTTGGGGTCATGTTTTCTAACTTTTTCCTGCAGTAATGAAGAATAAAAACTCACTTATTTTCTAAATGCAAAGTGAGACTCCCAGTGAATCACAGGACTCCAGGAGCTGGGACTTTATGAAAAACACCAAATATTCTGAGGCTTAGTTAAAATTGCAAGAGTTGGCAATGGCGAGGGGAGGAAGGGATGTGCTAGTCAGGCCATTAGTTACAATAACAGGATTACTTAGGCCAATCTACACTAGAAAGGTTTGCTGGTATAGATATCTTGGCAAACCCTCCTAGTGTGGGTGAAGCTTATACTGGCTCCCAGTGTGAAACAAGATGTAGCAACAAAAGCACTTCCATACCGGTATGACTGCATCTATGACTACATGTTTTACTGGTACAGGAATGTAATTTTTTTAAAACCGCACCCATAACTGACACTGCGAGAAGACCAGAAGGTTCTAGACTTGGTGTTAGTTGAGTCATTTGCACAAGTGCAAGTTATTTGGTCTCTAAAGGCCTGATCTGGATGAGTTGCAGAGCATCCCAGGCTTTGTCATTGCAATTTTAGCCTGAGTCTCAGAATATTTTGTTTGTCATGAAGTCCCAGCCCCTGGAGTCCTGGGATTCATAGGGAATTTCAAAATGCGTGTGCATCCTTGTCCCTTGACCCTGAGACAATGCTTTGTGTGGTTGACAAGCAGAGCAATAATAGGAAGCTTGTTGTTGACAACTAAAGACCTGTAAATCCATAGAGGGCTTATGGCTCTGATGAATCACCGCCAGTGACAACCATGCCATAGAAATTACGTCAAATAAATACTTTTCGTCAGCTCAGTTACCCATTTTTGTGATTGATTCTTCAGCTATAGTCTGGGTCGCTTAGTCGAGTAGCTCTTCCTCATTTTTGAGTTAGAATCACTGCCCACGTGATGGGATGTTCAGCAAAGCATAGTCCTCTCCAGAGAGAGACCGATATTGAGTGAAACCATATGCCTGAAATCTAGGAAGCAAGGCATTTCCAAGGGTGATATGCTAGATATTTTAGAGCAGCTGATAAACAAATGGGTGGATCATTGTCTTTTGGATACAGCTTAAAGCAGAGATCCTGACCACACATCTTCATTAAAGGTCTGACCTTGCATCATTTTCACTTATTTTTTGCAGTAGTCAAAAGAGTTAGTCACAGTTTCCTCAACACATTGCTCCGCTAAACTGCCGTCCTCTGATCTTTCTTTTTTTCCTGGCAGTTTCAAATGGATACAGCATTCTCCTGCATTTTATTGTTGGGTGGAGTTGCTGAACACTGTTAAAAAGCTGCTGTCCTTAATCCTTGAAAGATTCCATACCCTTAATGGTTGTTGCCCTTCTCTGTACCTTATCCAATTCTAATATATCCCTTTTTTGAGATGGGGCAATCAGAACTGCATGCAGTATTCAAGGCGTGGGCACATCATGGGTTACATAATGACATTACAATATTTTCTGTCTTTTTATCTATGCCTTTCCTAATGATTCCCAGCATTCTGTTCGCTGTTTTGACTGCCGCTGCACACTGAGTGGATGTTTCCAGAGAACTATCCTCAGTGACTCCAATATCTGTTTCCTGAGTGGTAGCAGCTAATTTAGACCCCATTATTTTATAAGTATAGTTGGGATTATATTTTCCAATGTGCATTACTTTACATTTAGCAACATTGAATGTCATCTGCCATTTTGTTGCCCAGTCACCCAAGTTTGTGAGGTCCCTTTATATCTCTGCCTGGGACTTAACTATCTTGAGTAGTTTTGTATCGTTTGCAAATTTTGCCCCCTCACTGTTTAGCCCTTTTCCTAGATCATTTATGAATATGTTGTGTGGTACTGGTCCCAGTACAGACCCCTGGGGCACACCACTATTTACCTCTCTCCATTCTGAAAATGACCATTTATTCCTACCCTTTGTTTCCTGTTTTTTAACCAGTTACTGATGCATAATAGCACCTTCCCTCTTATCTATGGCTGGGACTCTCTTGCAGAAGTCCAATGAATGGCCAGGAAGGGGCGCTCACTTGCATCTCTGACAACCTCTTCCTAGCCAAAGCTTGTAACCAGTACTCCATCCTCATTGTCCTTGACCTGTCAGCTGCCTTCAACATCACTGACCATGCTCCTCTTGTTGCAATCTTGTCCACCCCTGCCTTGGCTTCCATGTCTCTGGCCTCTCCTGGTTCTCCTGTTTCTCTAATCACTCCTTCAGCATGTCCTGAGCAGCAGGATCCACTTCATGGCAGCCTCTGGCTTTTTGCGGGGGTTCCACGGTCTCTGTCCTTGGTCCCCTTCTTGGCTCCCTCCTCTCTGGGTAATCTCATTTGCAAACACACATTCAACTACCTTCTCTAGGCTGAGGACTCACCGATCTACCTCCCAACTGTAGCCCTGTCTCCTGTCCAAACTGAAATCTCAGACTGTCTCTCTGACATCTCATGGACTTCAGCCCACCTATTGAAGCTCAACGTGGCTGCAACAGAGCTCTGCATCTCTCCCAAGCCCATCATCAGTGTGACATGTTCCCAGGGCAGAAAAGTGGACAATATCATCAACCTGCCCAGCACTCAGGCCCGTAACCTGGGCGTCATCTTCGACTCTGACCTCTCCCTAGGTCCTGGCATCCGGACTGTGTTTAAATCTTGTACAATCTTTCCCCCAAGATATGGCCTTTCCTAGCTATCCCTCCAGCTAGAACTCTTGTCCAGACTCTCCTCATATTTTGCGTTTTGTTCTTTCTCCCCTTCAGGCCTGGAAGGAGCTCCCTGTGGAGCTCTGCAAAGCTACCTTCACTGTCTTCCTTCAAATCCCTCCTCAGCAGTCTCCTTTGCTGCAAAGCCTTCAAAAAAATCCCCCAACACAGGTTAGGCCACTGAGGTGCTGAGACCACAGCCTATCGTACGGACCAATGTAGTGTCTCATCGTTTCCGTGTATTCCCCCATCGGTCTGTCTGTAGCCATTGGTTGTTTCTTGTCTTCTATCGGGATTGTAGGTTCTTTGGGGCAGAGCCTGTACAGCACCTAGTATATGGTCCATGCCTGGGACTCCTAGGTGCTATTGGAATACAAATAATAAAACATTGCAGCAGCAGCCACTGTAAATATCCAGTGCAGATGCCAGGCTGCCCTGGGGCAGGTCTGCGACGAGCCCTTTCCTGACTTCTTAATGCCTCTGGGAGAGAGAGAAAACCTTAGCGGCTGCACAGGGCAGATCCAAACCTTAACTTGGTTCTTCTAAAGCCTGGGGCCCCTGTGCTATCCATTTTCCTGAACGCTTTGCCACCTGAGATCTGGGGAGGGCTCTCCAACCAGACCTTGATCAAGGACCTGTCTTCCATGCAGTAGTGCTGCCACCTTGTGGTGATTTCAATAGCAGGCCCCCATAACACTTCCAGCGCCAGAAGGCACCAGGTTATCATTTTCTAGTCTGACTTCCTGAATAACACAGGCCAAAATAGGCCGATTTATTCCCCCGAAATAATTCCTAGAGCAGATGATTTAGAAAATATCCAGTTTTGACTGAAAAATTGTCATTGATAGAGAATCCACCACACCTCTTAGTAGATTGTACCTCTTAGTACAGTTTGAGGGAAACATTTATTTCCAGTCTGAATTTATCTAGCTTCAGCTTCTAACATGATCCAGTGGCTGGATCTTTTTGTCTGCCAGGCTGAAGAGCCCATTATTAAGTATTTTTCCCCAGGTAGATACTTATGGACTGTGACCAAGTCACACTTTAACTGTTTCTTTGAGCTGAATAGACTGAGCTCCTTAAGTCTATTACTATCTATAGGGCAGGTTTTCTAATCCTTTCATCATTCTCATGGCTCTTCTCTGAACCCTCCGCAATTTATCAACCTCCTCCTTGAATTGTCGGCACCAGGACTAGACACAGGATTCCAGTAGCATTTACAACAGTGCCAAATACAGAGGTAAAATAACCTCTCTTCTCCTGCTTGAGATCCCCGTTTCATTCATCCAAGGACCACATTAGTCCCTTTGGTTGCTTTAGGATCTCATGGTTAGCTGATTCTCCACTACCGCCTCCTAATCTTTTTCAGAGTCACTGCTTCCTAGGGCAGAGTCCCCACCCTTTAAGTACGGCCTGCATACTTACTCGTTTACATTTAGCCATATTTTAAAAGCTTAGGATTTGCTTGCGCTCAGCTTACCGAGCAATCCATAAGAACCTAAGAATGGCCATACTTGGTCAGACCAAAGGTCCATCAAGCCCAGTCCTCTGACAGTCCTCTGACAGTGGCCAATGGCAGGTGCCCCAAAGGGAATGAACAGAACAGGTGATCATCAAGTGATCCATTCCCTGTCGCCCATTCCCAGCTTCTGGCAGAATGGGGCTAGGGACACCATCCCTACCCATCCTGGTTAAAATGGATGGACCTATCTAGCTTTCTTTTGAACTACTTTGAGTCCAGATGGCTCTGCCCATGCCCCATCTTCTTTTATTTACCACTCCCCCAATCTTCCTCCATTGCCATTCTGTTCACAAGCTACACCAATGAGCCCTAGTGGGCCATGATAGTCTGTCTACATTGCTGTTTTATAAGTGGAGCTGGTAGTGACACCTATGGTTAACATTGTCAGACACACTTCCCATTATAAGACCCTGTTTTCCGTTGCTTATAACGTTGTCAAACTTGAATCACTCAGGTTGAAATTTTCCAAGCCAGGTGTCTGCTTCAGGCTGAATTTTTTGGGGGGAATGTTGCAGCAGAAATGGATCATCTCTTTCTCAGAATGAGATGAGGAGGAAATACACTATTTGCCTATGTTTAAAAAAATTCCCACAATTGTTACTTTTGAGAAGCTCTAGGGTCTCCATTCTATGGAGCAAGAATGTGGTATGTGAGTGGGGGAAGGGGTCAGTCACCCTTGCATCAGGGATGTGCCTTTTGCTGTTCCCAGGGGGAAATCCCCCAAATCTAACCAAGTGATAAGCAAATGGCCCTGGAAATCAGGGCACCTGGGTTCAATTCTCAGCTCTGCTATAGACTTTCTGTGTGACCTTGGGCCAGCCATTTCATCTCTGTGTCCTTATTTCCTATACCTGAGAAATGAGGCTGTAACAGAGCACCTGGCTTTGGAGGGTTTGTGTACACCCCAGTGAGACTGGGAGCTTGAATTGCAGGTCACATGCTTTCTCCTAGCCACGTGCCCTCCAGGAAATTGCCTGTAAGGCTTCCTGCATCCTATGCAAATTGGAAGGGTGTGGTGTTCTGCACCAGATAGGTGGAAGATCTGCGGGGAAACGTGTAGGTTGCAGGCCAAGAGAAAGCTGTTGCTGGAGCAGGCTCTGAAGTCTCTGAAGACAAGGGCTCAGCCAGACCCAAAGGGCAGTGAGGCTGTGGAGCTGGGTTGTTTTGTTTTGAATCTTTGTCAGTGAAGCCCTGAGAAGACAGGCAGAGTCCGTCTGCCATTTGGACAACGGTGAGATTGCACTCAGCTGTTGGAAGTTATACTTCCCTGCTCGACACAGATGTGGCCAGACTAGATCCAATGAATGTAGGTGTCCAAATACTGTTGTGATAGCGGTGGAATAAAGACCTGCACTCAACAGAATTCTCACTGGCCTGTCCCAGTTAGGCAGTGGATGAGCTAGCTGGACATCTTGTCTGGCCTTCATCTTCAGTAGAGGAAAAGCCAGTGGATAAGCGTGGAGGTGATCATAGACTAGCTGGGAAGTGACCAAGGCAAAGTAGATCACTAGGATTGCATCATAGCGGAGGGGAGAAGCAGCTTTGTTGGTCATGAGTGGGAAAGGGTATTTTTGGCCACTGATGGGGGGTAGGTGTCCTAGCTTTGGGGTTGAGTCTCATGATATTCATCTGCTCTGAAACCTATAAAGCAAAATCAGCAAGGGAGCAGGCCTTCCAGAGGGTTCCAAAAGCATAAGCCCAACATTCATTTGCTTATCTTCAGATACAGATTTCTTGTGCACAGGATGTTACATGGAAATGGGTTGGGCAAATCCTCGGGAAACACGTAGTAAGCTGAGAATCACCAAGAACATGCACCGCCTTCCTGCAGCTACGCACTGACTCTACTTTGGATGGAAAAGTCTAGAGGGGAGAATTCTGGATCACTCCCCTACACCAACATTTCAGATGGCCCAGGTTGGGATTAATATCTTTGGTGCCAAGCCTCTATTTGGCTGGGACAAAGGAGCAGTTATCACAGCCAATAGCTCATGAATCTGCTTCTTATGTTTGTGAAGCACTTTGAGTTGAAATGTGTATTAGAAAACGCAGAATACTGTATTATTTGCGTTTTCCATCCGTAGTTCTGCAATTCAATATCTTGCCAGAAGAGGGCACCACAAGACCAGGTAACAACACCACCAGCCCTGTGGTTTGCAGCTGCGGCCGTTGAACCTTTGACAGGTAATTCAAAAAGTAGCCTGACATCAATGAAAGCGGACCCTAAAATGATGACCAAGGAGACTGGGAAACATCAGCTGTCCAGTCTCCATGAAAATTTCACAGTTTGCTCTCACAAGTGGGTGATAAATGCAATACACTGGGCAGAACATGTGGCAACACACCACAGGCACCTCTAGGTCCTGAAGTTCTTTTTTGTTGTATGGCAAGAACAGGGGGTGGGGGGTGCTCCGGGCAGACAGATACAAATATCAGCTTCAGGCAGCCGCCTGTCATGGCATGCTGGCCACCAGCTCTGTTGTCAGGGCCTTTCCCATCTGTCGCTGCATGAGAGCACAGAGATCATAGGTAATCACAGACCAGGCCTTTCCAGTTTGATGTCTAGCTGAAGAAGTGTTGTCGAGTGGTTAGAGCACAGGACTGGGGATCAGGAGATTTGGGTTTTCTTCTGGCTTACTTACCTTGGGCAAATCAAATTCCATTATTATTGGCATTACTGTAGAACCTAGAATTCTCTCTCAAGATTGGACCCCTTGGTGCATCTTAGCTGGAGAACTGAGCAAGTCAAATGCTCCTGTTTTTTATGACCACCTCTAAACAGTGTCACCAATTCTTGTTTTGCAATTTTATCACAAGTCTCACAGTATTTTTTTTCTTAAAGCTCTAGCTCCTGGAGTCAGGTGATTATGTGAGAATCTCAGCTTGTATTTGAAAAAAGAATTTTTAGCCCTGCTGGTTGCATAGTAAAGCTGAAAAATGTAACAACCTCCTACCCTTAAAGGCCCCAAACCCAGAAGGCAAATAAAATGAGCACAGTGGTGATTTAAAATCTCATGATTTTAAATCCATCGAATTATTTTGGATCAGAGGGCCTGACTCGTGATTTTTGAATGCTTGGGGTTGGCAAGAGAAGGGGTATAGGCCGAGAGGCAGATCCAGGTCCAGGGATCGTGCAGGCTGTATACTAGTCAATTTCCTTCCCTGATCCGGTCTGCGTGCTGGTGTGGTCCGGCTCCATGTCGCTGTCTTTTGCGGAACGTCGCCCTCTGGGTCTGCCGTGGAATTTGCTCTTTGTGCAAACAGGAGGGAGCTGTGGGAGGAGGAGGGTGGCCAGTGGGGTGGGAGCTAGAAGGAACTGAGCAGTGCAAGCAACAGAGAAGCGCATGGAACTAACCGCCCAGCGTAACCACAGCGCACAGGTCACAGTTTGAGGGTGTTACAAAGGCTCCCGCCATGCCTGGGGAGGCTTCTGTGTCCCAGAACACCTGGCAGCCTTATTTCTCTCTCTAAATCCTCCCTTGGCAGCTGTGGATTCTGCAGGTGATTGGCACGGCACGTGGCTGGGGCAGGTTAACACAGGACAGCGGGCGGCGGGGCCTAGCAGTCAGCTGCGGCAGTGGATCCGAGCAGCAGGTGGCGCTATAGAGCACCACTGGGTGCAGCTGTCTGCGGGTGGCCAGCCTATCTCAGGACTCAAGAATGCAGATACTTGGGGGAGCTGGGAGGATGCAGGCACGAGGCCTGACCAGGAACATTTCCCAGTGCTAAGTTGGCCATGAGAGAAGTGCCGGGGCTCAAGCAATGTTTTACATTCATAACAGATGCAGCAAACCCAGCGGTGCCGGGGCTATGAACCGCCAGGCCCAGAGGTGCTGGAGCTGAGTCCTGGAAAAATTAAGCCCCAGTCTTTCCCAGTGCTGGTGGCTGCATTTAGCCGTGGTAAATCCTGTGCCTGGGTGAATGACAGAAGGTTCCCCTGCTGATCCACACTTTCTCAAAGCCTCACGGGGCTAGGTCCGGGGCTGGGTTCAGGCCCATCTCTAGTCAAGGATGATACGCATGCTGTGCCAGAGGGACTTTGCAATGGACGTTAAATGGAGTCTAAAGCAGAGCCAGTAGATAGTAAAAGCAGGGAGGACTTTATGACAAAGGGTTCCTCTGTCTGTCTGTCCCCACCACCCAGTTATGGTAGCTAGCCAGAATTTGATTTTAGGGACTTCCCGGGAGGGGCTAGTGCCTTGCTGTATTTGCTAGGAATTGAGGAGTATCCCTTTAAATCATTAGTGAGCTCAGCTCTCTAGTGGTCCTCACCATTTCCTCTGTTTTTGAAGCCACCAGACCCCACCAGAGCCACGGTTTGTATAGGTAGCCAGGCCTGGCAAGTTCTGTATGTTTAGTGAACATGGTTATTTGGGCCTCGCTGTTCATGTGTCCTATAAAGAGCAAAAGACCCAACTTCCTCTTATCTACCCCCCTGACTCTCCAAACCCGGCTCTCAGAGGCTGTTTGTCCAGCCTCGCTCTGAACTCTCCGCTCAGCTGCCTGGGCCAGTGTGTCAGGTTTCCTGTGAGGAACGCAGACCTAGTCCGTTCTCGCAGGAGACCCGCTGGGGACACGGCAGCGCCTGAGCCCAACTGGAGATCAGCTGTCTGTTGCGGAGAGCCGTGCAGGCCAGCCTGCCTCTCATTCCATCAGAGTCAGGCGATTTTTATCTGCCAGGGGCTCTCGTTTTCGTCCAAGCCCTGCTCTTGTTTGTGTTTCGGAGGCTCCCAGGTTGGCTCTCTGGCTTTGCTGCTTTGCTTGGCTAGGAGATCCGGTTTCTCCTCTCCCCTGTGTCCCCACCCCACCCCCATTAACCCAGAAAGTTGGGTCACTCCACTTTCCGGTCAGCCGGGATTACTGCCACGCTAATCGTGCTATTATCAAATGTAAATGATGCTAAATAGTCTGACACTGACAATCAAATTAAACAGCAGCCTCTTGTTCGGGGGTGGGGTTTTTCTTACAACTGTTGTGTCAACCGGCCAAAGGACGAGGCGAGGGTTGTGCGGCGGGCAGGCACACAGGGAGAACTCACTGCAGCGTGCCGAGGTAGCCCAGCACGGCAAGCCACACACAGCTTGTGCATTCGCTGCAAGCCACAGGCCCCCCCGCCCTGGGCAGTGGCCTTGACTCCTCTCTGCCGGATGGTCTCCACTCTGTTCCTCCTGCTTCTTCCTTACCAGAGTGAAACCAAGACGAGGGAATGCAGCCCCTTTGGGTTTTCTCTCTGTCTCCTTCTCTGGTTTTCCCCCGCTTCTCTCTTTTCCTCTTCCTCTTCTCCTCCCTGTGACGGAGCAGGAGCTGCCTAAGGGGACACGCACTTGTAGAAAATATTGCTCAATAAAGCACATGGGGTTGAACCTACCCAGGAGCATGGGGAAGGGATCCCTGCTCTAGGACCCCCTGCCCCTCCCCTGTTCTACTCAAACTGAGTGATGACTCAGTGCCTAACCTGACCTACAGCAGCTGCCAAACCCCACCTCCTTCAATTCCACCCGGTGCAGCCCGGATAAAGAGGAATGGCTTGTGTTTCTCTCCTCCTTGGCCTGCGGTAGCAGGGTAAAGGCTGCTCCAACCTGTTCTCTGTGCCTCAGGCGGATCGCCTCCATTGGTTCTACCCGACTCCCCACTGGGGATCCGTAGGCTCCTTGGGACTCCACCATGCCATGGAATTTAGCCCATCCAGACAAGCGCACTTAAAAGGATCTAAACTAAATGAATATAATATCTGAGGCAATGCAGCATATCTGATGCCCTGCCCTCCATTCCTCTCTCCTCTGCCTTCTGATCACCGATGGACTGGATTGGAGATAAGGTGACCGGATGTTCCAATTTTATAGGGACAGTCCCGGTTTTAGGTCTTTTTCTTATATAGGGTCCTATTACCCCCCACCCCCTGTCCCCATTTTTCACATTTGCTGTCTGGTCACCCTAACTGGAGAAGATGGACAGCACCAGACCCTTGAGACTGTCAATTACAGAGCAATCTCCTCCCTTTGCTGCAGCCTTGGATTCCCTTCTCAAGGCGCGGGTTTCCAAGAGACCCACCTGGGTGAGGGCAGGGAGCCAGCTCACAGCCTGCATTGAAATGGTGCCTGAAGTTTGACTGAAGTGAAGCCAGAAGAATTCCCCTTGGACCGTGACCATCCAAACCTTTATCTCTTTCCATATGTTCCCCACATTTTCCACCTCCTCCTATCTGGACAGATGCTCTGCAGAATTCTTCCTTCTAGCGCAGGGGGAAGATTTGATTGGGGAGGAGAGGAGGTGCTTGTTTACTTGCAGTGTATCATTCAGCCTGTAGGTGTCGCTGTGAACCATATAGAGAACCAGCTGGGGTGTGGTCACTGGTGAACAGTGGAGACAAAACTGGAACTCGAACTGTGTGGGAGCCTGCTGTTGTTGTTTGTCTCTAATTCGTAGTTGTTTTCCTGTTTAAGGCTGACTGATTCCCTCTAGCATGAAAGCGCTAACTAGGCCTTTCACATGAACATAGGCATTGCCAAACTGGTCCATCTAGTGCGGTATCTCGTCTCTACATAAGAAAGGCCGTACTGGGTCAGACTAAAGGTCCGTCTAGCCCAGTATCCTGTCTACCAACAATGGCCAATGCCAGGTGCCCCGGAGTGAGTGAACCTAACAGGTAACGATCAAGTGATCTCTCTCCTGCCATCCATCACCACCCTCTGACAAACAGAGGCTAGGGACACCATTCCTTACCCAGCCTGGCTAATAGCCATTAATGGACTTAGCCTCCATGAATTTATCCAGTTCTCTTTTAAACCCTGTTTATAGTCCTAGCCTTCACAGCCTCCTCAGGCAAGGAGTTCCACAGGTTGACTGTGCGCTGTGTGAAGAGTTCCTGTCTCTGACAGGAACCACCACAGAAGATATTGTAAGAAATCCTGAAACTTGCAGTTATCCCTGCTGCTAAGGGATGTTAGAACTTGGCTCCTAGGTCTCCTTCCCTTGTTGGTCTCCATGTCCTCTCTGCTCCAGCTCCTGGGTGAATCTCGCTGCACTGCAGACTGGCGTTCAAAGGAGACAGCCTATCCCAACGGAAGATGGAACATCAGAACCGAAGGGTGGGACATTTGAAATCTGAGTCCATCTCTGATCACAGTGGGGAAATCTCCCCTCCATGTATGGTAGTCACCCACCTCCTCCCAGCCATACCCCCCCAGTTATTTCTCTCTCTCTCTGGGTCCCGGAATGGGGAATCTATCTCAGACTTTCCCAACCTGCAGCTCTTTGACTTCAGCTTGAGGACTCCGGTCAGTGACCTCTCATGGCCAATGGGCAGAGTTCTGAATAAGAACACAAGATGGAGCCATTCACTCCAGGCACTGCAGAGGCAGAGCAGGCAGCAGGGGAAGATAACCACGCGCAAGCAGAATGCATTTGCATTGGCAGTGCTGGTGCAAACGTAAGGACATAATCCTGTCTCTTAGTCACCGAAGAAATCCCATTGAAGTCAGTGGACTCAGCACTTCTGAAAACATTTGGCCTACAAACCTTGCCCACAGTCACCCCGACCCCCTAAACCCCTGCTCTAACCAGTAGAAAACACTGCCTCTTTTATGCTTCCTATGCAGTGATGGGTCCCCCTACTCTGGCTCTCTGAGAGCTTTAGACTGAAACATGCAGAGGGTTTGTTTTTTAAAGGCATTGAAGTCACTTTGGGGATCTCGGAACCTGAGTCCCTGCTAGGGCCTGGGCTGGTGCCGCTGCCAAAAATCTTTGCCGAATCCTTGTTACCACAATGCAGAACCTTCCCAATGAAAAAGGGCACATATGTGGTGCCCTTCCCACGCTTCCACCTCTCGCGGAGGTGGAGTGCAGGAGTTGATGGGGAGAGCAGTCGGGGATTGATTTATCGTGTCTACACTAGACGCGATAAATTGATCCCCGATAGATCGATCACTGCCCGCCGATCCGGTGGGTAGTGTAGATGTACCTTTAGCAAGGCGCTGAAGAGCCATCTCACTGCACCAAAAACAAGTCTGAGGAATTTTCTCTGCCATTCACGCTAAGCACTTGGGTATCTCACCTGTGTCCTGGGAGCATCTTTGTGGGGAGGGAGATGAGTGAATCTCATTTGAAGGCCTGATTTTCACAGGTGCAGGCCCCCTTCCCTTCAGTGTGACTTCTGGGTGTTCAGGCCACCGGCAAAAGTGGTACTGCCCAATTCATGGGGCATTGACAAGAGAAAAGTCCCAGGCCATGTTCTCAGTTGCTGTCGACGGCTCTCCTTCCCCTGGCTTTGAGAGAGCTCAGGGGGATTGACACCAGCTGAGAAACTTCTCTCTTATGCTTAGGAGAGCCCTTTACAAGTGGGACTGATAACACCTCAGGTTCCTAGGGGAGAAGATGGATGGCCCACTGGCTAAGTTGCTGAGCTGGGATTCAGGAGGTTCCAGGCACTGGTTTGCCATGGGCTTCCTGCGTGATATTAGGCAAGTCACTTAGGCCCAGATCCACAGTGGTATGTGGGCTCCTAGCTTCTGTGGATTTCAAATTGAACTTCCGGGCCTTAGTGTCTCTGGGTGGAAGCCACAACGCTATGTAGGCACCTGAGTCCTGCTTTTAGACACCACTGCAACCTGTAAAATCCCCCTCAGCTGCTGACTAACCATGTAGGCACCTAAACATGCTCAATGCTTGAAATGTAGTCCCTTCCCAACTAGGCTATGGGATATAATGAGGGAGCCTCCCCCAGTCTCTCCTGCTGAAACTGTTCCACTTTAATAGACGCTGTAGGCTGGTGGGTTGGGTGCTCACCAGAGAGAGGACAGATCGTGGTTCAAATCCCTTTTCAGCAGGCCCAGAGAACTTGAACGGGATGCGGGGGGGCGCATCTCCTACAAGCCGAGTACCCTAACCCCTCCCCCCCACCTTGCAGCTTGTCCTTATGCATGGCCTTCTTTTAAAAGGGGGGAGGTATGGCCCTTGGACTCCCTGACCATCATGTGGAGTGTTACCACGCCTAAGTCTGTTTTGTGACTCTGGCCTGCTGTATTATTCCCCCCCACACGCCGTGAAACGCGATAACTGTATAGCCCGACGTCGCAGGGAAAGTGAAGATAAATATATTAAAGACTGTGGAAATTCAGGCACCATGGCCATATAAAATATATAGATTAAATATTGTATTTAAATCTATTACTTACATCATCCATAACTTTTCATCATACGGGCTTTGCTTTCTACATTCTATTAGACTCAGACAGTGAAACTAGACTGGTCAGTTTCACATGTGGTCGCCTCTCAGTTTCACTTTTCAGTTCTCCTCAAGGCTGTTGTGTTGGAGCTTCCTGTCTTACAGGGACTTCGTAAACCCCAAACGCTTCTCTCACACAGCTCCTCCCCTGGGGTGCCTGAGTGGATGCTGAATGCCTGGCACGTTCTTTTCTGCCCTCCTCAATAATCCCAACCAACGATTTTCAGCCCCCTGATAGTCCTGCAAGGTGCGTGTCTAATACCAGGCCCGTTCTTCCAACACCCATGTTCTGATGTAGATATCAGTATCACCCCTCTGCTGAGCAGCGGCAGTACCCAGGGCTGGCTTCCTAATGGAAGAGGAATCAATGATGGGGAGTCTGGGTATTTTGTAAGTGTAACTTTTTATTTGCATGGATGCACCAGTCTTGGAGCAGAGGTGGCCACGTTGCGAGCAGGGTGAACCCTTCTTGCAGGAATCACAACCCGACACCACACCTAGTTCCCAAACCCCTGCTACTCCTGCACTAGAAGCTGTCTCTACACAGAACCGTGCATAGCTCAAAACTAACAACACAGCATGTCCTTCCAACACTGAACACTGGTTTGCACACTAAGAACTCGGAAGACTCTCTGTAAACAGCACCAGCTGGTGACATCTGCCATAAAAACAGGACCGTTCCGCATCAATAGCATTTTGTTGTCTGCACTGGTGTAAGTGACTGCAGCAAGGGACTGGGCAGCAGAGACATATTGCCTCAGTGTAAGAAATAGTTTGAAAATGGGGGAAGTCACACGGGTGCAAATAATTTTTTACACAAGTGCAATGCATCTGCACAAGGGGTTTGCACTGATGCAGCGACAAGAGAGTCTGGAAACAAAGGTCTCCCCAGGTCTGAGTTTGGGGGGGCTAGTCTGAAACTCCAGTGGTGCTGCAACATCCACAATGCTAGTGTTTGTGCACTAGTGCAAGCCAGCTAGCACAGGTCTGTCTACTCGGGCTGGAAGCTCGCTCCCAGCTGCAGGGTAAACATAACATCTGAGCTTTTCTCTGGCCTGGATCCTGAACTCTCTTTTTTCCTCCCCACATCCCCTTGATCCATTTGTCAGTGTCTCAGCATTAAATAAAACGCTCCCCAAGAGCTGCACATCAGCTTTGCCCCCAGGAGATTCTGCTCTGTCCCCTGTACCGCTTGGCTGGTCAGTAAAGCGGAGACAGATAACAGATTAACCCAGTTTAGAGCGATGGAGCAATCAGTTAGCTGGTAAACTGTGCTGTTCCCCAGGGCTTCAAGTGCCTTTAATGAGTTATTATTTAGTAGGCTATATTGTGGTTAATGGAGGGACATTTCAGAAATGATATGTTATTAATTAAACCATCCCAGGGAAAGCTACCAAGATCTTCTTCTAGGCCGAATTGGGTTGATTCTTGTCGCTTAGTATGGAAAGATACTGAAGGGTGGACTTCAGTCAGGAAGGAAAGAGGAGGTTGCCATTTTACAAACGGGATTTGTTTTGAGTCTCCCTTTTGTTTGTATTTTTGATCCTTCGTTCCAGCTTGACTAGTTCTAGCTACACTGGGCGTTATGGGCTTCAAGGCAGGAACCATGGGTGAGGGTCTCTGGCCTGTGCCAGGCATGAGTTGAGACTAGATGATCACCATGGTCCCTCCTGGCCTTAAGAATCCATGAATCCAGCGAGTCTATTTTATTTATTTATTTTGCGTTGCTCTAGTACAGGGGTCTCCATCTACGGCCTGAAGGCCGGATCCGGCCCGCAGCTTCAATTTGTCTGGCCCCCTAAGCTGATGTAGAATTTAATGCAACACTGACATAGTAGTGATTTTACGATTTGCTTATATTTTACATATATTTGCATATATTATTTTTCTTCCATCATCTCTTTGGCCTGTGAAGCCCCTTCAAAAATCTAATATGGCCCTTGTCTCATAAAGTTTGGAGACCCCTGCTCTAGCACGTCCAGAGCTCCGGGCGTCCCCAAACCACAGCTGGGAGTGGGTGCCAGGGGATGGATTGCTTGATAGTTTCCCTGTTCTGTTCATTTCCTATGAAGCATCTGGCACTGGCCACTGTCAGAGGTAGGAGATGGGTCTAGATGAACCATTGATCTGACCCAATCGAGGCCCCCTCCCTCTTGTGCTAGGCAGTGTACAAACATATAACAGAGTGATGGTCCCAAAGACTCCAAGTGATAAGTAAAAGCTATTAGCAGCCGGTGGCTGCTTGGTGGCCAATATGAACCTTTTCTGTCTAGTTTCCAGTCTCCTTCTGTCCACTGATCCCCTCAGAGAACACGCCGCAGCTAACTGGCCCCTACTGCTGGCAGACTCAGCACAGAGACAGAGGGCAGAGTTGGATATGTGGGGCCTAGTTCCTCCCCGCCAGGTTGATGCAAAATGTCTCAGGGGATGGGCAGAGGACGATTGCCCTGCTATTGTCTTTACTATGGGTGGACAGATTCCATCAGTTTCCAGGGCAGTCAAGCTGGGGCCTATTGTAAGAACCCCTCACCTTGGGTCATCAGCAGTGCTCGAGCTCAGGACATTAAGCACCAAAACGCAGATTATTACCACTTAAGGAAAAGGACTAAATCCACTTGCTGCTCACAGCAGTAGACTGTTGTCTTCTGCATGCTACCAGAGGAGGATGGGACACACATTTTATGTCTTTTGCCCTCACTACACTCTCACAAAGAGCCAGTGAAAAGCAACCAAAGCATTTCCCAGAACTTAAACCTCATCACGTCACCAAAACTTGGGCAAGATCCCAGCATGATTTCATTGGAGCTTTGTTGATTTATACCAGCTGAAGATCTGGCGCCTTGAATGTGGTTCAGACATGTGCCATTAACTTATTCCATATCACGTCCTTATGAATGGCGGGGGCTTCGATGGGCCTTGAGGGGACAGGCTGCCACTAAAAAAGTCTGTTCTCCTGTTCCTCCTCCAAGCCCTGTCTTTCAGAGCCAGAGGATCAAGTGAGGATCTGAACTTTCCGCATCAGTTCTCTGACATTTGCCCGTCACTGTGTAACCAGCCATACAATAAATAAACGAGAAGGGGAGTTGCAAAAACAGAGCCAAAGGGAAAAAGCACATTATGGGGATGGTGGGAAGGCGTCACTAACAAGCCAGTCTGTGCATGTGGATCATTCATTTGGTCTTCACTGCTCTGGACTTTCCACTCTCACCTGCTTCCTGTTAATCAGAACCCACATTACAAAACATTGCAGTTAATAGCTGGCTGTCAGATCTATGCCTCTCCCTCTTGGTTCCCTGCCCCCCGCAGCGCTCGCAGCCAGCCTGGCCCCTGTTAGGCGAGCTTCCTGTAGGGAAGAACTCCATGGGGGTTGTTCAGACAGGAAATGGGCTAAGTTGGGCAGGTGCTTTGTTGGCGAAGGGGGAAAATGGGCCAAACTCACCTAGATGGGTGACAAACTCAGAATGTGGGTGCTGTCCATCAAGATGTCCCTTACTAATATATAGCCTCTTCAGGTAACACCCTGGTGACTTGCATGTCGCATTCCCTCCCTCCTGTACGGGCTAGTCCATAGATTGGATAACAACCTACTGCTGCTGCCAGCTAACAGAGTACTTTCGTTAGCTCAGCTTGCCTGAACTTTGGTACGGAAGGTCTTGGTTTGATCCCCAGCTGGTGACCAATGTTGGGGGCTCTTATACTGGTGCAGGATTTTGTGGGGGGCTGGAGGGAAGAGAGTGTGCAGGGATCGACTGCTCTGTGCAGTGATGCATTATTGTTCTGAATCCTTAGAGTCACAGAAACTTACGGTAGAAAGTTATAATCACGCCACTTCCCATGTCCCTCATGGGCCAAAGTGCTGCGGTGCCTTAGCCAATGGCTTTGCAGGGGGCATCCGTGGCCCCCCCAAGTCACCCGTGAGAGTGATATTTGTCGTGCCTCTCTGCAGTCCCCCGCCAAACCACACGAACAAACCTCCCCTGTAGTCCTTCAAAGGGCTGATGCAAGTGAGTGTGTCAGTGGGGGTGTAAATAACGCCGCCCCGGCCATTTCTGCCACGAGCCAACACAACGTCATCTGCGAAATCAGGAGCCAAGTGTCGCCAGCGAGTTCGGAGCACCGAGCACGCGAGAGAGCAGTGCCGACACCCTCCTCTTCATCCCCCACCCCCTTTTCACAGCAATAATATTTTAAACACCGACGCCAGCGCCGGTGACAAGGACAATTCACAGCTGCTGTGCTCGCCGGTTACTTTCCAGGGTCTGCTGCTTGGCGGGGGGAGGGTGCTGCAGTTGCACAAAAATGCTTTGTTAATTGCAGGTAATAAACATGGTTTTCAAGAGCTACCTTGGCGCGAGCGACATCCCTGCAAAAATGATACTTTGCATCACCTGGGGGAACTCAGACCAACGAACCCGATTGGTTCTGTGGGAGCGGCTTTATATTCTGGATTGTGATGATTTACTAGCACCTAGAACAGCGGGTCTCAGCCCATGGCCTGCAGGCAGCCCAGTTAGCGCATGGCTGCGTCCCAGCTCAGCTGTGTGCTAAAGGCTGTGGGCTTCGGGCTCACAGTTGCCCGGCTGTGTGGTGGGATCCAGGGGACCAGCTGCTGCCCTGCCACATACTAGGTTCTAGCATCCAAACTGCCGCCCTGCTGCGTGCTGGGCTCTGGGGTCCTCGCTGCCCCTCGACCTCCATAGCAGGGTCCAGGCCCTCAAGCTGGAGTCTGGGGTCCAGGCCGGGGTCCAGGGATCCGGGGTCCAGGCAGCCACCTGCCACCCAGCCCTGCACCCCAGGCGATCCCTGCCCCACACCCAGCTCTCTGCTCTTGGCCCCATTCTGTAGAGGGGTCTTTGGGCGGAGGATGCTGAGTATAAGGGTTTGGGGGGCAGTTCTCAACCTGCAGCCCAGGTGATACTTTGTGGGCCGCATATGGGGCCCACAATGATAAATAGGTTGAGAACTACAGGCCTAGAAGCACCAGCTGAGATCAGGGGCCCATTCTGCTGGGTGTGTTCAAAAACATAGGGTACGTCTTCACTACGCGCTGGATTGGCGGGTAGTGATCGATCCATTGGCGATTGATTTATCATGTCTCATCAAGATGCAATAAAGCGATCGCCAAAGGCACTCCCTTCAATTCTGGAACTCCAGCTCACCGAGAGGCACAAGCTGAAGTTGACGGGAGAGCCCGCCGTGAAGAGAGCAGGTAAGTCGGCCTGAGATGCGCCAACTTCAGCTACGTTATTCAGTTGCGTATCTTAGGTCAACCCTTCCCCCTAGTGTAGACCAAGCCATAGTAAAAGAGCTAACAGTCCAGCCAGATGGGACAAAGGATTGGAGGGGAAGCCGGTGCAGAGGGAAAGTCACTTGCCTAAATTCACACAGCAGATCAGTGGAAGAGCTGGGAATAGACCAGAGGCCTCCTGACTCCCACCCTGGTGTTCTGTCCATTACATCACACTGCCTCTTATGGCTGGCACTGCTAGCACCATCTAATATTAAGGTTGCCCAACGTTTCCCATTCTAAGCCCCCTGCTTTCAGATACTTATAACTTAGCCAAACTTTAATCATTTGGGCTGAAATTTTCCACCTCACATATCTGCCTCAGGCTGAATTTTTCTAGAAAATGTTGAGCCTAAATGGCTTAGCCTCTTCTAAGAACAAGGCTATGGACAAATACATTGTTTTGCCCATGTAAAAAAAATCTGACGACCTTTTCCTTGAGAAGCTCTAGCATCCCCATGCTTTGAAGCTGGGTCTTGAAAACTGGCAGTGAGAGAGCGGCTTTTGAGTCAGGGATGTGCCCTTTGCTCTCCCGCTGGAAATCTGCCCATATATGGCCAGTTTATAAGTCTTTTCAAAATTGCACTTTGCACATGCTCAGTAGAACCTTGCTAGAGCATCACAGATAAATGACCCACAGATTCCCATCTGCACTGGGCATGCTCCACCCCGCAGCTGAGCAGGATGTCCCCTGAGTTTGCAGCTGAGGGCTGGGGCCAGGCACCAGAACTGCACTCTCCGGCACTCTCAATGACCCGCTGCTAGGCCCAGGCACTGTGGAGGAGGAAGCTGCCTGGCTTGAATGCCCAGGGAGATGAGAGACAGATCTGGGGGTGATGGCAGGGGTGGACTGGGATACGGAAAGTGTGGGGTGGCAAGATTGGGACTAGAGGCTGGTGGGGTGGAGAGGAGACACACTAGGAGGCAGGGGCTGCCTAAAACTTCCCATGAAAAGTATGTCTCAAGGGCCCTTGCAGCTGTGTCATCCGTCTATCTACCTTTAACTCACCCATCACCACAGTCCATAGGGGGCATGGATCAGCGCTCACCTCGTGCTTCCTGGCCGTACCTGGTCTGGGCCGGGGAAGCTAATGATCCAACCAGGGGACCGAATTCAGTGAGGAATCCTGGTCACGTGCCGCATACGCTAAGACGACGACTACGGTCTGTGGGCTCAAATAAATCCTCAGAAAGCAAATGTTCATTCACTCCAATGCTAATCTCCCCCTTTAATGAGGTTGCTGGGACCTGGCTAGTGTCTATGGCCCACACTGGCCTCTGGTGAGAAGAATTAGAATGGCTGGTGTGGTAGGAGGCCGGTGCTTACAGAGATGGTGATTCTTTCCCTGTTGCTGCCATGGCGATGTGAGCAAGGACTGGGCGCAGCCCAGTGGCTGCTGGGAGATGCTAGGCAGCCACAGATTTGTAACACCGTTTGGTATTAAGGTTGTGCCTTTCATCCCAAAGTGCTTTACTAGGGGGCTCCGGTCCATCATGGAGACGAGCCGCTCCTGAGGGGTGCTGAGTCCCCGCATCCCTCCACTGAAGTCAATGGAGGTCACACGGCACTCAGCCCCTGGCAGGGCTGAACTCTGGCATGAGGCGGGACCACCTGTGGGATGAGAGGGGAGCTCAGTTTCTTTGGCCTACTCAGGTCTTGGCCCTTTGGCCAACAAAGGGGCACTGAGCAGCACTGGTTGTGATAGTCGCCTGGGTTGAGGCCACCAACTTGCTTGACACAGGCCACCAGACAGCCTTGAGATCACAGCCGCTTTGGGCCACCTGGATCTCTCTTATGAAGCGTGGCTTGTGGGTTCTCTCTGGTAAATGAACCCGGCGGAACTCATTGCCAGGGGATGTTGGGAGAAGGCCAAAAGTAGAACTGGGTTCAAAAAAGAGTTAGATAAGCTCCGAGAGGATGGATCACTCAATTCCCTCTAAAGCTCCTGGCATTGGCCAGTGTTGGAAGACAGGATACTAGGCTAGATGGACCATTGGTGTGACCCAGCAGGGCTGTTCTTACCTGTCCTTAAAAACTCCAGTGACAAAGATTATCCCATCCCCACCTTATAAAAGGGGTGCAGAGAGATTAAGCAACTTGCCAACCTCCCATGGCAAGTCAGCAGCAGAGCCAAGTGTAGAAGTGAGGTCTACTGGTTCCTAGGTCAGGGTGCTAAACACTACGCCCCATGGCTTATTAGTGTTACTTGTGGGTAGAGGGTGTGTGAGAGATCATGCAAATATCTGTCCCTGGTGTCCTCTAAGCCTTATTGCTGGAGACACATAGAGGACAAATTTATTTTTCTTTCTTTCTATCTATCTAGAGACAGATCTCTGCTCGTCACCATGGTATCTGCCCTCAGTATTGTACTCAGTGTGGCTGTACGGGTGGGCAGAATTTGGCATGTACAGTGTTGTATGAAATGTCACTCACTTGGCTCACAGATATTGTGCCCATTTGAAATTCCTCTCCTTCTCCTCCTGCACTTCACGTATGTTTGGACATTCAGAGAAACTTCAAGAGATGATCCGAAGTTGCTGAGATGGAGGAAATTAATAACCCCAGCTGGGACATAGTATCCCCAGTTCAAGGTTGAGGGTACCAATAATAATCACCTACTTTCCAGGAGTGTTTTATAAAAGTTTGTTTTCAGAGAATGGCCCTTCTGTGCCACACTGAAGTTGTTAGTGGTCCCTTACTTTATATGGGATTTTGCACTGGTAAAGGAGAGGGAAGGATTTTTTGGTATTATGTTTGCTTCAGTTAATTACCAAGTTAGTCTGGTAAACAGTCACTATGTGATCAGGGGCCTTTCCCAACCTGCTCCAAATCAAAGTCCACAGGCTGTGTCCCCTACCTGGGGTTTGGCTTTGTTAATTAAGTAATTAACAATCAGACCCCTTAAAATTCATCTTCAGATGTGTCCCCAAGTCCTTGCTGCTCCTGAGGTTCCTCCCTCGGAACCACTCTGCCCATACCCCAGATCTTCTTTCCCCGCATAGCCACTCCCACTTCTTTTAACACCAGATGCAGTAATGAGTCACCTGAGTTGTGAGGCGCTGATCCTGTGAGGGACTCCACATGTGGTTTCAGGGGTCCTCATGAGAGGAGCCACTTTTAGGATCTGTGCCTAAGTCCAGCAGATCCTACTTAACCCTTTCCTAACAGGATCAGCGCCTAACAGGCAGCAGACGTTTCAGGCAAACATTGCTGGCCTGTTACATGCTACTAACCCCCTCCGCCCCGCCCAAAAAAAAATGCTATCTGGGACTTCACTGCAACTTTAAGTACTGCAGCTCTCAAAATAAAACTGATACAGATAAGTTAGAATAAGTGCCTTCTTATTAGCATTATTATTACTATGACTTATAACTCTTAAAAGCCTGAGTCCCACATATAACAAAGAGGCAGCCCGTGCCCCAAAAAGGTTACCATCTAAGTATAAGATGAGTGGTAACACGGGGCTACCAATAGCACAGGAAAACAGCGAGTTGATCGTGATCAACCTGCTAAGTAGCAGGCACCAGAAGTTTCTTATTAAAACTGTAATCATGTTATAAATGTGATTCACTTGTTTCAATTGGTGCTTCGGAGCATAAACCGGTCTCTAGCTGTGGGGATCAGGAAGAAACTTAAAATAACTCTGAACCCAATAGTCTGTAACTATCTATTATGGAGTTCTTTGCACTTTCCTCTGAAGCAGCCTTTGCTAGCCAGGGTCAGAAACAGGATACGGAGCTAGATGGACCTCAAATCTGATCCAGTCCGGCAATTCCTATATTTGTATTTTACACTTTATAAAGTGCCTGATCCAAAACCCATTGAAGTCAATGGGTGTCTTTCCATTATTGTCAATGGATTTCAGATCAGATCCTAAATTAAGTGGGTGATATTAGACTGGTTATTTTTACTTTGACACGTCAGTTTCACTCTCTGGTTCTTAAACCCAATCCTGTTGCTTTCGGGTTCTCAGTACCACAGACAATTGTTCAAATCCAACCCCTGTATTCCCACCCCCTCCCCATTCTCACTGAGGCTTCCAGGGAATGATCATGAAACATTTTCTCTTCCTTTCTGAGGTTTTTGTGGTGCTATCTATTCTTTTTTTTTTTTTAATCAAAACAAAAACTGAAATGTTAGGGCCTAAAGTAAGTTGTGCCTCCTTTGAAATCTTTGGTGGGTTTTACTTCCATTAATCAAATCTTCCTATCTTGGCTCAGAGTGGAGAAGTTTCTTCCTCCCCCCCCCCTTTTTTTTAAATAAAGCATCTCAGATCTCTAAGTTGCGACTCATCTCACACCTAAGCGAAATTGTGTTTTGCACAAGCCTTTCAGCTGTTTTCTCAATCTCTCCTCTGTCTCATTCTCAATTCAGTCAGTTGCTATAGGTATGTTTTAATCCCCAGCATGGTAGATTTTAATTAGTCTTTGTACAGATGGCCAATTAACATTCATTACTTTTGCCTTGAGCGATTAATTATGAGTTTGGATAGAAAGGGAGACAGAGACAGAGGAAAGATGGGCAGGTGAATTTAAAAAAAAACGAGGATTTTAATCAGAGGTTGGGTTTTCATTTTTGTACAGCAAGAGAGAAGCGAAGGAAAGGAGCCGTATAGAGCTTGTTACCCTCCTGCCTGAATCACTTACAGTCTCAGAGTGAAGGCAATGTGCTTGAACAGAAGAGCCAAACCCACTTACTCTCACTGTTGCTATCATTGGACTCGAAAGCCAATCACGGGTGCCCCAATTAAATGCTAAATGAGCCTCTTAATCTGGAGCTGTGGAGACCTTAGCTGAAGCTTGGAAGGGGCAAAGGAAGAGTAAAACCTGATTGACAACTGATTCCTGAGGGATTTGGGAACAACCATTACATCTCTGGAGGTCTTGTTTGAAAGGCACGTAATGGAAGGGAAGTTCTTGGTGGGTACCTATGGAACTAGCGGTATTAAATCAGGTCCAGAACTGTGAATATATGTAACCTTTCAGTACAAATATAGTGATGGTTTGCACCTCCATAGTACTTTCCATCTGAGGATCTCAAAGCACTTTGTATACACTAATGAACTCAGCCTAACACATTTCTTGTGAGCTGGGTAGGTATGTTATAGATGGGGACTCTGAGGACAGAGAGAGGTAAAATAACTTGCCCACGGTCACCCAGGGAATCAGTGACAGATCCAAGAACTGAATCCAGATTTCCTGACACTCGTGCCTTAATTACAAGATTATGTTCCCTCTGAATGAGGTGTGTTAAGGGGCAAGACTTAGTTTACATCATAGCGTAGCATCATAGCATTTGCTGCCCCAGGGAATTGTAGAAAATTGATAAGGGAAGCAAAGGGACACAAGGCAAAATCTATGGCCAGAAGAATGAAGGACAATAAGGAGGAGTTTTTAAAAGTGTATTAGGAAGAAAAACAATCCATTGCTAAATGGAAATGGTTGAATTATCAATAATAAGGCAGAAAAAGCAAAAGTGTTAGGTAAATATTTCCTTCTGTATTTGGGGAAGAAAACAGATGATGCAGTTGTATCATATGATAACATTCTTTCCATTCCACTAGTATTTCACAAGGATGTTAAACAACAGCTACTAAAATGAGGCATTTTTAAATCAGTGGGTTCAGATAACTTGCATCCAAGAGTTTCAAAAGAGCTGGCTGAGGAACTCAATGGAATGTTATTGTAGATTTTCAATAAATCTTGGAACACCAGAGAAGTTTCAGAAGACTGGAAGAAAGTTAATGTTCTAGCAATATTTAAAAAGGGAAAACAGGATGACGTGGGTAATTACAGGCCTGTCAGTCTGACATCAATTCCAGGCAAGATAATGGAGTGGCTGATATGGGACTTCATTAATAAAGAATTAATGGATGGCAATATAATTTATGCCAATCAACATGGATTTATGGATAATAGATCCTGTAAAAGTAACATGGTATTTTTTTGAGATTACAAGTTTGGTTGATAAAGGTAATAGTGTTGATGTAATATACTTAGACTTTGGTAAGGCATTTGACTTTGTACTGCATGACATTTTGATTAAAAAACTAGAAAGATAGAGAAGATATAGATATAAAATTATAACATGGCCCACATTAAATGGATTAAAAGTTGATAGGTCTCAAAATGTAATCATAAACAGGGAATCATCATGGAATGGGTGTATTTCTAGCAGAGTCCTATAAGGATGGGTTCTTGGCCCTAAGCTTTTTAACATTTTTATTAATGACCTGGAAGAAAACATAAAATTGTCACTGATAACGTTTTCAGATGGCACAAAGCAAACAATATGCTTTTTGACATGGCTAAATGTAAATGTAAGCGCCTAGGAACATAGAATGGAGGGCAAACTTACAGGGTGGGAGGGACTCCATCCTGGGAAGCAGTGACTCTGAAAAAGACTTGGTGGTCATGGTGAATAACCAGCTGAATATGAGCTCCCAGACGGGTGGCCAGAAGGGCTAGTGTGATCCTGGGATGCATAAACAGGGGAATCTCGAGTAGGAGAAGAGAGATTATTTTACCTCTATGTTTGCCACTGGTGTGACCACTGCTGGAATGCTGTGTCCAGTTTTGGTGTCCACAGTTTGAGAAGGACAATGATAAATTGGAGCTGGGTCAGAGAAGAACAATGAAAACGAGGAAGGGATTAGAAAACCTGCCCTGTAATGATAGACTCAAATCTGTTTAGCTTAACTAAGAGATGTCTATGGGCTGACTTGATCACAGTCTATAAGTAACTATGTGGAGAACAAGTATTTAATAATGGGCTCTTCAGTCTAGCAGAGAAAGGTCTAACATAATCCAACAACTGGAAGTTGAAGCTAGACAAATTAAGACTGGAAATAAGGTGTGCGTAATGAACAGCGAGACTAATGAACCAGTGGAACAACCTACCAAGGGACGTGGTGCAAGTTTTAAATCAAGACTGGTTGGTTTTCTAAAAGCTCAGCTGTAGGAATTATTGTGGGGCAAGTCTCTGTGTAATACGGGGGGTCAGACTAGATGTTCAAAATGGTCCCTTCTGGCCTTGGAATCTGTGATCTGGTGAGTCTTTCCAAAAGAGATGATAAACCCACCTGGATTTACCTGGAGACCGATCATTTTTATCATCTTCTAATTTCCTCGGTTCTATTGTAGGCTGATTGGAGATGTTGCGCATCTTAGATCAGCCAGTGCCCCCACACCACAGCTGGCATGGTGTCTGTGTTACAACAACCCAGGGCTTTGGTCTCCTGTAGATTTGTATCTGCAAATACACACACAGATGACATGCAAATGCATACAACATATATCATACATACATGCACATAAATGTGTGCACTGGCTGGAAGAATCATATAAATAAAGGGCTTGATCCTATTTCTATCTTCTTCAGTGGAAGCTGGCTTAGACCTGAAGTGGCAAAATTCTGTTAGAACATGTGCTAGCCCATAGTCCCTGGGCATTGTTCCCTACAACATATTCTCCAACCCCAGAAGTCCCACTGAAGTTAAAGGGACTTAATAACATTCTTAAGTGCTGTCCTGAATAGGAATGTGCTTAAGTGCTTTTCTGAATCAGGGCCTGATTGCTTTGTCCACTCTGGCTTTAAATATGTTAAGCTTCCACTGGGAAAGGATTTTGCAGTCTAATAGGAAGTTCCCCCGATGTCCAGTCTAAATTCTCCTTTTCTCAATGCATTCTCAACACAACTCCCCTGCTACACAGATGCATGCCGACACACAATAACACACCCTACGAACAGGCGCACTTTCATTTCAACATGGGAGAGAAACGTAACACTGTCAGCAAGCGAGGAGGAGGTCGGTAATCCCTCGCCACCTAGTTTTCGTACGGAACCAGGGCTTTTTGCGTAGCATATTCCACTACTCGAAAGGCGCTTTGGGAAGTGGAGGGCACTAAGCAGCTACAGCTGTCAGGAGCAGCTCTCAAGGGGCTGGGCTACACTACGGGGGAGTGATGGGGCGATCAACCTAAGATACGCAATGTACCTTAGGTCGACTTACCTGGCTGTCCCTACGGTGGCAGGTTGACTGTGGCTGCTCTCCCGCCAACTCTGCTTACTCCTGCTGCCGAGGTGGAGCACAGGCATCAATTTGGGGATCGATTTATCGCATCTAGATGAGACACAATAAATCGATCCCCGATACATTGAGCACTACCCGTGGTAGTGTACCCAAAGGGAGTTAGACAACTAAATCCATTTTAAGATATGGGAACTTCGTTATCATGAAGGAACAAAACTGACGTAAAGCCATTAATGAGCAATACTTTGTCTTCTGTACCTGAGTAAAGATTGACTAATTGATCCTGGAACTCGTAACGAGCTGTGAATAATTGTGTGCTGGTGTTGCGGTGGCTCTTTGGTTTCTTCTCGTTAAGTGGTACTGGTGTAAATCAGGAGTAGCACCACTGAGGTCGGTGTAGGTAGATGGGTGTGGAATGGGCCCAAGGAGAAACACATTTGGACCCCACCACAGCTGAAGACATGAAAGGGGCACATCCCTCGCTGTCTAAAGTGCCTTTGAAGCTGAGTTACAAATTCACTTGGACAGCGGTGTCTGCTAAAGAGCCCCATCCTGAGAGCGACCCAGGCCAGGGCAGGAGCTGCATTGTGGGCAGCGGGATTGCTCGCCTGAGCTGGGATGACTTAGGTGAGTCAGATGCTGCAGGACGGATCGGGGGAAGCTGTAATTGACCCTGCACAATACCTACTTCCAGCTTCGGCACAGCACTAATTCGTTCTAATTGATGTTTCACGCTCTCAGGAGGGGGATTATGACATCCAATAACAGGGCCCTGATGTCCTGAAAAGAGCCTGAAATGCTGGACTCCACCCCCCTACCCCCGCCAAGAGCTGGCATACTTTTCTCAGCCCTGGGTAGCCATGGTGAGACAGTTCCCAAACCCTTCCCCTCTGCAGCTGGTTCTGTGCCTTTCCCTATCATCTGAACACTCTCTTTCTGGCTGGCTGTTTACTCAGGCAGACAGAGAATGAAAAAGAATAACTCACTGAAGGCCCAATTCTGCCACCCTCGCCCAGGCTGCTTCTCACTTCCTCACTTCCGGTGATTTCATCACGCAGGCGCGTTGCAGAATCGGCTCCTCGGTCCATGACAGATTATAATTGCAGGACCCGTTTTTGTCTCCAAAGAGGCACTTAGTCCTTTAGCAGAGAAGATCGATATTTTTCTGAACTGCCAAGAGGGGCCTATTCCTACCTACTCATGGAAGTAGGTCCATTGATTTCAAATGGGCTGTAAGCAAGAGGAAGCAGTAAGAGTGTCATAAGGCTGACCAGACAGCAAGTGTCAAAAATCAGGACAGGAGGTGGGAGGGGTAATAGGTGCCTATGTGAGAAAAAGACCCAAAAATCAGGACTGTCCCTATAAAATCAGATCTGGTCACCCTACGTGGCAGGCTGGAAATCTCAGGGCCTGAATCTTGCCTCAACAGCACCAGTTCTATCCTGGTGTAACTGCACTAACCACTGTTATGTTGACATTTGTGGGGGGGTTAGCAAGTTTAAATTTGGGGTCTAAACTTCCTAAAATTGTCCCTTTTATGCAATTTTGCACAAGAACAACTTGTCTTGAAAACTCTGAGCCAGGCAGAAATTGGCATCGTACCGTTGGCTTCAGTGGAGCTCTGCTGACTTAGACCAGTTGAGGATTTGGCCCATCAACTGAAACACTGATGTGGGTTGTAAACGAGAGCCAGATTCTACTCCTAGTTACGCCAGTCTCAGCTCAGACAGTTACAGATTTCTGGCAAGCAGACTCTGGTGCGGAACTGATACCTACCAGGAACGGACAACTAGAAACACTACGGGAGAAGAACGGATATCCTCAGCTAGAAATCAAGGCCCAGATTCTCAGCTGTGTGACCCAACATAGCCACATTGAAGTCCGTGCTGTTTCACCAATTTACACCATCTGAGAATCTGAAAGTATAAAAACTCTATAGAAAATGTCACACAATGAATCCCAAGTCCCCTTGCCATATCTGATTGTACAATCACATTTTTCCCATTACCTTTTTTTATTTTCCCTGGTTGCTGTGTGAAGGACCCACACTAACAAAGGAAACTGACAGACTGACTAAGGCCCCGATCTTCAAATTAGCTCTGTTCAGATAAACCCCTGCAGGGCCACAGTGAAGTCAATGAGACTCTACGTTAGGTAGAGGAGTGCCTGCCAATTGCAGGGGCTTGGCTGATGGCAGGAGGGAAAGCAGCAAAACCGACAACGTGCAAAGTGCTGTCAAAGGCTCAGAGTAAATAAAATCCGATATATTTCCTCTCAAAACTCTTCTGGTTCTAATAATCGTAGGAGTACCTTGTAGAAGGAGTTGGCAAGAAAATAGCAGGCATAAAGGTGGGATTTTTTTTGACTGATGGTGTCCCTCTAAATTCCATTGAGCTGCATTGGACTAGGAGCACTTTGGAAAGGGGGACAGGGTAGGGATATAGCTATTGTTTTGCTGAAAATATCAAGTCCCTTCTAAGAAGAGACAGTCATCACGTGAGTTCAAGGGAAAGTTTCACAGGGTGCTGCGGGTCATTTCTACCAGGGGCTGCCAGCTAGGGTTGCCAAAAGTCCCTTATTCCAAGGGACATCCCTTCTGTTCGCATCTCTGTACAACAAGATCAGGAATTGCTAAGTGTTGCAAAAAGCAGCAAGAAATTTCCCTGGTGAATGTAGGTGAGTCCTGCTTTCAGTTGTTATTCATAAATAATAATGATAATTAATAGCGGGAGGTGGGGGGCAGGGCAGGGTGCAAAACTGTCCCATATTTTTGATATACAACGTTGACAACCCGACTGCCGACAAATATCACTGACAGAACCGGGACAAAAAAGGAAACGTACAAAAATAGAAATTAAAGGTTGGACCAAATCCGTCTGAAGGTAAATTTTGTCTTCACCCCAGTGGAACATTCCTTTGCATAAGGCCTCTGCTGTCCAGCCCCTTTGGGACTGGCCAAACAGCAAATCTGTTTTGAATAATAGTGTTAATTCTTAATACAAATTGCTGGCACAGACACACCCCAACACACATTCTGGATAAGCGAGCTGCAGTCCGCTGACAAGCCCTCCTTTGTAGTTTTGTAAAACGTCAGTTGTACCTGTTTGGCTCCGTCTGGAGACCGCAATCTTGGACGTTCATACCAAATGTTGTGTGTGTTACACGTAGATATCTCTCTGAACTTATTCATGCTGAAAAGTGCTGCTTCTTTCTAAGTATTTCCAGATCAAATCTGAAGAGAACCTATGCGGTTTCTTTCTGTGTGACGTCTCTAAGCTCTGGCCTTTCCTCTCCATCCCCACAACTGAAACGCTCACCCAGGCTCCCGTCGTCTTGCGTCTCCATCACCGCAACATCCTTCTTTCTGGCCTGGCCCAGTGCTCTCTTGCCCCGCTCAGATCCGTTCGGAATGCAGCTCCAAGTCGAGTTTTCCTAGCTCGCTGCTCTGACAATCTTACCCCTTTCTTTGCATCCCCTTCCTTAAGTCCCCTTTCTCTATCACCTCAAACATAAGCTACTTGTCTTCACTTTCAAGGCACTTCATGGCCTAGTCCCACCCACCCTATCACCTCTCATTCGCTCCCAAGCTGTCGGTGCTCAACTCTGATCAGCCCCTGATACCAGCTCCCATCACTCACCTGTTATATTTTCATACAAGCACCTTCATGCCTCCTCCCAGGCTGCCCCTCACGCTTGGGAGGAGCTCTCCATAAACATCTGCGTCCACCTTCCAAACCCTCCTTAAAACTCTCCTGTGCAGCCAGGCCTACAAAAAAATTTGCCTGGGATCGGCCGCTGTTGGGCAGAGAATAATATTGTCTCATTGTTCCCTTGTACTTCCACATTGATCCGACTCCATTGGGTGTCTCTTGTCCCATACCTAGACTGTAAGTTCTGTGGGGCAGGGACCATGGTTTTGTTCTATGTTTGTACAGCACCTAGCACCTGGGGCCCCTTGGTGTTAATACTGATACTCAATAAAAATGATGTTTCCCTTTGAACCACATGAAACGTCAGTTACATCTCAGAAGGTGCCAAGACACTTACATTTATGAGGCTAAATGAGAATGATAATGGTTTATTTTCCATCTATGTGACTTGTCCAAGGAATAGAACCCATATCTCCTGACTCCCACTCCCCTGCCCTAACATACTGCTGGGCCTGTCCCATATCTATAAGGTGCAATGCATAAGTGGCCAATCTAGATGATCTGGTGATCCCTTCTGGCCTCAAACTTGATGATTCTCTGACTAAGGCCTGGTCTCTGGTCTCCACTAGGCCTGGTCTCCATCACAAAATTAAGTCGACCTAAGTCAGGTCGCTGTACAATTATGAGTCTGTGACACCTCAGTAATTACTGAGGTAGTTCACGTCCATGCTATGCCCCCTCTGTCGGTGGTGCACGTTCTCACCAGGAACACTTCCACCGACTTAACCGCGTGGGGCATTGTGGGGCACAGACACTTAGAGTCCCCCTGTAAGCAGCAGTAGGTCGATGGAAGAATTCTTCCATCAATTTAGCTGCCACCTTTCTGGGAGGTGGATTACCTGCACCAATGTCAACACAGGTAGCGTCTACATTACAGCTCTACACTTGCATCTTGCAGCCCTTTCAATTATAGCTGGTGTACATGTAAAAATCCAAGGACTTGCCCCATCCCTACTGACTGCTAAGAGTAAGGCCTTGTGCATCGAGTGGTGTAGGGTTGCATGGATGTAGTTTCACTAGTGCAAACCCCACCAGTGTGAAAGAGGCTTGTATTGCTGCAGCTCAAGCTCCACGGGGACAAGGCATTTTTTATATCAGCGAACTGCATCTGCACTAGAGGTTTGCACAGGTACAATTCCACCAGTGTCGTTGCACCAGTGCACCATCCTGCTGAGTGGACAAGGCCAGAGTTACTCCCCTTCTGTCCTGGAACTGATGTCAGTGAAGTGATTCCCACATGGCAGAATATGTCCCCCATGACGCTTCTAAAAGTCCCAGCTATAGCGTCAACTATAGCAGAGTTCAAAAAAAAACCCTAGATAAGTTCATGGAAGATAGATCCATCAGTGGCTATTAGCCAGGATGGGCAGGGATGGTGTTCCTGGCCTCTGTTTGCCAGAAGCTGGGATGGGTGACAGGGGATGGATCATTTGATGATAACCTGTTCTGTTCATTCCCTCTGGAAGATGGGATACTGGGATAGATGGACCTTTGGGCTGACCAAGTAAGGCCGTTCTTATGCTTTAAACCTCCAGCATTGGGTGCCCAGCCAAAATGAGAAGCTTGCTTTACTGGCCTATACGCTGAGAAAAGAATGACAACGAAGTCAAAAGGCTGTGGGCTCAGAAGAGAGGAATCAGGAGACCCAGACTCTATATCCACTTGTAACTCACTCCTTGGGCAATTCTGTTCCACTCCCTTTACCTAATTTTCCCCATTCCTAAAAGGAGGTGAGTGATATTCATGCATCCTTGCAAAGCGCTGTGAGATCTGCAGGTGAATAAACGTGACGTATTATTATCTGACTGATTGCTTTGAACGAAGGCGACAACCAAGTCTAACCCCTCAGACTCTTCGCTAAAGGCTTCCTTCGTGACGCCAAAATAGCCTTTGAGTCAGAGCGTGCCTCCCCCCGTCCCGAATGATTGTTTAATGCACAATTCCCATTTGCGCCTTCCTACCAAGCAATGGCAGGGTATGGCCCTCTGTAAGTATATGCCATTAAAATATGCGCACTTCCTGAAAGCAATATGGAATGGCTAAATATACTGTGCACAAATCTGTTTACACTAATAATGCCTGGGAGTTTGCCATCCATATGACTGCAAGAAACCATCAATTCAACATAAATTAACTGAAAATTACAAGAGACGGAAACGAACTCTTTTTTTTTCCCTTTCCCCCCCTAGCCTGAGAAGGGGGAAGCACAGAGACATTGGCATCTATGCTATTGACAAGGATGGCTCTGCTTGGCAAGCTTGCGGAGTTTTCTCCACGCGTTCCATGCCATCTCTTTTGTGCATTTGCAACCACGATTAGCGTCCTGAGCCTCTGCAGAGGGAAGATGAGAGATGATCACCTCTGAGGCCTTCAGAGCTCTCTGTTGCCCCTCTTCTCTTGCCCTTTTACAAAGAACAGTTGAGGTTGGCTGAAAACCAGTCTGCAGACTAATCTCTGGCATGGGAACGCTGCAGGAATTGGTGCAAGATTTGAGCCTTTCCTCCCTGAAATCAGTAGCCGAACTTCAGGGGCAACAGGAATGGCTCAGAAAATACACCAAGGATAAAGATGCTTTGTTTGCAACTTAGGACCTGATTCCGATCCTCTTACTCGCAGCCGAGTAAGTACCTCGCTCTGAGGATCCAGGATTGATTAGCGCCAAAAGGAGTCGTGGAGAAAACAATCAGTTGAGAAGCCTCCTCTGGTTCCTCTGAGAGATTTTGTTTTGGGCGCCTGAGCCGAAAAGAGGAATAAACACACACAATATTTATCCACGCTCCCAGGAAATCTCAATGGAGACGCAAGGGCCCAAGTCATTGTTTTGGCATGGGCAGATTGCTAACTTGTTTAAATTTTAAAAAAATCCCAACTTAAAAAAATTGGCAGCTCCCGGCATATTAGTCGAAAAGCTGCAGACTTGGCTCCCAGTCACCTCAGCAACATAATGTTAAATGGCATCAAGACAGTATATCAGCCATTTACATATGTTGCTTATAGACGCCAAACTTATTAACACAATAAAACTGCTGCTAAGATGCCTCCCTGCCTATTTTTCTCATTGAGAATGTCAGTGTTGTAAGCACCTAGCAGTCTCAGATGGAAACACACTTGGTTTGCCTTTCATACGGCAATGGGGAAAATAAATATATGAGTCATCTGAGGTCCCACAGACCATTTCCGAACAAATCTTTCCAGGAGGAAGATTCATAGTTTCAGAGGCTTGAATGGACCATTATGATCATCTAGTCTGAATTCCAGAGAATCTCACCCAGTAATTTCTTCAAGTCCATAACTGCAGCATCTCTTTTAGAAAACCAACCAATCTTGAAGTCTTCAGGTGACTGAGAACTCAACCTGTCCCTGTGAGATTTGTTCTGATGACTAAATCACCCTCCTTGTTCAAACTGTGCATCTTGTTTCTAGAAGAAAACATCTTTCGCGAAGGCAGACTGTTAAGCAAAGGTGCCACGAACTAATAATCCTCTGCAACTTACCCTGCCCAACGCCGTTAACTAATAAATCCTGGGAAGGAAGTAACCAGTCATGATGCACCCATTTTACAGAAGAGTTGCTGAGGCATAAAATGAAGTGACGGGCAACAGGTCCCATAAAGCAGAAGTAAGACTAGAGCAGTTCAGTGCTTTACTCACAGGCCGATCCTTCCTGGAGATATGCCTAATGATCGGTTCAGTATGAGAAGTCTATGGGTTGACAGTAATAACCACATCCATTGGTCTCCAAGCAGAACTTTCCATGGATCTCCAACAGGTGGGAGGTTGCATAAAAAAACAGTGATGTGATGTAGCCCATTAACTGCATTTATGACCCCCTCCCCGGGCTCCACCAGGCTGTGTGTGGCACTTCAGGAGCAATTGCCATTCAGACGCAGAATCAAAATCTCCAGGGACTAGAACAAAAATCCAACTGTCCTGCTGGTCTGAGCGGGGAGTCAGCCCTCGTCTCCGCAACAGCGCCTTCCCCAGTGCTTTGCAGGCCCCTTTGGACGGCTCAGGCTTTGTCAGGATCCTTCACGATCTGGGCTCCCCACGTTGGCCTGAATCCAGTTAAAGGGAATGTGATTGGACATGATTAGGGTTAAACCCCCACGGGATCCTTCAGCGCCCCTGGCTCAAAGGAACTCCCGGTGGAGGTTGGTTGGAAGATTTGTCTACGTTCAGAAGTATGGAACTGGGTGTTTCTAAGGGCCCGGGCTCACTCACAGCTCCTATGGGCTGCAGCTGGAGTGAGGCCCAACCCCAGTTTGTAGCCAGTGGGTGACTTGGCTGCACAGTTAAGGGCCTAACTTTGCACTGGGCTGATTTATTTACTAATGTATTAGGGACCCTCTGTGCATAGTTTCTGTGAAACAAATAAACACCTGGCCTTGAGGAGCACTCGGAAAGCTCAGGAAGGAAACAGACATTTCTTCCTTTCTGCAGGGTTGTCTCAGCTCAGGATGGCACCTGGAGCTCTCCAAGGACACTACACCCGCGAGGGACTGAACCCTCAGGGCTGTGGGAAGTCAGGTCAGTCCTGCCAGGCTCATTTTACAGATGGGGAAACTGAGGCAGTACAGGTGAAAGTGACTTGGCCAGGGTTGCACAACAGGTTCGTGACTGAGCTGGGACTCGACCCCCCAGCCCTAAGTCCTTTTAGATTCCATCATTAGGAGACACTGCCCATCACTTCCACGGACGTGACATCATAGTGCAATGCAAGAGCCTTGAATTTTACCCCAGATGTCGCACTCCAGTGCATGACGTCACAGCACCCTCAGGCACTGATGTTACATCAGGTTTCGGGATTAGGTTTGTGGGGAGCCCAGGCCTAACTTCAGGGGAGCCCAGTCCTGCCCCTCCATTCCAACGCTGGGTGTCGAAGAGTTCTGTGCTAGCTCAAACAAGCTGGCTGCAGGAATCCCTAGGTGAGGTTCTCTGGCCAGTGCGATGCAGAAGGTCTGACTAGATGATCACGCTGGTCCCATCTGGTCTTAAAGTCTAGGAATAACTTTCCAGGGAGTGGAGGGTGCTCAGAGTTTCAGGCTGTCCCACCGTCCTGCCTGCGCTGAAGAGAGAAAGATGCCATCCAAACCTTTCCTGTTACTCCCCAGGTAACTTTCAAGGTTTCAGCCGCCTGGGTTGCTATTGAGTCTGAAACCTGGATGAAATTCAGAAGATGGGGTGCAGGGAGGAGGGGGAGAATCCAGGGGTTATGGGAACTAGATGAGACCCCCCTAGGAAGCCACCGCTGACAAAGCTTTCCCCTTATCTGGGATGGGGACTGTCTCTCTTCTCCTTCACATCTGGATTCCTGGCCTGTAGTCCCCTGGAAGCAGATTTAACTACCGAACGAATACAAGCTAATCAGGGGACATGGTTTTTCCCCTAACCCAGTTGCACACATGGTCCGGGCTTGTAGCAGAGAGCCTGCGCCATTTCCCCCGTTCAGAACCAGGCTAAATCCTTGGTCAGAGTCAGAGTCTGTCTGCCCTACCAGAGTGTAACACGGCTGGGTAACAAGGCTATGGCCAAAGTACATCATGGCATGATTTGTGCTTTCCTGTGTGCACAGAAATTGCCATGTAATAGATAAGGCCTTTTTGGGGAACCTCCCACCACCGCATATCCCTCAAAAGCAGGAGCCCTAAAGTAGACAGGGCTAAAGCAGCCCTAGACCACACTCTCTCACTGACTTCCTGGTGACCCGGGGCAAGTCCCTACCCTTCTCTGTGCCTCAGTTTCACCCTCCCGATCCTTGTATGTTTAAACTGTAAGCACTTGGGTAAGGACTGTCTCTTATACCCAGCGCTGTGGGCTTTTGATTTCAGCTGTGGTCTCCAGGTGCTAATGAAACTCATAAATCAGCGGTGTCCAATAGAAATTCGAAGCTAGCCACGCTTGTGGTTTTGAATTTTTCTTAATAGCCACGTTATAAAAAAGCCACATGCATTAGCCACACTTCAATAGCCTATTAGCCACATGTGGCTAGTGGCAAATGTATTGGACACTGCTGTCATAAAGTAACACTATCTCCCTGGAAGGTCCAGTACAGAGCCAGTCCAAACCAGAGACCCAAGAGTAAATTAAGAGCTAAAGTGGGGATCATGTTCTATCCATTTTTAAGCAGAGCTCAGTGAGAAGCCCTGTTTTAACACATGGGCTGGTTGGCCGTGGGTTCTGTTTCAATGGGGTTATTTGTATAGTGTAGACAGGGCCTAAAGAAGCAGCCAGATGAAGTGACTTGCCCCAGGAGAAGGGGTCAAATTCTTTTTGCTTCTATAGCTCCTTCCATGCCAAGTTCCCTTAGTGCGTTACAGGCACTGTCCTCCACAGCCCCCAGTAGGCAAATCAACTCAGGGTTATTATCCCTTCAAACAGATGGTGGAACTGGGGACCAGGGTGTTTGGATTCCTTCCGAGACCTTTCCTGCTCTGCTGGAAAACACCTCGTTCTGTTCTGGGAGAACACTTCAGCCAGTTCTCTGGAATCCAGCAACACGGTTCAAATCCAGACTCCTCACTGAGGTTTCTCTCCTGGCTTTTCATAAAGCTCCACCTGAGCAACATACATCAATGCCTACATATTTGAAAACAGAGGCAGATACTTTATGGCAGGTTTCCTAATTGCAGGAACCAATCCCTGAATAGATGATAAGCTGTCCACCCACTACAAGGCATACTAGTGAGCAAAGCTGCAAACTTTCCCCATATTACTCTTCTCCTTGCTACTTCTTTATTCACTAGACACATATTATTTACAAGGAATTCATGCTTTGTCCATAGTTAACCTCTATTTCCCTTACTTCTGTTTTCTTTCATTGTCCATGCAAGGCCTACACTGGAAAGCAAAGCGATTTGTCCAAAGCAGCAGTAGGAGAGAGAGTAACAGACCAAAGGTTTCCTGACTCTTTTTCTGGCCTCTTAAGGACAGTGCCATTCCTCTTGGTCTACTTGCCTGCCTATTTAAATTCTTGAGCTGGGGAGATATCTGCCTACCTGTAACCCAGCGGCCTGTACAGAGGAGAAAGCCAGGGAGATCAGAGAAATAACCTAGCAATTGGAGTTGAGGGTTAGGTGTAGAGTGTCTTATTTTAAATATTCCTGAACTGAGCTGAACAAAATCTTTAAGGATGCGTGAAAAGAGGCACAGAATAGACTGAATCTGTGGGTAACTCCCCACGGGCATTAAGGGGAGGTGTTTTATTGGGTCTGGGGTACAGGCTTCTGCAATCAGTAACCCAAAGGTGCGCTCAGGTATTAACCTGCCCTTAAATCATGCCCTCCAGCTGACTTTTGAGAGTTCCCAAACTCCATGTAGCCAGGATCAAATCAGGCCTGGTGAGAGAGAGATAAATGATGGAGATAAAATTCCAGCAAAAGCAAGTTAATAACCCACCAAAATAATAATTAGGCGAGTTTAAAAGGAAATGATGCAGCACTTTGAAGTCTGATCAACGTTTAATGTCCCATCGGGCTCCTAACCCAGGGTTGCCCTTTAGTGCCTGGGTCTTGATTTTACACATTTTGCCCTTTGATGGTGGAGGCTGATGTGTTACAGATTAACAGGAGGAGGGACTGAGGGAAGCGCCTCCAGTCCTCGGAAACGGCTGCAGGTCCGATCCCAGGAACCACTTTCCTTTCTTGTCTACACGGGGAAATGCAGAGAGAGGACAAGGGAGACGGGGACTCACTTTCCTCTGGAGTTTGAAGAGGGAAGAGAGAGCTGAGGAAGGAAGACGCGTAGGGAGAGGGTGGAGAAAGAGAGAAAAACACCTGCGGCGCCATTTGAATTTCCTCACAAGCCCAGAGCAGGTCTCTCCTGTGCCCAGTTCTGCTCCTTTCATTTCCCTTTGGTTGCCTGGCTGGAAACCACAATAATTATTTCCCCAAGGGGCATAAAACTCCCGCTGCCGTTCTAACCCCTCTCACGCCGGTCAGTTCCCAGTCCGGAGCGCGCCTCACTTCACACCGGCGCCAGTTCTGCGTTGCTCTTAAAATCGAATCGATCCCGAATTGTCTCCCCTGGTAACGTTCATTAGTTTTGAACCCGATCGTTCATTTTTTAATTTTAATTTTTATTTCTTCTTCTAACCAATAGGTCTCCCCCCCAAAAAAAAGAAACACTCATTTCGCTCAGTCAAGACCGATCAAAACCGGTTCCAACTTCACCCTGGAGAAATTCAGCCCTGGGGGAGGTGGAGGGAGAGAAAAGGGGCCCCTTTCTCGCTTTAATAAAATGGATCCCGTAGACTTTCTAGCCTCTGATTTTTCTAAAGAGCGGCTCTCCTGGCAGCAGAAATTCCCCGTGAACTAATGGCCCTTCCATTGGTTACCCTAGGCAAGGTGGAAGATGTGATTCCGAGGCAGGTGACTCGACTCAGAATCCGGCAGGAAATCACAAGGCAGAGCAGAGATGATACTGGCCATTTATTTTATTTCCAGTTGTCTCCCCTCCTCGGTAGCTTCCACCACACAGGCAAGCCGCCCGGCGAGGCGTTTATGGATTGATTGGCGTTTAATCGCGCCCCGTAATAACCACCTGTTGGCAAAAGGAAAGTGAAGTGATTTAGTACCGGATTGAAACCGCGGCGCCTCTTAAGCGGTGTCCGGGCCGCTGCACGCGGGCAGGGAGCGAGCTGAAATTGACATGGCCGTGACTGCTCTGGGTTTTCCCCACTCCGGAGTCGGTGGCTAGCTCGGGAGAAATAATCAGCACAATCTCTGTTAGCTTTCGGAGACCCGAGTCCTCTCAGGGCACATTGGAGCCAGAGCCCAATTCGGATCTTCTGTGCGAAGAGACACTCTGTTAAACAGCGAGGTATCCTGCTGAAATGAAGCCTTTCCCCTCTGTTTTAATGGGCAGGCTACAAAATGCAGCCGCTCCTGTTAGCCTTGTTTGTGAATGGTTTGACTTCCCTTTAAAAATAACCTCCCGTTTTCTGCCATCCGCAGACTGGGGTTTCTCTTGAAAAGCCTAAACTTTACTCGCTGTGCAAAGGATCCTGCCTTCCTCCCCTCCTCCCGGCTCCCACGCGAGACAGTGGGGATGCGACCGCGGCGGGGAATCGATGACAACTGAAAGGGAGCCGTGTGAACGGTGTCGGAGTGGAACGGCGCCGCCAGGCCGAATTGACCCTGGCGAGGTCGGTTTCAAAATAGAAATGAAAGCGAATTATTCTTTTAAAGGAGACAAGCCGGCTGGGCACGGCTGGCTGGCCGAACGGGAAGAGCGATAGTTTAGGAATAAGAACTAAATTATTTGTTCGACAACAAATCGGGCGTCGGGAAGCCCAGTTCAAAAGGCTCTGGGAAAACAGGCACCTCTGAAGAGTGACAGGTTTTGACACGTAGGCTGAACCTTCTGCGGGTAACCTCTGTGCACATCAAATACACACCAGCTTTTCTTTGTAGATTTTTTTTTCACCCACCTAGTGTGTTTGCCACAACAACAAAACCCTCCCCAAAATCCCCAAAACAAACCCACACAGCCCGGCCTTTCCAAAGGATTTTGAAAAATCTGTTGGGTTTTTTTTTTTACACTGGGAAGAAGAATTGAGTTTTTACCTTCCCAGTGGATCCGTGTGGATCGGAAACCGCAGTTCCCTGATTTTTAAAGCGTCTAATTTCACTCTGCCAAAGTAGAAACGACTCGTGTTTCCGCTGTCCGGGCGCTCGGGAAGGCTTTGATCTCGAGTACAATCTTATTTCGATAGCCCGCTCGCATCCGTCTCTGTCGCCGAGGAGTCGTTCCGAATCAACCTGGGGAACATCCCTGGGCCCACTCCGCGGTTTGATTCGAACCAAACCTCTTTTTTCCCTCCTCGGGCAGATCCGTTTTTACTCCCCTTCGCCTTCGGCTCGAAGCCCTTTCTCGTCTCCTAAAACCCAATCGACCCTCGTCTCGCCCACTCCTCCAGCCCCTCAAAGGCAGCGGAACAAAAAGCTCCGGTGCCCCCTTCTATCAACCATGGGGCCCGATCCCTTCGGTAGCCCGCGGGCTCCAGCCTAACCTACTCGGTGATGTCTTGGGCAGGCAGAGAGCGGGTCTCTAAAACCAACACTCCCCCCCAATAAAGGAGACAGGTGTTTGCGCGCCCCCCCGTGCGCTCTTAAACCCGCTTGCACCGGGCGGGGACCTTCCTTGGGGTCTCCCCATTAGAGCGGCCCGGGCTTTATGTATTTGTTACTCTCTTGTTTATTTCTCTTCCTCTGAACCTTCCTCCTGGCCCCAAAGCCCCGTTCCGCCGGCCCGACTCCGTCGCTCGCTTGGAGTTTTATCCCTTGCCTCTCCTGCAGCCTCGCGGATGGGTTTGCAGAGCTGGGCGCTGTTAGTTTGGAGCGGTGTTTTCACCTGTGTATCCCCCCCCCCTTTCCCCGCACCTAGGTGTCCGGGCAGAGATCTGGTTGGGGAAAGATCTGTGTTTGCGACTAGGTTGCCCTAAGGGCCTTAGGGACCTCAGGACAGGAAAGCAAGAAGAATAGGAAGGGGGAGAGGTCCCCCGCCCCCGCCCTTACTGAGTAGTTTTCCCCTTCCCGAAATAGTCTTCATTTCCAGCAGCGGGGAGAGCTCGTAGGTTGCCTGTCTGCCGCATGGCAGCCCACTGGAGTGGAAAACAGACTTTACACCCTCCTTGTGGCCAGCCCCCGTCCTTCGCGGGGTTAACAAAACGGAATCGACGGGCGGCCCCTGGCCTCCGCCAGACCCAAAACCCGGGGTGAACTCTGCCCGAGAAGGGGCGGAGGAGATCTTAGAGCCCGGGGAAGCGGGGTGACCCCGGCTCGGCAGGGTTCGAGCCAGCGGCTGGGAAATTGACGGTGATTTTTTCCCCCACACGCAGCCCCCTCCCAGTCTGCGCTCTCGTTAAAAACATCGGGTGCAAGCGGAGGGGGGGCTCGAGGTAGCCGGTGGGGAGAGGTCACAAAGCCAGAGCGACCCCAGCGTTGAGTCCCCGGCGTCAGCCACTCGCTCAGGGGAATCAGCCCGAACCCAACGCACGAGAGTACCCCGGGATGTTGGTGTCCCGAGCGCCCTTGGGTGGGAGAGATTCACAGTTTCACCCGAAAAAAACCCGTTGGGAATTGTCCACGGCGGAGCCGCGGGGTAAGAAAGCCGGGGCACGGCGTTTATCTTTTTCCTACGTGAGCACACTGCAGGACGTCAATGTGTGCAACACAAACACACACACACTGCAGGTGTGTAGTTAGATCTCAGGGCTGGCTTTTAAACACAGCGAGTTCTCCTATAAACAACACAATCAACACTAATCAATACTGCGCCTCTTCGGGATCTAAACTAGTCTGTTCGAAAGCCGACACCACAAACACACCCCCAAAAGCCCCACAACAAAGACTCGTCGCCGCTTCGGAAGCCAGCAGCCTTTCCACACCAGATCCTTTCTTGCCAGAGAAGAACTAAATCAAACGCACACGGGGAGAAATCGCCCGGGTTTGTTCAGAGGGTGGATCTGAAATCTCGGAAGAAACCCGGGGAGCCCGCGGGCGGGCTGGCGGTCGAGGGGGAACATTGGGGCGCCTGCGTGTGGTTTTTAAGGACTAACTGTTTGAAACAATGTGGATGTAGATGGTGACGGCGCAGCCTTAAACAAAACCCTCCTGTTGCTCTCCCCGGTGCGGCGCTGCCCTGGGATTTTGATCCACACCGCGCCGGGTTCAAAGCGGATCGAGCGATTTCTCTCCGAGGAGTTACACAACAAACACACCCCGTTGGAAAGGGGGGGGGGGTTCAAATCACCCCCTCCTTTAATCAGCTGAGTGGATTTCGAACCCAAAGACACAGTCCAAGAACCCAGCACCTCGGGGTGCGCTGAATTCGGTGTGACTCGGCTTTTTGAACCGGCCCTCCAACACCCCTTCCCGCAAAGCGGAGCGAAGAAGGGGGGTGAGGGGGGTTTAGCCAATGGAGGCGCTGGGAGCCCCTGTGGCCGCAGCCCTGCCAAGTTTGCGCGGCCGCTTCTGCAAAGGCTCCAGTCCGGTTTTTTCAGGAGATCTCGCCCCCCCACGTGGCCCTCCCCAACCTCAGGGCAGGTGAGTTGTCCAATCAGACGGGCCTCGCCAGGTACCCGTCTTATTTGTGCTGCTCTCCGGCGAGCCAGCCCGGATTTGCGGACCGGGCTGTGTGAGGGCGCGTCTTGCGGGAGCGGGAGCGGGAGCTCTCCCCCCATCCCCCCACCCCCACCCCTCCAAAGCGACCCGCCTGCCTGCGGGACTCCGCTCTCGGCTCCGCAAAGGACGAGTTTGCCCGGATCACCGCTCCCCGCTGGGACGGGCGCGCTTACCTGCTTGCACGCCTCGTGGGCTGGGGGGCGGGGGAGGGCAGCGGTTTGTGTGTGTGTGTGTGTGTGTGTGTGTGTGTGTGTTGGGGGGGATCTTTGCACACACACACACACACACAAGGCACAGCCCCCTCCAAAGCGCCCGCTCCAGACCCCACCATGTTCCAGCCGGCGGCTAAGCGCTGCTTCACCATCGAGTCGCTGGTGGCCAAGGACTCGCACTTGCCTTCCGACGACCCCATCCGGCCCACGGCCCTCAACTACCCCAACCCCGCGGCGGCCGAGGCGTTCGTCAACGGCTTCCACGGTGCGGCCGCCGGCCGGTCCCTCTACAGCAGCCCCGAGCTCGTCTTCCCGGAGGCCGTGAGCCACCCCTCCCTGGGCGTCCACCCGCACCAGCTGGGCGCCTCCCCGCTCCAGCACCCGCACTCCTTCTTCGCCCCCCAGCACAGAGACCCCCTCAACTTCTACCCCTGGGTGCTGAGGAACCGGTTCTTCGGGCACCGCTTTCAAGGTAAATCCGGAGCCCCCGGCCTCGGGACGGGAGGGGAGGGCCCTGGCTGGTCGCTGCCTCTGCGCCTCGCCCCTTCCCCTGCGAAAAGCAGCGACGGGCCGGCCGGGTCCTTTAGCGGGGGCCCGGGGAGTCCCGAGGAACGGCGGGGCTATGCGGTGTGTGGATCCCGGTGGAGTCACACGCACGGAAGGCCAGGGAAGAGGTCCCGTGCATGAAACAATTTCTTACTGTTGATTTCTTCTTGAGTTCAGCCTGCTACCCAGCTATGTATCCCCATATACCCGATCTAATCTCTCTCTCCCCATATACCCGATC
>ML677326.1:2272759-2340742 GCA_007922305.1 Dermatemys mawii
TCTTTCTTTCTTTCTTTCTTTCTTTCTTTCTTTCTTTCTTTCTTTCTTTCTTTCTTTCTTTCTGTTCCCTAGGGCTCCCCAATCTTGAGGCTGCCCAAGGGACTTTCACTCCCGCTCATGAAGATCAGAGTGCGGGGAAGGGCAGGCCCTTTGGGCAGGGAGGGAAGAGGAAAAGGAGCAGCCTGCGAAGGCCCATGGCTGTGAAATGGTGGGGGGTCACCCCCCAGGACACTCTCACCCCTTTCCCCAGTGGGATGGGCCAAGGCAGCGCCCCTGCTGGTGGGGCAGGGAGGGGGCTGGACAGACGGAGAAGTGGGGGGGAAGGGGTGCATGCCCTGGGGAGTGAGCCCTGGCCAGGCACGTCTCTGACTCTGGGTGCTTTGTCCGCAGGGAATGAGGTGTCCCAGGAGGGATTGCTACTGCACGGGCCCTTTGCCAGGAAGCCCAAGCGGATCCGCACAGCCTTCTCCCCATCCCAGCTCCTGAGGCTCGAGAGGGCCTTCGAGAAGAACCACTACGTGGTGGGGGCTGAGCGCAAACAGCTGGCCAGCAGCCTCAGCCTCTCCGAGACCCAGGTAAGTACAGCGGGGATCCATCCATCTGCCCTCCCTCCCTCCCTCCCGGGTCTCACTTCCTCCTCTCGTTGTGGTGTGATGTGCCAGGCAGAAATGGAGAGGTCACCCTTTGCTTAGCAGCGGGGATGCAGTAACATGGCACGTTTCCATGGCGCGGAGCACAGAAGGGAACAATTGTACCAAGGCCCGAACTTAACGCCCCTCCCCCACAAAAAAACATCTGTAACTGGGGTGAAATGGGAGGGTATGAGGCTCCAGCCCATGCGACGTAGCAGGATCCCAGATCTGTCATCCTAGGGCTCTGCACAACTGTGCAGCTAGATCCATGAAGCAGCTGTGCTCCCATTCTGCTGTGCAAACAGCTGGGCAGACAGGAGTTTGGATGGGTGCTAGGAGTAAGGCCTCTTGGGACCTTGGAGAAACTGTGGGGAAGGAGAACATGCCAAACTCTCATTGACTTTAGTGGGAACAGAACGAGGAGTACTTGTGGTACCTTAGAGACTAACCAGTGTATTTGGGCATAAGCTTTTGTGGGCTAGAACCCACTTCAACAGATGCACAGAGTGGAACATACATAGGAATATATATATATATATACACACACACACACACAGAACAGAGTTAAGGAAGGGCAGAACACTTTGGAAAACCCCTTACTCTAGGCCCAGGAACTGATTCGGGAAAGTAAGGAGCAAGCAATTGTGTTTGCAGGCCAAGGGACTGATAGTTATGGAGCACAGAACCATTTTCCTTTAGCAAAGTAGGTTACTGTTGTTATGGTCTGGCTGTGCCTTGTATCTGTTGAATCAAAAAACTGCCAACTATCTACAGGAAATCATTAAGGAATAAGGATATCTGGGAAGGGGAGGAAATTCCTCAGGACTTCAAGAATGCAATCTTCTTACACTATCCAACCATAAAGGCAACAAATCTGACTAGCTTAACTCCCCAGCTGACTCCCTGCTATCTGTAGGTGATAAAAGCCTTTCCACTACTTTGCTCAATTCAGTATTTCAAAGGCTTGAGGACCAGCAGTACAAATGTTTGCAAGATCATTTCCCACAAAGTCCTGAGCTAATGGAACAATCACTATGTGGATTAAATTTTGACTTATGCCCATAATTAGAAGATAACTATTACTGCTAATAACAATAGTTACAATATGCATTGCTACAAAAAACCAAGACCTGTAGCATTATTCCATTGCATGTAACACTACAAAAAAAGAGCCTTATTGTACGTTTGTTAATATAAACAAACTTTGCAATTTTTAAAAGTTGAGCCAGCTAAGAACTAGAAGCCAGGAGTGGCTGTAAATTACAAAGGAATGGAGATTAGTTTTAATCTAAACTTTCCCCCATCTTGGACAAGACTTTACAAATATCAGAGGGGTAGACGTGTTAGTCTGGATCTGCAAACGCGACAAAGAGTCTTGTAGCACCTTATAGACTAACAGATTTTAAGGATCATGAGCTTTCGTGGGCTAAGACCCACTTCATCAGATGAATGTTGTGGAAATCTCCAGAGGCAGGTATAAATAGCAGGCAAGAAAGCAAGGTAAATTCATTCGGGAGGGTGAAGCCCACTCACACCTCCAGATCACCTTCTGGAAGTGGGCTTCATACCCTCCCCCGATTTAATTTACCTTGCTTTCTTGCCTGCTATTTATACCTGCCTCTGGAGATTTCCACAACATTCATCTGATGAAGTGGGTCTTAGCCCACGAAAGCTCATGATCCCTAAAATCTGTTAGTCTATAAGGTGCTACAAGACTCTTTGTCACTTTTGCAAGATTTTACAAAGGCATTTTTCCTTACAGTGTTAAGGAAAAACTGAAATCCAGAAACATTATAGATAGGAATGTGAATGTAAAAATATACCATAGAGAGAAAAGATGCGGAGGTGAAGGAACTAAGGAATACACCCAGACTGGATCAGACCAGAGGTCTAGCTAGTTCAATGAGCTGCAACAATGTCAGCTTCTTCAGAGAAAGGTGCTAAATTCCCCACAGTGGACTAGTATGGAATAAGCTGCCTATCAGGAAAGTTTCTTCTTACTCTCCTCAGTCAGTGGTTGGCTTATTCCCTGAATTAAGAGGGCTTATATCCCATTGATGCTGTTATCCAATCTAATGTAGCTGTGGATGTTCTCACTATCCACATCAATGTCCAATCCATTTCTGAATCTTGCTAAGTTCTGTGTGAGTATATATATGATACGGTATAAATATATAACTAAATTTACATGTGTGTATATACACACACACTTTCTTGAAAGAAATCAGCAGCAAAAGATTGCCCCAGGATTTAAAAAGTTTCTGAGTTTGGGTTATTGGGCATAATTTCAGGAACAGCTTTAAACCCTTGGAAAACTGGTTTGATTGATTGATTGATATATAGATAGAGGGGGCGTATGGGAATAGATAGATAGATAGGTACAGTGGATGTATGGGGATGGATGGATAGATAGATAGATAGATAAGGCTGAGCCACAGAATTTAGACTTGGATACAGATCCAGTCTTCCCAGTGCTTTGGTTCTGCAAATCCCCGTTTGGAATTTGTTGAATTGCAGGGGATCATTTTAAATGTGTTCACCCCAAATCCAATGAGACAGGTCACTAGCTGGCATGCCGAAGGCTGTAGTTTGCCATCCACCATCATCACTCATGCTATGTGGTCCTGTGTTCTTTGCTTCTTCCGTCGTGCCTCGTGTATGAAGCCAGCTCTAAGAAAAACCCCGAAACGTTAATGAAAAAATTGCCAATTAGTTTTGAAGGAAACAGCCGTCAAATATTGCCCGAGGGGGTCAAGAAGTCCTTGGGATTGTGCTAGGTTGCCCCAAGCTTAATTACAATTTGTTCAGAAAATTGAAAGACGTGTATCTCTAAATCTGGACAGATGTGCATGTGTATAGACAGCAAGAGAGCGAAGTCTCACGCTTTAGTCACTGTTCAGTCATATTCTAAATGTATAGTTCTAGAAATACTGTGGGCGCATTTTTGTAGCTTTCTAGTACAGGGTTATTTCCCATCTGCATTCACTCAGTGAACACAGGTCAGCAGTTTGCACTGAGAGACTTCGCCAGTAACCTAGGGCCGGACTCAGAGCCTTTAATAGCATTAATAGCATTTCAGTATCACATCACTCCACACGCTGTCCCACAGAAGTCATTAGGAGTAAGATGCTAATCTGGAGGAGGAGGATCAGGCCTGGCCCTGAATGATCATCAAAGTAATTTAGCTCCTCAATGCAGCAGCAGAACTATTTCCAAAGGGAACTTTTCAATTTCAGCCCAGCTGTATAGTGTGTTTCATTTATTTTTTTCATGTAGCTTTGTAGCTTTTTTAAAGTGTATATTTGATCATGTGAAGTGTATGTGGGGGGGAACCAGTTTTCCATGAGAAATACACAAATGCTGTACCCAGAATAGATGTTTTACTGTATGAATGGGCACTGAAGTACTGACAGAGCCCTCAACTGGTCCACTGGAATCAGTCTATCCCATCCACTCTTCTGAAAATAGGAATTAAAAAGTGCAGCTCAAAGTGTAACACACCTTTACAGCCCCCACATACCTTACTCCAGTGTGAGTCTGTGATGTGTAAAATATACACGCACACACCTCACATCTCAGACACACACACACTGCCAGTATAAGGCGTACGCTTCCTCATGTATAAGATGCTCATGGTGTGTCATGCATGACACGCACCATCGCCTAGGTAAGATTCTCACACAAACATCCTCCTTACCTAACAGAGGCACCTTCTCTCCTATCGCATACACACACAGAGCCTCACATTTAAACACGCCCGTACGCAGTTTTGATTTCAGATGGGAGACGTGCAAATGGCTCAAATGGCCCCCAAATTCAGGAGCTCGACTCCCGGGGCGACCCTCGCCGGCTGAGGTGTGGCGCTCCAGGAGGGACCTTGCCTCATCTCTGAGCAGTTCTTCTCCTGGCGCTTGGTTTCTGAACTTCAGCCCAGTCTTCGCTGAGACTTTCTGGGTCGCTTGGAAGCACCTGCCGCCTTTCCTGAGAAGAGGCAGCTGCAGTGTCACAGCTGGAGTGAGGCACAATTGGGACCAGAAAGCAACATCTGGAGGAGCCCAGAAAGAAGGTGGAGAGGGGTCTGAAGAGACCCACCCACACCTGTCCATCCCTTGAGTCCCAGCCCAGGGAAGAGTTGGGCATTGCCCAGCCCTCATCTTTAGATACAATGTACAAGGTGTATAGAAGGGAGACTATCCCCCGTCCTGTTGAGTTAACAGAGACTGAGGTTGGTCATAGGCACCAGAGAGAGGGGCTGGAATAGAGTCAACAGGGCTCCAGACTAGAACACGCCAACTAATGGAGGTCACTCTGGATTCTGCCCTAGGCAGGGATCCAGCCCAGACCATACCCAGTAACAGGAAGCGTTGGGTGTTTGTGGGTGCTGTGCCGCTGTTGGGGTGTGGTGTGTAGTTAGTGTGTTGTGTGTTGATCTGGTTAGGAGGGGTGGGGTTTGTGGGTGCTGTGTTGCCGTTGGGGTATGGTGTAGAGTTTGTGTGCTGTGTGTTGATTTGGTTGGGGAGTGGGGGTTTGTGGGTGCTGTGTTGCTGTTGGGGTGTGGTGTGTAGTTTGTGTGCTGTGTGTTGATTTGGTTGAGGAGTGGGGGTTTTTGGGTGCTGTGGTGCTGTTGGCATGTGTGTGTAGTTTGTGTGTTGATTTGGTTGGAGTGTGGGGTTTTGTGGGTGCTGTGCTGATCATGCTGGCATGTCTGTGTAGTTTGTGTTCTCTTTATGGGTGAGTTTGTGATGGAGGGGTCTGGGGTTTGGTGTGATGTGCCCAGCCTGTGGAGAATAGATCCACAGCACGGGGGGCAGAGAGGACAAGACATTGGTCCTATGTCTAGCATCCCTGACATCATCCTTCTTGTATAATACATGCACCTTCTCTCATACCACTCATGTGCAATCACACACACAGACGCACACAGATATTTTTAATTTCAGATGAGAGCCTAACCAACCCCCAACACACACACAGACACACACACACAGACACACACACACACAGACACACACACACACAGACACAGATATTTTTACTTTCAGATGAGAGCCTACCTGGCCTCCAACATGCACAACTCCAGTGCCGATGCTGGGCGGGGGTCATCTGTGTACTGTGATGTATACTTGGTCTTAGCCCTGCATTTCTATGATTCTATGTGTCAATTTGTGTCAGTGGGCTTGGTGTGACATGATGTTGTGGGATGCCAGTGTAATTTGTGTGTGTCAGTTTGTGTCAGAGGGATTGTGGGTTCGTTGTGCGTAGCTTGTGTTCTATGTTTGTGTTTATTTGCGTCAGAGGATTTGGTGTGATGTGCTGAAGTAGCATGCATGCATCGTAGGATGACCAGATGCCCCGATTTTATAGGGACATCCCTATTTTTGGGTCTTTTTCTTATATTATTCCTATTACTCCACGCCCTGATTTTTCACATTTGCTGTCCGGTCACTCTAGTGCGTCATTTGTGTGCTGTGTGTGTATGTGTCAATTTGTGTTGGAGGGTTGTGGGTTTGTTGTGATGTGCTGATGCTGGGATGCATGTGTAGTCCCTGTGCTGCGTGTGTGTTGGTTTGTTTAGGAGGGGCTGTGGCTCTGTGTTAGAGGTGTGGATGGAGAGGTTGCGTTGGCTGTCAAGCATGTGTTGTTTGTGTGTGTCAGGCATTGGAATAATTTTGCCAGCTGAAATTGACAAAATGCTGCTTGACTTTTTGTGAAGCTTTTTGGCCCATGAAAACCACCCCGTTCCGCCAGAGGCAGGTCTTGGAGATGCCTCCTGGGAGCTCCCGCTGCAAAGCAGGAGAAAGACCATGATTGGGCAGTTCTGCTCCAAAACACTCCATCCTCATGTGAGGGCTCAATGGTGCTCCTGACAAAATCGGGGGAACTTCGCCATCGGTCTGAGAGCTAGGCTGAGCCTATCATTTATAACCCCGTCATCAAAACCCAAAGGCCCCAGTGGCCCCCAGAAAGACTTGGGCCCTGTTGGGAGGCTTTATTGAGTTCCTTCTGGCATCCACCCCCAATGGGGAAAGCCAGCCCGCCCCAGTGGGCAGTTCAGGAAAGCGTCAGACGGAGGCACACCTGCATGGCCAAGTTGTAAAAGCGGGCAGGGGAAGAGGGTGAATTTTTGCCGCTAACAGGTGCAGTGAGAGTAGAACGTCCGCTCGCTACGCGGGAGCCATGCTGGCATACTGGCAACGAGAATGGCACGATTCTCTGAGTGGATGTTCCCTGCCCTGCTGATCTGTGGTCTAGGAGGCAGAACCCCTCATTGTTCCATGGGGGAAATACCTCCCCCTCCAAACAGGTGAAATTCTGTCAGTCGAGATTCCCATAGGGAAGTATGGGGCCCTACAGTGGAGGACTAAACACCCCATACAAGCGAGAGGTGCTAGTGGCCTGACTACAGGCCTGGGAGCCGCGCCATCTTGAGCTTGAATCAGCGACCATAGGCAAGTCATAGCACCTCTGCCTCAGTTTCCCTGTCTATGACATTGGGAGGAATAGCCTTCCCCATCCCCTGAAAAGAATGCTGCATGGATTCCTAATGAGCATTTGGGTTTGGAAGATGAAATCTCAAGGGGAAAGGCTTCCAATGTGATTTCTTTTTGCCATTGCTTTTGGCTGAGACTGAGGGGTTGCGGGGTGGGGAACGGACGGAGTTGTAGCTGGACTAGTTCCCACTTTCACAGGTGGCAGCTCCATAGCGGCTATGGATTTTATGTGAAACGTAGGACAGAGAGGTGGGGCAAGGCCAGCAGATGAGGATTATGTTAGGAGCCGCAGCGTCCCATTTACAGTGCTGGTGGGAGGCATGGACAATAGATCCAGTAGCGTGCAGGGAACAGAGGAAAATCAATTTGTCCTGCGTCTAGCGCCCGCGAGAAGTGTGCCTCGTATTACCATACAAAGCATTTTGTTAGTAACAATAGCAGTACTAACAATAAAGGCCTAGTTTTATTGTAGCAAAACTCTTTGAGTTACAATGTGACTAAATTGCCTCTTGAACAAGCCATGTGATGCTGTCCAGTATGGTTAAGATAACAGAAATCATAGAATCCTAGGTTAGAAGGGACTGCAAGGGTCATCTAGTCTAGTCTAGGTATGAAAATGAATGCACAAACGTGAAGGAAGGAAAGAGTTCATCTCCTCCAATTAAAGTTAGTTTGCTACTACACTTACCATCACTGTACCAGAGTGCACATTTAAACAGACGAACAGGAATATAAACGTATTCATTGGGACGGAGGCAACATTCCAAGGATAAATGTGAGACTAGATTCTGCTCTCAGTTACAGTGATATAAATCTAGAATATCCCCACTGATGCTGGTGGATTTACACAGGTGTAACTGAAAACACAATTTCCCCCTTCAAGTGCTATTAGACTCTGGAAAGTGACTGGAAAAATGGCATTGTGGGGTTTTATTTATTTAGTGGCCCCACATCCAGTTTGCTCTGAAGACAGTCCCAAAGATGTTTCCTTCTAACTGCCAGCCCAGCAAACTCAGCCTGAGCATCAGAAAGACAAGCTGGGTTCTTTCCGAATTCTGCCTTGACACAAACAATAAAGATCTGTGACTGGAATCTGGTTAACAATTTGGTTAACTAAGCATGAGCCAGAACAGAATCCAGCACCCTCTCTTGTAGTTGTGTTGGCCCCTGCAGGGCACAAAGGAGTGAAAACTTCCTTTGTGGGGCAGCTTTGAGTCAGAGAAACTCCGATGGGGGCATGTCTGTTGAGTAAGGTGTCATCGTTACACCCTCACTTTTCTGACCATACTCACTCCTTAACTCTTTCATTCCCTGGCTTTTGCTCATTTACATTTGTAACCCTCCTGTTCCGTTGACTGTAAATTCTTGTTGTTGAATTTCACTGGGGTTTTGGAAAGACAAACTCTGGTGCTATTAGGGGTGAGGAGTTTACAAAATGGAGATGCTAGTTTCATGAGCTCAGCCGCTTCGGCCAAGGGTGACCTGAGTCTTGGTAGTGTCTTCAGAAAGCAGTTGGACTCTAGTTGATCCAGGACAGCTTAGCCCCAGCCAGGCCTGAAGAGTGACCCTGTGTGGTGTCAATAAAGGCCTAGCTGGGTTATCCAGCCTGGCACCTAGAGAACCACGGTGCCCAGCAGCCTCCATAATGAATCTCTCTCATACTGATTATCACGCGGTCCCATCTCATCTCTGCCACTGAACACTAAAGATACAGTGCAGCAGGGAACGGTGCTAGTCTCCAGTGCAGGGCACTTCAGAGAGTCTAAGACCGTAGGGACCACTGTGATCAAGCTTATGGAAAGAACCCAGAAAGAATCAGGTGCTGTGCTGAGTAACAGGGCAGAAATGCTGCTAAACCAGTGTTTCCATGCGCTATTGATTCCTTGCTCAGCTACTCCTGCATGCTTCGCACGGGCCCCCTCCAAAGACAAAGGCACCACCCACCCACCCCCTGCCATAACAACGCAGAGAGGAATGAGACAGGTTGAGAACAAGGTCTCTTATTCCTATACTTGCAATGGAGAGAAACAAGGGTTAATTAATACACTTAAATGGACAATGTTTCATCGTAGAAAGAAAACGCTGAATAGCTCCGATGGCTGGCTCCACATTAACAGAGCTGGGAGGAAAACCCAAGGAAAAGTTTAACCTAGAGTAATTCTCAAGATGAGGATAATGTCCAAAACTTTGAGTGTGGATATAGGGCAGCAGAGAAAAAGTTTATAAAACAAAGAAAGGATAGAGAAGGTTGCTTGGGATCATCTGTTTTCCCTGCTTCATAACACAACAAGAGGGGTGGTCAATGAAACTGAAAGGCAGCAAATTGCAAACTGGTAAAAAGAAATACTTTTCCCACTCATGGTGTGATTAGACTGTGGAACTCACTGCCACAGCATATCACGGAGGCCACGAATTTAATATGATTCAGGGACTGGATGGACATTTTTATGTATGAGCATATCCAGCATTATCATAACCAATGCTAAAAGAGTTTTGGAAGGGATAACAGTTTCATTTAAACCAATTTCTATTAGGGATCAGGGAGCAGATTCTCCTACCTCTGCCTACTGTGGGGTTCTTGCATTTTTTCAGAAGCATCTGGCTTGTGACCACTGTCGGACAGTATCTGGGCTAGGTGGATCGTCGGTCTGATCCAGCCTGGGAATTCCTATGATGTGAAGGAGGGTGGGTTACCTGTGCAATATGGTTTTCAGGTCCTAGGCACCTGCAATGTTGGAATGGACTCCTCCAAGCAGAGTATAGTTCAGAAAGAAGTGTTCTCTAGTGCTTAGAGCATGCTAGCTGTCAGGATGGGTTTCATACCTCGCTCTGGTTTATGCACGACCTTAGCCATTGCTCCATGCCTCAGTTTCCCCATCTATGCATTGGGGATAATGATACTCCCCAAGATCCTCCGTGCCTGTGAGGTTGGAATGACATTTGTAGAGTGCTTTGTAGCTGTTGAATGAAAGGCAGCTATAAGTATTGTTTTAAAAATGCCCTAAAGCTAAGAAAGCAAATGAGCTGCTTCCACCTGCTTTGATTTCCCTGGGATCCACCAGTAGCGCATAGCGTCTATATTAATAAAATAACCAGTTCTTATATTTCAAGGTGAAGGGTTCTAAATCGCTGCATAAACTATACACAGGGATTATTTTTGCCCACAACTGAAATGCAGCCAACTGTGATGGGGACAATGGCCGTTGGCCGACCCTGGTGTATAGCACTTCAAGACAGAAAGTGAATAATATTGTGTCCAATCGATGCAGCAGTAGAGAAGCAGAAAGTAACTACCCGAACTGGAATCCAGGCAGGCCCATCCATTGCTCCTGTGGAAATGTACCGTAGGCATCTTAACGGCCAGGAGTGGTCAGGGCAGTGAAGAAGCACAGTGCCCCCTAGTGTCTTGCTGGGGCCTAGACTGGGAGGGAATAAGGCCATCCACTGACTCACCATCAAAGCAGAACTCTGACTGTTGTTTATTTCCTAGGGGCCCCTCAGCCAGGTGTTGACTCATTCTAGGCTCATGCGCTCTAATGAGATCACACTATGAACTCAGTCTGGGTACGTGCTTTGCTTTGCCAGTAGCTCTGTTCTGAGGCTGGTTACTCACCCGTTTCCTTTGCAGCGTCTCAGATCTCTCCCCGTAACATAGGTTAGCTCTGGAAAATCCCGACACTGGAAATTTTGTTCCTTGATCATTTCTTCCATCTCTTCGTAATCTTTATGCAGAAGGTAAAGGCAGTTATGTGTGACTCTCCAGAGAGCAGGGAGAGGCATGCAGCCATGCACATGCACCTTGGTAAGACAGAGATGTGATCTTGTGGCTAAAGCGTTAGCAAAGTGGCGGTCAAGTGTTTGCTCTGCCACTGACTTCCTAGATGACCTCGGGTGAGTCATTTAGCCTCTCTGTGCTTTGGTTCCCCATGTGTAAAATGATACTTCCCAACCTCTTGTAAAGATAAATACGTTAAAAATTGGGGAGTGCTCAGATACTCCAGCAAGGGGGGGCATAAATAGGATGAAGATTAAAAAGTGCCTAATGGGGAAGCAAACAGCTCACTCAATATCCGGAAATGACAAGCAGGTCATTTCTGATGTCTGGGTTCCTGCCTGCCCCACCAACAGGGGGAACCCAGGCATCACAGTCTGTGAGCAAGGGCCTAAACATTGACTGGATTTTAAATGCTCCTCTAGCATATTTCATCTGAGGATATAGGTAGGTGCAGAGAGGGCTGCCGAACCCCATGGCTGGAAGTGGTTTCCACCGTACACAGGGTTTACAGTTTGGTTCAATGACTCTCAGCACCCTCACTGTACACACAGTTCCTGCGCCCCTGTCTGACATCGGCAGAATGCTCTACAAATGCGGATGGGTCACGTCTCAGCCCACCTGGGTGAAGAAGCTGTAATTGCCTTGCCTGGTTCAGTGATTCATAAGGCCATCAGCGTCTCCAAAAACACAGCCCACAAGGCCTGGTTCCTAGGGGCCTGCTGCAGGCTCTTAATTATGTGTTTTCGCCGCCCTTCTCACATGGCGAGAGATGCCTCCTCACTTAGCTTCCTGAGCTAGGACACCGGGTCTCCATCCTTGGCCACTCTGAGGGTCACTTCACTGCTGGAGCCCCTCATGGGCTGCCCTCTCCTCCGACAGAATCCCCCACCCCCACGGCGTAGTTCTCAAAATGATTCTCTCCGTGGGACACTGGGAGGGGATGCCTCTGTCTTTGTCATTGCACGGACCATGGTCTGAGGGCCCCCGACCCATCTAGCTATAACTGTGCCTGGGAGATGACTCCAGTGGCAAAGGTTTTACAATGTAATAACCACACCAGTGCAGGTATTTGCTCTCTCAAGGGATTGGTAATTAAGGCCCAGACCTTCAGAAGTATTTAGGCACCTAACTCCCATTGGAATCAAAGGGAGTTAGGCACCTAAATGCCTCTGAGGATCTGGTCTACCTTCTCAGGCTCAGTTACACTAGGCATGGTCCCTGCTCCCCCTTAGGGATCTGGCCTCCAAGCACTTTACCAACATTGATTCACCCCTCCCAAGCCACCTGTGCAGCAAGCAGCTCTATTCAACCCCCGAGGAGCCTGGAAGACGGCAAGGTGACTTGCCCAAGGCCATTCAGTTAAGAAGCAGCAGAACTGGAACTCTGAGTCCTGATGTGTCAGGCTCTGCTTTAAGCACTCGCCAGCGCTGGGAGATTCAGCAGAGAATAAAGGCTGTGGAGGGGAGGGGACCCAAACTGCCCCGGCTCCTCCACTCAAACAGGGCAGGATGTGCCATCTGCCCTCATCGCTTATGGAGCTTCTTTCTCACACCCTGGCCTGTTCAGGGAAGCTGTCTTCCCCACCCCCCAATAATCTCTGATTGTATTAAAAATAATTCTGTGCAAGCTAAGTTACCACTCAAACAGTCTTCGGTCCTGGTCCAGAGGACCCCACTACTGGCACCGGCTCCATTTCCAGGGCTAGTGGGTCGTCACTGAGTATGACAGGAGAAGGATATAGTCAAAGCCAGGCCAGTGAAACCTGGAGGCCGTCAGGCATTGGGTCCTTCTACACGGCCAGGGTGATGGGGCTGGACGACATAATACAGCGCGGTGTGGCCTGTGCCTCTAAGATCAGGAACAGTGTCGCCCGAGTGCATTGGATCCCGGTAAAGCCGAGGGGGCCAAATTTCCTTCCCGCTAAATTTGTCCCCACTAACAAATTTGGCCCCGATAAGATGCCATGACACAAGTGTCACATTGTCATTTAATCGTACTTCAAGTGCCGTTGTGAGCAGAGACGTGACTGTGAAAAACAGCATCTTGTTACACAACGGCACAGTGCAAGGAGGAAGGACAGTCCTGTGTTCAGGCTGATAGTCTGGGGCTTGGGAGACCTACGGTCAGTGCCCGGCTCTGTGTAATCTTGTGTCTCCCTTCCCCACCTGTGAAATGCATATAAGAGCACATCCTTGCCCCACAAGAGTGTTGAGAGGATTAATACTGAGGTGCTCAGATTCTGCAGTGTTCGGGGCCAGAGAAGGCCGTAAGATTCGAGTTTGGTGACATTTTTTCGGCGAATAGTAAATTCAATGAAAAATGCATTTTTGGGCACCGAAATAATTCACGAATTCCCGTGAAATTCAGTGACTAGTCTTGACTCCTCCTCCCCGCCAAAAAATTCCAAATTTTTTTTGGCAACCATTTTGCAATGTATTGGTTCAGCTTTTCGCTCTTCAGCATTTCATATCAACCGTTTTGTAATGAAACCTTTCAAAACAGCCTTTGGCTTTGGAATTGAAAAAAACAATTAAAAAACAAGCAAGCGAAGAACAGTGACAAATGCCTGAAAACCCCCTGAGACAAAAAACTGGGGGGTTTAGCGTCAAACACAAACATTTCATTTGCCCTGAAACAATTTCTTTTGAGTTTTGGTGACCCACTTTTTCATCTCAGCCCCCATACGGAACAATACACTAGTATAGCTTAAGCTAGATAGCTCCACTCTCAGCCATGTGTGAGAGTCCCAGGAAGAAGGAGGCTAAAGTGAGACTTAGAAGACCTTGGATGAGTCACTTCCAGCATCCTTGTCTTGTCTGTATCCACTGCAAGCTTGTCAGAGCTGTGACTGTCTTTTACTATGGGTCTATGTAGACCCCCCCGCACAATGGGGCCTTGACTATGATTGGTGCCTGTGGACCCTGCTGTAATACAGTATACTCTGGAGCATCTGAATAGCAGTGGGGACATAGGTTTTATGTGGCTCTTTGGGAGTTTGGATAATTGTTCTGCCATTCTGCAGTGCACTCTAAGCACAGTTGTTAAACGTGGCCATTTGCCCCGAGTTAACCAGCCTCCGTCTTCTTATTTGTCTTTAGGTCCCACTCTGCCTGTCCAGCCTTCCCAGTTTTCTCCCTCTGTCTCTCTCAACTTCTCATAAGCAGAGCCGCTAAATGTCTCTCTCCCACCCCCTGCCCAAGAAAAGCAGAAAAGTCCCCCACAGAAACCTTTAACTGTCAATGACAGTTGCTAAATTATTTCACTAAAAATCCAGGAAGTCACCAGTTAAGGCAACGTTCCCACCAACTTAAACTCACACCTCATCCCCCGCCCCCCGACATTAGGCCGCCCAAATGCATTCCCACACATCTCAGCTCCACAGGCACCTCATCTCCTCAGCACCCCGCCTCCCCCCACTTCCAGTCCCTGTTTAGAGCTGCCCCCCCGACCTTTTTCCAGTCATGTCCACCCACAGAATCTCCTCAGACAACTATGCATCGACGTAGAAGATGTAGGTGCTCACATAACCACGTCACCCTAGTATCTGAGCACCTCAGTCTTTGATACACTTATCTTCACAACACCCCTGTGATGCAGAGCATTGCTATTATCCCCATTGCACGGATAGGGAAACTGAGGCACACCTGGTTAGCTTAACAAACGGACATCGGTGCTGCAATGCCTAGCAGTGTAGTCATGGTGCTGCCGGGACGCAGATTTTATAGCTGTATCTTAATCAGCTCTTGAAATGTGAAAGCAAATGGGAAGGAATTTGCTCTGTCTAGCATGGAGCTGGGTCGGGCGCTTATTTATCTTCATCTCGTGTGTGTGAGACAGAGATTATCTCCGCTTTAGGGAGGTCCAGGCCCACGAAGGTGTTTAGTCTCCTAACTTCATTTATTCAATGGGCGTTCGGTGCCTAAATACCTTTGAGAACCTGGGTCAGAGAGATTAAGTGATCCAGCCGTGATGCAGGACGTCTGTAGCTGCGCAGGAAACTGAAGGCAGGTCGTCTTTCTCCCAGGCCGAGCCACAGGATTATCCCTCCTCCCTGCCTAGACGGGCCAGCCTCTGGTCCAATGGAAATCAATGGGGTTTTGCCATTGACTTCACTGGGAGCAGGGCTTAGTCCCAAACATTTGACTGTTCATGGAATGGGTCTTGGAGGATGGCTTGTAATGTGCAGGGAATGTTCATTCCAAACAGCTGTACCCGCCCCGCTCTTTGTACCGGCTGGATTCTAGGCCAGGGGCTCGCAACCTTTTTCTTTCTGAGCCCCAACAGGCGGTAAAAACTCCACAGCCCTCCTGTGCCACAAGAAGGGGGTTTCTGCATCGAAAAGCCAGGGCTGGCGTTAGGGGGTAGCAAGCAGGGCAATTGCCTGGGGCCTCACGTTACAAGTGCCCCCCCCCCACCCCCGGGAAGCTGCATTTCAGGCTTTGGCTTTGGCTCGGGGTGGCAGAGATCAGGGCCTGGGTTTCAGCCCCCATTTGGTGGGGCTTCGGCTTTCAACCCTGGGCCCCAGAGAGTGTAACGCTGGCCCTGCTTGGTGGCCCCCCTGAAACCTGCTTGCAGGCCCCTGGGGGTGGGGCGGACTCCTGATTGAGAACCATTGTTCAAGGCAAAACGCTTTGCACCTACAGGACACACCAAAACTTTATTCCCTCTAGCTGCTGCTGTGCAAAGCGTGTCCTTGGCATCGCTGCAGAGTCACGCTAGAGACCGATATCGAGCCGAGGGAGTGAGCCATAGAATGGTGCAGAGAAGGGAGACATTGAGCAGTGCCATTGCATGAGCGCGGGGCTCTTCCTCTCACAGCCATACGTCTACCTTCCTGTCACTTGACTGCTGCAGGGGGCCCTTCACCTTGAAGTCGCGGGTTTGAATCCTGCTCTAGGAGGCTGCTGGCGTTTGTCTTTTTATGTGGGCGATGTTACAAGGGGTGGTATCGCTAGCGAGGCTGGTCACTGGAGGACCCGAGTGCCTCGCCAAGACCGGCTCGTCTGGGAGCTGCTGCCTCAGCCCCCACCTGGTAGGGAAGTAGCATCATCCCCATTGTGTACGTGGGGAAACTGAGGCACAAAGCGATTGGCACATCTTGCCTGAGTCCACCTAGGAAGCCCCATGGCAGAACTGGGAATCGAATCCAGGTCCGGCGAACCACAGTTGAAGGGTTTTAGCTAGAGGGACATTCTTCCTCAGCAGAGAAGCCAGATTATGAAGGGACATTGGGCCAGCATTTTCGTCTTGCTTCCTACAGATGGTTCCTCCAGCCGGGAGCACAGTGGAGAGGCTTGTCCCACCGGCATCTATGTTTGATACACAGAGGACTTCGCCGTCCCTGGCTTTCAATTTCGCACCTTTCACAGACGCCGCTTTCACGGCAAAACCAATTTTTTAAAAAACATTTTGTTCGCAAGCAACACAATTTGCAATTTCCAGCTGCTGAGCAATGCGTGTCCCTTTGTCACCTCTGGGGCTGCTCTGTGCTGAGCGAAACTGGGGCACCTTTCTGTGGGGTGCCATCCCAGTTCCTCTTAGAGCTCTCCTTGCTGTCCCCAGCTGAACCTGTGGAAGCTGAAACTAGCAACAGGAGAGCTGCTGAAGGCTCATTTAAGTACCTACAAGAAGTGTAGCTGCTTCTAAACTCACGTCCCAGCTTGGGTCTGAAAAGCAGGGATGGAATCATAGAATGAGAGGATATCAGGGTTGGACGGGACCTCAGGAGGTATCTAGTCCAAACCCCTGCTCAAAGCAGGACCAATCCCAACTAAATCATCCCAGCCAGGGCTTTGTCAAGCCGGGCCTTAAAAACCTCTAAGGAAGAAGATTCCATCACCTCCCTAGGTCACCCATTCCAGTGCTCCACCATCCTCCTAGTGAAATTTTTTTTCCAATATCCAACCTAACCCTCCCCCTCTCCATCTTAAGACCATTACTCCTTGTTCTATCATCTGGTACCACTGAGAACAGTCTAGATCCATCCTCTTTGGAACCCCCTTTCAGGTAGTTGAAAGCAGCTATCAAATCCCCCCTCATTCTTCTCTTCCACAGACTAAATAGTTTCAGTTCCCTCAGCCTCTCCTCATAAGTCATGTGCTCCAGCCCCCTAATCATTTTTGTTGCCCTTCTCTGGCCTCGTTCCAATTTGTCCACATCCTTCTTGCAGTGTGGGGACCAAAACTGGAGATCTGATATGGTTCAGGTATGGCACTTTCTGCTGTCAGCCAGGTCAGAAATACACCCCAGGACCAATCTCTCCCTCCTGGTATTTGATCCCGTCTCATTCTACTCCGGGTGCCCACTGGGCAGTGCACAAATGAAATGAAAATGAAAAAAGCCAGCGAGTCCCAGTCCATGACCCACCAAAAGCCTGCACAGCCCTTCCTGGCGGCCCCCAGACTGAGGGTACGTCAACATGTGAAACTCTAAAGCAGCGTCAGTGTCGTGCTTCAGTGTAGACATGACTCTGATGGGAAGGATTCTCCCATTGACATAGGTAATCCCCCTACCCTAAGTGGTAGCTACGTTGATGGAAAAATTCTTATGGTGACCTACTGCTGTCTACACTGCGGGGTTAGGTCGGCTTCACTACATCACTTAGGGGGATGGCTTTTCCACATACCCTGAGCCATGTACGGTAGCTGTACCAATGGGAGCTCCTATTATAGTCCAGCCCCTTGTTTTTTTAACCTTCTGTAATTCATTGCCAGTTATCTCAAGGTAGTTAACGCATTTGAAAAGGCTAGTGTGGACATGCTCCAGATGTTTGTGAGGCTACAAATGTTTGTCATTTCACCTAGAGATCAGCATGGGATAAGCTATAGATTACTGCTTCACTGCACAAAAGATGCGGTTTTTCCATCCCCGTGGCTATCTCCCTGTAAAATCCAAGTGGAGACAAGGCATTGTAACATTTATATAAATGTAGCTAGTCAAGGTAAGCACCCGGTGTGGGGTAGAGAGTTGACATCAATAGGCTTGCTCCATCAATGTAAAAATACATTACAATTATTACATGACACTACAATACATCTACGTTACAATCAGTCACTGCACCACACAAACACTAAAATCACTGCATTACAATCCATATAGATTACAATCACTGTGCTATGCTGCACTAGCCTATAATACATCTACACTACAGTCAGTCAGTGCACCACACAAACATTACAATCACTGCACTACACAGCAACGCAATACACTACCATACCTGTATGTTGCAATCACTACACCTCACTACAGTACATGTACTGTACATACATATATATTACAGTCAACACACTCGACATAACATGTGCTAAGGAAGACCAAGTCCTGGAACATCTGGCAAGCCAGGCTGTGGTGGGTTGGGGAGTTGGGAAAGGAATGGGTTCTTTCTTAAAAAGTGGTCCCCCCCATAGGAAAAGCTAGAGGGCTGCTCTCCATATGTGGCTTGTTCCGAGTCAAAGCACATGGCCGGAGAGAGTGTAGCATCTCCGTGACTCCCACTCCTCTTTCTGTCTCGCCCAGGTAAAAGTGTGGTTCCAGAACAGAAGGACGAAATACAAGAGGCAGAAGCTGGAAGAGGAAGGCCCAGAATCAGACCAGAAGAAGAAAGGTTCCCATCACATCAATAGATGGCGGATTGCCACCAAACAGTCCAACGGGGAAGACATTGATGTCACGTCCAATGACTAGAAAGCGGGCAGGCTGCTCGCAAATAAGCCAATGAGAGGAACAAGTGGGAGGAGTGGAAAATACGGGGCAAACAAAACAAAACAAAAACTGTAGAGATTTCACAAAGACAAAGCAACCGCCACCAACAGCGAGTTTCCTCTGCGATGCGTGGCCCAAACGAGAGGCCTACGGACCAGTTCCTCACTTGGCACTCGGTTCTGCACACTGGGCGGCCTTCAGCAGCGCTTTGGAAACAAAAGCTCCCAGATAACAGAGGAATCATCCCCGCAGCCATCCTGCACTCCTGAGAACTGAACTGAGCTGCCAGCCCTCGCAGCCTGAAGCTGTCGGTCAGCCACAAGATCAAATAAAAATGTCACCCAAGAAACTCAATGTACACAACCCTTTTCTTTTTTTTTTTTACACAATTTTTATTTTAATTTATTCTTTTATTTTTGTGCGTGTGTTCCCTGTCGTAGGTAGTTAACAGCTGTAGTGCGCGTTACTGTATGGTAATAAAAGCAAAATGGGCTCAAAGCATATCTGATTACCTTGGCAGGCGGAAGTGAGGCTGTGGGACCGACAACACGACACTGCTATTGAAAGGAAGCAGGAGTTTGTGGGCACTGGTCAAATCGTGAGCTCCACTTTTCCCATCCAACCCCAGACCCTTCCCCAGCATAGTTTAAAACCAAGTTTCATTTGAATGGGAACGAAATCATTCATGGTAGAACTGGCTGAGCAGGGAAATGCCTGATTCACTGTTACGTGTGAGCAGGTTGATAAACTGTAATGATATTTGTGGGTCTTTATTATTTATGTTTGGATGGCGGCTGGATATTAGGAATTGCCAGACAGGATCAGACCCAAGGGCCGTCTAATCAAGTGGCCTGTCTCTGACGATGCCAGAACCAGATGCTTCAGAGAAAGGTGTAAGTACCCCACAGTTGTGGCATACTCTGCCTGTGGGGATATTTTTAATTAGCCCTGGATAGCGGTTCTATCATGCCCTGAAGCATGGGAAGTTTCTGTCTCTTCTAAAGTGCTTGGTTATTTTTTAGTAATTTTCATTATGACGCTGGATCTTCAAGGCCTGAGGTAAATTAAAGCTGATTGAAAAAAATCCAATTTTATGTTTTCTTTGAAAAATTCCCAGACGAAGTGCTTTCAGTCCAAAATTTCTGGGGCAGATTTAGCTTTCTGGGGGTGAAATGGAAAGTTTTAGCTCATTTTAAATGGATGTTTTGTTTTCATTTTAGTTTTCAAATACTAAGCCAAAACAAAAACGATTGTTGAAACATCAAAAATTTGATCAAAACCAAGTTGCCTTGACACAGTCTCAATTTGGTTGAAACTGCACTATTCGATAAACAATTTTTTTCTTAATGAAAATTTTTGGCCAGCTTTGCCATCCAGGTCTTTTAAAAAGTAAATCCTGCTAAACTTTTGGTCTTGGACAGTTGTGAAAATGTCTGTGGTCTGGAGGCTTTTACCAGCAAATGATTCGTTTCTAAGGATCACTAGCAGATACTCGGCATTTGCTATTTGTTACTCTCCCAGTCTAAAAAAAGTTGTAATTGTCCAATCAGAAAGCAGAACCAATACGAATGCAGCCAATAATTGATACGAACACCCAGAGTGTGACAAGAATGGGTGAGTCCTTGCAGATAACAACCATGCTGGAGGAATTGGGGTTGGTTTGCAGGCAGAAAAAGGGGGGATTCCCTTCTGCTGGAATTCCTGGGGTGCAGTTGGAAGCTAACTCTTAAAGGGACATTCCAGGTTTGCTACCTCAAAATGATTGCAGAGGTTCTGCCCATGTTTCAGGCCCCTACATCCCTCTGGTTTGCTGACGGCTCCATTGGTGCTGCACTTTCCGGGCTCCCCGCCGGTTGCCTTTCTTCCCCGCACGCAGTAAGGTTGTAGGCCAGTTAATAGGGCCTTTGTTTGGCAGGCATCTCCACACCCGGGCCTTGCTGCTCCTGGGAATGGTGAGGTTCCCTGTGAAGCATGACTGCCCACCATTGCCGGTGACACCCGCTCAGCAAAAAGAGGTGGTAGTTTCAGTCAAATTCCTAGTAGGCAGGAGTTTGGCGCACAGCTCCCCATCGTTCCGGCAGGCGCGTGTCACCAGAGGCTAAGCAATGGGTGCTGAGATACCCTAGGGTTGAAACAGGCCGGAGGAGATGCTTAGGGCCCACTCTATGGGGAAGTCTTGTTGCGTGTAACAGGGATAAGCCCCCAAAATCTGCCCTGCGTCAGGGGCTCAGGATTAAAACGTGAAGTGACTCTTCTTGTAGCTGGGCTGAAAGGCGACAGGCTCTCGCCTCCAGCTGGTCCTGAGCCGGGTTTTGGTCCTGTCGCGAGCATCACCACTGCGCAGGGACGTTTGCAATGCCATGGAAGAGCAGTGAAACTGTAGCTCCCTGTGCCGCAGCTAAGAGCTGAATGCTGTTTATCCTGCCAATGCCAGCGTGAGTGACAGCACCGTGGTTAGCAGCTACTGTGTGAGACAGGGCAGCTAACAGCTCCTCTGCCTGACAGCGAGTGGGGCGGGGCGCGGATCTGTGCAGAATTCTCACCAGGCAGCCCGGCTGGTTGGAACAAGCCCTGGTGTCTCCAGGGTCCACAGACTCAGCAGTCCTGGATTCCTCCCAATCCTTTCTCAGCTCCCCAGCCCTGCACTGCACTGAATAACCTGGAAAACGCCTCAGGGGGCATCAGGGATGGATGAGACCCTGCCTCAGTCAACGCTAGAGACAGGGTGATATCTCTAGCTAGCTAGCTCCCCTGAGCTGAGTTTCACCCAAACCTGGCTTGAGATTGGAGTCCACCTGAGGCCTGTCCTGCCCCTCGCTGAAGCTGGGTTTACATTACTGCAGCTTCACTGAAGTTACTCCTCATTTGCATCAGTGCAACCGAGCAGTGAATCCGGCCCAATGGTCCTAACCTAGCAGCTCTCCCGCTGGGGCCAAAGAGCGGAGTTCGGGGGCGCTCTGCTGCGTGACACCAGCGCGGGATCTGGCCCATAAGTTAGGCTGCCATCACTTTAGTATGGCATACGCCGGGAGGGCAGAGGGAGGGAGGAGAAATACTGGAAAATGGCACATTTGCAGGGAAGGTGCAGATAACGGCAGTGAAGGACACGGGACATACACAGTGGGGCTGGCTTGCCCCTCATTTGTAACTTAAACTGGCATTTACACCTGGGCAGAGTAGGGGTTGAGACACAATGGCCCGGGACGTGAGTGCAACCTGCTGGTGGTGGAGCATTTCACACTCACTTTGCACAGCTGCAGATGGTGGCATTAAGATCCAGGCAGTGAGAGGCCACACGGCCCTTTCTGTTCTGCCGGCCTGAGTGGGGTGGGCCCTCTGCTTGACCCTGTTCTACTGGGCGGGGTGAATGGGCCAGCCCTGGCAAGGACAGGGAACGCTTGTCTTAGGGGCCATTGAGAAGGCAGGTTCCAAGGCTAAAGGGATGGAGGATGAAGTACTCAGCGATCAGGCACTGCTGACAGTTGCAAGTTTGCAATTACTAAGCACTCAGACGTCAGGCAATGCTAAAGTTCAGGTTGCAAAACTAAGTGGTGAGATGCACAAGGTGCGACCCCCGGCCTTATGGCTGGGGAATTTGGAGAGACAGCTCAGGGTCCCAGGGAAGGTTGGAGAGGGGGATGCTTGGGAGCCGCTCAATGAAGATTTAGGACCTGGGAATTTGGAGACACACCAAATTCGAATCAGGTTTCCACAGGAACCTTGCCCTGTTTCTTGCGAGGGAGGGGGAAATGCTCTTGGGAAGTGGTTTGAGTTATCCTGTGCTGGCATGCATCGTTAAATACGATTAACAATTACCCATGTCTATGGTGAACTCCCGCCAACACCCCACCCCACTGTGCTGGTTCCCTGTACGTTTTCTCGCCCTGTTGGGAGTCACGGAGCTTTGAGAGGCTGGGACGCTGTTCCCAGCCTCTGGTTTTGTTTGCACGGGCACCAAGTCACTGCAAAGCAGCCGGCGGGAGATTCTCATGTAGTAAGAGTAGCTGGGTTAATGGCTGACGGCTGAAACGCTGCTGACTCAGCAGCTAGCAGATTGTGGCAGGTGTTTAGCACTAAAGCACCGTGTCCCTGGGACAGACTCAAAGACTTGGTAGCAGATGACAGAGGCTGTCACCCCTCGGTCAGTGCCTGGACGGCGCCCCTGGTTGACAGGAACTGAAATGACTGCTTGGTGGCTTGCATCACACCCCGCCACCACAACTGGCAGTAGCTGGCCACCTTTTCAGCAGGCCCCATTGAAAGGCCAAGGACTAAGTGGCCTGGGGAGCCTAACTGAAAGCTGAAGACATGATCTATTGCAGGGGAAGGCCAAAGGCGGCACGCGAGCTGATTTTCAGTGGCCCTCACGCTGGCCAGCTCCTGGCCACCGGTCCGGGGGACTCTGCATTTTAATTGAATTTTAAATGAATCTTCTTAAAACCTTATTTACTTTACATACAACAATAGTTTAGGTCTAGATTATAGACTTATAGCAAGAGGCCTTCTAAAAACAAACAAACAAACGTTAAAATGTATTACTGGCATGCGAAACCTTAGAGTGAATAAATAAAGACTCGGCACCACACTTCTGAAAGGTTGCCGACCCCTGATCTGTTGGGTGTAGCCAAATTCAGAAGAGATTGGTTACCGACTTTCTTCCTTTGTAGGTTAGTCTTGCGAGAGACGGCCCTTTCACCTATATTACACTGGAGGTGCCACTGGCAAACTTTGGCTGTACAAGCTCATTAAGTGCCCAGCTAAGTGTGGACCCTGCACAGATTACATGGTGGCTACCATGACTTATAATCCCTTCCTGTCAGCATAGAGGGAAGAGAGCCGTGGCTACCCAAAAGTGGGCAGGAGATGGTTTCAGGACAGAACTGTGCTGTACCAGTCCTGCGCTAGCCATCTGGCAGCTTGTGGCTGTTACAAGCTGGTGTAACTTAAGGCCCCTGGAACACAAATCAGTTCTAATTGAGAGAGAGCTGGTGCTAGGATGGGAGAGCAGGGGGTAGCTTTTCCATGACTCATTTTAAAGCCAGCTGGGGAGGAAGGATAGTGAATGCACTGGAGTGGAACTCAGACGATCTGAATTCAACTCCTGACATTGCCACAGACCTTGAAAAATCGGTGGGAGTTGGGTCCCTAAATCCCTTTGTGGGTCTGGCCATTAGTTTCTCTGGGTCTGTGCAGTGGTGATAATTACGCTTCTCTTGTCTGGGGAGGGGGTGAGTGTGTGTGTGTGTGTGTGTTGTGCCTTCTGCACACTGGGGGTCTATGGCTGCTCCTGCCTTGAAGCTGCAAGTGGCAATCCTATTTACTTATAGCACCTCTGGGGTGTCCCGCCCTGCAATATCTGGGTGGTGCCTCTGGGAGCCCAGGGCTCACCCCCAAGTTTTAGGTGGCTGAGTTGGTCCCAAATAAGCAGAGTAGCTGAGATGTGACATACAGCCAGCTCCACTACTTGTGCTATGCATGAAGCTGGAAACGCGGTTTGTTGTATACTGGTTCCTTTAACTCCTTTCTGGTGGTGTTTTCAGCCCTATCCTTTCCTTTGTCTCACTGGCAAAGAAAGAAGCTATTAGCAAGATAGCCATCTCATGAAACAAGTGCCCCTTTGTAGGGTTACACTGCAAAGAGGGCCTTAGCTAGACCTTTTGGTCTCCTCTGTTTTTTAAGCCTTAATGTATTTATGTTATTGACACTCGTCACACAGCAATGGAAACCCACGTAGAGAGGACAAGGCCTGAGAACCAGCTGGTGTTCGCCCGTTGTGTGTCTCAGGACAGCCAGCACAGGTATGGCAGGTATGTGAAGGGGGGTGTTTATGGTTTAGCGACTCTTCACACCTGCGCCAGGTATTGAATGTCGAGGGAGAGCCTTCCATTTTCCTTGTACGTCCCCTTGACTGGCTGATAAAAGGGAGTTGCTCTAGGCCTGGGAACTTGCAGGGTGGATGCTGCTGTGTTAACAGAGCATTTTACTTAGCAGGAATTGCCCCTTCATCACATCAGCAAAAGCCCTGTAGGGTCAGTTACTCTCAGCTCCCTGTGATATTTCCACCGGGGGAGTGGGGGGGGGGGGGGGTTTTGGGGGCTGGGAGCTGTTGCAGCGAATGCTGAGGCAGGAGGAATTTGTGCCCTCTCAGGTTAGATTTCCAAACAATGACAGCTGGGAAGGAAGTGGTTTTATTTTCCTGGGCCAGAAAAGTGGGGGAGGCAAAGGCCACTGGGAGTTGGGCGCTTAAAGTGCTTTGAGCCTCTGGGCCACGGTCGCTAAAGCCTCTGAGCCAAGCGCAGCTGAAGTCTGGGAAAGTTTGGATCCATATTTTGCAGCTGGCCCCTAGTTCTAGAACAGACTGAACCAAATGCCCAGACCCCAAGGCCCAGAAACTCTGGGAAAGTTTGAACTTTGCTGCCTGGGCCCCCCGGGCCTGCTGAAAACACAGCGGTCCTTGGCAATGCAATACTTGCCAGCAGCCAAGTCCCTTACTACTGCCTCTTGCCTTGAGGGGGCGTGGGGGGGGGGGGCGTTGAATGGGATTCCCTGCCCTGATTTTTATTGGCTTGACTGAATCCTGCAGCTTTGCTGTCCCTGGAGTGTAGCTGGACCTGCTTGATCTTTGGGCCACGGGGCAGTTCTGGTGAGAGTGGCACCACTAGGCCTGGCTTTGTATTTACCTGTTGTAGGTTGCCTCTCCTTAGTGGGTCTTGCCCTGGGAGAGATAGAAAGCCCCCCTTCCGTCCCCTGCCCCCGCTGCTTCTCAGGGTGGAATTTGCTCTGAGATCAGGTTACTAAATGCTGCTCTCTGTCTGTGTGAGTGTTCACACACCAATGACCTCCTATGCCCTCCCTTCTCTTCTCCCCCCAGCTTACAATCTGGCTTACTGACCTAGGGCCCAGGGGCCTGAGAGCTGTCTGCTTAGGGCTGGGGCAGGTGTCTTCCCAGAGGCTCTCAGAATGAGCCATGTAATCAACAAGGCTCAACAGCACTAAACAAACAAACAGGGCTGGTGCAACACGCGGGAATGGGATGACACCTGAGCGCAGGCCAGAGAGAGGGAGGTGAATCCCCCCAAGTTAGAGATAGCACAGGAACTACCAGCCTCGCTCTCCCCTGGCACAGACAGGGATGTGTAGGTTAGGACCTGCCTGCCAGCCAGAAAGATTGACTATGCATTTAAACCTGCTGCATCCTAATTTCATTGGGTGACACCCCCCCAGTTCTTGTGTTATGTGAAGGGGTAAATAACACTTCCTTATTTACTGTCTCTGCACCATTCGTGATTTTATTTACCTCTATCATATCCCCCCTTAGCTGTCTCTTTTCCAGGCTGGAAAGGCCCAGTATTTTAATCTCTTTGCCTATGGAAGCTGTTCCGTACCCTTAGTCATTTTTGTTGCCCTGCTCTGTATAATTGCCAGTGCTAATATAGCTCATCTGAGCTGGGGCAATCAGAACTGCACATGGTGTTTGAGGTGTGGGCGGATCATGGATTTATATAGTGGTATGATGCCATTTACTGGCTTTTTATTTATTCCTTTCCCAGTGGGGCTTACCATTGTTAGTGTCTTTGACTGTGGCTGCAGGTTAGGGTGGTTTTTGGAGCTAGCTGGGTTTGTCGCACAGCAGGTCACCTAATGATCACAAATACATATAGAAACTTGGATTTAGAAAGGCACCGGGCAGGAGGGCAGATGCTGATCTAAACTACATAGGTGTAAAGCAGGAGATAGGTCAGTAGGGTTACACTGCACAGCCGTATAGTTGAGACTAGAGGAGTTGGCTTCAAAGAAGTGCAACACAACCTTTTCTCCCAGGGCCATAGGCTGCGCCGCATAGTGATAAAAACATGCTGGTTCTTTGGGTGAGACTAGGTTTTAAACCCCCCCAGTGTATATTCTTTCATTAGATTGACTGATTGCTTATTAATTCATTAAAACACACTGCTGTTTTCCTTTCTTTATAGAGACACTGCCAGCTTTACTTAGGCCCACCATTTTGGCTGTGCATTAGACAAGAGGATTTTAAAAGAAATCTGCCAGCAGCAGAAATGTTCTCCTGAATCGTTGGTTTTTTTTTTAAATGCCAGTGATGCTTTATTTAGCTATTAACACTCTCCATCACTATGGGCTGCAGGGTGGTTTGTTCTGTTTGGTTATTCTCCCCCCACCCTCCGGTCTTTCTTCCTTTCAGCTAAGAATATGTCTAGGTGTCAGTGTGAGTTGCACACTCGTCTCTGAGCCATGCACACAGGCCAGATGCTGAGGTTGCTGTGTGGCACTAGGGGGGTGCTGCATTGTTAGAGGTGTTGCCCTGTAGCTGAGCTGTTCCACTACGTTCCCCTCTGCGTGTGACTGAGTTAACGATGCTACGACTATAGAATAATGTCTCCCAGGAGAAGTGGTAGGACCCCCTTGGCAAGAGCTGCTTAAAAATGCAGTGGGCAAAGCCCTGGTAAACATACAAATGGGGGCTACCCCTGCATTGTCCGGGGATGGACCAATATGTAAGCTCCTTGGAGCTGCGTTAATCGGTTATAGGTACAAGTGCTGGCTGAGCCTGGGGCCCTTAAGTGCATCATGGGCCTCCCGATGTGCATCCTGGCAGGCACTTATTGCTCTGTGTCCTTCCGCTACGAAACGAAGGCCCAACCAACAGGCTGACAGGAAACAGCAGCAAAGTGGCAATCTTTGCTGAAAATCCTCAAGGACTGAATTCCAGGTCTCCATGTGCTTTTCTGTGGGAGCTGTTTTTGGTCCTAGGAAAAGGGCAATGACATAAACTCTGGCCCACTCAAAGGTGCTATAGGATCCTACATGGAGATGGAAGTGTTGGTGTCCCATGGCATGAGCAGCATGGTCACGCACAGTAACCACGGGCTCATCGCCAATTCTTTTCCTTACACAGTTTAAAGAGATAGAGAGAGAGAGAGAGAGAGAGAGAGAGAGAGGTGGGTTTAGCTTCTCTTTGTGGCATGTAACACAATAGAATTTGTTATGGGCCGGGTCAAATTCCACAAACACACCTTATGAGCCAATGGGGACGGCACTGATTTTATACTGTGTCATTCCCTGTAGGATAGGAGATCTTGGCTACTAATCTGTAAGAGGAAATTACAAAGCCCAGACAGCAGACACCATGTAAGTCCCAAAACAAGGGGTTCAAGTGGGCCTTGCACTGACCCTATACAGGGGTGAATTCCATCCCAAGTTACTGCCTCCTGCCCTTAACAGAAATTGAGAAAGCATCTACATCCCTGAAAATCTAGGTAATGATTCACTGCATAAGTGCTGGGAAAAAATCACATTCAAAGTAATTGTTTAGGGCGTGAATGTTATTATTTTACTAACTGAGCCATCAGGTTAAAGGGTTTTTAAAAGATTAACTCAAACCCTCTCAAATAATTAGAGTTAAATGACACGTAAACAGTCATCTGAATTAATTTCTGAACTCGGTTGGATACTTTACTGAATGCATCAATAGGCAGCCATTGCTTTTACAGGACTAAGCAGGGAAGACTAAATTCCCCTATGAATCAATAAAGGCACTATTGTTTTATTTTTCCACATTAATAAACTCTGAAAACATTTTTGGATGCACCTGTGAAAGATGTTGCTTTCTTGCCTGGGACATTCAGTGGGTGCCGATATGGTGCATGTGCACATAGATGCAGCAAGAGAGTCTTATTTCATCCAGCAGGGGCCGAAGAGAACACACACAAACAGACAGTACATTTTAGAATCTAATGTGGTTAGCATATGATAATGAACAGAATATCTATATTTTGTGCCCCACAAATCCCTGCTGAATGAAAACAGACCTGTATCTATCAAACATATGATATGTATACTAACCAAGCTAGAGTCAAATCTTTTAAATGCATCTGCTTTTATTCCAGACATTTAGAAGTGTTACATAAAGTGTTGCAATTGATAAATCTATTGAGAAGGTTAAAAAGGCTCTGTGCGCCTTTTGGAGTTGATTGAAATTGACAGAGGTATATGTGCTTGTAAAGTTACATTATAATAAGTGCTGGAAGACAAGACATTTCAGAAAGATAATACCCCTGTTTTTTCTCATGATTTACAGTTTGCCATTCAATACAATTATAAGGTGCATTCAAATTGGAGTGGCTTGTTTTCTGAAGAGTGATTTCTTTAGACAGGTTAAGGGCACATGAGAATGTCATTTATAAAACATTTTAAAAAGACATTTCTTAAAGGGAACCAGAGAGATTTCAAGGTCTGTAAATAACCAGTGTTGCCAGTACTGTTTTGAACCCACATATTTTACATACATGACATCAGTAACTCTAAGCTTGTTCTTCAGCAGAGCCGCTCCATTTCACTAGTTTCTTTGTAGCCTAAGAATGTTTTGTGCACAGCTTCTGTCTCTGCTGTAATATGCCTAACAGCACCAAGAAACTTCCCAAATGCAGCTGGGTGGCCTATCAGAGTGCCTGCGTTCTGAGTCGTAAGCTTTTAAAAGGAAGAGACGGCTACAGCTCTCTTGATATGTGGCATCAATGTAACCCTGAGATCCACACAGTTTTAGCCAATTGTTTCAGCGTCACATTTTTATTTCATATATCAGACATAAAACCAGAGACTTGGCACGCCCCCTTCCTGCTCTACTATTGTACAAAGTTACTGTCACGTCAATATTGGGAGCGGCGGGTGTGCCGCCCCAGCTCACGTACACACACTTGTGCTAGCTCTCACCGAGCCAGTGCGAGTATAAATAGTGGGATAGCTGTGGTAGCATGAATAGTGGTGTTGGAGGCACAGCGGAGCTGGTTTCAGGTGAGTTTGTGCTACCAGGGCTACGTTGCTATTGATGCTTATGCTAGCTCAATGAGAACGAGTGTGGATATGTGTACATGAGCTGGGGAATCACACACAGTCCACATAGCCGACAATGTGCTGAGCAGCCTACTAGATTCGCTGGGTCAGGAAGACTTAGAGACCAGAAGCCACCTCCTGTACGCCTCGCTTAGGCAAAACTCCCATTGGCTTCAATGTTAGTGTTATTCATATAGCACAATAAACGTGCTATAAAGATAATTATTGAGCCAAATCCTCAGCACGTGCAATCTGGAATAGCGCCGCGGATGTCAGCAGTGCTATGTCGAGTTAGAGCCCCTGGAGATCTGGCTCACATGTCCCTGCCCTGGAGAGCTTACACTCTAAGTGGGGACAATAAGTAACATGCAAACACCAAGCAAGTGGAGTTTGGCCTAAGTTGCAGAATTGGGCTTTTGTTAACAAACAAAACAAGCCATAAACAAAACCAGAAAGCGGAAATAGCTGAAGTCGCTCAAGGACCCCAGCTTTGACTCTAGCGATATGCATGAAGCAGACATGAAAAAGCCATGACATTAGATATCGCTAGTGTAATCTACAAGAACTGTGCTATACTGTAAGTTTTGTAGTACAAAGTGTATTGAACAGACATAGCTACTGCTATGCTGAATGCTAGGAGTCTATGATCTATCCTAGCCTTGGTGAGGAAAGAGTCATGGTTGGACTAAAAAGTCAGGTGAGCCGATTTTCTGCCTAGCCTGGGACATTTTCATGGCTACTTTGCCAGCTGATCTAGCAAGGATGAAAGACACAACACATTATCACTTAGCGGTGCCTTCTTTCATGTTAAGATTTTGCGTCACATTAGAGGTTTACATTATTGCTTACAAGTGAATACAGCAGGTCTAATTGTGATGTGTCTGTAATGAGCCCTCTGATAGCATAAATTCACATAGTCCCATGGAAGTTAATGGAGCTACACCGAATCATGCCAGATGAGGATCTGGCCCTGTGGCTCCATTTGTTATTTGACTGATGTAGCTCCATTTTTTCCATGTTACCTTATGTGTACTGGGGATGAGACTCTGTGGCTTGGGCGTCTTTATAATCTCTGGCTGTGGCTAGCTGTAGAAAGATGGCCTGGATGATCCCACAGGCTTTTCCCATTTGCAGAGTCTATAATATAGCCCAGCAGCTACCCCCCCACCCACCCTGAGCATATGAATAAGGCCTGGCCTACACTAGAAAATAAAGTTGGCATAACTACTCCCCTCACGGGTGTGAAAAATCTTAAGCTGACCTAAGTCTCTGTGTAGCCAACTCTAGGTCAATGGAAGAATTCTTCTGTCAACCTACCTACCGCCTCTCGGGAAGGTGGCTTGCTAACGCTGATGGGAGAATCCCTCCTGTCGGCGTAGATAGCGTCTACACTGAAGCACTACATCAGCACTGCTGCCGTGGCACATGGTAGTTTTAAGTGTAGCCGAGCCCCTAAACAAAATGGGGAAACAGCCTCTTGGCTGAAGTGAAGTGACAGCACTTTCCTTAGACAGGGTTTCCTTGGGGCCGCCCAGGCATGCATCTAGCATGGACCCACGGCTGCAATGTCATGGCTCTCCCCACTCCTGCATGGTAGTGCAGAGCGGCTGTCTCTTTGGCACCATCCCCACAGGGCGCCCGGAATCTGCATGGGAGGGGAACGGAGCAGGAAGTTTGAGTCCCTTGTGGGAGAGGTGTTTGCATCGGCTGCTCCCAGGGCAGGCTGCATGTCCCCCCAACAGGAGGGCAGTACTGCCCTCCTGTTGGGGGGAATCTGCTCCAAAGGTACCATAGCCTAAGGCCTTCCTATGAGCTTGGAGTCACCAACAGCCAGGCAAGGGACCCTGGAGCTCACGTTGACGAGCAGAGCTGCTGCATGGACAGCCCTCGCCTGTGGCAGTTCCCCCAGGAGCAGCAGGCCCCAGAAACAGCCCCCTTCCACCAGGGTCTCCCACAGGAGAAGGTGAACCAGCTGATTCCTGCCTGGGTCCTGAACACCCTCATACTACGACCACCCTCCAGTCTTCTTGAGCTTCAGTCGACATGCAGCCTGCCCTGGGAGCAGCCGATGCAAACATCTCTCCCACAAGGGATTCAAACTTCTTGCTGGCTCCTTTTGCTGCAAACGGGGCCTCGTTATTTCTTAATTAACATACCCAAGAAATCAATTAACTGCTTCTAATTCTAATTAAATACTATGGGAGATGATCATCTCATTATTATTATCTGCTGAGGTGAACAACTCGCTGTGGTTTATTTGCCATTTCTCCCGCTTCCCCAATTATGGGAAATAATAAATGCAAATGACAGTGCTGTTCTCACAGATTCGAAACTCCTTTTGTACATTAGGAAAGTCGGAGAGATTAATTAGCTATTAAGTGAATGTGCATAATGTTATCATTAGCTGTTGTGTGTACTGTTTTTGGCACAATTTGCTGTCCTAATAAACAGTACTAATGTGCTCTCACTCTACCGGTGCCATGCCTTTAATTTCTAATATTGCACAAATAGCAAAGAGTGTGTGTCTGTTCTCTGAAAATGCATGCTATCAATCATGTAAGATTATTACTTGGGCCAGATTCTGATCTCATTTACACCTGGTCTAAACACGGGAAAACCCCACTGAAGTCAGAGAGGAGGGGTTACTCCAGGTCCACTTGAGAACAGAATTTGGGCCATTCTTTTTTTTGACTTTTACAAGTAAACAGAGATCCAACATTTTGAAAAAGGGATTAGTGATTTGGGGTGCTTCCATTTTTTTGGGGGTGGGGGGAGAGAAAGCACAGGGGAGGAAGCTGAAACCCTAAAGGGGCCCAATTTTTAGGCAAAGGTGAGCTACCCCCCTTCTAAAAATCAGCCCCTTTTCAAAGTGTTTCAGGCTGGATCTTCAAAAATCACTAGTCATGCTTGAAAATCTGAGTTAAAGATTTCGGAGCTCATTGTGCTTAGTGGTCCAGTAAGTTTGGCCATTCTGAGCCGGTTCTGAAATTGATCATCTTTTCACATCATCACGTCACATCATTTGGGAATAAGTCAACAACATCAGAAGCCTAAATGAAGAGATTCATAATTCCTTACAATCAGTACTAAGCATGTTTTAAACCCAGTTTCCAGGGAATACAGTGCAAAACCAGCAAAGTGAGGTTTATCCACCATCTATACGTGAGCAGCAAGGCTGCAGTACAAGTTTCAGGTATTCTACGGGGAATGCAGACCATTGCGTACACCAGGGGGCTCCAAACTTTTTTGATCGCGCACCCCTAGCAGAAAAAATATTTTGAGCATACACCCCCATTGGGGGAAGCCCCGCCCTAGCCCCTCCCCCATCCACTCCCTCCCATTTCCCGCCCCCCCCTACTGCCCCCCTCAGAACCCTCCTCTTTGTCCCCTGACTGCTGCCTCCTGGAACCCCTGCCCCCGACTGCCCCCCCAGGACTCCAACCCCTATGTAAGCCTCCCTGCCTCATGTCCCGACAGCCCCCTCGTTGTCCCCGAACTGCCCCGCTGGGGATGGTCTGCGGCACAGGCGCCCAGCTCCCGGGGCCGATCCCCACTGCGGCGCCCAACTCCTGGGGCTGGGTCTCAGCTGCGGCACCTGGGGCCCAGTCCACAGCCGTGCCGTGGCACCTGGCTCCTGGTTCCCAGCTGCGCCGCGGCACTCAGCTCCTCCTGCCCCAGCAGCACCTGGCTCCTCCAGCCGGGACCGCGCCCCCCCCATGGGTGGTCCTGCGCAATCCCGGGGGTGTGCGCACCCCAGTTTGAGGACCATTGGCGTACACAACTGCAAGTGAATCAGGTTTTTTAAGACTAATCGTTCCTTAGGCAATCAAATGCCTGAGCATCAACCAGCAGGCCTGTCTTTGCTGAACTACTTGGCTGCTTTCGCTGCCACCCAAATCCATTGCAAACCCGCCTAAAAAATGTGTCAGTGACTTAACGGTGAGTCTGGCCCATTATTACTGGTCTGGCTTCGTGCAGCACCTCGCACAGCAGGGTCCTGGTCCCTACCTGGGACTGATGTTATGATGTTTTATAGACAGCCCCTCGCCCCGCCCCCAAAATGCTTAAAAATCCCTAAGGGCTTGAGTGTCTCTCACACTATTGATTTCAATGGGGTTACTCCTGATTTACACCAGTGTACATGGAAAGTGAGTCGAGACATGCACTTTACACTTGCTGGTGCATCGGACAATAGGGTCCTGAGATAAACAATCCCCAGCGGGAAGAACGAGAAGGCTGGGAAAGGGTGAGACACGAAATCAGTGTATATATAACATAACCCTCCCTCCCTATATTATACTGATAGCCAGGGCGATGGCCAGCCAATCCAGGGAGATCGGAGGAGGAGCTCGAGGGAGCAAGGCCTGCTGGAGGATGGGCAGTGCCCTGGGTCAGTGTGTGTAGAGCTACCCCTAAAGGCACTAGTTTCGCAGGCAGCTGGAAGGGTGCTCAGTAGAAGGCTGTCTCCAGCGGGAGCAGGCTGCTGCTCTTCAGCGATATTTACCTTTCCCCCCGGCCCCGAGTGGCTACAGGGAGGGAATTGTGCACATACATGGTCATTTACCCGGCACACTGTGGCTCTCTTGGTTGCTCCCCAACTGCTTTGGGAACGTGTCCAACTCCTGCCCTCACGCTCTCACCCTCCAGCCCAGTTTGTGATGTGTATTAAAGAAGGAACCACGCCTTTCGTGGCAGATGTCAAACTGAGCCGGAGCAGTGGTCTGCTGAAGACCTCACCTACTCCACTTCATGTTTAAAAATCTTATCCCCCGTTACTCCAACCCATCTCCTGTGTCCCCTTGGTTTCCATCCCCCCTGGACAGTCTTTGGGTAGATCCCCTTCCCACCTATGCCAGTTCTATACTGGTGGAATGCCACTAATATAAACGGTGCTATTCCTAACTGACAACAGGGTGAGAAGCTCCTGGATCAGTAATCAGTGCCTGTAGGTGGATCTCCTGACTATGTCAATGGAGGTTACACATGCTTATCATGGGCAAAATAAAGCTCTAAATATTCCAGGCCAGATACACTGGTTGCTTTGAGTGGCACAAGCGATGCGGAACAGCTGGAAAGAGCCAGTAAAACTTGCCCTCCATCTTTGGGTAGCGAGAGGTCTATGGCAGAAAAGGTTGTAGTTACTTTTGCAGGTGCACTTCCAACTGTCCTCTTAGGATGATTTTTAGAATCACCTGCCTATGTCACCTGTACAGGAGTTGACCATTGGAACATGGTACATCAGTTGAGCATTGAAACAATTTACCAAGATTCATTGTGGAGTCTGACAATTTTGAAATCAAGACTGGATGTTTTTCTAAAAGATCTGCTCTAGGGATTAGTTTGGGGCAGTTCTCTGCTCTGCGTTATGCAGGAGGTCAGACTAGATGATCACAATGGTCCCTTTTGGCCTTGGAATCTATGAACGGAAGATCTGTGCGGCTACATTTCTAACAATGGGATGCTAAATCTAGAAACGTGGCCAGCAGCCACAGAAGCTTTGTCCACAAGATTGGAGAGGAATTCCTCTCTGTGCCCACCCCCACAAATCGGGGAGAAATCGTCCCTGCGACTATCTGAGGTCTCCCCCACGGGTTTTTTTACCTCCACTACTGAGGGTGCAATGGGGTAACATGATGGTTTTGATGCCAGTGCTCTTGGCTTCTGCCGCTATGTCAACTGGATAAAAGGAGAATGGCTCAAGGGGAAAACTGAGATGACCCACTTCTGTGCTTTGTGGAGAACTCTGAATAATTCACTGGAACTTCAAGGACTGCAGTTACTCCAGGTAGCCTCATGTTACTATTAGGATGGTTTTCGGGGTACTGAACCTTTAAAATTTTAAAGAGTCTACATCCTGTGCAGCTGTCTGTTTCATGAAGCAGAGTGCACGCAACGTATTACGTAGGCCATGCACACACTTTTCTCTGTCATTGAGTCTTTACTTTTGTTCTTTCTTGTTCTAGTTCCCTTAATATATAACAATTGTCATTCAGATTGAAAGTGCACGATTGATCTTTGTGTAGGAAAAACACAGAACAAGAATCTGGTGATGGGGAAAGGAACTAAGACAAGGAAACAAAAAAACAAAATTAAATTCTCTCAAAGACAGCACAGTGTGTGTGTGTGTGTGTGTGTGTGTGTCCATCCTCCCTCGCATGCTTCATCCCCCACATATCACAAAATGGATGGCTTTACAGCAGAGAGTGAGGTAAATGCCTTAACCATTGAAAGATGACACACAGATGAACACGATGTTGGGAAGTCATGCCTCACCAATCTATTAGAATTCTCTGAGGGTGTCAACAAGCATGTGTACAACGGTGATCCAGTTTATATAGTGTACTTAGACTTTCAGAAAGATTTTGACAATGTCCCACATCAATGACTCTTCAGCAAAGTAAGCAGCTGTGGGATAAGAGGGAAGGTCCCCTCATGGATCAGTAACTGGTTAAAAGACAGAAAACAAAGGGTAGAAATAACTGGACACTTTTCACAATGGAGAGCGGTAAATGGCAGGGCCCCCCAAAGATCTGTACTGGGACATGTCCCATTCAACATACTCGTAAATGATCTGCAAAATTTGCAAATGATCGAGAATTATTCAAGATGGTTAAGACCACATACCTGACAGCTAAGAGTGACAGAGGTGATCTCACAAAACTGGATGACAAAATAGCAGATGAAGTTCAATGTTGACAAGCACAAAGTAATGCAACGATAGTCATAAAAGTAAACAGAATATTAGAAACCATTAGGAAAGGGATAGATAAGACAGAAAACATCATAATGCCACTTTATAAATCCTGGTACACCTACAACTTGAATACCGTGTGCAGTTCTGGTCACCCATCTCAAAAGAGGTATGTTAGAATTGGAAAAGGTACAGAGAAATGCAACAAAAATGATCAGGGGAATGGAACAGCTTCCATATGAGGAGAGATTAAAAAGACTGGACTATTCATTTTAGAAGAGAGAAGAGTAAGGGAAGGATATGAAAAGGACAGAAAAATCACAAGTGATGTTGAGAAAGTGACTAGGGAAGTCTTATATACCCCTTCACACAATACAAGAACCAGGGTCACTCAATGAAATGAATAGGCAGCAGGTTTAAAACTAACATAAGGAAATACCTTTTTATACATTGTACAGTCAACCTATGGAACTCATTGCCAGAGGATGTTGTGAAGGCCAAAATTATAACAGGGGTCAAAAAGAATTAGATAATTTCATGGAGACTAGGCCCAGCAATGGCTACTAGCTAAGATGGTAAGGGATGCAACGCCATGCTCTGGATGTCCCTAAACCTCTGACTGCCAGAAGCTGGGAATGAACAGCAGACGATGGATCACTTGATTGCTCTGTTTTGCTCATTCCCTCTGAAGTATGTGGCATTGGCCACTGTCAGAATACAGGCCACTGGGCTAGATGGACCTTTGGGCTGACCTAGTATGGCCGGTCTTATATTCTTCTCATGTACATAGAAAACAAAGACATACCAATTACATCACTATATATAACACAAGAGCCAGTTACAAAATTCAGGGATGTTGGGATCAAAGATTTTGGTTCAGGCTAGTCTCAAATTGTTACCTCTTTCTTCTGAAACCAAACATATCCACCGTGGTGCTAGGCACCTGTAGCTTCAGGTAAGCTTCAGCTGCAGGTGCTCAGCACCTCGTGGGGCAAGGCCATGTGAGGAGGCCAAAAAAAAAAAAAGATGACATTTCTGAGTTTGATTTTAGGAAGGTTAGGAAACAGGGGATCATTGTTAGTACCTAACCCCTGTTAAAGGGACACTGTCCAATTGTTTACTTCTGCTAGCATGGCAGTCCTGGGAGAGTGACCTGGACTCCCTCCGGGTCACACATCATTAACGGAGAGTTTGTAGGTCCTGACTGCAGAATCTTTATTAATTATTATTATTACTAATTATTATCTGTGTTATCGCAGCATTCAGGAGCCCTAGTCATAGTCCTGGACCATAGTGCTAGGGGCATTGACCACTCACATAACACCTAGAACAACCCTCTACCCCTTTTTAGATCTCAGGCCAAAGTTGCAGAAATGAAAGACAGAAAAATCACAGGCCAGAACTCCAGCTGGTATAATCCAGCCCAGCAACAATGACCCTAATGTAGCCCCATATTTTGACATATAAAGTGAGCACAGTTAATATGGCTTCACTGGAAGAAAACAAAACTGGAAGTTAGTGATGCACTGGATTTTCATCCCTTTTGTACCAGTCCTACCATGGGACTCTTTTGATTTCAACAGAGCTACGCCTTATTCATGCAAGTGTGAAATATGAATCAGGCCCTCTAGTTGCAATTTAAGATTAGGACCTATTAACTCCCCAACTCCACTCTCTTCTAAGACATCCAACCCTTATAATACATCTATGGACTAATTCCCCTGCTAATTAATGACCTGCAAAACCCTGATCTTAAACACTCTGCAGTCAAAGTTTATGAGTGAAATGAAACAATTTGCAGTCTCTCCTCCTCCTTGGGAAAAAATAACTAGTTTGACTTTTTTTTTTTTCTTTAACATTTGCAAAACTTGTTTCTTTTTCCCCCCTCAGGTATCTCTCTCAAAAAAATGCAGTGAGCAAATCCTTGAATATTTTTCTACCAGCCATTGTAATTAGCTCTGCATCTTGAAAATTACTCACTCCATCTGTAGCCCCGGCAGGTAGCTAGAGTTCACAGCTAGTGGAATCTTTGATCAGTAATTATGATGTAAAAACAAATCATCCCCCCCCCAGCAGTGACATCGCTGCAATGGAAAAGTACTCACTTCTACCTCCTCCACACCCTCAAATGATTCAGTCAGCCCCTCCCTTAAGAGTCTGGCAGGATTTCAACAGAGTGGTTCGAAGGGGGACAAAACACCATGACATGGAAAATTGAGCGATGCTAATAGAAAGAGCTAGGACATTGCTCATTGTTAATGCGAGCAGCTGATTTTGTTCGGGACTCACTTGGATTTCAGTTCAGAACAATACAGAACACAGGTTGTGCTTCATACAACGAGATCCAATTTGGTTTCTGCATTCATTAGGAACATGAGATTATTCACCTTCACTTTAAACTCCGTTTAGCTCTTACACATTTGGCACATTTTTCATACTAGTTTTTCTCCACCACATATATACGTGTATGTGGGCCTCCATCAGTTGTGAGGCTCAGGTTTATTTTAATTTGGCTTTTATCTTCCATCCAACCAGCACAACAATGAAAAGTCCCAGTTTTCTGTTGCTAAGTCTGTGATCTGTGGTTTTGTCCAAAGTGGTTTGCATCTCTCAGTGCAGGGTGAGATTTTTATGCTTCACCCCTTTGTGTGCTCCATTTCTTACCTAGCTGCAGGGGTAGGACTGGCTTTTCTGTTTCATTACTGCTGGGAGCCCCACCTCCGACGTAAACACTGCTTGGAATCAATGGGCCTAATTCTGCACTGGATTGTCTCTTGTGTCATTTCAGAGACTGGTTCTCAGTGGATATACGATGTTACCACACCAAATAGATAGGGCTCTGGCACTCACTTTCCAAAGCCCACTGAAGCCAATGGAAAGTATGGCATTGACTTGAATGGGCTTTGGATCAGGCCCCCCGTGCAAGTGCAAGTGTGAACAACACAAGGCACAAGACAGTGAAGAATCAGTTCTTCTGGTGGTCAGATGGTGTAAATCAGTACAGTTCCACTGAGCTCAAGGGAGTGAAACCACTTTACAGCAGCTGAGGATCTGGCCATGCATGGCCTGGGGATAACGCAGCGTGTGGCTGGCAGAACGGGACTTTGCAGGCCTGACTCCTTCACACCCAGGATACACCATTCTAACACCCCTCGCATACAGGAGAGCACAAGGGGGAGCTACTTGGGCAAGGATGAAGTCGCTTTGGGGTAATACCATGGTGTAAGAGGAGCATCAGCCCAATATTTCCACTTTCCATCTGTGCATTGGTGGAACGTGCTTCAGAATATATGCTTCCTCCGTCATTTTCTGCACCCGTCAAAGTCCATTCTTGTTATTTCTTATATTTCTGTGCCTTGGTACAGCACATTTATTCCCGTCTGTCTCCTTCTAAACTCCTTATGCTTGGCTATTGCTCAGCAGACTCTGGCTGCCTTGCTCATGTACATTCATGTGATCTAGTGCATTAGAAGAACTATATTGGGTTAAATTCTGCTGTCTGTTAACCCGGGGTAAATCCAGAATAGGCCCATAACCTTAAGTGCAATTACTCTGGATTTGCACCAGCATAACTGAGAACATGATTTGGCCCACTAAGCTAAGTATGGCTAGAATGCTTTGAGACTGATTCGCCTCTCATTTAGGCTGGTTTTAGACACTGGTGTAACTCCACTGACTTCCGCGCAGTTACTCCTGATTTACGCCAGCAAGGGAGCAGAATCAGCCCCCTTTGGCTTGATCCACCACTGTGTAACTCCAAGTTTATACTGGTGTAACTCCAGCGAGGAGTCAGACTAGCCTAAAACTGGAGTAACACATGGGTGACATAGGCTTGCTAGTATGAAACATTGCAAGAACCCATTTATATACATTCAACAGCAGAGGCAGTTTGGTTTCCCAGGCACCCCCCAAAAGACCCAAACCCAACCTGCATTTTAATCATTATAATATATGCATTTCTACAGTGCCCATTACCATCGTACCTGGATAAAGATCCTTTCATTCTAATTGTATTCCTTGGTGAAATGCACCAATGGGACAAATTCAAAGCTCTGTAACAAACATCACTGGCTGCAGCAGAATTACTCTGTGAGCGATTAGAATGTGGTCTATATGATAAGTCAGATTCTCCGACAGTGTCAATCAACAGCGTTCCACTGAAATGGATGGAGTCCTGATGGTTTACACCAGCTGAGGATTTGACCCTTCACCATTAGGCCTAATTCTGCTCTCATTTATAGCAGTGTAATTTAACAGAAGCCAGTGAATTTACTCTAGGAATATGTCAGTGTAAATGAGAACAGAATTTGGTCCATTATGCAAAGTTAAAGGACAGATCTGTTTTCTTTATACCAGCAGATCTCTTCCCATTCTGTGCACTGTAACTTGGCAGGTTGACTTTTCGTTAGCTTGCTAGCCTGAGCAAAACCTGCAAATATGCTAGTGCATTAGGCTCCAACCACACAGAATGTCTTGCAAGTCCATTGAATGCCAGGATACCATCCTGGTTGTTTGTTGGAGAGGGAGGGAGGGCACACAGGCTATGACCTTCATTGTGTTATTTGTTTAGAATCAAAGTGTCACAAACCTAACCAAGGAACATTGTTTTTGTGCATGATTACTGGTGCGAGATTGACATTTAATCAATATTGTACACTTATCAAATGCCCTATCTAGCGGTCTAACTCATGCACCAATTGATTTCTACAGAATTATTTCTGTGCAGCATCCAAGTGTTGAGATTAAATTCTTATTAAAAAACAAAATTGTCTTGCGTAGTCTACGTTCACGGAGAGTTAGGCATACCCATGTCAACATATCTTTAAGCTCCTTTCCATGCAGTGCTGTTTCTAAGTCAGGACATTATATTGTAGCTAGTTCTCTAACGTGCTTGAAAGTCATTTGTTTTTGTTCTTGTTGCTAATTTAAAACTTTTAATATTAATCTTTTTGACTGATGTGAGGTGTCAGTATTCTGAAAGTGTTAATTCACTCCCAGCTCCTGAGAGTGGTAATATGTTACTATCTCTGAGTTCTAGTGTTTGTTTTTCTCCACAGAAGTAATTGTGAGCTTCCCCCTCCCCTCCTCCAATCTTCTGGGCTGAGAGAATCCACTTCCACTTACAATCCTTTATTGTAGACAACCATCTTACTGGTAGTGGCCATTGCAATTTCTGGTTCCAGTCGAGATGTCTCAATCTGCCAAATCAAAGAGGAGGTAAGATTAGAATTGGGATAATATTGTCTGACAGCAACGGGAGCAGGATACATCAATAACATAAATAAACAGAAGCAAGAGTTTAGCTAACTTTATTCTGATTTTACTTATGGTAGCGTAAATCAGGGGTAACTCCATTGAAGTCATTGAGCCTGACTCTGGTCTTATAACTGTGCAAATCTGGTGTAAGCTCTGCAGGAGTCAGTGGAGAGTTATAGCAGGCCCAACAGCGCTCCTCTGCTGTGAACTGCAAGAGTGCGGCTGTAGTAACAAGCAGTAATAACAGTGCCTGGCAATTCAGTAATGCCTTTCACCTGTGATCTCAAAGTGCTTTCCCACGACTATGCTCATATCATGCCAGCTCATATAGAATTATGTGAAATGACTCATATTCCCTCCAACTCTTGCAATTCTATATTAAACAGCCAAACAACGCATTTTTTAAAAAAAAATAAACTCTATTGTCTTATTTTACATACATTTCCCTTTCCCTTGCCTGATGCCGCCTCTCCCTCCGTCATTTCAGATCCAATCTGGTCCCCAATCCTGCAACTGGATCCACCTTTGGGTGGGATTCACAAAGGTATTGAGCGGCCTAACACCGCCCTTTTGACTGTGCCAAGACCCAGTGAAGTCAATGGGGCGCTCCTTGTGGGAGCATATTCAGATCCAATTCCAGGATCAGGGCCCTAAAGCCTCAGGAGGGGGACTAGCAGTGAAAACCCAGCCTTGTTGAAGGTGGTGACAAAAGTCCAGCTGATTTCAGTAGGACCAGGATTTCACCCTGTGTCTTCCCTAGTCCTGCCAGGAGTGCAGGGGACTGGACTAGATGATCTCTCGAGATCCTTTCCAGTCCTACCATTTTATGATTCCTTCTCTCTGTAAAGCACTATGCTCATCTATGGCACTATAAAGAAGTGTTAAATAACATAATACACTATATAACAGACTAAATAATATACTATAAAAGTCTTTGGAAAGTTTATCAGTGGATCTCCAATGGTGTATAGTTTAAAGGCAGCATTGTTCCATTCTCCACTGCCCGTTTTCTCTCTGTGAAATCTCCTTTATTGTTTCCAATCAGACTTACAAAAGAGCTTTTCCGTGATCCAAAAATAGTCAGAACCTCTGTATTTGGAGGACAAGATTGGGGTGGATAGGAGGAATTCTTATTGTCTGATCCAGGCCAGGATCTTCCCCACCGCTCCCCGAAACAGGACACTGCACCTTACAGTATCATATTTTAAAAATCCTATACATTTAATCAGTGCTGTAGCTGACACAATGCTAGGAACCCACGTTAAAATCTAAATGCCTTTGAAAATGTTTAACCTAGTTAGACAAATTAGCAAAAATTTGTGCAAAACAATTTAGGTATTTAAAATATTCAATGTTTTTAAAAACTGGAAAAACTGTTCTTAGCTTTCAGCTGCACAAACCCAACAAAATATAACATCAAAGCAATCTTAACATGAGGTGCAACATAACCCTTCAGCAAAGCTGTTAAACAGCTACTGAGGCATCATGGGAAATAGCACTTCATTTATTCAAATGCACATATGTCAGGTTTTTGCACCATATGTCATTCCAAGCTATTTACAGTAATAATTAAATCTTAATCAACGTTTAACCTCTGTAAAATGTTTGAAGGGATCTAATCACCCTTCAGACTGCACTAATGAAGGAGAAATATATAAACATAAAAAGAAAATGATGCATAGATAGCACACCAGAAAGAACAGTAATTGCAAAATTGTATTTCTTTTAAATATAATCAGCAAATTATGTAAAGTAAGCCAACGAGTATTTTAAGTGAAGACATCTTGGATGTCAGAGGTGTGATCAGCTAATTTTGTGCTGCTATCCATAACAGATGTAGCATATTTTCTTTTAGTGCCATTATTAGCAACTTCACCATTTCTTCTTTTACTGAAACACAAAGTAGAGCATTATAACAGGGGGAAGCTACCCAGCAAGGATAGAATAGCCTTTCCTCTAACTGAACAGGAGAAGTGACAGCCGCCATTTTGATACCAGGATTAACTCTGATCTGGCTGGCTCCCATAGAGCTTTTTTGTCGATTTTTTCCCCTCTGGTATGGAAAGAAAAGTTTTTACACATCGATGTAATTTCACGGCTCAGTATTAAATGTCACAGCGAGAGGTGCCTTAGAATTACTTGGCTAAAAGACATAGGTAAGGGAGACGTATACCTAGAGGTTAGTCACAGGCTCACCCCCATGACCTAATTCTCTGCTCTGTTAACACACCCACACGGTTAGGTCAGGAGGGCACTGGAAGGGAAATTCACCTTGTGTGAAGCCACACGCACCACTTCAACCCCACGGTGAGGATGCAGAGCTGGGTGAATCGGTGGAACAGGCATGCAAGGGAGTATGCTGCAGCCAATTCAGACCAGGGCAGAGACAGAGTGTGAAGATGGAGAAACCACAGGACCCTGGCCTACCCAGATCAAATGGCCCCACCCCGCCGACAGAGGCGGCACAAAGTGGCAGCAGCTGCTATCTGAACCTGGTGGATGGAACAGTGAGTCGGGCGGAGCTGTGGTTTCCGCTTGCGTGGGCTTGGGGTGTGAATTCATAGCGCCACTTAGCTCTCTGCACAGTACCCTAGACAATGGGCTTTATGTGGGAAGGATGAATTTCACCCTCTACACAGAGGGGGATTTGTAGGGACAGCAATTTATGGACTAGATCAAGTGGCTCTCAACAGTTGCAGACGACTGTACCCCTTTCAGGAGTCTGATCTGTCTTGCGTACTCCAGGTTTCACCTCACTTAAAAGCATCTTGCTTACAAAATCAGACGTAACAATACAAAAATGTTGCAGCCACTCTTACCGAAAAATTGCTGACGTTCACCATCTAGTTATAAAATAAGTCAATTGGAATGTAAATCTTGTACTTGCATTTCAGTGTATAGTATATAGAGCAACATAAACAAGTCATTGTATGAAAGTATAGTTTGTACTGACTTCGCTAGTGCTTTTTCTGTAGCCTGTTGTATAACTAGGCAAATATCTAGATGAGTTGATGTACTCGCTGGAAGACCCCTGCATACGCCAGGGATATGCATACCCCTGGTTGAGAACCACTGGGCTATACTGTGCCTTGCACGCACAGCCCTGCAGTAAGTGTGGACCTGTATCGCCCCAGGGGACCTCCAGGGAGCGCTCTGGTCTCCTGTCTTCTTCCCAGATAACTCTGAGGGCTGCTATGGGCATTGGTGCATGTGCCTCCATACCTCTCACCTGCAGTGCACCGTCAGGCTCAATCCTCTTCTACACACGACTCAACATCTCCATGAAGATGTTGGAAGTGCTGGTGAGACAACAGGGGCTGGAATGCCCGCAGCACAGAGATGATAGCCAGCTGTACAGCTGCTTCACATCAAACGCAAACGGCATCACCACCCAGCTCCCTCTGCACTTGGCCAAAATCAGCTCCCGGAGAAAGAACAGCCGGCTAAAGCTAAATGACTGTGGTGATGTTAGTGGGAAGAGGAAAACGCTGCAGAGAACTGACTTCCTCTCTTTTAAGGACATTTGCCCTCATGTTAAGCGAGTCCACAGCCCGGGGTCCTTCTGGACTCCTAAGTGCTATTAGATGCCCAAATAGTCCTTCAGGGAGAAAAGCTCCAACTTCCCTCTTGACTGGCCAGAAGACCGCAGCCCACCCCATCAAACGCTAGCCTGGCCACCGTGATCTGCACTTTCGTGATCTCCAAGGTCTGGCTCTTGCAGCTCGTTTTAACTAGGAATGAAACCCTGTGCCCTGAAAATGCTCCACGGAGTGCAAAGGAAGCACCCACATGCTTAGCAACTCAGATGGCCAGGAACGCATCTCCCTGGCCCTCCACCTTCTGAACCAGCTCACCCCTGACTGCAAAGTCATGGACTCGATTTGGAGACCAAGGGCTACATCACCACCCCTCTCCTCACCCACAAGGGGTGATTCAGGGGGAGGAAGTCCTACGCAGATCTGTTGGGTAGACTAGGGTATGCCTCCAGGCTTTGGAATAGGATCCAGCACCCACCCCAAACTCTGGGGGATCTGCAGAAGGCCACAGTAATTGGTGAAAAGGCTGCCTACCTCCACAGCTGCTCTGGGCCCTGGTGGCCACCTCCATCTCACTCCCTGGTAGCTCAGCTGCATTGAAGTCCTGCTACCAGGCCCTTCCTTGGTCATGACCACCCCATGAATACCCTTTAATGAGATAGGTCTACCAGAAAAGGCACTCCAGGGAACAGGGAGTAAAGCCCCACTTCACTAGGTAAGTGGGGCCAGATGTGTGTCTGCTGGGCCCCAAACCCAACCATAGGGGGTGACTAATCTCTATCCCTCCCCAAGGAGCATCCTTTGCAAGGTGTGGTTATAATGAGGCCACTTCTCCTTTCCACGTGGGAGGTCAACTCCACGCAGTGGACTTGAGTGAACGGAGACGGGGTGGGGGAGGAATGATCCCCCACTAAATCAGGGAAAATAGTCGCTGGGAGGTCTGGGAGAAAAGGGACTTGAGCTGTGGCAGTGGGAAAGGGTGGGTCAGGAGTGGGAGAACGGTTCAAGAACCCACAGAGTGGAACTGGGGTTTACAGTCCCTCTCCCCGAAGAGGGGCAGGGAGAGAGCGTGGCAGCCTCAAGAGCGGGAGACCCCCTTGGTAACGTGAAGTCGCAAGCCAAGGAGGAGCAAAGCTTACCCTGCTCCTGCCAAAGAAACCTTCCCCGTCGACGTCAGCAGGAGCCGGCTCGGTCCTGGGAAGTGACCGGGACGCTCAGCCAGGCAGCAAAGGTGCTTTTCACAGCAGGGAACGAGCGATGCTATTCCTGCTCTTGTTAAGTCAAGCTGGCTGGTCTGCCCGGGACTAGCCCTAGGACTAAACAGTATTCCCTGCCACCCATTACGTTCTGGGATTCGATGCAGTTCTGACAAGCCTGCATCCTCCCTCCAGCAGATTACCAGGTGCATTTAAAACAAATCCACCCTCTGTCTCTCCTCGAACATCTGTTTATAAATGAGCATAACCCAGCATGATGGAGTCGGCTTCCCAGCCACGCTCTTGACCCAGTGAAATGTATCCCTTGAGGGGAACAAAGGCACTTTAATGGCAAAGTCTCTTGCCAGTGGCCGCTGTGAGTGAGTTTATTCCCCCGTCTGTCCCCTGCTGTGGAAGCCTCTCTCCTCTAATCAGTACAGACAAGGCTAATTGGGGTGATAAAGAACTGGCTCTGAGAGCTGGCGTGGGCTGGCAGAACAAATGGTGCGGTGGTCACAGCTGGGACTGTGGAGACAGAGAGAAAGCGTGTGATACAGGCTCCGGGAGCTGAACGTTTAATCAGCCCATGTTACGTGCGGGTCTGCGAGGTGGGGGGGTTGTGTGTGTTTTGCATTCGCTGCTGACATGGGTGCAGCATACCCGCGCGTCCGGTGAAGCAGAAGCCGGCAGAAAGCAGATGCTTTTTGTTGGGGGTTGATAATCATTTCTCTCCCGGCTCGGGAAAAGGTGCAGAAAGGAATGTGCTCCTAAGGGTGTAAGGAGGGAGACAGGTCTTGGCGTCCTGCCAGGGATCCTGTAATGATATGGAAGGCAGCGAGGGGAGACAGGACCAGATGGATTTGGCATACAGCTAATAGCTCAGCCAAAAAAAAAAAAAAAAACAAAAAAAAAACACCCTGCAGTTTTCTAGAGGGGAGGGTCAAAATGTATTGACTGAGGCTCTGTCATGAGGAGGTGGGGGAAGGGGATCTCGCCTTGGTTCTCTTGTTCTGTGGGGCAGGGGTAAAAAGAGAGGCAAAGATGGTAGAGTTCAAACAGAAGTGTTGATGCAGAACTTGCTGGGTGAGGTTGCATGGCTGATGTTACGTAGTTCAGAGTAATTGATCATAAAGGTTGGTTCTGGCCACGCAATCTATGAATCCACCCGGAATGGGATGGGGGAACCCAGAGCACCTACCAAATGACATTTTCAAGCAAAGGCAGCTAAAATCCAGCGTAGTAATAGCTCATGATGAGCACGATTATTCTGTGTATTACAGCAGCATCTAGAGACGCCAAACAGGACCCACGGTCCGCGGTGCTGTACAATCAAAGAAGTCACAGCCTATCCTGCCTAGGGATGGACAAGGGATCGAGTAGGTTTTTATTCTCTCTTGGTCCTGCAGTAAGATCGTCTCTGCAGACTGTAAATGGCTTCTACAGCCCTCCCTTGGTATTTCAGAATTTTTTTTTTTTTTTTTTTACTGACAGTAAACGAAACCATCTTGTAAATAGGGATAAAATTCAAAAATGGAACCAGAACCCCGCAGTGCCATGTTTATTTTTATAAGGTTGAGGACTGCTCTCCAAAAAACCCACAACCAACTGAAAATACATTGAAAAACAGCTTGTTCAATGGTGAAGCCAAGGACAGGTTTTGTGTGTCCCCTGCAGTGCCTGGCTTGTGGTGTGCAATTAGGAGACACTGGCTGTCTAGTAACTGCTGTTGCTGCACAAAGCAGGAGTACGACATTTCAATTTCCTTCAGGTGACTGGGCAGTTCTGGGTTGAAGACTATTACAACACCATGGGAGTCTTTCATCAGAGCTGGCCAGCAAGTTTCAAACCGCCACCATGCCACAGCTCAAATCGACACCCTGCCCCTTTACTGTTGCCATTCATATCTGGTTTCTCATATTCCAGGATCCTCACTCCTTGAGTGGGGACGTAGCTGTTAATGCCTTCTGTGCTCTCTGACGGAAAGTTTGTCAAGACAGATTTTCCAGACTCACTGGGGCCCACGAACAGGATCTTGGCCTTCAGCATCCCGTGCGCTCCTGGGACGGACTACGTCGCCAAGATCCTGTTCGTGGGCTCCAGTGAGTCTGGAAAATCCATCTTGGCAAACTTTCCGTCAGAGAGCACAGAAGGCATTAGCAGCTACGTCCCCACTCAAGGAGTGAGGATCCTAGAATATGAGAAACCATATATGAATGGCAACAGTAAAGGGGCAGGGTGTCGATTTGAGCTGTGGCATGGTGGCGGTTTGAAACTTGCTGGCCAGCTCTGATGAAAGACTCCCATGGTGTTGTAATAGTCTTCAACCCAGAACTGCCCAGTCACCTGAAGGAAATTGAAATGTCGTACTCCTGCTCTGTGCAGCAACAGCAGTTACTAGACAGCCAGTGTCTCCTAATTGCACACCACAAGCCAGGCAGTGCAGGGGACACACAAAACCTGTCCTTGGCTTCACCATTGAACAAACTGAAACTAATACGCTCCAGCCTGGAAGAAGATCCTGAGGATGTCTGCATGGAATTTGTGAAATACTTCAAAAGCATTATGAACTTGCTAAACGAGAGCAGAGACAGAGAAGAGATGTCAACTGAAAGACAGAAAACCCCGCTCTCTTCTCTTCAGACCAAAGGGAACTTCCATGAAGCCACCCTTAGCTCCCCAAAATGGAAACTCTCTCTCTCTCCCGTTAAAAGGCAGAATCAGGAAGGAAAGTGGGATTTGCTAATGTGAGAGCAGCTTGGAGAGCTCCCCTTCCACAAAACTACTGGGCAGAATTCTCCTTCTGGCATCTGTGCAGCCCCACTGACACCAAGCTGTTGCAGTGAAAGGAAGAGCAAGATCTGGAAATAAATAGTCCAATCTTGCTCTCAAAGCTCTGACTTTGCGTGAATGGAGACTGCAAGGTCCAGGTGCGCAAACCTTGTACGGTTTTTATTCCCCCATCATGTCCATGTGTTTATCATGATTCCATCTGATTAACAGCTTCCTGCCGGTGCTGGATGCAGGGAAGTCAGACATAACTGCATCCCATGTTACTTTTCAATAGATTATAAGGCCTGGGGCAGAGACTGATAACATCTACTACGTACTGGGCCAGGAAATATTAGCATAATCTAGTCTGATTTCCTGCATAACATGGTCCAAAGAACCTTGACTAGTGATTTTTCCATTTGGCCTAAATACTTGAAACTGAATTAAAACAGATAATTTAGAAAGACATTCAACCTCAATTTAAAGACTTCTAGTGATCTTGCCACACCAGTTCCATGATTATTTACCATCACTGTTAAAAATTTGCATCATATTTCTAATTTGAATTTTTCAAACTTCCAGTCACCAAATCTTGTCATCTTTATCTGCTAGATTAAAGTACCCTCTGCTTTCAGAAATCTTCTCCCCCAGTAGGTACTTACCGACTATTATTGAATAGCCTCTTAATCGTCTCTTCGAACAGATCGAGCTTCTCAAGGCATCTTTACAAGACTTTGAAGCATTCTTAGAACATTCTACTGACCCCTCTCCAATTTTTCAGCATCCTTTCAAAAATATGCACTGGTCTCACTACTGCCATATATAGTGGTAATAACGCTTCCCTACTTCTACTCAGTATTCCCCCGTTTATGGATCCAAGGACTGTGTCGCTCTGGAAGCTCACATTCAGCTCAAGTCCTTTTCAGAGTCACTGCTTTCCAGACTCTTGCCCTCTGTTTTACAAACCAGGCCTTTTCCTTGTCCCACGGTGCATGATAATGTATAAATACACAAGTGGTTTAATTGTGCTAGCCTGCAATTGAGCATGGACTGCATTGAAACTGTACACCTGGCATCTTTCACTAACCAGACCTGATGCCCGGGTATGTCCAGGGTATGTCTGCTGGCAGAATAAGCTTTTACTACTTTTTACTATTGTGACCCCTGCAAAGCCAACACAGGGAGCAGGAGCCTGATTCTACTTTGTGTCGTGCAGCATCAATACAACTGCTAATTGAATTCCAATTTGCAGTGCCAAATTTTACCCAGGCAAGCCTATTGAAATCAACAGACAGAATGTGGAGACAATGAGATTGCACAGATGTAACAATGTGGCCTGCGGAATCTTTATTGCTGAGGACTGTGGCCCAAGGGCCCTGTGGTGTCAACTGACAGATGGCGTGATGGATGCATAGGGTTTTACAGGGATTCCCTGTAAAACCCTATTATTTTGCCAAAGGGTGGCATGGGATGTCTTTGCCGAAAAGCAGTAGCTCACGATAATCACTTCAAAAATGTACATATGGATAATATCAAAGGAGCTAAATATCTATCCTGGAAATTATGATCTTAAAGCCTTGAAGTGCAAGGCTGGTCCCAAGACAGTGACAGGCCTTGGACAGGTTCCCTTTAGGCAACAGGGTAGCAGACCCATCTCTCTCTCTGTCTGGTCATGTGTGCACTGTGCGTTGTATGTCCTACCATGGGCAGCTATTTGCATATTGAGCCAGATCCTCATCAAGAGTGGTGAAAATCTATACGAGAGAAAATCTACAAGGAAAAAGAAACCCAAAGAAGGGTATGCTGTTTATGAGTAAAGACAATGAACTTTAGGGGATATAACTGGGGGTACAGAGGTACACCCTACATTCCTTATCTAGGGGACAAGTGAGCAGTGTTTTTCGTCTCATGAAAAAAGGATCCCAGCCAGGCTTGGATGAAAACTGCTGGAAAGACTTTGGGGTGAGCATTGCTCTATAAAACATGGAAATATTTAGTTAAGTAAGTCTAGGCTCTAGGATGCCAGTGATTATTTTATTTTATATCTAACCCAGGGGTCGGCAACCTATGGCATGTGTGCCAAACGTGGCACGCGACCCAATTTCAGCTTGCACATGGGGAGAGCTCAGACCCTCACGGCTTTGGAGTTTCCCCCATTGCCACCTTGCCAGCCGCTGCCTGCCCCACTCTGCGCCCGCTGCCAGCCTGGTTTCTCTGCACCCTGGCTGGCAGCGGGAGCTGAGTGGGGCAGGCAGTGGGACCCCGGCTGGCAAGGCACCAGTGGAGGAAACACCAACGCAGTGGCAGGCTCAGTGCTCAGCCTGCTGCGGCTTTGGCGTTTCCTCTGCAGGCTCCTGCCAGCCGGGGTCTCAGCCCCCACTGCCAGCCTGGGCTCCTTGCACCCAGGATGGCAGTGGGAGCTGACTGGGGCAGGCGGCAGGACCCCAGCTGGCAAGGTGCCAGCTGGGGAAATGCCAAAGCTGCGGCGGGCTGAGCGCTCAGCCCGCCGCTTTGGGGTTTCCCCCGCAGGCTCCTGCCAGCCAGCTGTCAGCCTGGGTTCCCTATACTCAGGCTAGCAGTGGGAGCTGAGTGGGGCAGGCAGTGGGACCCCAGCTGGCAAGAGCCTGCAGGGGAAACCCCAAAGCAGTGCTAGACTGAGCCACTCAGCCTGCCCCCGCTCCGGGGTTCCCCCTGCTGGCCCCTTGCCAGCCAGGGTTCCCGCTTGCCCCACTTAGCGCCTTCACCCAGGCTGGCAGTAGCCTGCGGGGAAAACACCAAAAGGGGCGGACTGACCCCCTCAGCCCCTCCCCTTCCGCCCTCAGCCCCTCCCCTTCCGCCCTCAGCCCCTTCCCTTCCGAACTGGCACGCGAAGCCTTGACTAAATGAAGATTTGGCACGCCATCTCTGAAAGGCTGCCAACCCCGTACTTGCTAGCAGATCGAGGGACGTGAGCATTCCCCTCTATCTGGTATTGGTGAGACCTCATCTGGAGTACTGTGTCCAGTTTTGGGCCCCACACTACAAGAAGGATGTGGAAAAAATGGAAAAAGTCCAGCAGAGGGCAACACAAATGATTAGGGGGCTGGAACACATGACTTATGAGAAGAGGCTGAGGAAATTGGGATTATTTAGTCTGAAGAAGAAAAGAATGAGGGGGGATTTGATAGCTGCTTTCAACTACCTGAAAAGGGGTTCCAGAGAGGATGGATCTAGACTGTTCTCAGTGGTGGCAGATGACAGAATAAGGAGTAAGGGTCTTAAGTTGCAGCGGTGGAGGCTTAGGTTGGATATTAAGAAAACCTTTTTCACTAGGAGGGTGGTGAAGCACTGGAATGGGTGACCTAGGGAGGTGGTGGAATCTCCTTCCTCCCAGGTTTTTAAGATCAGGCTTGACAAAGCCCTGGCTGGGATGGTTTAGCTGGGGACTGATCCTGCTTTGAGGGTTGGACTAGATGACCTCCTGATATTCTATGATTCTATCACTCGAATCTCTCTTCTTTGTTAACTAAAGTTTGGCTTGTTTTCACTATAAGCATATGTACATTCTGTGTGTTAAGCAGAGCAGTGATCTCAGGTGGGATTGGTAAACTGAGATGTACTGTTCCTTTGGGAGCAGTGAATCGGGAAATATCACACGTGTCAAGTGGAATGGGGCTGGACTCTCCATAGGGAGATGCTCGGAGGTGGGGTGTGCCTATCACTAATCTGCAGAGAAAGCAGGCTCCAGAGAGGAGCGCTTGTGTTCCGGGTGGAGTTGGGAGCAGACCCACAGCAGGCACAAACAAGACTTCCTGGCACTAAAGGTAGGTGGTAGTGAGGGGCCTCCCAACCCTGGGTAGCTCCAGGAAGCGTTTCCGTGACAACACTGGGAGAGCTAGAAAGTGCCTGGCTTGACTCTCAGCTCCCAGGATGAGTTTATAGCCCTGGCTGGGAGAAACAAAGGTATCTGATATGCAGTGGTAAAACACACCAGACCCAGAACCTCAAGAGGTTAATTTTCACAGTGTCACACTGCGAGATTTGGAAATCTCTCTGACTCCAGGCTCCCCAGTATGGGTTTGTTTGACTATTCCAAATCACTTTTACCAGGCAGCTAATTTTTTTGGCTGCTGACAGGTGGCAGGTTTTTCACGACCGCTTTCCTCTAAATATCTGGGGCCAAATTCACCTGCAGCAATACCTGCATGAATACAGATGCACATCAGTGTCCTATGCAGGTGTGGGCACTCAACCCCCACCGAGCCACCTGTAGATGGCACTTACGCCAGGAGCAACAGGGGAAGAAGAGCTAAGGGGATGTGCTAAACTTGCTAACCCACTCAGCCACAGGCACCAACTAGAAATATGCTCTCTAAGCCACTTCTGTACGATGGGGTCTTGTCACTTCCTGGATAGACACATTCCCTACCTAAGGTGTTCTCTCTCACAACTAAGTGAACTCTCTCTCCCACATTATGTGGATCAGCAAACTGGGTCATTCCACAAATCCCCATAAACGATGCCCAGTCTAAAGAGTGGAACAGACCCCAATATATTTTCATACTGAATTTTCTCCATGCAGCAAAGAAAACTCAGCTAGATTATTCTTTAAATGCTCTCGCTGACGAAGTGTCATAATGAACAGGCGTGTGTACTCCCCAATGCCCACTGCTGGAAGGAATCAAAACTGCATGAATGTGTGTCAATGGCCCTATACTGCTCATACAAAAAAGAGATTCGCCAGTAGTTCAAAGGCTTTTGGAGCAGAAGAATCTGGATTCTATCCCTGCTGTCACCAGGAAGTTCTGAGGGGCTGTGGTGTGCAGCATAGTTAACAACAATGGTGCATGTTTGGTTACGTACATTTGTGGATTTGCCACAATGTACGGAACCAAACAAAAACAAACTGCGAGAAGAGAGGCTGGATACACGAGAAATGCAGGGATTAAAGATACTTGCACAGCTGCTGGGTGCCAAGCCATTTAGCCAGTGATTACTTGTGCTATCGAGGGCTTTAGTGACTCATTTCTTTCCCTCTCTGCTTTGATCATGGCCTTTTGTTTGGCATTTTAAAGTATGGAATTTGAAATGGAGGAATGACATTCCCCAAGAGCTTTCAGTACTGCCTGGTGATGAAGGGAAAGTCAAAAATTGCCAAGGTGTTTTTTTTCCTTTTGCATTAGTGGCTAGAAAACAGATCCCTCCCCCCTCCTTGTTCAAGGTGTTAAAGGAGAAAGCTCGAGGGCTGGGGGGAGGGCAAGGACTAGGCTGTTACAGGTGTGCTTTCATCCTCATCTGAGAGGGACCGTAATCTGCATCACAATGCCATTATGCAACCTGGCTAGCTAGGCTAGAGTTGGCAAAGTGCTCCATATTCAGAGATACAGCCTCTGCCCCAGAGAGCTTACAGCCTAAAAGAAAGCAAGAAGTCACGTTGCACCAGAGAGCCAGAAGTGGGAATTGTTTTTAAAAAGCACTCATTATTTTTGCATTTTGATATTTTAAAAAAATACAAGCTTATTTCTTGTGACCCTCATGGAAGCTTGATGGGAGGGGGCGTGGACGTCTGGGATTGAAAGGCGGCCCTGTGCCATGTGGGGAAATGCCCACAAATGGAGGAGAAGAAAAGGGACAGAGAACTGAGGGGGGCCTCACTGGTGGTGTGCAGAGGCCGGGGGAGACACAACAGGAGACAAAGGCTGAGCAGAAGCTGTGAAGGGCTCCAAAAGCAAAGTCTTGATGTGGCAGATAAAAGGGGATCAGTGGGCAGAGTTGGTCTCACTCATCATAGGTACAGGTTGCAGAGATGGATTAGGAGTTTGTGGGGCCCTGGGCCAGAGCAAGTGGGGGCCCCTCCCCAATTCCTATACCTGTAGTCTCCTCCTCCCCCCGCCCCCCCCCCCCAGCGCTCCTGCCAGTGACGGGGTCGGTGCGCCGGGGCTTGCCTCGCTCCGCCTGACCTACATTCCTCCCGGGGAGCTGGATCGGGGCATGGAGGCTTTTATGACTCCCCTGAAGATGCGCTGGGCGGGCAGAGCAAGGCAAGCTCCCATGCCCTGACCCCGCTCACTGGCAGGAGTGCTGGCCGGGCATAGCAGGTTGGGGCATGCCCGTTTTTCAGGGGCCCCCCCGCCATTAGCCAGGGCCCCTGAGCGTGGGCCCAAGGCTAATCCACCACTTCCGGGTTGGGAAGGCATGATGTGCTTCAGGTGGGGCATGAGCAGCATTGGCAGAGGGATACGAAGAGATGCTTTCGGCACAATCCTTGCCTACCTCCCACCAGTGCTATTAGTTCTTCATGAGCACGGGCAGTGAATTCACTTGGATGAGATCAGCGGGGAGCAGAGGCAGACTCAGCCCTCTGTGGGATATGCCTCCCTCTGGTAGCAGTAACCTGGCTTTCTTTGAATGGTTAGTACCAGAGCTTTGGAGCGGAGCCCGGAGCTGGAGCACAGAGCTGTAGGTTTATGCCCGGAGCTGGAGCGGAGCAATGCAAAAATTTGATTGCTCCAAATCCCTGGTTAGTACTCTCTCATAAAAGGATTGCATGGTCTTCCCCAAGATTATTACCAGAGCCTCTCCCTCTAGAGAATGAAGCACTTTGCAAAACACACACCAAGACAAACCCCACGCTCTGGAGTTTACTCAAATGTGGATTTGAGTCAACAGTGTGCCCTTGTTGCCAAGAAGGCTAATGGCATTTTGGGCTGTATAAGTAGGGGCATTGCTAGCAGATCGACGGACATGATCATTCTCCTCTATTCGGCATTGGTGAGGCCTCATCTGGAGCACTGTGTCTAGTTTTGCGCCCCACACTACAAGAAGTATATGGAAAAATTGGAAAGAGTTCAGCAGAGGGCAACAAAAAGGATTAGGGGCTAGAGCACATGATTTATGAGGAGAGGTTGAGGGAACTGGGCTTGTTTAGTCTGTGGAAGAGAAGAATGAGGGGGGATTTAATAGCTGCTTTCAAATACCGCTTTTTATTATTATTATTTTTTTTATTACCTGAAAGAGGGTTCCAAAGAGGATGGATCTAGACTGTTCTCAGTGGTAGCAGATGACAGAACAAGGAGTAATGGTCTCAAGTTGCAGTGGGAAAGGTTTAGGTTGGATATTAGGAAAAAAACCTTTTCACTAGGAGGGTGGTGAAGCACTGGAATGGGTTCCCTAGGGAGGCGGTGGAATCTCCTTCCTTCGAGATTTTTAAGATCAGTCTTGACAAAGCCCTGGCTGGGATGATTTAGTTGGGGATTGGACCTGCTTTGAGCAGGGGGTTGGACTAGATACCTCCTGAGGTCCGTTCCAACCTTGATCTTCTATGATTCTATGACACATGGACAAGGGCTCAGGCAGGGTGGAGAGAGCGGAGGTCGGGAGACGCTTTGTGGGTTTTGAAGGAAACCGGGTAGGTGCTGGGGCCTTTTATGTTAGAAGCTGTTGCAAATGCAGGAGGTGGCCAGTGAGAAGGACTGACAGATTAACCCTTTCTGTTGCCCTGGGCAGAGTATAATAATGTTGCCCCTTCCTTCCAGTTCACCTATTGGCAAGAAGTGAAAATTTTATGTCTCCTTCTTCTGCACTAAGGAACATAAGAACGGCCATACTGGGCCAGACTGACAGTGGCCAATACCAGGTTCCCCAGAGGGAATGAACAGAACAGGTAATCACCAAGTGATCTATCCTATCAACTGTTCCCAGCTTGTGGCAAACAGAGACTAGGGATACCATCCCTGCCCATCCTGGCTAATAGCCACTGGTGGACCTATCCTCCATGAAACTGTCTAGCTCCTTTTTGAACTCTGTTATAGTCTTGGCCTTCACAACGTCCTCTGGCAAGGAGTTCCACAGGCTGACTGTACATTGTGTGAAGAAATTCTTCCTTTGTTTGTTTTAAACTTGCTGCCTGTTCATTTCAGTTGGTGACCCCTAGTTCTTGTGTTGTGAGAAAGAGTAAATCATACTTCCTTATTTACTTTCTTCACACCAGTCATCATTTTATAGACCTCTATCATATTCCTCCTTAGTCTCTTTTCCAAGTTGAAAAGTCCCAGTCTTATTGATCTCTCCATATATGGAAGTTGTTCCCTATTTCAACCATTTTTGTTGCCCCTTTCTGTGCCTTTTTCAATTCCAATATATCTTTTTCGAGATGGAGCCACCAGATCTGCAGGCGGTATTCAAGGTGTGGGTGTACAATGGATTTACATGGAGGCAATATGATATTTTCTGTCTTATTATGTATCACTTTCCTAATGTACCTGTGCCACATGCTGTAAACAGACACATGGGTTATAGTGAAATCCACAACTGAGCAATCAAAATGAAATGCGTCCAGGCTTGACCTATTCAGCCCACAGACAAACACACTGAGTGCCAAGCCTGCTGTGGTTTTCAAGTTTTGAAGTAAAGCAGAGCCACAAAGCTGATAAAGAGGCATAACTGAAGTCAGTATTGAACAACTTATGGATATGTGTGATTTACACCTCCCGCCAAGGCCGCTGCAACCTGGGAGCTGATTTCTGTATAATTCATAGTGTGTGTGTATGTGATGTGGGGATTATCAGACGTTCCATTTTGACTGCTAAGAGGTTACACCTTTCACTGCAGATCGAATTTGCATGATAATAGATGCCTACTTAGAGAATAACATGCTTTAAATCTCACTAGTGTAATTTACCTGTGAATTTCATATGTGAGGGGTTGGGACGGGGTGGGGAATTTAGGGCTGCTTCTATCCAATGTGTCTATTCAGGGATTTACCATGTGGCCATGGACACTTATTCTCAGATTGGCATTAAAAAAATGTCACCCCGAGAAGTGAATTTTATATTCAGTTTTTTCTCCTGAAAAACAGCAGCAGCTGATTATTGTGGACATTCAGGCAGTACCGGTGGGCCCGTTTAGATGCTTTCTCTGTGCTTGGTATCCATGTTGGATGCACACGCCTTAGGTGGGGGTTTTTGGCCACCAGTACTCCTCTCCATCTGTCTGGAGGATATGATGCTTGCTAACATGTTGGGTCGGATGGTACAAAACAGAAGCTCCAGGAGCTGACGGGTTTTAACGTGGGCAACCTGCATAACCCCGCTGGTGAAATCTGCTCTGTAGAAAATGTCTCTGTGATGACATGAGAGCCACATGCTTATTTACGCTCCTCTCACACCTGCTGAGTCTTCTACGCAGGACCTAGAAAACATTACTGCTTGTGACAGAGCACCAAGTGCGAGCTGGAGGCAGCGACCCAGGCGATATCAGGTGTGTGTATGACGGCGAGCAGAAATATTCCCCAAGTCAATGTGTGTCAGCTGCAGATCACTGCAGTGTGGCCCTTATAAACATTAAGCCCTGCTTCTGCATTAAGAGAAGACCCTTAGCAGAAGGGAGATCTGGTGCCTACAGCTACCACTCAAGGAGATTACATAGTTTAGCCTCTAGATCGTAGGCCCTTTGGAGCAGAGAACAATTCTGTGTTTGGTGTGGCCTTCCAGTGCCGGGTTTAATCTTTAAGCTCTCCACAGGCTTGGCTCAGTTATTTCCATCACGGGCTCCCTCAGTGTCTCACAACGATAGCTGAGACAGATAGGGTGGAACTCTCAGACTCTGGCCTCTGCTGTGGGATCCCCAAAGCCAGAAATGTGAACACACTCAAGTCTCGCAAACTTTAGAATGTGACCCAAGGCTCATTTTGCTGCACAAAACTGTCTCAGAATCCCTGCAGCCTAGCCTCTAAGAGTCTTCTCCAAATTTGCAGCATCAGCCTCAGTACTGACACCCCCAAGCATTTGAGCATCATTAGCCAGGCTCCAAAACTTCAGGAGGTTGGCTTAAAAGCCGAGAGATTAAAAAAAAATCTTTTTATTTGCCTAGTGGTTTCTGAGCCATTGGAGCCAGCCAGGACTGTTTGAAGTTTTCCTCCACAATCACGAGGACTAGAAAGTTTGTTTTTTATTAATGAAAAGCGAAGATTTTTACCTAATCACTTATTTTCAGGAGCCGGGGTTTTAAGAAAAATATCAAATGCTGCAAAGCTTGCAGTGAAATCATGAGAGTTGGCAAAACTCTGACCCTAAAACAATGGCATGAAATTAAGGAGAGAGTGCAAAGGATGGTCCTTTTGAAGAACTATGATGCACTGTGTTTGGCATGCAGATACTGCAGCCATTAGTGCATTAGACGTGAGCAGGATAGACGCTCAGAGGTTAAACTCACGTGTAACGTGAAGTTATTGCCTACAAGCACTCACATAGTGGCAATTACCACGCATGTGACTGAATCAAATAACAAAGTTAATCACCGCAGGCAGAAAACAGATGATCCCAAGGCAAAGGCAGGGGACTTCCTCCCACGCAATGGAGAACTAGATGAAGGGGCAGAATCATGACTGGTGAAGGGCAGAGGTTCTGATGCCCTTTCACATGGAATAAAAAAAAGAATTTTGCCCCAGTTTGTTCATTCTGCAGGGAAGTCCTGATTATGTGTGTGGCAGAAGGTAAGTGCACATAAAACCAACAGTTTGCTAGCCAACAACTGGAGATTGCCCCAATCCTGATCCTATAAAAGTGTCTCTTTTAAGATCAGAGGCAGGCACAAGCCAGAACCATGTATGTTTGACCTTAAAGTCAGCAGTTGTAGTGGGCTGAGAACTCTCCCCAACAAGAGGAAGTCCTTCTGAAGTCAGCTGCGTGGGGGCATTTAACATACCATGTAGGCGGAGCGATTCCTTACTCACTAGTGAGGAAATCAGGAAGTTTATGTTGTAGATTGCATTCTGGTGGGGTGGGGTCCATGCCAGCCAAAGCAAGTATGGAAAGATCAGGACTAGCCTACCTAGAAGATGACCTGGGGAAGTCCACAGACAGTCTGTAACCAAAGCAGCAGAACTTGGGTTCTGAAGCGGCCCATCTTTGTTTACTGAAATGGGCTAAACAAGCCCCAGCACGTACAGAAACGTTCAACTTTTGTCCTCTTTTGGTGGATATAAAGGCCCATACTTTCACATCTGGATATCCAGAGTAGGCATCCACATCTGCATTTAGGCAGCAAGAATCAAAGCGGCCTGATTTTCAGAGGTGCTGAGCACCCACAACTCCCACTGACATCAGTGACTTCAGGCACATGACTGTCAAAATGTGGTCCAAAGCCTACAAGCTTTTCAACATGATTGCCAACATTAGACAAGCTAAGCAGGGTCAGCCTAGACCAACACTTGTATGGGAGACCACCAAGGAACATGTGGGGTGCTACAGAAAGTGGCACAGGTGGTTCAGGAGGTGATATTATCTCCCTATGAATCCCTTTTGAAGAAACAAGGACATTGGTAAGGATCAAATTCTGCTCATCTAACCCCTGCATTCCCAGTGGGTTCAAGTGGACACAGTATGCGTCTTCACTTCCTGTCCTCAGCTCTTGTAGTCTTGCTCTGCCTAGCTAAACAAGGCTACATTACACTCTGAAAGAAAGCTGCATTTCAATGATGTCATTAGTGCATGTGCTGTGGAGTAACAAGTATTGGAGAAATGAAACTCATATTTTTATACTATTCATTAGCCACACCTAGAGCTGTATAATGGAAGCATCATTTGCTTGATGACAAATGAATTCACAGTGTATCAAGCAAGTGCCATTGTCTCTTGAAGTGTTGAAAGACGGAAGAGTGAATACGAGCTCCCTTCTCTAGAGAGACAAGGTGGGTGAGGTAATCATAGAATACCAGGGTTGGAAGGGACCTCAGGAGGTATCTAGTCCAACTCCCTGCTCAAAGCAGGACCAATCCACCATTAAATCATCCAACAGATTTTTGCCCCATATTCCTAAATGGCCCCCTCAAGGACTGAACTCACAACCTTGGGTTTAGCAGGCCAATGCTCAAATCACTGAGCTATTCCTCCCTCCCCACACATTTATCTTTTATCAGAATAACATATTTTGTATTCTCATTAGGATTTTATTCTCATTCAGTAACAATGTCAGAAAGGGATCTTGTTTCACGTTTTTATCTTTATCCCTGGCACACAGCTTCAAATATGTAAACTATCCATCCTGCAAGCACAAACTCCTGCAGGTGTGTGGGTTGGCCCAATAAAAGACATGACCTCACCCACCTTGTCTTTCAAATATCCAGGGACCAACATGGCTACAAAAACAGTGCATACAACTCCTTGCTCTCTCAATCTGCAGCATCAGCAACACATAGCTCTGAGAGCAGCAGTTTTCCTCTTTGGGTGAAAATGAGCAATAAAACCAGATTAAGACCATCTTAAGGAGACTCCCTCACACAGATCACATAGCAGGAGAAAACACTCCTGGCTGTTTGGGGGCGAATATAAAAACTCTGCAGGTATATGATATACTAGGAGGGAATGTCAAGGATAGCGTGATGGATGTTGAAGGATTTAGGGAAGCTGCTATAGCTTCTGAGATGCCAAACAATCTGCTTGAGAATCTCATGCTTCAATGTGTCTCCTTCTCTTGGATGGGACAAAGACTGGGACTATCATGAATATACTACAAACCTCAAACAGTTAGAAAGGCCAATGGGCGTGATTATAATCGCTTGCCTGTGGGAAATTTGATTTGTTAGTTGGAACTTCTATACATTAACCAATTCTTCTTATGGCAAGCAAATCTGGAACAATTCTGCTTGCTAAGCAGCCATGTTTCCTTAAACACCTCACTTGGAGGACGGCCACTGCACTTATGGGGAGAGGCACAGCAGCTTCTAATAAACCTCCGCAGCTATCTCTTTGAGTAAGAGACTGTTGAGAAATGTCCTGAAGAAAGAAGCCAATTAGCAGGCCCTGGAAAAATGGTTTTTTTCCATAAAGTGCTTTTTAAGTCTGGCTTTCAAGCCTCTTTAAGGGTTAATGGTTAAATGTTTACCTAGAGTTGTGGGATGTCAGCTCTTTCCTTTGACTCTTAATGGCTTATAGCTAACAGGAGGTGAGGATTCCTTAAAAGAGATGATGTTAGGAATGTTTTTTATGCCCACCAGCACCCACACACCTGCAGGAGTCTGTGCTTGCAGCATGGATAGTTTACATACTTGAACCTGTATCCCAGGGACAGAGATGTAAACATGAAATCAGATCCCCTTCTGACATTGTTATTGAAGCCTTCTGTGCAGTACAAAGGGGTTCTTTCTTTCCTCATCCACATTAAATGACCACAAATAACTGTTCAATTCAAGGCAATTCTTCAAACTACTGCTCTAGGGATCAAGGCTACAGGTTTAGGGCCTGGTCCTGCAAGGTGCTGAGCACCTTATCTCTCATTAATTTCACCTGGATTTGATTTCAGTGGGAGAAAGAGTCATCTCCTAATAGCTCCTTTGGAAGCAATGATGATATGCCTGTATTAGGCAGAGATACAAGGTGGGTGAGGTAATATCTTTTATTGGGCCAGCTTCTGTTGATGAAGGAGCAAGGTGGATGAGCTTTCGAGCTTCAAAGGCAACATATTGAAAGGGCAAAAATGTGGTGACTGGGTCAGGAAACAAATTGCAACTATTGTAAACAGACTTCAAAACCTACTCACACATCAAGGCTGTTTTGACAGGGGCATGGGAACAAAAATCTGGGCGTTGAATAAACCTGAATATTGCTCACTTGTGACAATCAAGGGATGAGAAATGCCAGTGTGTCTATAAATTACACTTGGGTGCAAAGAGGCATTTCTAAATCAAACCGTCTTGTACAACTGCTGCCTCATTTTCAATAACTTCTGAAAAGCAACTCATGCTGGGAACAGAAATCTCTGAAGACAGAATTTCCATCTCTATCTCTGCAACACAGGCTCAGCCTGGGCAGAAGGGAGGTATGCTTCCCCCAAGCTGGTCACTGAGATCTTGAGAACAAGGCAGGTCAGCCATTAATCAATTCAACCCCAACTGATGACAATTCAGGTGCCAACTCTGACTCACATGCCTGTTCACTAGAACCTGGATTCTGACCATCCAACTCATTTTACACAAGGCTCCAAGCTGCCACCAGGAAATATCTTCCATCTGCTATCAGTTTGGGTTAGATTTAAATTGGCAACCTATCACGTACCCCACAAAGGGAGAAGTGGCCATGATTTAGGCACTTTGCTATTGCTATGGAGTTTCCATGGAAGGTGCTCAGAGATGCTTCGAAGATGGGCAGCGGTATAAAACAGATAGACAGAGGGATTAGATAGATAGATAGATAGATAGATACAACTCTGTAGCTATTAAGGCCTCTTCATTTTATAAAGGTTAGTGTCCTTCCATATTGAAGGGGCAATGTATGTTTCTCTCCTGCTGAAGCATGACTCAGAAGGACACTGCACAGATTTATGCTGGAAGCATGGGGCTTCCCGTGTTCCTTTAATAGTAGCAAGGCTCTAAAGAGATTCCACAGGCTGCCCACAAGAAAAACTCCCAGGAGTCTGCTGTGGAGGCAGATGCTGCTTCTGGGAGATTATTGCCAATAGGCTGGCACCTGGAATGTGTGGATGTTGTCCAACTGAGGCGAGGAGGAGGAGGAGGAGAAGTGGGCTGGTGAAGTGAGGCAATTCGACACCTCATCAGTGTATTCCCCTCCCTCGAACCAGCTACATTCTCAAAATCAGAGTTTCAAATAACGCCAAGAGATTTTATCAGATAACTGTGATCATTGGTGCCTTCGGCTTTTTATAAGTAGAAGGAACGATATAGTGAGGGGAATTAACCACTGGAACGATATACTAAGGGCTGTGATAGATTCTCCAGCACTGGCAATTTTTAAATCAAGATTGGATGCTCTTCTAAAAAGGTATGCTCTAGTTCAAACAGGTCTGATTTTGGGAAAGTCCTAGGGGCTGTGTTATACAGGAGGTCAAACTAGATGACCACAGTGGTTCTTTCTAGCCTTGGAAACTATGAATACTGTTCTGATTATATGCCATCTCCCTTTACAAACTCTGTGCACGCAGCTTCTCCATTAAAATGCAGCCAACTCTGGAGTAGACTGGAGCGAAGGGCAGGCGGGAAGCAGGAAGGAACCAAATGGCTCCAGTCATTTGGCTCATCAGCTGCTTAGCTCAAAGTACAGCAGCAGCTCAGGGCTTCTTCCCATTCCGAATGACAGTGGAGTCATTGTTGGAGATGGGGAGAGTAGGGATAGACAGGGCAGTTCCACGTGATCAGAGGAAAAAAGTAGGAGTGGACGCAAGGTGTGAGAGGAACAGTTGTGGGGTATTTGCAACACACACAACTGACATGGAAAATGTTTTCTAATTCTTATTGCCAACATTTCATTCCATCTTATTGCCTTGGAGAACTAGAAAAAGACCCTTTCAGTTTGGACAATCATGCTCTCTGCTGGCGCTTTTCACATGCTCCAGTAGTCACACAGGCGCTGGGTACTTCTTAATGCCTTCAGAACGCATGGCACCTCGCTGTACTAATGATCTCCCAGACAGCAGCCTCCGAGAGCATCACAATTAGAGGGAAACGAAAAGGTGCACTCTTTGGAGGAATCTGCTCTACAGGAAGCGAGCGACTGTGATTTTTGTTTTTTTTTTTTGCCCTGGTTGTTTTTGCAGCAAAGGTGTTCTACAGATGCCAGGCTGTCAAGGTGGGATGGGGGAGTGGAGTGGAGGTGTGAAGGGAAGGCCAAAGGGCAAGGCCAAAGGAAAAACAGCATGTGAAATCTGGCTCCTCAGGAAACGCATGCCAGGCCTGCGAACCCTGCCCTCAGACAGAGGAACAGCTGGTGCAGGTGAAAGAAAACAAGAGATGAAAACGAGCGAGCAAGTGAGTTGGAGAGAAGAGAGATTGCCTAAACGAGGCAGGTTGTTTTCTCAAATCTGTTCTTGCTTTGTCATCTTATTTGGAAAAGATTGAGGGGAGGGAGAAAGAAAGGGATGGGTGGGAATTGAAATGTCAAAGAAACAAATGGGCAAAAGACCTCCTGCTTTAAATCAAGGCTGATCAAAACCTTTCTGACAAGCAGGCTGTACAGTTCTGACAGAGAGGGTCTAGTCTGCCATTTTGAGCTGATACTCTTTGCTGCCTCAGGCCAATAGCGGAAACTTTTCTTGTCCAGCAAACTATAGCTTTTCGTGTATAATCCTCTTTCTGAGTTACATATTCCAATATTTCTGCTGTGCCGTGTGACCCTCTTTGATCCTATTAACCCAATTAGTTACTTAGTAAAGGACTGTAAATGTGAAAGACTTCAGCATTTAGGAATGGCAGCAGTTTGTCAGTCTAGAGCACTCTATAAAAAACTTCCAGGTGCTCTGGCAAAAAGACAGTTAAGCGTCACTACAGGCCTGGGAGGAAGGTCAGTATTCATCCCATTTTACAGATGATGAAACGGTGGCACAGACAACAAAGTAATTTGCTCAGGGTCACACAGAGAATTAAAGCTGGGACTAAAACACTGGTCTCCTGAATCCCAGTCCTATGCTATAACCAGTAGACCATACTCCCTCCCTGTGGTTACTGGGGTGGGATCCAGTAGAGCAGATGTATCCTTCCATATAAATTAAATAGTCCCAAATGCCAAAATAAAAGGTAAAGAATGACCCAATGAGAGAACAAGATCCTCTCTATAGCTCATAAGAATATAAGAACAGCCAGACTGGGTCAGACCAAAGGTCCATCTAGCTTAGTATCCTGTCGGACGACAGTGGCCAATGCCAGGTGCTTCAGGGGGAATGAACAGAACAGGGAATAATCAAGTGATCCACCCCCTGTCGCGCATTTCCAGCTTCTGGCAAACAGAGGCTAGGGACACCACCCCGGCCCATCCTGGCGAATAGCTAGGGCATGATCCTAACACTGTGCAGAATGAAATATTTTTATCTCCACCGCTATATGATGAATAATAAAGGTTGTGGGTTGTGTCCCTTCAGCCCTCCCACCTGTCAAAAGTTACTTCAACTCAAGTGAAGCCCAGGAGTCCCAAGCCAGATAAAACCATAAAATTGTGAGCCTACTACCAAAAAATGTGAGAGCCCCGTGTTTGTATGTAGTCCAATATCCGCTTACAGCAGGGTGTCTAGATTTCCATTATCTCATCTATTGAAAGGATGAGCAGGTAACCTACTCTTCAGTCCTATACACTCACTTGCAGCCCTTTTTTCTGTGTGTGGGGGTCACTCTGCTATATCCCAAGAAGAGGCTACATCACCACCCTTGCCCTCCTTTCTCCTTTCCGATGGGGTACTATACTTCTGTCCTTCACTGGACAGGGACCACTCATTCAAATTCCAACCTCAGACAGGAGTTATCCATCCACCCACCCCTATCCACCTACTCCAGACATGAACACCCACCATCCTCCACTAGTCACCTACAGTTGAACTTGATACAGCTCCAAACTCCACAGCTTTTATCTCCAGCCCACCATAACAACAGCGGGACTAGCCAAGATCCTGGTGGACCACTGCTGAAGTCAAAGGAGTTGCATCGGAGGTTAACTGAGTTCACAAATTACAACTCAAACTTGAATCGGCCTTAGAAACTAAAGTTACTCTTGTCTATGAGTCATTCTGTTGGTTTGCAATAATGCTGCCTTGTGCTGAGATCCCTTCAGATTCCTAAAATGGGCTAGGTCAGTACAGAGAAAGGAGCGCTCCCAGGCTGCAGGAAGAAGTGCGGGAATTTCTGCAGGAGACTGCTTTTCCCTAGGAATGGTACTGAGCCTATGACCCAGGAGAACATTGGCTGCTGGAGTTGTGAATCTGCTGAAGCATACATCATACTCTTTCAGCTGGCACATAACACTGAGGTTCTGACACTTGCCGACATTCAAGATCTCAGGGCACTTGTCATAAAAAGGGCAGTTTTCAAGGCCAACCTTGACCATAAATGTCGGTTTTGGCCAATGAGCTTTTACGCTGCCTAAAGCCATCAGCATCTAAGGGCACCATCCCTCATGCCTGGGACTAACGACAAACGACCATATTCCTCATTTCTTAAACATCTCTCCACCTTCAGCAGCTGGCAAATCCTTTCCCTCACTCCTCTCCAAGTCCTACTGTGGAGAATCCCCTCAAGCAAGGCAGCCCTAAGGGAGAGATGGTTGCTTGGAGAACCCCTGTTGCCTTGCATCTGATTTCACTCCTAAGTAGGGTATAAGGATGCTTCTGGAGGGCTATAGCTGTGACCTCCACACAGCTCTTTTTGTCAAGTGCCATTTCATTAAAAAATCAGCCTTTTAACTGTGGACACATTTCAACCTCACCAAATCTGCTAATTATTGACAGTTGGTGAAGAGGAGATTTCACTTGTTCCTCCTGTTAAACTGCATCTAATTAGTAATTACTGGTTCACTGTCATCTTTACTGCAATAATCCCACTGCACATTGGCTCATTAACCTTTTGCTTTTCTAATGCAGCCTGCCAACAAGATGAAGGCTGAAACAGATTGGAAAACAATAGCTCAGTCTTGTATTTTAGATGTTTTTCCTCTTGCCCTGGAGAGCCAAAGGGAAGATTATTTTTAAGAAAAGAATTTCAACTACAATCAGCCTCATTCTTGGTGATGGTTTGTCCTACATCTAGTCACCTACTAGAAGTCTTTAAACTGAGCCTGTGATGGGGCCTGGGACTCCTCTTTCAGATGCTTCAGCTCCTGTAACCAGAGCTCCACGCACTACACAGCATGCTGGACCTGCATTCTGAGGCAAGATTCCTGGACTCCACAGGTGCAGCAAACTTGAAATTGTGGAGCAGTTTCTTCTAAATAGAAAATGAAGGGTCTGAGTTAATTAAATATGTACATGACCAATGAACTCAGTAGGGCAGTCCTGGGCTAATTTATTCAATTGATTTTATACAATTCCCATTTTCAGTGTTGGACATGTTGCAGATGTTTGTACAGGCAGTGCATAATTGCACTGCAGGGACAGTCGTGAATATGCTATAGGTTACAGCAGCTGGGCAGGAGGTGCTGCGAGAGGCATGGGAAGCAGTTTGAGATTATGAGCTAAGAATATTAGCTGGATATTTCTGCTATATCAATCTGCAGTGAAATACTTCATGCTGCAATTAGGTTTCAGACTTAACACCCTCTTGAGATGAATGGGATAATTCCCACCATATTCCCATAATGTTTCAGGCTTGCTGCACACCCAGGGGAAACATCACTGCATGGTTT